>CM057079.1:23571008-24171008 GCA_029379335.1 Thymus mandschuricus
TAATCATACAACTTAGACTTAATCCAAACAATTCAAATCATAAAACATTTAATCACCGGAATCGACAAGCGACGAACGAAGTCACCTTAATCCCAAGTTACGAACAATCAATCATCAATTAACTATGTGGCTTATAAATCAATCCAAGTATGAGGAAAAGCAACGATACCCACATCTCACAAATATCTAGAATCACCACAACTTAGACGTCTAGCCTACTTCCCCTTTTATTCAACTCAACATAAGTATAACTCTTTTTTCTTTTTTTTTACACATGTGAACGTTTTTGGCACATAATTCACTAGGTTTAATCATCGATGGGTCACATCGAGCCTCCTAGTGCGGTTTCCCGTACTCATTGTCAAGAGGAGTAGAGTACCTACGAACACTTTATTCTAACATACCCGAGTATCATTTAGGACATAATTCATGAAACTTAATCATTCGAGGGTCTCTCAAAGCCTTTTCATGTGGTTTCCCATGCTCATTACTCTAGTATTTTCATACGTTACAAGTAAGAGGAGCAGAATCCTATCAACTCTTTATTCACATAAACACAACTCTTTCTTTTTTTTTTTTTTTTTTTTTTTTTTAAATTTTTTTATTAAGGGGAAAGTAAACTAGCAATCAAAAGTTGCAACAATCTAGATTTATCACTCTACCAAAAATCATAAATCATTTTCCTCAAAACTCAAATCAATTCATGCCCCACAATTCATCGATTCATAATATATCACAACTCAAGATTAAACCAATTTAACTCATGCTCAAATCAATTCCAACAACTAAATACTCCATCATCAAATCATTCGAATCAATCCTAAGTCACATGCTTATATACTCAATTTCAAACAAATTCCTAAGCGGGGAAATCATCAAGACTCGATCATAACTAGACTCGATCAAACAAAACAAAATAAACACAAACACATCATGCCAAAAGTTCAAAGACCCCCTCCCCCCCCCCCCCCCCCCCCCCCCCCCCCCAACACTTAAAATCAAGCAATGTCCCCATTGCGAGAAAAATGAAAAAGGAAAGGGATAGAAGGAACTTATCGCATGACGACGACGAACAAACTAAAAATCTCGAGAAACTCCAAGTTAGTACCTACAAAACAAACACAAGAACAAACACAAAAGCATAAATCTGCACAAAACAAAAAAACAAAAATACAAGAAACAAAAGACTCAAGACTCAAAAACACAAATGGCCACGTATGAGACGACAGTGGAATCGACAACGGTGGAAGAAATGGCGGCAGCTAACGATGGACGAGTGCAGGAAAGGTTTGGACGAGGAGGCTAACTTTGCCGAGTTGGCCGATCGTCCAGATTTCTGGCCGATCGGCCAAACCCGCTTCTGGCTAATTGCGAACAAGAGAGGTTTGGGCAGTCGTCCAGCTTCCCTGGCCGATTGTCCAGATTGAATTCTGGATCCCCGACTTCCTGGGTTGCCTCCCCCCAATCGCTTGTTTAACGTCGTTAGCTTGACGAGAAAAATTCTCACCCAAAATCTGTTGCAACGAGCAATGTCTTTAACCATCCATAAGCGACTCCCGATGCAAAGGTGGACTCTTCTTTCTCTTCGACTTGAAACTCGAAAAGAGGGTTATCTTGGACACTTATCTCCCCCACACTTGTGTGAAAATCCATGTGAGAAATATCATGATCTTCAAAACTTGATGATGGATCCTCCACAAAAAATGCTTCCTCGTCGAGATTGGCAAGAAAGTTGTCCATGATTTCTTCCTCTTGTTGTGAGCTCAAGACCGATTCCTCCATAATTTGATTATGATCCTCCATGCCTTTTACATCACTAAAAAATTCCTCCACAATCTCTTCCTCATCCAATTTGCTCAAAAACTCATCAATAATGGCTTCTTCCTCATGCATAGCAACCTGAAAATTCTCCTCTATCTTTTTTCTCATCCAAATCGTTAGTAATATGAACATACGAACATGTTTGGATAAAAGAATTAGAAATAGAAGAATAATTATCAAAAATTGAGAAAGTTACTGAACCTCCTACACCAGCCATGCTCAATGTGCCGGATCCAACGTCGATTCGAGTTTGAGTAGTAGCCATGAAAGGTCGCCCTAACAAGAGAAGATGACCTCTCTCACTCCTAGCTCCTCGCCCAACATCAAGAACTACAAAATCGGCGAGAACTCGAATTCCTCTCACAAGTAATGCAACGTCTTCCACAATCCCCAAGGGTCGACTCAATGAACCGTCGGCTAGCTCGATGCAAAAATTGGTGGGCTTAAGATCCCTCGAACCCATTCTCTCGAAAATCGAGTATGGCATAAAGTTCACCGTTGCCCCCAAATCCAACATACCCGACACACTATCTCCATTATCCAAAACAACATCTAATTTGAAACTTCCGGGATCACCTTTTTTTGGTAGAGATGAGAGATGGCCAACTGAGGTGGGTGAGGCGTGCGAATGTTGCCGGCTCGCTTTGAAGGCAGCCACGGTGTGACTTCTCCACTTCTTTTCTTTGTCTTGCTCCTCTTCAATGACCGTTAAGGCATGAGCTTGTTTGGGGTTGGCTAGGCTTTCCATTTTGTAGCTTCTTCAACTCATTAACTGCTCCAAAAATCTGCCCAATAGTGGTCTCAAGGCGTCTAATCGTGGCATCTTGCGCTTCACGAGCCAACTTGCTCTCATGCATAAATGCGGCGAAACTAGCCTCATCAAGTGGAGATTGTTGAGGCGGAGGTAGGTAGAACTGCGGCGGTGGATAGTAAGAATGTTGGGGAGGGTAGAATGGTTGTTGGTGAGGAAATTGTTGAGCATATGGCGGTGGTGGGTATCCTTGTGCTGCGTAGACTTCGGCTCCTCCTTCGTAAGTAAGCTCGGCCTTCCTAGTGCACTCGTCGATGACATGGCCTACTAGTCTACACATACCACAAGGCTCCGAAGGGGTAAGAGGAGTCTTCATCTTAAGTTCTTGGAGATCCCTCATCATATCGGCCAATTGCTTCGTCAAATCCGGGCTAATAGTGACCACATTAGCCTCCATCTTCCTTGGCCGAGATGACTTTTGTTGAGAGCTTGAAGCAAGAGTCTCAAAGATCATCCTCAACTCGTCGGCCGTCTTCACTCCGATGTTTCCTCCGGCCGAGCTATCCACCATGAATTGGCAAGTTTGATTTAGAGAATCGTAGAAATATTGCCAAAGCATCTCGGACGCCATTTGATGGTGAGGGCACTGCTGCAACAATTCTTGGAATCTCTCCCAAGCCTCATGAAAAGGCTCATCGGCTCCTTGAGCAAAATTCATGATCTTCATCGCACCTCTTGTGTCTTGCGGTTAGAGTAGTATTTCATCATGAACTTCTCGCACACCCGCATTCCAAGTTGTAAGAGAGTTTGTCGGGAGAGTGAGATACCATGACTTTGCTCTATCCTTCAACGTGTATTGGAAACACTTCATCTTCATGTCGTCCTCTGAAAGCTGTCCCAATGGAAAATTTTGCACCATCGTGCAATATTCGCGAATGAACGAGAGAGCATCTTCATTGGGCAGCCCGTAGTAGGTAGGGAGCAATTGCCGAAGTGGTGGCAGTAAAGGTGGGATGAGCGAAATCTCCCATCTTTTGTGCCATTACTTCGAACTCTCTTCTTCTTCTTCCTTCGTCGCGGTTCCGGACATCTGGCCGATCTGCCAGATTTGTTAAGGACTTGGCCGATCGTCCAGATCAGGCACCGGACGATTGCGCGCGACTCTCTTGTTTCCGCCGTATCTTCCTCATCCGAACTCCAAATTGACCTCCGTTTTCGCCTATGTTCTCCTATCGAACCCATCTTTAAGAAACTCATGAGAGGTTACAACTCGAGGTCAATAATTGCTCAACAACCTTTCTTCTCATTTTCTTCTCGTTTCCGCCCTTTTCATCCTACAAGTACCAAAAACTCCAAACAACCAATTCATAGCCAAAGACACACGAAAAGACACAAAAACACAATGAAAACGGACATGAAAACATGACGAAAAACCTAACATCTAGACACCAATCAGTGGCCACCCTCAATGATGTGATGGCCACCCGGAAGGTGGCCGAGACTCTTAACTTGATTGCCAAGGACTACCCGGATCTCGACAAAGAGAAATATGGGTACGAGGTGATCTCTGACAATCAAGTCGTCCGTACTTACTCCGATGTGCTACTTGAGAGGACCCCAACTTTCCCGGTCGTTGAGGCTCTTTCTAGCCGTCATACCCTCCTATCCGCCGATGAGGTGTGGAACTGCGAGAGCGACCGGGATGAGCAATTCGAGGCTTTGTTGGCCGAGGTGGCTGAGGAGATGAAGAAGGGTTAAACGAGAAGTCCGGTGAGCCCCAAGCTAATGAAGAGACGGCCACCTCGGGTCCGAAAGAAACCGAAGCCGAGAAGGAGCAACCTCGGGAGGCCGAGGTGATCGAGACATGTTGGTCCCGGATTAATAAGAGGATTACACGTAGAGGGGGGGGGGGGGGGGTGAATACGTGTAATAGAATTTTTTCAACTTCTTTTCAACTTATCTCAGAGTATGCAAGCTTCGGGTCGCTTTAAGACTTTAGACCAAACTGTAAGCTTGATCTTTAGTAAAGCTTATCTCTGGACCTAAGCGTATGCTTGATCACAGAGTGACTCGCTTGCTATAATGTGCGGAATTTAGTGAGCTGCTCTTTCCTAAGTATTTGAGAGCTTCGTATTAGGTTTGTTTATATGCTTGTGCACGAATGAATAATCAAAGTAGTATATAATGAAAAGGTTAAGTGTAGAAATACGACACCAGGGTTTTATAGTTTTTCTGTGGTAAAACACCTACGTCCACTTTGTTGCTCGCTGCAACAGTTTCTCTTCACTCAAGAAACTTTTGAGGATTACGGGTTCCTCAAAAACCAAGACAATGGATCGAGCTTCACTCGCTTGAATCCAACACAACAACAACGAGGCGATTACGGGTTCTCTTCAAAACCTAGCAAGGATCGAGCTTTCCACAGTCGAGGAAGGTGTAAGCTTGGATCCACACTCTACGATTGAGGTTTCTGCTATCGATGAAAGCAGAACCTTGGATCTTACAACAACCTTACAACTAAACACAAACTCTAACACACTTGACAAGAACAAGGGTTTTGGTTTGGTTTGGAAAACATTCTAAGTGAAGAACTCTTTACAGAGAATGCAAAGGGCTAGAGTTCTTCTTCTAAGCTAGGATATGTATAGTGGCTTAGAATCTAGGAGTGAAGGTTGTAGAGACAAGCTTCGATGAGATTGAAGCTTGTGAGAACACTTAGACAAGAACTCGAAGGATGATTGCTGGAAATCTGTGAGTGCTTGTTTGCTTTGGTGCGCTGAAATTTCGTAAATGTTATACTCTTCTCGTCTCTGCACTCCACTATTTATAGTGTGAAAGTCGAACTGGAGCCGTTTGAAGGTTGGTGGCTTTGTTCCTCTACACTCGACAGTACTTGGCACCTTTTCAGATGGCTGCTTTGTCTTCTTTCCCGAATTGGCTAAAAACCAAGCGTAACAGTAACTGGAGTGACCAGTACTGTAGCGGCGGCTCTGTCGATCAACCAAGTCAAATTCATTGTCCAATCCTCTCTTGCCGCATGGAGATCTTCATTTAATGCGGCGGATCTCGCACTTGACTGAGTTCAAACTCAAGTTAAATTCATTGTCCAATCCTCTCTTGCCACATGGAGATCTTCATTTAATGCGGCGGATCTCGCACTTGACTGAGTTCAAACTCAAGTTTGAATCAAGGATGGTAGTTGTACTGTCGCTTTCAAGCATATGAAAGGGGCTCGCTTCGCTTTAGTCTAAGTGCTCGCTTTAGCGTAGTTGGGAAGACTCACTTTGATTTGTAGAAAGCACTCGCTTTGTTTCGCCCGGGTAGACTCGTTTCGATTCAATACACACTCAAGCGAGTGGTCTTCTCACTTCGCTTGAAAACCTGCAATCTAAACCTAAAGCGACTAAAACTAAGACAAGCTTTCCTAACATAATAAGCTTGGAAAATTCTATCCTATCTAATCAAAATAGGGTCGCTTGGGAATAGGATTTACATAGAGGGTTTTGGGATCTAATCAAAATATACAACACATTTTATTAAAGTGTCCCGTTAAGTTCCCCCTTAACAAATAAGTCCTTAACAATTCCCAACAAGACAGAAGCTCCCAGCGGGGTCAGTTGATTACTATTCTTTCTTTTGCTTTTGTTACCCCTATATTTATGTAATCCACAAGCTCGTGTGGCCTATGTAAATCGAACTCTTTTCTTTATAAATGAAATGCATTTTTCTTCGCTTCTCTGAACATACTTTTTACTGCTTTACATGTAGAATAAAACTGAAACCATATATATAACTCCATACCTCGACGAGATCAAACGTTTGTCTAGACTTGTCGACTCAAAATATGTAGAAATCCTGTGTGCTCAAGAGATTGTTGAGCATACCCGTGCTTAATATGAAGCCAAGTACCTAACTATACAGATAAAAAGTGATGGGTTGGGAGATCGGTACATAAACGTGAAGGATAGGCTTGCTCTCCAAGAGGAGCAGTCAAAGAACATAGAACCAGAGCACGCTGAGTATGAGAGGGTGATCCGAAGCTTTGCAAGTTGTGAAGAAATGTATCCGAGAACGAAATTATTGAGGTCCGAACTCGTGGGAGTGCTTGGACGAAGTTGCCGAGCTGAAGCAGCTCACAAACTTATTTCGGGTCATCATCAATCGCCAAGCTGATATAAAATAATGGCTGGATGCATACCCCCATGCCAAACCAGCAACAACCCACTATGGTCCGCCCGTAGTTCGGTTTCAAGCTCTTCAAAGCTTGCCTTCTTCATCTAGGCGAATTAGAGATTGTGCCGAGGTTGAGGTTTTATCTTTCCCTGCTCAAATTAGATGACCTCTACCCATCCGAAATCGAAGTGCTCTCCCACAAATAGGGTCGACCTCGACTTCCCAAAGCCATAGGAACAAGAGAGGGCCAAGCTCTGTACGCAGTCGAGGTCGAGGTCATAGTGAGGGATCAACATTGACGATGTGCTAAACTTTAATGCCGCTGACAGATTGTTTAATTGTAGACGAGGATCTGAAGCGGGCTCCTCTTCATAAACTTGTAATCTTGGTATTTCATCTCGATTTAAATAAAAAATGATGTTCTTATTTAATCGTATACTAATTCAAGTGAGTATAGGAATGTATCGTGTATCTCACTGAAGTAGTTTATAAATATTTTGACAAAGCCGACCCGTTGATCCAGCCTAGATGGCTTTAGGGATATGTTAAAGAGGTCGAGCTGTCTTAGTTGACCGAAGTGGCTTTTAATGCCGATCATCGGTGGGTTCCTGATTTGCCGAAATATATCGGTTGGAGTGGTGTTCTTAATTTCCTGGTTTTCGGAGATGTATCGGTAGGGGTGGTCCCCTTATTAATTCATACTCGAGATCTTGTCTCAAGGGTAACACACTTTTCCTCATCGGGATAGTGTGGAGTATGCAATGAAGAGGTGGTATGTATAGGCGATAGAAACATGCACGACTAAATTGAAATGCAAACTGAACATAAAACACCAAACTTCCAATAAACTTGAAAACTTTTGAAAACTGACTCGAAAAGACATTGAAATTACTTAACTGAAATGAAAAATAAAACTAGACCATATGCTCCTTTTCTAAGGACTTCATGTACTCGGTATGGCCCCTCCCACGTGGCTTCTAGCTTGCCGAGCTTAGAAGCTTCGTTGACTTCATTGTTCCTTAAGACGAGATCTCCCACACAAAATTGTCGGCTTTTGACTCTTCGATTGTAATATCACGTCATTTGTTGCTCGTACTGAGTTTCTTTTATATAGGCAAGATCTCTTTTTTATTCCAGCAAGTCGAGATCGGCACGCTGGTTGCCGTCATTGAAATCAGGCACGAAGTGGATTGTCCGCGGGCTCGGCATGCCTATCTCGACTGGAATAATGGCTTCGCTTTTGTAAGCTAGGCTATAAGGAGTTTCCCCATTGGCAGTGCGAGGCATAGTTTGATAAGACCATAGGACGTAAGGGAGGTGCTCTACCCATCTTCCTTTAGCCTGATCCAAACGGGTTTTGATTGCCTTGACAAGGGTTCTGTTCGTAACCTCTGTTTGACCATTTGCTTAAGGATGGGCTACCACTGTGAACCTTTGTTGGATCTTCAACTCCTCACACCATTCTTTGAAGACCTTATCGGTGAACTACGTCCCATTATCCGAGACTAGGACGTGGGGCACTCCATAGAAACACACCACGTTTTTCCAAACGAAGTTGAGGGCATTTTTGCTCGTGATTTTAGCTAGCGGTTCGGCCTCTCCCCACTTTGTGAAATAGTCAACGACGACTGATTGGTGTTTAGTTGTTAGGTTTTTCGTTGTGTTTTCGTGTTCGTTTTCATTGTGTCTATGATTCGTTTGTTTGGAGTTTTTGGTACTTGTAGGATGAAAAGGGCGGAAATGAGAAGAAACGAGAAGAAAGGTTGTTGAGCAATCATTGACCTCGAGTTCTAACCTCTCATGATTTTATTGAAGATTCATTTTGGATGTAATTAAAGCATTATATCGAAGAGGGGTTTGATAGGAGCACATAGGCGAAAACGGAGGTCAATTTGGAGTTCGAATGAGGAAGATACGGCCGAAACAAGAGAGTCGCGCACGATCGTGCCAGTACCTGATCTGGCCGATCGGCCAGATTTCCTTAGGAATCTGGCCGACCGGCCAAGTACTTATGTGCGTGGTTTAGCAGTTTCTGATCTGGCCGACCGGCCAGAACTCCTCAGCATTTGGCCGATCGGCCAGATGTCCGCGTCCAGCTGTTTGTTTCCTTATTTAATTAGGTTTTCTCCCTAATATAAATACTAGTGCTTTGGGACGAATTTGTATCATCTTTTATCAACTTTTATCATCTTTTAGCTTAGTTTTTCAGCACTAAAATACTCTAGTTTAGTTTTGCTTTGTTCGGATCCGAATTCTTCGTTTTTGCAATTTAATTCAAGACGCTTTATTTACTTCAAGTTCTTCGTTCTTCGTCTCAATTCTCGTAAGTTACTTTATTGCTTTCGTTTACTTGTTTTTAATTGCTTGCTTTCGTTTTAGATTCGTTTTCTTAATTGCTTCGTTTTAATTTCCTTAGTTTAATTTCGTTCTTTCGATTTCTAGTTTAAAGTTTAGATTCGTTTTTCTTGCTTTCAATTCTTTCGTTTTTCAAAGCTTTCAAGTTAGATTAATTTGCCTTTAATTTCCAGATTTAGTTCATCATGTCTAGATTTGTTTATGCTTCTTTCTTTGCTTTCGTTTCCTTCGTTGCTTTCTTTATTGCTTTTTTTTTTTATTCTTGCCTAGGTAGATTAATCGTTTTACTTTAGTTTAATTCTTAGATTTATTTCTTGCTTACTAGATTAGTTGATTTACTTGCTTTTATTTATTGCTTTGATTTATTTTATTTGCCTAGGATTTTAAAAAAAAAACCCCTAAAAATCTTCTTTACTTGCTTTCCTAGATTTAGGCTAGATTAGGTTTTTACTACATAATTGATTGCCCTGTTAAGTTTTCCTTGAGATTCGATACTTAGGTTTTACTTGCTAGTGCTACGATAGATTTCGTCTATTGCGAACACTTTTTGGTGAAACAAATTTTGGCGCCGTTGCCGGGGAAAACTTTAGGCGATTTATTGTGTGTATTTTTATTTGTTTTATTTTTATTTGTGTTTCTTCGATTTTCTTATTTCTCCCACTCGGTGCGTTTAACCCGTTTGTTGAGTGCTGTTTATGCATGGTCACCGAAGTCTCCAAAGGAATTTAGCGCCCTACGTCGACAACATCCATCAAAGGAAAGCGATCTTAGCCGCGAAGGAGAAGGAGGAGATCGATTCTCGAGACTTTGGTTTAGTCTTGTTGTTTGCAGAGCCCGAAGCCATGGCAGCTAGAGTCATGGGCGATTTTGCTCGCCCCACATTCACAGCCACCACTTCGGCGACTGTCCTGACGGAAGCAGTCAGGAATCATGAGCTTAAACCTCACCACATGGCGTTGCTTCCATCCTACCATGGGCTGACCAACGAGGATGCTTTGACGTTCATCCGAGAGTTTTGCACGGTGGTGCAAACTTTCCCACTCTCGGGACTCACGGAGGACAACTTGAAGATGAAGTGCTTCCCGTACACCCTCAAGGATCGAGCAAAGTCGTGGTATTTGGCGCTCCCGGCCAACTCTCTTGCCACATGGAATGCGGTGTGCGAAAAGTTCATGCTCAAGTACTACCCGAACCGCAAGACTCAAGAGGTGCGGTCAAAGATTATGAATTTCTCCCAAGACAACGATGAGCCGTTTCACGAAGCATGGGAGAGGTTCCAAGAGCTACTTCAACAATGCCCTCATCATCAAATGGCACCGGAGTTGCTTTGGCAATATTTCTACGACGCCCTCAACCAAACTTGCCAATTCATGGTGGATAGTTCGGCCGGAGGCAACATAGCGGTCAAGACAGCTGAAGAGTTGAAGGATATATTCGAGACGCTCGCTGCGAGTTCTCAACAAAAATCAGCTAGGCCAAGGAAAGTGGAGGCGAGTGCCGTTTCGATGAGCCCCGACTTGAAGAAGCAAATTGCCGACATGTATAGGGATCTCGAGAACTTGAAGATCAAGCAAAGTGCACCGGCCCCGAAGGAGGAAGAGAGGAAGCCCGACCAATGCGAGATTTGTGGAGAGCTTGGTCACATCAAGGAGGTGTGCCACAACATGGGGGAGTTTCCATACGAAGGAGGAGCCGAGGTCTACGCCGCTCAAGGATACCCACCTCAAGTACCACCTCAAGGATACCAAGGGGGATACAATGGACGCTACCAAAATCCGAGGCCGATACAAGGGCAAGGTAACCCCCCTACCTATCCAAATAGGCGTCCTCCACCATATAATAATCCCTATCCTCCTCCACCAAATCCCTACTACTCTCAACCTCCACCATATTATCCACCTCCTCAATACCCTCCAAATCCATATTATCCACCACCTCCATATTACCCTCCTCAACCTACTCCTACACCACCACCACCATACCCAAATTCTCGTCCTCAAGGACCTCCACAAAAGCCTCCCGCCGATGAGGATCGTTTCCATGCACTTGATGCAAACATAAAGCGGCTCGAGACGGCCATTGGCCAAATTTCTGGATCTATGCACTTGATGCAACAACCGGGGCGGATTCCGAGCCAAGGGATTCAACCACAACAAGCTAACGAGGTGCAATATCCCCCATATGTTCCTCCTTTTCCACCGCATCAAGCCCAAGCTGTCTCGGTGTTGCGGAGCGGGAGGCACGTGGATAATGGAGTGACAATGCCACCTCAAGGACGCACGGGAGATAGATGGGGCCCGAGCCCCCGTTGGAATGGACCGAAAAGGCCAACAACACCTCCTCATCAACACGTTCGGCCAGCAGCTGATCTGACCGGTCGGCCAGAATCTGGCCGCTCGGCCAAACCCCCAGTTTCGCGCGAGCACCCAGTAGCTGATCTGGCCGATCGGCCAGAATCTGGCCGACCGGCCAAATCCGTGGTGCGCGACACTTCAGCACCCAATCTGGACGATCGGCCAAGTCACCCCGACTTTGGCCGATCGGCTAAAACCGGAGAAAAGCACACGGAGTCCGAGGATGATAAGAAGGATGCTCCCGTTCTCCACAAGACGCCCGATCCGTACGTTCCCCCTATTCCATTCCCGAGTAGAGTGAAGAACAAGAAGCAAATGCTCAACCCGTATGTTCCACCTATTCGGAGTATCGTGAAGAATGAGACAAAGGACCCCAAGCTTATCAACTCATTTCCTAAACGAGGGGATCCGGGAGGTTTCGACTTGAGTATTATCTTGGATAGCGGAGAGACCGTTTCAGGATTGATGGACTTAGGAGCTGCGGTGAATTTAATGCCGTACTCTATTTTCGAGAAGATGAACTCAAGAGTCCTTCAAGCTACCAACATACGCATTGAGCTAGCAGACGGCACCGTGAGCAGTCCTTTGGGAGTTGTGGAAGATGTCACTGTCTTAGTAGGTGGAATTCGAGTCGTCACCGACTTTGTTGTGCTTCATGAAGGCAAGGGAGCTAAGAGCGCAACCGGTCATCTACTTTTATTGGGACGACCATTCATGGCCACTACTCGAGTTCTGATTGACGTAGGTACCGGCACATTGAGCATGGCCGGTGAGGGAGGTTCGGTAACATTTTTGGTATTTGGGAACTCACCTTCTATTCCTACTTCATCTTTTCATTTATGCTCTTATGTTAAGCTTGCTAACCCTTGTGTTGAGGAAAATATTTGTGAGATTTTTAACAAGGAAGCAGCCTTTGAAGAATTCATTGAAGATGAAGAGTCCATTGAAGATGACGAATTCTTTAGTTGTGTGGATGAGGAAGAAGATATAATCGAGCAATATCTAGGGAATTTGAAGGAGGTTGATGAAGTAGAAGAGGAAAACTTGGACCATGCATCGGAAGAGGAAGTTGTCGTTAACTATTTTCTTTCTAACCTCACCAATTGTGTAACATCTTTTCTTGTAGAGTTTAGCTTGAAGATGTTTGAGGAGGAGTTCGAACTGAGTGTGGGGGAGTCGAGAGTTGATGATGACCACGTTCTTGACCTTCGAGATGGTTCGAGAAGGGAGTGTGAGTGTGTCGCAAGTAGCACCAAGCGACGTCTTGATGCTCCTTCGTCTAGCTAATGACGTTAAACAAGCGCTTGGTGGGAGGCAACCCACGTAAAAAAAAAAATTAAAAAAAAAAAACAAGATTTTTATTTTTCGTAGTATTTCTTGTTAATATTTAATTTTTCGTGTTAGTTAGTGTGTTTTTGCAGGTATTGGCGTCGGGGATCCAGCCTCTCATTTGGCCGATCGGCCAGATTCCTTTGGAAATCTGGATGATCGTCCAAATCCGTGCAACCAAGATTACCCAGTTTCTCATTTGGCCGATCGGCCAGATTCCCTTGGGAATTCTGGCCGATCGTCCAAACCCGTTGGCCAGGAAATTTTCGACTTCTCGATTGGATCCACTTCTACTCCGTAGCTTCGTGATCCTCTCGACCCCAGTTGGAATGACCCATGGTTCCAAGTTCCTTTCAATTAATCATAGCCTTAAATTGTATCTTTTTCGTTTTGTTTTGAGTCTTTTATTTTGATTTCTTTATTTTGCTCGATTTTACGCTTTGGTATTGTGTTTTGTGTTTGTTTTGTAGGTACTACTTGGAATTTCTCGGGATTTCAAGTGTGTTGGTCGACATTGTGCGATAAGTTCCTTCTATCCCTTCCTTTTTGTTTTCTCGCAATGAGGTCATTGCTTGATTTTAAGTGTGGGGGGGTCTTTGAAACTTTGGCATGATGTGTTTAATGTTGTTGAGTCTTAGGAGTTAATTGAGTCAAATGAACATGTGATGATAGTATTGTGGATTTTGCCGATGATAGAGAATTGCGTTGATTTTTGGAAAAATTCATGATCTTTATTATGCATGGAACCTTGGCGAAGCGACGCATTTTATTCATTGAATTTGAAGTTTGCTATGATGTCGGGAACTAGTTAGTTTGAACCCGTGAGAATTGAGCTATTTGTGCATATTTATGCCTATTCTTTGATTGAGTGATCATGCATGCTTCGTTGTTTCTAGAACTTGCCTTGTTTCTCCATCAAGACCTTAGTATATTTACGAACTAGGAGATGATCTTAGGCCATCTTTCTTTAGCCACATGATCCCTATACACTAACCTTGTTCATAAACCTTTGTTTACCCCTTTTGAGCCTTTATTAGCCGTTCTTTGTAAAACCGGATGATAGGAGGTTTGGATGATTATGGGTATCTTTTGGGAATTAGTTGTATGGAAGAAGTTGAATAGAAAAATTTGGTTGTGGTGAAGAAGGAGGAGAAAGGAGTTTTAGATGCTTGATTTATGTAGTTAGCTATCCCTATGAGCTTAGAAAAAAAAGAAAAGAAAAAAAAAAGATGAGAAAAAAATAGAGCCTTTGTTCAACATTAGAAAGAACATTTACTAGTTGAGCTCTAGAAAAAAAAAAAAAAAAAAGAAAAGAAAAGAAAGAAAGAATAAGAATATAAGCATAAGGGGATAGTTAGTTTTGATTTGTATAGTTGATATTTTAGCATCTTTGAGTTTGTATTTGGTGTGTTGGATGGTAGAAGATGGAGTAAAAATCCATACTTTGGTTGGAGTTGAAAAGAGGTTGATGATTTAGATTTATTTGAGTCACTTAGCCTATACTTTCCCTACCTTAACCAATGTCCCTACATTACAAGCTTATATAAAGACCTTTTTGATCCTAATTTGTAAGTATTACATTAGGTGGAGATGATGAGATTGAAGGCAAGCCTATGGTAAACATGTTGCATTGCATTGATATTGAGTGAACCCTATGATGTGCATTATCTTATACATCTTTTCATTGAGAGAGTTGAGTGTTCATTCACTTTCATATACAAAATTTCACATGTTGGAGAGTGTTCTTTGATGGATTAGCATACTTTGAATTAGTTGAGTAGATTGTGTTGATTGATGCTAAGGTTGTGTGCATAGTTTTGATCATGATCATGAGAGTTTGTTTTCGAAAAGTTTTGAGGCCTATATAGTTCACAATACTTGAGTCTACTGTTTATTTCGTTTTTATATTGCTTGAGGACAAGCAAAGGTCTAAGTGTGGGGGATTTTGATTGGTGTTTAGTTGTTAGGTTTTTCGTTGTGTTTTCGTGTTCGTTTTCATTGTGTTTCGTGTCTTTTAGTGTATCTTTTGGCTATGATTCGTTTTTTTGGAGTTTTTAGTACTTGTAGGATGAAAAGGGCGGAAATGAGAAGAAAACGAGAAGAAAGGTTGTTGAGCAATCATTGACCTCGAGTTCTAACCTCTCATGATTTTATTGAAGATTCATTTTGGATGTAATGAAAGCATTATATCGAAGAGGGGTTCGATAGGAGCACATAGGCGAAAACGGAGGTCAATTTGGAGTTCGAATGAGGAAGATACGGCCGAAACAAGAGAGTCGCGCACGATCGTGCCAGTACCTGATCTAGCCGATCGGCCAGATTTCCTTAGGAATCTGGCCGACCGGCCAAGTACTTATGTGCGTGGTTTAGCAGTTTCTGATCTGGCTGACCGGCCAGAACTCCTCAGCATTTGGCCGATCGGCCAGATGTCCGCGTCCAGCTGTTTGTTTCCTTATTTAATTAGGTTTTCTCCCTAATATAAATACTAGTGCTTTGGGACGAATTTGTATCATCTTTTATCAACTTTTATCATCTTTTAGCTTAGTTTTTCAGCACTAAAATACTCTAGTTTAGTTTTGCTTTGTTCGGATCCGAATTCTTCGTTTTTGCAATTTAATTCAAGACGCTTTATTTACTTCAAGTTCTTCGTTCTTCGTCTCAATTCTCGTAAGTTACTTTATTGCTTTCGTTTACTTGTTTTTAATTGCTTGCTTTCGTTTTAGATTCGTTTTCTTAATTGCTTCGTTTTAATTTCCTTAGTTTAATTTCGTTCTTTCGATTTCTAGTTTAAAGTTTAGATTCGTTTTTCTTGCTTTCAATTCTTTCGTTTTTCAAAGCTTTCAAGTTAGATTAATTTGCCTTTAATTTCCAGATTTAGTTCATCATGTCTAGATTTGTTTATGCTTCTTTCTTTGCTTTCGTTTCCTTCGTTGCTTTCTTTATTGCTTTCTTTTCGATTCTTGCCTAGGTAGATTAATCGTTTTACTTTAGTTTAATTCTTAGATTTATTTCTTGCTTACTAGATTAGTTGATTTACTTGCTTTTATTTATTGCTTTGATTTATTTTATTTGCCTAGGATTTAAAACAAAAACCCCTAAAAATCTTCTTTACTTGCTTTCCTAGATTTATGCTAGATTAGGTTTTTACTACATAATTGATTGCCCTGTTAAGTTTTCCTTGAGATTCGATACTTAGGTTTTACTTGCTAGTGCTACGATAGATTTCGTCTATTGCGAACACTTTTTGGTGAAACAACGACTATTAAGAACTGTAGCTGCCCGGGTGCCTTCTCAAAGGGACTGACTATATCAATTCCCCACTGTGCAAAGGGCCATGGGCTCTGCATGCTGGCAAGATCGGCTTGAGGCAACCTTGTGACATTAGCATGGATTTGACACTTATCACACATCTGCACGAGCTTGGTGTAGTCTTGAAGCATCGTGGGCCAGTAATGGCCCCATATGTTGATCTTCATTGCTAATGCCCGAGGTCCAATATAACTGCCGCATGCCCCCTCATGCACTTCGCGCATCACATAGTCGACTGCATTGGGCCCCACACATCGAAGTAGAGGTTGAAGATATGATTTTCCGTAGAGAATACCTCCATCCACGACATAACGCAGTGATTTGCTCAGCACCATTCTAGCTTCCACTTTATCCTCTGGTAGGTTTCCTTTCTCCAAGTAATCCTGAATGGGCGACATCCAAGTAAGATGATCGTCATGAGTTATTTAGTTGGCCTCGGCTTCCTCAATGATCCTACTGTGTATTTCCTTGATAAGCGTGGTGTCTCGTGCCGAGGCCAGCTTGCTCAAATTGTCAGCGTAGACATTTTGACCTCGTGCAATGTGGACGAGGTCGAAGTAGGAGAAGGATCGCTGCATTTCCTTAGATTTGTCAAGATACCTCTTCATTCTGTCTCCTCTCGCCTAATACTTTCCTAGCGTATGATTCACTATGACTTGAGAATCACTATGCATTCGGATGGAGCGGATCTTCGTCTCCTGAGCTATGCGAAGTCCTGCCAGCAGAGCTTCATACTCCACTTCGTTGGTGGTGGTTGGGAATGTGAACAGAAGTGAATATGAAAATTCTCGCTTTTCATGGCTAATAAGGAGAACTCCAGCTTCGCTTCCTGTTTTTCCAGACGCACCATCCACATACATCTGCAACAATCCACTGGCTTCTTTGCAGCTAATTCC
This sequence comes from Thymus mandschuricus, assembly GCA_029379335.1. Taxonomy (NCBI): domain Eukaryota; kingdom Viridiplantae; phylum Streptophyta; class Magnoliopsida; order Lamiales; family Lamiaceae; genus Thymus; species Thymus mandschuricus. Next base: position 23,587,997 of record CM057079.1, read on the forward strand.
GATGAGGTTTTTTTGGCACAATCTTGAGTCTGTTCAACCGTAGGAATTTCCATCGAGACAGTGGTTTCCACCAAGAGATCAATGAGAGCCTGCCCTTTTATAGCTCGGCGAGAAAGATATGTAATATCATGTTCCCCTAACTCGATGGCCCACTTCGCTATCCGGCCCAAGGCTTTGAGCTTCATTAGGACTTGTCGAAGTGGGTAGTCAATACGGACATGGACTGGGTGCGCATGGAAGTATGGCTGGAGTCGCATTGCCGCATTTACCAAGGCCAACGCGAGCTTCTCTAGGGGCTGGTATCTTACTTCAGGCCCTTTGAGTGAACGACTGATGAAGTAAACTGGAAGCTGGCGACTTCCCTGCTCACGAACTAGTACTACACAAATAGCTTCTTCCGAGGTGGCAAGATACAAGAAGTGTACCTCGCCTCCTTTGGCCACCGACAAGGTTGGCAGCTTTCTGAGGTACTCTTTCAACTGTGTGAGTGCGAGGTGATGCTCTTCACCCCACGTGAATTCTGGATCTTTCTTCAAGATTTTGAAGAAAAGGAGTTTTTTCTCCGCGGCCCTCGAGATGAACCAGCTCTGTGCGGCAAGGCATCCCGTTAGCCTGTGAACATCCTGTATCGACCTCAGTGTCTTCATATCCAACACCGTCTAGACCTTTGTGAGATTCGCCTTTAACCCTTCTCGAGAAACCCAACAACCCAAAAACTTCCCAGAGGGTACCACAAAAGTGCATTTATGGGGATTGAGCTTGAGATTTACCTCGTGAAGCAGGTGGAGTACGGTGCTGAGATCTGTGATGCTGGTGTTTCTCTCTTTGCTTTCACCATGATGTCGTCGACTTGACATACACTTCCACCACCTTCCTGATGTGATGTTGGAAAATCTTATCCACTATTCTTTGATAGGTGGCCCCTGCATTCTTAAGCCCGAACGACATCTTCTGATAGACAAATACGCCGAAGTCAGTGATGAAGGCTGTCTTAGCGGCATCTTCCTTATCCATAAGCACTTGGTGGTATCCCTTGTATAGATCCAGAAAGCTAAACACCTCGTATCCCACCAGTGCATCCACCTTCTTATCAATGTCGGGGAGGGGATAACAGTTTTTTGGACAATACTTGTTGAGATCAGTCTAATCTACACACATCCGCCATCCTCCTCCTGCCTTCTTGACCATGACGGGATTCGCAATCCACGTCGGATAAGTGACTTCGAACAAGATACCGGCTTCTAGCAGCTGAGTCACCTCGGTGCGGGTGACTTGATTTCATTATGCGGCAAAGAAACGTTGTTTCTGCCGCACATGCTTCACCCCCGGATCTATGTTGAGTTTGTGAGTTATCACATGAAGTGATACTCATGTCATATCAAGTGGTGACCACACGAAGACGTCTCTAAATTCCCATAAGAGCTGGATGACCTGTTTTCGGAGATGAGGCAGCTCGGTGAAGCCTACTTTGACAACCTTTGTGGGGTCATCCTCATACAGTGCAACTTCTTTCACCGGGCTGACATCAACAGGCGACGTCTTTTCCAGCTCTTCGGGAATCTGTGATTGCTATGCTTGGGGTAGCTGGAGCGAGGGTCTCGCTCCTTTCAGTGCGATATTTATGCACTCCTTAGCTACTTTCTGGTCACCTCGCAGCACCACCACTCCACCCTTAGTTGGGATCTTCATGGTAAGATGATAAGTGAGCACACTGCCTAGCTTGACTGCGTTCAACCAGTTATGACCCAGTATGATGTATTAAGGTGACTTGGCGTGTACCACGAAGAACTTCACCATCTCGGTCCAACTGGTCGGCGCTCTCACGACTATGACAGGCAGCTTCACAACTCCCTCGGGGTGTGTCTCCTCTTGCGCGAAGCTGCGAAGTGGTCTGGTGGTCAGGGTGAGGAGCGCTTTTTCTATTCCCATCTAGTCAAAACAGCCTTTGAAGATAATGCTGACTGACGCTCCCCTGTCAATATAGATTCACTTGACGAGCTTGTTTGCTATCACCACTTCAATAATGATAGCATCGGAGTGGGGAACAACAGGAGGCACTAAATCTCTCTTTGAGAATGTAATCATTTCCTCCCTTTTGAACCTTTTATTGACAGGCTCACTGGACAGGAGAATTCTCGCTTCAGTCTTCAACGACGACTTGGTTAGCCCTTTGTGAAGACCGGAAATTGTGGCGATGACCCTGTCAAATAGGTAGTCGCCATCGCCATCCGCATCGTCTTCATACTTCACTTTCTTATCTACCTCGGAATTGCAACTTCCTCATCTTTGCTACTTTCTCTTCTTCTGACCTCAGGGAGCGTCAAACTGGTTCACTCAGCCACCTCGGTCTTGATATTCTCTCAACGGGCCACTTTGGACTAGCCCCTAAATGTCGTTCATCAAATTTCGGCACTCTTCCATCTCGTGCCCAAAATCCTTGTGGAAATTGCAATACTTGTCCCTTGACCTCTGTTTCACTGACTCTCTCATGGGTCGAGGCTTCTCGAACAAATTGGCATGTAGCTCGAGAATCTCGGATCGTGGCTTGGTCAGAGGTGTGAACTGCGGCGTGAACTAACTCCGAGGTGGTGGTGCTGGGTTCTGTCGAGGTCCTAGGCGAGACTCCAAGGGACCATGCTGAATACGGTCGATCACGCTCTTGCGTGGTTGCTCTTCCTTCTTGTTCTTATCCGAGGTCTCACCTCGGTCTCCCTCTCTTCTTCTTCGCGCAGTCTCATCTATCTTCGCTAACTTGTCCGCGATGACCTAGAACTCCATGGTGGTTTGGGGCTCCTTGTCGAGGATCTCTTTGTAAAGGGCGTCAGAGAGACTGTCATTTTGGAATACCGAGATGACGAGGAGATCATTGAGACCTCGGGTCTGCAAACATTCCGTGTCGAATCTCGTCATGAAATCCTGTATGGACTCGCTGTTTCACCAAAAAGTGTTTGCAATAGAACAAAATCTATCGTAGCACTAGCAAGTAAAACCCTAAGTCGAATCTCAAGGAAAACTTAACAGGGCAAATAATCGTGTAGCAAAAACAACCTAATCTAGCCTAAATCTAAGAAAGCAAGTAAAGAGAATTTTTGGGTTTTTGGGTTTAAATCCTGGGCAATAAAATAAATCAAAGCAATTAATTCAAAGTAAGTAATTAAGCTAATATAGGAAGCAAAGAATAAATCTAAACTAATGAAAGCAACGAAGAAAACTAATCTAGACATAATAATGAAATCTGGAAATTAAAGCAAATGAATCTAACTCTAAGAACTTGGAAAACGAAAGAATCGGAAACTTAAGAAAAACGAATCTAAACTAAGAACTTGAAAACCGAATGAAAAAAATTAAACAAGGCAATTAGGATATTAAATCTAGAACTAAGGAAAGCAAATAAATCAAATAAACAAAAGCAATAAATAACTTACGGAATTAAATGAAGAACGAAGAACACGAATTAAACGAAAGAAGTCTTGAATTAAAACGAAACAAAACGAAGATCCGGATCCGAACAAAAGGAAATCTAAACCAGTGTATTTGGTGCTGAAAATAAAAGCTAAACAAAGGTAAAAGATTATTCAAATTCATCCCAAAGTACTAGTATTTATAATAGGTAGAAAACCTAATCGTAAAAGGAAACGGACAACTGGACGCGGGGGTTTGGATGATCGTCCAGAACCCTCAAGGGTCTAGCCGATCGTCCAGATCGGGCACTGGTAAGCCTCACGTAAAAGGGTTTGGCCGATCGTCCAAGTGCCTGGACGATCGTCCAGACTCGGCTCTGCATCATCTCGATGCCTTCTTCAATTCTTGACCTTTTCATCCCGTTTTCCTCCAATTTCTCGCCTTCTACACCTAAAATAACCAAAACTCTGAACAACCAATTCATAGCCAAAGACACACAAAAAGACGCGAAAACATTACAAAAAGGGACACGAAAACATGACGAAAATCCTAACATCTAGACACCAAAAACTCGCCTCTACTCTATTTCACCGTGAGCATATGCGCCGGGGTATGCTTCACTTCGGCTCATTGAGAGAAACTATGCAGGAATGCATCTATAAGCTGTTGTAAGACCTGATAGACCCTGTCGGCAAACTATCGAACCAATCTCGGGCATTGTGTAGAAGAGCACCTCGGGGAACAATTTACACATATGGTGATGGATTTGTATACTAGAAAGCAGGCCTTTTAGCTTGTATGCATGTGTTGTCCATAACCACTTACAATCTCTTATCTGATTAAGTATGAATTGTTATCCATGCATCAAACATCTATCCATTATCTCAAAGTTGTAGGCTTTATGGTGTGTTGTAGATCACAGAAGACCATAGTTGCCGGTTCCTCTAGAGGTATAAAAGGGTATCACAGTCGAGACAGTTCTAGATATAACTGTCGGTTTAGACTGTAGTATAGGCTACATAAGTAGCTTGTCTTGGCTACTTGTCTATGCTAGTACGTGCGTGTACTGATAGGATCACAGTGAGGTGAATTCTTCTATTCTGACCTATGTAGAAAGAATCAAGACCTCGGTGACTTAAGATGAACCTTAACTCTAGTTGAGTCCTAAGTGTGTATAGTTGTAGTCTGCTTCTTTGATTTACCATGGGTGAGAGTTCAGAGGATCTGTAACTCAATATGCTTTGTATCTTGGGAAGCAACTACAACTAGTACGACTCTTAGTGTAACTACAACAAAGCACCGTATCCTGGTAGAACAGGTTGATCACATCCCCTGAGGAATTCATTAAGGATTATCATACCAAACCCTGCAGGTGGATTAAGTTCCGGTATGATGAATAAGGAATGAATGGTACTACTCAGGAATAAAGAAGTTGAATAACACGAGCAGTCAGAAGCTCTATGTTAATCAACGGATGTGGGATATCTTAAATAAGGGGGTCGCTAAATCTAATACTAGCCCTGAACTCAACAGGGGTAAAACAGGTAATTCAGTACTATTACTCTAGTGGAATGTTTTAGTACTTATGGACTAAATTATACTCTGGGCTGAGTATGGAGAATTTAGCCATTGGGAGGCCTCGGTTTTACCAGCTAATAGATCCCTGATCTGGCCCAAAAAGCTCAATAGGCCACAATATAAGGAATAAGTGGGCCGTCACATAATTGGGCCCACTTTGGGCGCCAATTAGCTCTTGGACGCCTAGGTCCATTAGTTGCAGGCCTGGCCTGCAACTTAAGCCCAAGTCTCACTTGGTCTCTCCTATATATACCCCCTCAAAGTCTTGTTAACCTAAGTTTTCGGAATATACGAGTGCACTTAAAATATTCCAACAAGAAACGGAGGCTAGGGTTAGAGAGAGAGAGACGCGCGCGGCTTCTAGAGCAGATCGACGATATCCCGTTTCTGTGGCTGATTCCCAGGTTTGTTGTCCATCCAACGTCAGAATCGAGCAGGGATACAGATCAGAAGATCTATTCGCGAGTTCTCTTCTACCTAAGGTAATCGATCTGAACACCCTATGATTCCGCACTTAATTTCATAGGAACATGATAGGTTTTATATCGATAACTTAGATATCCGAAATAGATCCTCGGGACGAACCGATCTTCATTGATCATGGTTCCTTCATATGGATATTCCCAAGCCCTTGATTCAGCATGTTGTATTTGAATTGACCAAGGAAGTTTTTGGGATTACCTACTCCGTTGTGCGGGGTGATGTGAGGGACTCTGTATCTCTCTGGCACGGGTATGTTGAGGATCTCATGAGACAACAGACTAATAACCCGTCCATGTGCATTGAAGATCTCTGCACCTCCCATGCGGTTAACCCGAGGTGACACTCCTCACGGAGGAGGTACTTTTGGTGCCTGACCCCGGTTCTGCTGGATAAGATTTTGTAAATCGTTTCCACCTCGCACCGGTGGGGGGTTGACTCTGCGTTCGCCAGTGATCTCCATGCTTTGCTCACGAGCTCGGGTTTCACCTCGACCTGGCTAGACTCCCCTCCGTTCTTCCTCATATTGCGGAAGAAGCTCCTTGGCTCTATTAGTATTGAGGAAGTCTCGCAACAAATCCTCGACTCCTTGAGGAGCTGGAGGTGGCGCAGCGGCATTCCTTTGACGGACAGGAGAGATCACATAGTTAACCCCTGGCCCGAACAGCTCGCGCTAACGAGCCGCAGTCAGAGTCTCAATGTGCCCGTCTGGAGTCCGCCTACTTCGTTGCCTTATGTGAACATTTTGTTCTGGTTGATTCTGATGAGGTCCCAGGCGTAATCCCACGGAACCTCGTTGAGGCGAGACTATCTAGATCGGTGGTAACCGTAATGCAGCGTTTTCATTCAAACACTGGTCACCTTCTTCATCATACTTTCCACCGGGATCCTCGTCGTAATATTGTTCCTCATCCTCGGGGTACTCTTCATGAGCGTGATCCACCGGTGGTTCTTCCTGAATGTGATCTAGGGGGTCCTCACGGGGAACTTGATTCTGTCGGCTTCTCGGAGCGACGAAGGGAGTTTTTTATGAACTCCCTTTAAGTAACCGTTTCATGGGAGCCATGGGGATCGATCAACTAGTGAAAATAGAGTTTCGATTCACAAATTTCTTCGCTCCCACAGACGGCGCCCGTGATGAATCTCGAATTCGTTGTTAACCGATCGAACAATGACTCAATAGAAACGAAGTGCGGGGAAGTGAAAGTACGCAAGAGATTTAACATGGTTCGATCTACGATGAGCAGATCTACGTCCACGGCAAGAGCAAAAAGATGTTTGATTACTGTTCAGATTCTGTGTATAGAGAATTCTTGTTCTACCATATAACTATTCTTTCATTAACACCCCTCGTCGTGGGCCACAATCATAGGGCATCGGTTATCCCTCCACTATCCCACGTTGCATTAAATGGCTTTCGGGCCTAATTTATTCGTGGGCCGAGCTGCATGGACCGAGCTGCCTACTCCTTTTTAGCCTCTGACTGGGCTCGTCTTTGTGGCTTGGGCCGAGGGATTGGGCCTCATCCCATCAATACATAAAAAGTATGGTTTTAAGTTTGTAGAATAAGACTGATTTTCATTTGAACGACAATCTTTCTTAATTTTATTGAAAGATGAGCTTAATTATATTTCTTTAATTTATCAATACATCTTTTAAATTGTATTATGTTACTCCCCCGTCCCTTTATGCTAGTTACATTTCTTTTGGGGCATAATAAATTTAGAATTGGTGGATTTGTATGTTAATGTAATGGGTACAGGTGTAAAAAGTGTTTTTCCCTTAGTAACTTTTTACCAAATAAGGAAACGTAACGTTTTTCGCGGGACGTACAGACGTACTAAAAAGAATACTTAACTAGTATACCGGACGGAGGGAGAATTATTTATGTAATTCGTTAATGAACTTATTATATGAACACTCCCTTTTATTTATTAAGTTTCAAGAATCATGTGTAAAGATTAATTTCTATTTTTTTTTTTCATTTTTTTTCCTTAAATGTACTTTTATTCTTTATTTTTATATGCTACATTTAAGTAGATGACTTGATGTTTTCGTTAATTTGAGAGAGAGAGAGGGTCTTAGTTTACCCAGTAGTATTTTAATCTCAATATAATCTTTTAATTTCATTGTCCATAAAAATTATAGGGGCACACTCCTGTGAGGCCGGCCTCACCGTGAGGTCGGATTAAGATTGACACTTTTGTTTATAAAGATTGGTACTTTGAAACATTGGCACTTTTGTTTACAAAGATTGACACTTTTGAAACATTGGCACTTTTATTCATAGTAATTGACACTTTTACGAAAAATACGTTAATAATGAATATTAATTTCATGTTATGAAAATAAATAATAATAATAATATAATAATAATAATAATAATAATAATAATAATAATAATAATAATAATAATAATAATAATAATAATAATAATAATAATAATAATAATAATAATAATATAAACCATAATATCAAAACATTATAATAACAAGTCGATAAAAAAAATATAAAATTTTCGATATCAAATAGATTGGCACTTTCATTCAGAACAATTGACACTTTTATTCATTAAGATTGACACTTTTGCTGGAGAATTATACTATATCCTAAGTTTCAATTTATAATCCATATTCAACATTATAAAATTGAAGTTAAATACTAAACAATAATTATAAAACCCTAAATTGATATATGAACCCTATAAATTAATTTTAAAATTACTACATACATACAAATTACGTATAAATTTTTATTTATAAGATTGACACTTTTGTTCATAAAGATTAGCACTATTATTAACAAAGATTGGCACTTTACTTAAACGGGTCGGGTCAACACGGACCGGGTCGGGTTGACCCGACCCGAAATTGAATCAACCGGGTCAGGTTGACCACAGTTGGGCCGGGCCGGGTCGGGTTGGCGGGCCGGGCGGGTCAAGTGAATCCGGCCGCATGGTGCGGCCAGCCACATACAAGTTTTTGCCAAAATTGTATGCACTTTGTTTGTTCATCATTCGTTCACACACAAAAATTGGAACGACAATAATGCATCTGGATAATTAAATTAATATTTTAGGAATAATGTGAATGTGTGATTGTAAAATTCACCTATACCTAATGTTTATTCAAATAATAAATGAATCTGAGCTATAAATTTACATATATACACAAATTTATATCTATATCTATATATTATATAAAAACAAAGTACGAGGGATATTTATGTAATTTCACTTCTATTTATTTCTATTAATTTTATAAATAGTTTTGTATAAATAAAAATGTTGATAAAAGGAGTTGGTTTTATTTAATAAAATGCGAATTGACGCAACTTTTCGCGACAAAAAGTTCTTTATTTTTATTAAATCTATGGGAGACGTGCACTTTTCCATCAAAACTCCCATTTATATTGCGTCCCCTTTATTTTCAATTCTTCAAAAAAAAAAAAAAAAAGATCAAATTTCAAATATTGAGATGCTCACACGGTTGCATCCATTCGTGGAAAAACAAAATGAATTCTCAACCAATGTGTCCATTTGAAGAAAATTCGTAATTATATTAAACCATAAATCAGTTGGGTCAAGATTCAATGTTGGAACGACAACATCATAGGCAGACAGGGCATCAAAGAAAATCAAGAAGAGTTTGATTCGGAGGCGTGAAGGAAGTGATAGACAGGCATATGTCTCACCATTGTCCTTGCCGTTCTGACACAAGTGAAGAATAACAACAAGAGTAACTTCAAACTCAAAAAAATAGGATACAAAAATCCACGAATCGTTAAAATCGACCACACAAAAATTAAGGTACGACTTTCATATTGTATATATCGGTGAATGATTCTATGTTTTGTTAATTTGCTTACATTTATATCGATGTCTAGCATACAATTTACCGTGTAGATAACGCATCGAAGAAGAAGAAGAAGAAGAAGAAGAAGAAGAAGAAGAAGAAGAAGAAGAAGAAGAAGAAGAAGAAGAAGAAGAAGAAGTTTAAATTTGGTGATGATTCTCTACCACAGGATAGGGAAATGTTGATTTGACAATGATCAACTAGAGCATCTCCAACTGCAAAACTCATTGTGCAGTAAGATTAATCACCAATGACACTTTAGACACATATTAAATCCACATTTTTGTAACTTTTCTCTCTTCCAAATGCATAGATAATATATAAAGAACTCATAGTAGCCCTTTTGGTTTGTGTAGAGTGAAAGAAAGAAGAATAGAAATACATAGTAATGATGACTACATAAAAGGACAGCATAGGCGACGGATGGTGAAGAAAGGAGGTGAATTAATTATGTATTGTAATTAGGCTTTAATTCTTTAAATATGGAGTTTTGATATATTTAGCCAATGATATAAACTTAAAATTAAATGTGAATTTTATACATTAATTTAATACATTCATCATTATTTATTAAAATTAATGAATTTATAATATATATATATATATATATATAAATTTATTTTTCAAAAAAATTATTTTAATTCCTCAAAAGAGTAATCTCTAAAATGAACTTAAATATTATAATGGAAACAGAATCCGTGAATAGCACGGGCGAAATGTTCTAGTTCTATATAAAAACAAAATACGAAGGGTATTTTGGTATTTTCACTTCTGTTATTAGGGGCACTTTTGTATTTTGATATAAAGACAATTTTGTTAATTTTAATTCTTACTATTTTTATTCTTTATTCTTGAAATTTAGTAACCGATTCACTCACACTGCTTTGTGAAAATCACAATATATCTTTTTCAATACAAAAAGAAGAAGGAAGCACCACGCAAAAACGTGATGGAATGCATTCAGTGCAGCCCATTGGAATCCCGCTTGGGACCTCGGCAAAACCCAGCACTACCTCCGCGAAATCAATTGGCGTCTCAGCCCGCTCGCGGCCCATCCCGCAGTTTACTCCTCTGACGAAGCCGAGGTCCGAGATCCTTGAGTTGCATGCCAACTTGTTCGAGAGACCTCGACCCATGAGGGATACAGGAAAGTCGCGGTCAAGAGAGAAATATTGCCGCTTCCACGAGGATTACAGACATGAAACAGAAGATTGCAGACACCTAATGTATGACATCGAGGGGCTAGTCCGAGGTGGCCCGTTAAGGAAGTATCAAGACCGCGGTGCGGAACTTAACTAGTTCTACGCCCCCCGAGGTCAGAAGAAGAAAAGACAACGCCGAGGTGGGAGTTGCAGCACCAAGGCCGAAAAGAAAATCAAGTACGAGGACGATGAAGATGAAGATGGAGACTACCAGTTTGATGGCGTGATCGCCACAGTTTCTGGACTCGGTAAGGGGCAAACCAAGTCGTCCCTGAAGAATGGAGCACGGATGCTCCCGATTAGCGAGCCTGTCAGTAAGAGGCTCAAGAAAGAAGAAATGATCACCTTCTCCGAGAAGGACCCTGTTCCTCCTATAGTCCCCCATTCTGACGCCATAGTTATTGAAGCAGTTGTGGCCAACAAACTTGTTAAGAGAATCCACATTGACACCGGAGCGTCCGTAAGCATCATATTCAAACGGTGTTTTGACCAAATGGGAATTGACAAGTCAAAAGTCACACCGACAGCTCGGCCACTTCGTAGCTTTACACAGGAGGAAACACACCCAGTAGGGGCAGTGGAGCTCTCCCTCACTGTTGGGAAGGCATCGATTAGCTCCACTGAGGTGACGAAGTTCTTCGTGGTAGATGCTAAATCCCCCTACAACATTATTCTAGGGCGAAAGTGGTTGAACGCGGTCAAGGCCGCCTGTTCTACTTATCACTTTACCTTGAAGGTTCCAACTAGAGTCGGGGCCGCGGTAATCCGAGGTGACCAGAAGATAGTAAAAGAATGCCTACATGTGGCATTGAAGGGCCAGGGTCTACCTCCCAGCTGCCCCAGGCATAACAATTACAGAATTCCGAAGAGCTGAAGAGGACGTCATCTGCCGAGGTCAGCCCACCGACAGAAGTTCCGCTGTAAGAAGACGACCCCGCTAAGGTCCTTAAAGTAAGCCTCACCGAGCTGCCTCATCTTCGAGAGCAGGTTATTCAGGTCTTAAGGGAGTACATAGACGTCTTTGCATGGTCACCACTGGACATGACAAGAGTGTCACCGCAGTTGATCACACACAAACTCAACATAGATCCCGCGGTCAAGCCAGTCAAACAGAAACAACGCTCTTTCGCCGCAGAGCAAAATAAAGTTATCAAATCCGAGGTGACACAGCTATTGGACGCCAATATCTTATTCGAGGTCACATATCCGACCTGGATAGCGAATCCGGTAATGGTCAAGAAAGCAGGAGGGGGGTGGCGGATGTGTATAGACTACACCGATCTCAATAAACACTGTCCAAAAGATTGATACCCACTCCCAGACATCGATAAGAAGGTGGAATCGCTAGGGGGGTACAAGGTATTCAGCTTCCTCGACTTATACAAGGGTTATCACCAAGTGCTGATAGATACCAAAGATGCCGCCAAGACAGCCTTCATCACGGACTTCGGAAGTTTTGCTTATCGCAAAATGCCCTTCGGACTCAAGAATGCCGGGGCCACTTACCAGAGGATGGTAGACAAGATATTTCGAAGGCACATCGGTAAGGAGGTCGAGGTGTACGTGGATGATATAGTAGTCAAAAGTAAGGAGACGAGCACTAGCGTTGCCGACCTCCGAACTGTATTATCCCTTCTTCGAGAAGTCAATTTGAAGCTTAATCCTCAAAAGTGTACTTTTTTTGTACCTTCTAGAAAGTTTTTAGGTTGTTGGATCTCCCAAGAGGGATTGAGAGACAATCCGTCAAAAGTTAAAGCCGTGATGGAGATGGGTGTGCCGAGGTCAATTCACGACGTGCACAAACTCACAGGGAGCCTTGTCGCGCTAAGCAGATTTCTCTCTAAAGCCGCAGAGAAGCAATTGCAATTTTCAAAATTCTGAAGAAAGCACCAGAGTTCGATTGGAGTTCGGAGCACCATCTCGCACTCAGTCAGCTGAAAAAATACCTTGGTAGTTTGCCTACCCTGTCAGTACCAAGAAAAGGAAGAAGTACTATTTTTGTACCTGGCCACCTCGAAGGAGGCCATCAGCGCAGTACTAGTAAGAGAGAAGGCAGGGTGCCAACTTCTAGTATATTTCATCAGTCGATCACTAAAAGGACCTGAGGTGAGATATCAACCCTGGAAAAGCTTGTTATGGCTTTAGTGAATGCAGCACGCCGCCTTCGCCCATACTTCCAAGCACACTCTATCCAAGTCCGCACTGACTCTCCACTCTGACAAGTATTGACGAAGCCTGAGGCTCCAGGCCGAATAGTGAAGTGAGCTATAGAACTTGAAGAACATGACATCACCTATGTTCCTCGACAAACTATCAAAGGACAAGGAATAGCCGATTTCTTAGTCGAAACCGCTATCCCTGTAGAACCCGTCCCAATCCCAACACCTGTACCGAGCTCCTCCATAGTGGAACCCGCGGACTGCTGGCACATGTATGTTGATGGGGCTTCGGGGAAGTCAGGGAGCGGAGCTGGAGTCCTCCTCATCAGCGCAGAGAAGAAAGAGTTTACGTACTCACTCTGTTTCCAGTTCCTCACTGTTTCACTAAAAAATGTTCGCAATAGAACAAAATCATATCGTAGCACTAGCAAGCAAAACCCTAAGTCGAATCTCAAGGAAAACTTAACAGGGCAAATAATCGTGTAGCAAAAACAACCTAATATAGCCTAATCTAGAAAAGCAAGTAAAGAATATTTTTGGGTTTTTGTTTTAAATCCTAGGCAATAAAATAAATCAAAGCAAATAAATTAAAGCAAGTAAATAACTAATCTAGAAAGCAAGGAATAAATCTAACTAATTAATCTAGAGAATTAAACTAGAAGAAAGCAATTAAACTACCTAGGCAAGAAACGAAAAGGAAACAATAACGAAAGCAAAGGAGAAAACAAATCTAGACATATTAAATAAATCTGGAAATTTAATCAAATAAATCTAACTCTAGGAACTTGGAAAACGAAAGAATCGAAACTTAAAGAAAACAAATCTAAACTATAAACTTGAAATCGAACGAATGGAATTAAATAAACGAAAGTAAACGAAGCAATTACGAAATAAATCTAGAACTAAGGAAAGCAATTAAATCAAGTAAACAAAAGCAATAAAGAACTTACTGAATTAAACGAAGAACGAAGAACACGAATTAAACGAAAGGAGTTTTGAATTAAAAATGAAACGAACGAAGAATCCGGATCCAAACAAAGGAAAACTAAACTAAAGTGTTTTAATGCGAAAACTAAAGCTAAACGAAGGTAAAAGTGTTGTAGAATTCGTGTACAAGGGGTAGTATTTATACTAGGTATGAAAACCTAGTTAAACAAGGAAATAACAGCTGGCCGCTACGTTGGACAGTCGTCCAACGTACGTTGGACGCTCGCACTCCTCTTCAATTTCTCTTTGGACGCTCGTCCAACACTGGGCGAGCTCAGCCAACGTGCCCTGGACGGCCGTCAAACTGCCTTGGACGGTCGTCCAACTCCATGTGCGCCCCATTCTCAATTCTTCCTCAATTTCTCGCCTTTTTCGACCCGTTTTCTTCCAATCTTTCACCTATCAAACCTAAAAGAGCCAAAACTCCAAACAACCAATTCATAGCCAAAGACACACGAAAAGACACAAAAACATAATGAAAACGGACTCAAAAACATGACAAAAATCCTAACATCTAGACACCAATCACCCACTACCAATAAAGAAGTGGAGTACGAAGCATTGTGATAAGCTAAAGCGCATATCGTAGCCAAGACGGACGCGAGGAATCCCCGTCGTACGCGTCGAATTGCGATAAAATAAGAATACGTAGAAAATTAGGGTTTGTATTATCTTCGATGTCAAATAATACAACTCTAACCTCTATTTATACTAGGGACCCTAGGGTTGATTCGACCTACGATTCGGGAAAGAATCAACAAGAAAACCCGAAAAGGAGCTCATAACGCTCGACCCAAATAATAAACGAGCTAAGCCCAACAATAATACATGAAATAAAATAATCAACGATGAGGGATAAAGTCGTCATATCTTCGGCGCGGACGAACCCGGCGCTGCGGACGACTTTGTTGGGAATTGTTAAGGACAAACATGTTAAGGGGGAACCAATATGGGACATTTTAGAAATGTTATATATGTTTTGATTTGATCCCAAAACCCCCAAGTGTCCTATTCCCAAGCGACCCATTTTTGGTGTAGATAATAGGTTAGAAAATTTTCTAAGCCTACTCTGTTAGGATGGCTCAAATTTTGCTTAGGTTTTTAGACTGCAGAAATCCCAAGTGAAGGCCACTCACTTGAGTGTGTTTTTCAAGCGAAGCGAATCTACCGAGCCGAAGTGAAGCGTGCCGAAGAATAGCGAAGCGAAGCGAGCGCTACAGTGGAATCAAAGCGAGTCCACCAAAGCGAAGCGAAGCAAAGCGAGCGCTACAGTGAAAAGACAAAGTGAGTCAACGCGGGTCAACATTTACTAAAGCAGTCACTTGGGGAACTCACTTCCCAAGTACTCGCTACAGAATGACCTTGAAGTGACTCAACTCAAAGCAGACGCTACAACTTCAAAGCGAAGCGAGCCACTACCTACCAGTAAGCGACAGCTTAATTCCCGCTCCCATTTCAAACTCCAGTCAACTGAAGATCGTCGCATTAATTGCGAGATCTCCACGTGTCGAATGCGGAGAGGAGCAGAGGAGTTGACTGCCAGGCCGACAAGGGCGCCGCAACAGTACTGGCTCGTTCTAGTTACTGTTAAGATTGGAACTTAGCCATTTTCGGCAAAGAGCCAAAACTGCGCGTCTGAAAAGTAGCCAGCCTGTGCAAGGACTGTCGAGAGGAGGAGGGACAAGGCCACCTACCAAGCAACGGATCTCGGCCAACCCTCCGCCTATAAATAGTGAAGAATGAAGACGAAGAGAAGAAGAACACTACTTGAGCATTCGAGCGCCTACTGCAAACAAACACTCCCAGCCTTTGAGCAATCTTCAAGTCTTTGTTTTTAAGTGTTCTCCGAGTTCCAGTCTCATCAAAACCCGTCTTCGCAACCTTCACACGTAGAATTCTAAGCCCATTCCATACCTCAGCTTAGAAGAAGAGCTCTAGCCTACTTTACACTTACTGTAAAGAGCTCTTCATAGTGTGTTCGTCGTAAACCAAAAACCCTAACCCTAAGTTCTGTTCGTTAGGTTTTTGTGTTCGTCGTTAGGTTGTTTCGATCCAAGGCTCTACTTTCATCGATTGTAGAAGCCTCGATCATAGAGTTTAGATCCAAGCTTGCACTTACCTCGTACGTGTAAAGCTCGATCGAAGCTAGGCTGTAATTAGAGCCCGCAATCTCCCTGTCGTCGGACTGAAGCGAGTAAAGCCTCCAGTCCAGTTAGGTCTTTGTAGTGAACCCGTAATCACTGCGTCTGTCGTCAGATCCAAGCGAGTGAAGCTCGATCTCGACTAGGTTTTTGAAGGACCCGTAACCTTCAAGTTCTTGAGTGAAGAGAACAGTTGCTTCGTGCAACAAAGTGGACGTAGGAGTTTCATCTCCGAACCACTATAAATCTCTGTGTCGTATCTCTCTAAACCCTAAACTCTTTATTTCCTTGTTTGATTATTCACTGCACTTTCATCTAAACAAACACAACTCGGAACTTTAAATACTTAGGAAAGATTTAGCTCACCAAATTCCGCATTAAGAGTAAAGTCTCACTCTTGATCAAGCTCTAAGCTTAGGTCAAGAGAATCGTGATTACTTTTGATCTAGCTCTCGGCTAGGTCTTAGTGATTCAAGCTAGCACTTTACTTCATACTCTGAGTTAAGGAAAAGAAGTTGAAAAACTTCAAAATACGTATTCACCCCCCCCCCCCCCCCCCCCATCTACGTATTTTTCGTATAACATACCGGGACCAACAAGTGGTATCAGAGCAGCGGTTCTTTCGAGCCTCTGCTTTGCATATCCGAAGCGAGTCCCCACTCGCTTCACATTGTCTCATTGAACCGGATCCTTTTCCTAAGTGCATAAAACCCTCACCCACGCATACTGCATTTACTGCTGATAGTTTGCTATGTCTACATACAGTGCATTAAATCTTCCACAGTTCTCTATCGAAGGATATGAGACATGGAGCTTTCGAGTCGAGAGCTTCCTCTGCTCCATCCACGACCGGATGTGGGAAGTTATAGAGGACGGACCAATCGAAATCAAGAAAGCCATCTCTGTGAACATTCCAGCCGCCGAAGGCCGCGAAGCTCATGTTAGACAAGAGTATGTCGAGAAGGACAAAGACGAATACAATGCTAACGACTTCAAGATCGCCAACCTTGACAAGATCGTACGCCGCACGATGCAGAGTACTGTGTCGGATGCCTACCTTTACAAGAATCAGGAAGTGTGCGACGACAAAAGAAATGTGGGAAACCCTAGCCCTCATTTCTCAAGGAACGGACAAGATCAAAGAGAACAAGCTCGCCGTACAAATGCGGGAGTTTGAAAGTCTGATAATGAAGCCAGGAGAGGCCATCGACGCCTTTGAGCTGAGAGTCACCAACATCATTGCTACTCTCAACTCACTTGGGAAGGAACTCATAGACGAGGAGGTGAATCTGAAGATTGTTCGAGCTCTCACGAGGAAGTGGCAGACAATGAAGGAGCTGTACCTAGCTACCAAGGATCTGTCAAAGCTCACACCGGAGATTCTGTTCTCCGAGCTCAAAGCCCATGAATTCGACCTGAATCGAATGAGCCTCGATGATGAGGATGAAGCTCCCACGACGTCAAAGGGTGTAGCTTTCAAAGCTGCTGAAGGGCCAAGCAACCAGTCGCTAGCCAAGATGACGAGAGAAGAGCTGGAAGAGCATGTTGCGTTCTTATCCAAGAACTTCAACAAAATGAACTCGCGTGGGGCAAATACAAAAGATTCTACAAGCAGTACAAGGGAAGGAGCACTGATGCTCGTGAAAGCAAAGGAAAGAGAGAAGAGACGACCAAGCCGATCTCAAGGGACATGATGGAAGTGGAATGCTACCACTGCCACAAGATGGGCCACTACAAATCTGACTGCACGAAGCTGAGTGCAAAGGAGCGAGAGGAACTAAAGGCAAAGAGGGATGCTCCAAGGCGAGCGCTTGTAGCAAGCGAGCAGCCGGTCGCTACAACTGAAGATGTCTCAAGCGACTCGGATGCATTCACAGATCCCAACTCCAGTGATGGAGAGGATCTTGGAGCTCACCGACGAAGAGACTGGAGAGGTATTTATCTATCCCTCATCAAGTTCAATTACACTCTCACACACTCACCAAGAGGAAGCTAATTCCTCGACATGGAGTGAGTTACTTGACAAGCACCTCAAATTGTCAAGTGACCACAAAATGTTGAAACAAGCTTTGTCTCAAAGCGAGAAGGAGAACCGAAAGCTAGCCACTGAGCTTGACCAAGTCAAACATAACTTAAGGGCTATGACTAGTAAGTTCGAGGATCTCTTCGCTAGACATCAAAGCTTGGAGGGAAGGTATGAAACCCAATCCGCTCTAGTTGCCAATTTGAACAAAGCTTCATATGCTAGGCAGGCACTAGAGAGCTCGCTTCTACCTTTTGGTAGAAAGGGAGGACTCGGATATGAGGGTGGACCTTCCAAGCCGACTGTCTTTGTTGGTGCTTCAATCACGACACCATCAGTTCCTTTGGATGTGCCTACTGCCTCCAAAGTGACCACTAACAGAGACAAAGGCCAAGTGGCTGAGAACCCTAAGAAGAAGCCAATGAATAGGGGTGAAAACGGGTCGGATATTTCCCGCCCGATCCGGAGCCGAATCCGGTCGGATTCGAATTCGGGTAAAAAAATCAGTATCCGATCGGATCCGGATAGTTGAGTTCGGATTCGGATTCGGATTCGGATTCGGATTAGCTAATATCCGCCCGTATCCAAAATTTTCCCGTATTTTTTCGGATACTACCCGGATTACAAATCCGGATATCCGGATTTTTCAAAAAATATATTTTTTTATTTTGAATTTTTCCAATTATTTTTTTAATATACGGGTAAAAAAATCAGTATCCGAGGATAGTTGAGTTCGGATTCGGATTCGGATTCGGATTAGCTAATATCCGCCCGTATCCGAAATTTTCCCGTATTTTTTCGGATACTACCCGGATTACAAATCCGGATATCCGGATTTTCAAAAAATATATTTTTTTTATTTTGAATTTTTCCAATTATTTTTTTAATATACATTATTTTATATAGTAAAACATTAATTTCGCATGGATGGGGGATTGAACCCTTGACCTCCCGGATGAAAGACAAGAAACATAACCAACTTGTCTACAACAATCATTGCGTTAATTTTTCTTAGTTTTATATATATTACATAAAACACAATAAAAACATGCATTCACATCTAATTATGATTCTTTTCTATCATACTATATAATATGTAGCATATACTTTTTAATAGCTGCAATTTTATTTAATAAATTCAAGAATAATCTTATTACACTAATTTTATCTCATGTGTTGAATTTTTTTTGGGCACAACTTTTATAAGTAAACTTAATATATAAGTACACATATCGAGTTATTAAATACATAAATAAGTCCACATATCAGACAATTTTTGTATGAAACATATTATCTGATTATATTATTCGAATCTGGTCCGTATTCGTCCTATATCCGTCCCGTGTCCGTATCCCGAATATTTCGAATTCGTATTCGGATCCGGCTTTCCCGTATCCGATTCCGAATCCGAGAAAAAAATATGGGTTAGGATACGGGAATAGCACTATCTGCCCGTATCCGATCCGTTTTCACCCCTACCAATGAAGATGTCTATATCTTCGAGGGCAGATTCTAAGGGCAAGCAAAGATCAACTATCCCTAGCACTCACAATGCTAAATCTTACCAATCCAAAGGTAAAGGGAAATCAGTTGTAGCTTCTAAGTCTCAGACCAAGATATCAGAGACAAAGGATCTCCCTTTCAAGAAAAGGAGTAATGTCTATGTGTCACGTTATCCGGACTGGAGATGGTCCAACCGGACTAACGTTGAGGGGGAAGAACTTGAAGCACCAAAGAGGTCGCTTCAGATTCCTAAGGTTTCTCAAGCGAGTCGGGGTCAAAACCGCAGTTTGACCACTTCGAAGAAACCAGGCGAGCCGCTTCGAAAGACTGTAAACCCTAAGTCAGTCTCTAAGCCTGTAGCTAATCCGAAGCAAGTCGCTTCAGGATACAAGCAAGTGGGTAAGAGCATAGGTATGCCTCAAGCGATCCACTACCCCTCCTGCACACACTGCTGCACTTGTGAAGCTGCTTCAAGGCAGAACTCACAGTTTTCAAAGGTCGAGAAACCCAAGACACAAGCTACCTTTCAAAAGAAAGTGAAGCAAGTATGGGTACCTAAGGGAACTAACCTGCAAGGACCCAAACTGATTTGGGTACCAAAATCTGTCTAAATGCAGGTGAGCGCCGTGGATCCCATGCCAAGTGAGGGTCAACAAATCTGGTACTTGGACAGTGGCTGTTCAAGACACATGACCGGCATAAGAGCTCTACTTCAAGACTATGTTGAGAAGAAGGGTCCACACGTAACCTTTGGTGACAACTCTCGAGGAAGCACTAAAGGATACGGCGCACTGAAGATCGGGAAGATCAAGATTGAAGAAGTCTCCTACGTGGAAGGACTTAAGCACAACTTGCTATCCATTTCACAATTCTGTGATAAAGGATACAAGGTGGAATTTATTTCCAACAAGTGCATTGTAAAGAGCAAGCTCACGTCCCAGATTATGCTCACTGGTATTAGACAAAGGAATGTCTACATAGCACAATGGGACAGCTGCAAAGAGGAGACATGCTTAGTCGCAAGGAGTGCTACAGAAATGGGATGGCTATGGCACCGACGCTTGAACCATCTCAACTTCAAGACTATCAATCGCATAGCTCGTAAAGGCTTGGTGCAAGGAATACCAAATGAAGTCTTTATCAAAGACCATCCATGCTCATTATGCCAACGAGGGAAGCAGACGAAGAAGCACTTCGCCAATCTTGAAAAAGCTTCATCCAAGCGAGTGCTCGAGCTGCTTCATATGGATCTGTTTGGTCCAGTCACTCCAGTTAGTGTAAATGGAAGAAAATACACTCTAGTTGTAGTCGATGACTTCTCTCGCTACACTTGGGTCGTATTTCTCTTTAGCAAGAAGGAGACACTGGCCAAGCTTCCACAACTGCTCAAGTGACTAGCTTTGGAGAAGAACCAAGCGATTGCCACCATCCGCTCCGACAAAGGCACAGAGTTTCTAAACTCAACCATTGAAGCATACTGCACGGAGCATGGTATTGCACATCAAACATCTGCAGCACGCACACCTCAGCAGAACGGAGTTGCTGAAAGAAGAAATCGGATCATCAAAGAAGCCGTTCGCACCATGATTGCTGACTCGAAGCTTCCGATGAAATATTGGGCTAAAGCTGCCAATACAGCATGCTACACGCAGAATCGGACGCTTCTCAATAAACGGCACGACAAGACACCATATGAAATATGGACAGGGAGAATTCCTAACATATCTTAGTTCCATATTTTTGGTTGTAGGGTCTTCATCCATGATAATGGGAAGTCACAATTGAAAGCCTTTGAAAGCAAAGCTGATGAAGGAATATTCTTAGGATATTCTACATCAAGCAAAGCTTATAGGGTATTCAATTGTAAAACCCTAATTGTGGAGGAATCACCCCATGTCGTATTTGATGAATCTTCTTTGAGTCCTCCACAGGAACAGGTTCAATCAACAGAAGGAAAGTCAAGCGAGGAACCCATCAACTCACTGACTTGGGACATGCTCGAAGATGATGAAGAAATCAAGGACTCAAGCGAGCAGATTGTCCAAAGAAAAGTTGAAGCTGCCCCCAAGATTCCTGAAGCGAGTGCTGGCCAAGCACCCATTCCAGTCGCTAAAGAAGGTGAAGCAAGCGACCAGGAAGAAGATGAAGACGAAGCTAGTGGATCCAAGCGAGCGTGGCTCAAGGATCACTCACCAAGTCAAATCATTGGAGATCCATCCAAGGGTGTAGTGACCAGAAGTCAAGTGTTTGGAGAAACTGCCATGTTCAGTTGCTTTCTCTCAAACATTGAGCCATCAAGCGTGGAGGAAGCTCTAGCTGATTCCAATTGGGTGATCGCCATGCAAGAGGAGCTGAATCAATTCACCAGGAACGCGTATGGTATCTCGTGGATCGTCCCAAATTCTAGCATGGTATTGGCACCAAGTGGGTGTTCAAGAACAAGACGGACGAGGATCACAACGTTGTGAGGAACAAGGCGCGTCTCGTTGCTAAGGGCTACTGCCAAGTGGAAGGAATCGATTTCGATGAGACCTTCGCTCCAGTGGCACGGCTTGAAGCGATCAGACTATTTCTAGCCTATGCTGCGGCCAAGAAATTCAAAGTCTATCAAATGGATGTCAAGAGCGCGTTTCTCAACGGTGAATTGAAGGAAGAAGTATATGTGGAGCAGCCACCGGGTTTCGAGCAGGGAAATAAGGTCTATCGATTGAAGAAAGCCCTATACGGGTTGAAGCAAGTTCCCAGAGCTTGGTATGATACCCTATCCCAATTCCTAGTGGATAATGGTTTCCACAAAGGGAAGATAGATCGGACTCTCTTCACCATCAATCATGGAGAAGACATGCTATGGGTTCAGATCTATGTTGACGACATCATATTTGGGTCACCAAACCAGTCGCTTAGCGAGAAGTTTGGAGAGCTTATGAAGAACAAATATGAGATGTCAATGATTGGCTTGATGAGCTGGTTTCTAGGTCTTCAAGTGAAGCAGCAGAATGATGGAATCTTCATCAATCAAGCTAAGTATACTCGAGATATGCTTGCCAAGTTCGGTGTTCAGCATTCCAAAGCTGTGAAGATTCCAATGAACACCAACTGGAAGATGGAGCCAGACCTAGATGGGAAGTCTGTGGATGCTACAGACTACCGAGCCTTGATCGGATCCCTTCTATATCTCACTGCAAGTAGGCCGGATATAGCTTTTGCAGTTGGAGTATGTGCTCGCTTCCAAAGCAATCCCAAGCACAGCCATCTTGAAGCTGCCAAAAGAATTCTTCGATATTTGAAGGGCACTGTCAACATGGGGCTGTGGTATCCAACGGAGGACAATTTGGAGCTCACTGGATACTCAGATGCTGACTATGGAGGGTGCCGAATTGATAGGAAATCAACTTCGGGCACTTGTCAGTTCTTGGGAAGCAAGCTGGTCTCATAGTTTTCGAAGAAACAGACAAGTGTAGCTACTTCAACGACTGAAGCTGAGTATATGGCCGCTGGAAGCTGCTGTTCTCAAATTCTATGGCTTCGTCAACAGTTGAAGGACTACAGAGTTGAAGCGAATGAAATTCCAATATTCTGCGACAACAACAGTGCAATATGTATCTCGCAGAATCCAGTGCTTCACACCAGGTGCAAGCACGTGGAAATTTGACATTACTTCATTCGTGATCATGTCGAGAAAAAGGATATCAAGCTCGAGAAAATCCCTACCGATCTCCAGCGAGCCGATATCCTCACCAAACCTCTAGCTGAGTCTCGTTTCAATCAGCTATGCATGGAATTAGGGTTGCTAGACCCTGGTGAAGAGTGCTAGATCCAGGATGCACGAAGGAGTGGTCGCTTGTTCTTTAAGCGTCACTCGCTTCGGATCTTCACCAACTCAAGCGAGTCACTTCAAAATTCCACTCGCTTGAAGAAGGAGAAATAAGGTGGAGAAAGGTGGAGTGTTGGAAGACGTTCCCTACCCGCTTACAGGAATTGTTAAGCCATTGGTTAAGGGGGAACTATTGTTTGCTCTCGGAGCAAGTTACTTCCAAAGCGAGCAAGGAAAGCTGCTACCTAGCCTAGGATTCCTAGCGAGTGGGTATAAACACTCGCAAGTGCCGTTTCTAGTAACGGTTGTGGGGTCTTGTATCGGGCCTTCCCACGTAAAAATGGTGAAAGCTTAGGCAGGGCTGGCACCTAGACCTTGCGTCCTCTTCCCATCTTTCCGTCGAAGAGGAGCAAGTCCTCTCATCTCCTTCATCGTGGATAAACATCCATTCCTTACTCACTCTTCATTGAGTTGAGCTGCCGAATGTCTATTCATTCCTCCCCCACTTTGAATTTTGCATCGCTTCAATTAACCCAAGTTTGAGTCAAGCGAGTCGATTGCAAATTCATTCTGTAGCTCGTAGGAGGAAGCTTGAAGAGTTACCTTTTACTTGAAAAAGGTTACATGACTGGTGACATGTCTTTGCGTAAAATATGAGATTGTCTTGTCAGAGCATTCTCATTGTCATCTGTTTCACTAAAAAGTGTTCGCAATAGAACGAAATCCTATCGTAGCACTAGCAAGCAAAACCCAATGTCGAATCTCTAAGGAAAACTTTGCAGGGCAAGTAATCGTGTAGCAAAAATCCTAATCTAGCCTAAAACTAATAAAGCAAGTAAAAAGAATTTTGAATTTTGGTTTTTAAATCCTAGGCAATAAAATAAATTAAAGCAATTAAATCAAAGCAAGTAAATAAATCTAATCTAGAAAGCAAAGAAATAAATCGAACTAATTAATCTAAAGAACTAAACTAGATGAAAGCAAATAAACTAACTAGGCAAGAATCGAAAAGAAAGCAATAACGAAAGCAACGAAGAAAACGAATCTAGACATAATTATTAAATCTGAAAATTAAGCAAATAAATCTAACTACGAAAACTTGAAAGCGAAGGAATTGAAAACTAAGAAAAACTAATCTAATCTAAGAACTTGAAAACGAACGAACGAAATTAAACTAAGCAATTAAGAATTAAATCTAAGGAACTAGGATGCAATTAAATCAAATAAAAGAAAGCAATAAAGAACTTACGAGATTAAACGAAGAACGAAGAACTAAGTAAAAACTTGAATTAATTGAAGAACGAAGTAGCGATCCGGATCGAACAAAGGAAAACTAAACTAAAGTATTTGAATGCTAAACTAGAGCTAAAACTAAGGTAAAAGGGTGTTCTAATTCGTGCCCTAATGGCCTATATATAATAAGATAGAAGTTCGACTCCAATAAGGAAACAATTAATAAAACACGCCAGGCGTGGAGCAGGCGCTCCAAAGGAAGGGAGCGGGCGCTCCATAATAGCTGCGCAAATCCATCTTGAAATCTTGACCTGGAGCGGGCGCTCCAACACCTTGGAGCGAGCGCTCCAATGCTGGTTCGCTGGGACTGCGCGCGTCTTTCTTGTTTTGGCCGTAACTTCCTCGTCCGAACTCCAAATTGACCCCCGTTTTCGCCTACATGCTCCTATCGAACCCCTCTTCAATATAACACTTCTTTCTTCTCGTTTTATTCTCGTTTCCGCCCTTTTTATCCTACAATACCAAAGACTCCAAAGCAACCAAATCATAGCCACAAACAATGAAAACACACGAAAACTAAGGGAAAACGGACACGAAAAGACGACTAAAAACCTAACATCTAGACACCAATCATCATCCTGTCCTATTCCGCCCTGAGATAAGGACTTATACTCATCTCTCATTCATCGTGAATAAGTACACTTACGTGAAGCTCCCCTCTGGGTTGTAGTAAGCTTGTGTACTATATTCATTTTCTCCCCCATTCACTTCGATGGAGGACTCTCTAATTCGTAGAGGAAGATGAATGCCAAGAAGTTCTAGCTCAACATATAATACTCAACAGGTGGATTCAACAAATGGTGTCCAAATCAAGTGACTTCAATAAGTGGTATCAATCTCCTACGAAGTGAGATTGACTGGTAAGTGTTTCAATTTTAAGTACACTCAGTGTTCTAAAAGACGCCGCCTAGGTCCGCCTAGGGGGCGCCTAGGCGCTAGTCAGTACCTCGCTGCCCGACTAACAAGTAATCCGCCTAGGCTCTATGCGATACCCAACGAGCCACTCTTGTAGCTTAATCAATAGTCTATATGTGTTAATTGATTTATGTTTAGACAAACTATGCTACTCTATGTATGATTTTGGATTTATAATTATGAAACTAACATATCAATTGTCATAGTATGTGTATTTATTATAAATTTGACAATAATATTGTAAGAATAGTAAAAATAGGCATTATAGTTCGAATCCGCCTAGGCCCCGCCTAGGCTCCCGCCTAGCGCTAGTCACCCCTCTACCGCCCGACTAGCGCCTAGCGTTTTTTAGAACATTGAGTACACTAAGTGAGCTGAAGCGTGCTAGAAACCTTCACTTACTATGTGGAAAATATGAAATGAATCTGACACAAATACAAAGAGGAAAACATTCTTGTTTATCCTCGAAGTATGTAAGTCAGAAACATTTTAAATAATGTCAAAGAAATTTCATTTCTTTTCCAGTCGCTTCAGATGGCCAAGCGAGTGCTACGTCACTCCAAGCTAGCCATCGCAAGCGAGTACAGAACAGTCACTCAAGCGAGTACTTCGCTAGCGAGTAAAAGCCAAGCGGCCAAACTCAAGCGAGCGGGTACGAAGCGAGTATGAGCTGTCTGCACTCGAGTGCAAATTTTACCTTTTGCTTTACATTAAATGCAAGTTCACGTACAGACGAAACTAACGGGCGCGTGCAATGCACTTTGAATTCGAAGCGGGAAAAGACGAAAGAGATCCAGCCATCGAATCCAAACAGTCCCTGATTTATAGCCGTTGGATCTTCAGCCGTGTAAAGAGATGAATCACAGCAGACCACGTGGAAACGCCAAGTCAAGTTGGCGGTTCACTTTTACTGTGATGACGCCGGACACATCAGATCCATCACCGATGGTCCGCCGCCTACGCACAGGATTCTCGGCGATATTACTGTCTTGCCCCTACCACGTCAGCCGAACCCTGCCTCTATATAAGGACGTCGTTGGAGACTGCAAAACCTTTCACAACTCTCCATATTTGCCATTCTCGTGCAAGATCTGCAAACTACTGCAACTCACGAGTCTCAACCCAGTTTTCGTCTTTAAATCTCCGATCAAAAACTCCCAAATCTCTCACCATGGGAAAGAAACAGAAGGCTGAAACGATGGAGCAGTTTCTCACCGAGGTCGTCAATCATATCAACGTCGAGCCTCATCTCGACCCAACAGTCATTGAAGAGCATGGATTCTTCCGTAAGGCCGTGACCATGGCCGGCTTATGGAAGTTCATGACGGCGGTGCCGTCGAAGATCTTGGCCAAGGCGGTGGCCGAACTCCTTTTAAATCTGAGAAAAGGACAAAACTCATCGGTGTTTACTGATCCACAAACCGGAGAACCAGTGGAGGTGGACTTGAGCAATCTCATCGGAATATTCAATTTACCAAGGGAAGGTGCAAACTCCTTGTTGAAGTTGGAGTTATCGGCCGGAGTCGAGTATGCTCGATTTGCCATCGAAGGAGCAGAGCCCAACTACAAGGAAGCCAGCATTCGATCAGATCTGAAGGCTCCTTTCAACCACGTCTGCGAGCTCTTTTCCAAGTGCGTCGCGTGCTACGTCGGGAATCTGGGTCAGCTTTCAGAAACAAAGCTCTTTGCCACCACCGTTATCGTCAACAGCCTTACAGGAACCAAGTTTAATTGGCATGGTTGGTTTCTCAACCAGATCTACGAAGCCGCCGAGGACTTCAAGTTTGTGAAAGGAAGCACCGATAAGATTCTCCGCAAGGGGAAGCTTAAATTTTTCTCCAGACTCTCCGTCGCACTGGAGGAACGATATCCGAACAAGAGATGGGAAGAACCAAACACCACCAACTACAAGAAGAACACTGTGTTCTATGACTTGTGGAGGTCGGAAAAATCACTGATCGATTCGGGACTTCTTGATGTTGAAGTGCCCGCAGCAGTACCAGTTGCCGAAAGGCAAGCTGAAGTGACCCAAACCAAGCGAGCCGCTTCACCCGAGAAGCGAGCTGCGCAGAAGCGAGGGAAGAAGAAAATGAAGCGAGTCACTTCGCTGGTCAAGTCAAGCGAGGCTGAGGAGCAGCCGCTTGAGGAGACCGAAGTTACCCAACCCCAGCCATCACCCATCAAAATCCAAATCCCCCACCTCAAACACAGACACCCCCAATCCAAACCCAAACTCAACCACCACCAGAACCCCAAGCCTCATCCTTAGCTCAACCCCAAACTCAGAAATTCCCCCTCTCTCCACATGAAGAAGAATCAGCTTCTTCTTTCCAACTACCCCTGTCTCACTCCTCAGCGCAGACCCTACTGCTGTGTTCACCATTTTCCAACCAACCCCAACCCAGCAACCAACCACTGAACCCATCCAAATCACTGAAACCTCCCAAACCTCATCATCAACCCAATCCCCTTCCACATCGGCAGCTACAGCCGATACCGCCCAAACTACCGACACAAATCTACCTATCGTTCCACAATTCCAACTCCCCACTGTCTCTGCGGAGATGAAAGCTCTTGAAAGATATGTCAAGGATAGAGAGCAGGCTACGGAGACAATCACCACTCGCTACTCCTCAGTGCCGATGTCTGACGAGTTTTTCACCAAAACTGTCGACTTTCTCACTTACATCACCTACCAAGGCACGGAGTATTACAAGGTCTTCAACCTCCTAAAGGCCTTCAAAGAGGAAGAACTCATTCGGATGGAGGGACAGCTGCTGGACTTCATCGGCGAGAATGGATTTCACGTGTTCCTAGATGGGACCAGCTTCTGGGACAAGTTAGATGCCAAGGTGAAGCGAACCTATCCAGACGCTTCACTCCCTAAGCGTGTGCCGACCATCCATGAACAGCGACTGATGAGAGATCATGCGGATGAGGTAGAGGTGAAGGATGCGGAAGAAGGCGAAGCTTGTAGAGGAGAAGGAGAAAGCTTTGGAGGAGAAGGCAAAGCTGGTGGGAGTCCAGGAGAAAAATATCACTGAACTCAAGCACTCGCTTGAAGCGGAAAGGAGTCACTTGAGGGAAGTTAATGCAAAGCTGGTGAAAGTTGGAGAAGAGAAGAAGAAGTTGGTAGAGGAGGTGAGAGTGTTGAAGGAAAAGGTGGAGAAGAAGGACGCTGATCTGGTCATGAAGGGAAGTGATCTGACCAGAACCAAGAAGGCTCTCGACAAGCTAGAACATGAGATGAAGGTTCTCAAGCTAGAGCGTGAGATAGAGAAGAAAGAGCTCGAGAGCAGAAGAAAGAGTGCTAGAGCCACTGATCTGAAGCAAGCTGAGCTGGCAATTCAAATCGACGAAGCTAAAAAGAAGGCCAGTGAGTTTGCTGACAAGATTATCGAAGCTGCTCAACTTCGTGTGACGCTCAATAGCCAAGAGAGTGCTATCGCCACTGCATTTGCAGAACTCAAAGCGTCCCAGGATTTCTTCAATCTCCAACTGCAGGAGGAGCGCAAGCAAATCCGTGCAGAGATCGAAGCGGAGCTGGCCGCTCGCTTCAGAAACGTCGAGTCACTTGAGAGGTTGATGGCCTCTGTCAAGGAGAGGGAGAAGCAGTGCGAATACCTGCTCGAAGAAATTTCAATCAAAACGGCGGAGATAGTGCAGTCCGAAGAACATGTCTTCGCGACACGGACCGAGAAGATGCTCCACGCCGTTTTTAACAAGGTTGAGGAGCTACGCCAATCTGTATCTGGAAAGATAATCACTTCAACCCCCGGCAGTGATGATGCCAAAAAGGGGGAAAGTATTGTGAAGAAAAGTGCTGAAATCCAGGAGATACAAGGAGGAGCTGGAGGAAGTGGAGTGGAAAAGATGATGGTGATCGAAGGAGGTAGTGGAGTTGGAAGAAGTGGAGTTGAAAAGGAGATGGAGTTGGATGATGAAGCTCGAGCTGCGAAGCTCGAGCTGAGCGTGCTAGGAAATTGGGCTAAGAAAAACTCACAGAAGAGCCCCGCAAGCCGGCTGAAGGGAAGCTGCTTGGCTCTTCCATTGCTTCTCACCCTCCTGTTCCTTTGTTAACCAGGGAACAAAGGGAGCAACAAATTGCAGCTGACGAGGCCCTCGCCCGCGACTTGGAAATGCAGTTCGATCTACAAGCTCTGAAAGCTCTTACTGGAGTCCAAGTGCCCGCTTCAACTCTGGCCGCTTCATCTTTGGCATTCACTTCATCGACAGCTGGAGCCACTTCATCTAGCCAAGCTGCCATTCTTCCAAGTGCCTCAGAAAAGAAGAAGGATATGCCTCCACCCCCAGCACCAAAACAGACACTGAAGCGGACTGCCCCCGAAGCGAGAGAAGATGATCCCGAGGCCAAGCGCCAAAAGATCAAGAAGTCAGTCGCTTCACGTTCTGATCAGATGGAGAGGAGAAGGAAGAGAGGAGAAGATAGAAAGAATGAAGAGGAGAAAGAGATAAGGATCAAGGCAAAGCGTCTAGAAATCATTGACGGCCGGATCGAGGAACACTTCAATGAAGTGAGACTCATCCAGTCCGCCCTCACTCGAAGCGCCTTCATTCCCTTCCTACCAGAAGAATCAGAGGCGTGTGTGACTCATGCTTGGATGGATACTTGCTACGTGACCACGAAGGAGATGATCGATTCTGGTCGCTATCCGTGGAAGGAAGAGCAAGAATATATCCGCAAGAGTCTTATTGCGAAGCTTCCGAAGTGGAGCACTAAGACGAGTGTGAAATTCAACGCCATCATGAAGGAGATGTCAAGCAGATTAGAAGAGGAGCTTGTTGTGCGTAGGAATGAACATCCAGATGCCCGAGAAATCGAGCAATTCATCCCAGGAGACCTACTTGAGGAGTGGCTATACTATAAGGAGAAATTTATCAAAGCTTACTACTACTGGGAAGTAGTGCCACTTCAGGAAGAGTGCTCGAGGATGAACGCGCTCAACAACTTTCTTTGTGCCTACAACGAGAGGTTAAGGCGGAAGATCTTCACATTGGCAGAGGATGCTGAGCCTAAACCTGTAATCATCAAAGTACCTGCCGTGAAGGAATTCCCCATGCCATTCTTGCCCGGCACAGGTGTTCCTGATCGAAGCATCATTGATGAAGAGGTGGATGAAGCCTTCAAGCTGGAGTACACCTGGAGGAGACCGAGCATATACAATGTCGGAACTTTGGAAGTGAAAGTTCTCTCTGCATATGTTGTTGAAGAAGAGAAGGAAGGAGAGAAGAAAGAGGAGAAGAAGGAAGAAGAGAAGGACGAGGCTGCAGGAAATCCTTGAATTTCAAGTCTCGATATTTTGTGAATTGTCGTTCAAATTTATCTCATTTAAATTTCTGTCACCTTTTGTCATTTACAAGCTTTGTGAATGATTTATCCTTTTGCTACAAAACTCAAATAACTTAACCGAGAAAAAAAAAAAGAAAAAAAAAAGGGGAAAGGAACATAAAAGAAAATTTTCAAACGAACATTCAAAGGAAGCAGTCGCTTGAAGTTCCTTCCACGGTTAAGCAGGCTAATTCTCTTAGTCTAAAAATCATTGGGTTTTGGCATCATCAAAAAGGGGGAAATTATTGGGAATTGTTAAGGACAAACATGTTAAGGGGGGACCAATATGGGACATTTTAGAAATGTTATATATGTTTTGATTTGATCCCAAAACCCCCAAGGTCCTATTCCCAAGCGACCCATTTTTGGTGTAGATAATAGGTTAGAAATTTTCTAAGCCTACTCTGTTAGGATGTGATATAGGTGAAATTTACCTTGTTTTCATAGCCAAAAAGAGTCGATTTTGTGTCTCGATTTTATAGTATTGTCTATGTTTTATATGGTTTTTAGTATATGGGACAATATTATGCTTGTAGGTGTTTTTATGTGTTTTCAGGCATAAATCGATGATAAAACCCCGAGACGAGAAAAGGCGTGAAGATCGAAGCTTGAAAGTCAAGATTTGAGTTCGAGTGAAGGCCTCTCGATCGACCTCTCGATCGAGAGAGGTGTCGAGAGGTGCCTTCTGTTATAGCTATCGATCGAGAGCAGAGATTATACCCTCTCGATCGACCTCTCGATCGAGAGGTCTGTCGAGAGTGTCCAGCCGGGAATTTTCTCCTTTATTAATTATGACTCCTTTTTGGTTTAGGCTTTCCTTATGTAAATTTCTCCTATATATACTCCTAGTCTAGCATTGTAAAACCTAACCTAGCACACTTTTATTATTTTACATACTTTCTAGCATATTTTTACTTTAGAGTTTTGTATTCAACATTGGAGCTTTTGAAGTTTATTCAAGATTCAAGTTTCGAAGTTCTTCGTGTTCAAGATTCAATTCCAAGTTTTTCTTACTCTTACTTTTTAATTATGTTCTTTCAATCTTTTGTGTTCATGTTTACTTTAATTATGTCTAGCTAAATTCCTTAGTTGATTTTAGGGATTGAATGCCTAATTGAATTTATGTAAGTGTTTTTGTTTACAATTAGCCTTCCAATCTAGATGCATGTTTCATGGTGCTTATTCTCATGCATGGTTAACTGGCCATTAATTGTGTATGCATAGTTATGTGTTTATGCCTTAATTGGATAATTGCATAATAGATCTCATGAAAGCATGATATAATAGTTTGATTTTCTTGATTGATAATTGAATTGTTATATGTTCATATATAATTGATTTGGTGTCTTAGTTGAACCTAGTTGATTATATTATTGGTACTTGTTCTATTTTGCACTTGATTCGATTCTTACAATTCGAAAGAATATTAGGATCTCGTTGGGTGACTACTTGCATTGCTTTAATTAGGGTGTAAGTTACTTTTGCATGTATCACATTTAGATTGGATTAAAGTGGTTAATTGTATTCATTAATTATTTGCATATGTTTGATTAGGTAGGCTTCCCTAGAATCAACACTTTTCCTTAATTGTTTACTTTCCTTATTTACTTAATTGTTTGTGCCTTAAGTTGTTTTATTTGACTATTTATTTCTTTAATTACTTATTTCCTTATATGTTACTTGAGTTCTTTTTATTATTTGCCTAGTATAAATACCACATTCACTAAACCCTTAAAAGCCTAGACATCACATTAGTTCTTTAGTAGAGGTATTGTGTGCGTTTTCGATACATCAATCCCTGTGGATACGATACTCGTGCTTCATTATATTACACCTATTTTGTGTGGTAGAAATAGTGCGATCAAATTTTGGCGCCGTTGCCGGGGATTGATTAGATTTCATACACATATTTTGAAATAGAATTAATAGGTGATTTAGGCACTTTTATTTTTTGTTTTCGGTTTATTGATCTCACGTTTTTCTTTTCTCTTCTTTGGTTTTAGGTAGTGCATGACCACAAGGTCTAAGGGGATACAACCTATTCCTATAGACTTGGAGTTAGAGCGCTCTCTAAGGGCGTTGAGGCGAGAGAAGGAGGCAAACAAGATCGATACACCCCAATCTTCACCACCCGATTCACCAAGGAGTTTCGATTCAATGGCGGATCAAGTGAGGAGGACTTTGAACGATCGGTTCAAACCGGTCGTGGACCAATTTCAGCAAGGAGGATGGGGGACCACGGAAGCTAACAACTACGAGTTCAAGACGTCCCTCATCAACATGGTGCAAAACAATCAATACGGAGGATCACCGGCGGAGGATCCCAACGCGCACTTGAAGCAATTTCTGGACATATGTGCTACATACAAGGCCAATGGAGTATCTTCGGACTACCTCAAACTTAGTCTCTTCGTGTGGTCTCTCAAGGACGATGCAAGAGAGTGGTTGGATGGATTGGACAAGAAGGAGGTCACTACTTGGGCTGAGATGTGCACAAAGTTTCTCAACAAGTTCTTCCCACCTTCGAGGGCTCAAAAGCTTATCAATGAGATCAACCAATTTCAACAATATGAGGATGAGCACTTTTATGAGGCGTGGGGGAGATTCAAGAAGTTACTTCGAGCATGCCCGAATCATGGGATTAGTAAGGAGGATCAAATCACGTGCTTCTATCGTGGTTTGAACAAGTTGTGTAGGAAGGAGCTCGATTACGCTTCGAAGGGAGGATTCTTGAACAATGAGTACGAAGTGGCTATGGAGATTATTGAGCTGACCGTAAATTCGAGCTATGAAGAGGCTACCGATCGACGGCTTGGAAGAAGGAGAGTTGCCAACATTGGGATCGATGCTTACGAGGACTTGATGGAGAAGTACACAAAAACAGCAAATGAGTTGGATTCTATCAAGAAAGGAGTACTTCGGTGCGATGCTATCACGGACGATCAAGCAAACCTAACCGAAGAGGAAGATGCCAATTTTGTGCAACAAGGGGGCAAGTGGCAACCGAATCAAGGAAACAAGTGGCAAGGAGGCCAAGGAGGACAAGGAGGTTCGAACTACCAAGGAGGGTACAAGAAACCATATGTTCCCAACAACCGAAATCATCCGAACTTCTCCTATGCCAATCCAAGCAACGCATTGCAACCACCTCCCGACTTCCATGTTGAGAACGGAGTCATCCAAGAGCCCAAGAAGGAATTGTCAACCGACGATTTAATTCGTCAATATATGGCTCAATCGGAGATGAGGATGACACAACAAGATGCAAAGTTGAGGACGTTGGAGCTCACTCAAAGTACATCAACCAACAACTTGGCGAGTAGCATCAATGCGTTGACCAAACAAATGCAAATGTTGGAGACGCAAATGAGTCAAATAGCCAACGCTCAAGGAGGAGTCCATAAGCCCGGCCAATTCCCAAGTAACACGGAGCAAAACCCGAATAACAACCATCATGTTCATGCCATTGAGCTTCGGAGCGGCACTACGTACATAAATCCATCCTTGGAAGCTGAGAAGAAAGGAGTCGGGAACTTCAAGAATGTGGTGCTCGAGGAAACGAGGATCCAAGAGCCGAGGCGAGGGCCTCTTGACACCTCTCTCGATTGAGAGGTCGATCGAGAGGTCCACACTGGAAGTCAGCAACCACCTCTCGACACCCCTCTCGATCGAGAGGAGGATCGAGAGGTCTACGACAAGGAGATTCAAATGGAGCGTCTCGATACCTCTCTCGATCGAGAGGTCGATCGAGAGGTCAAAAAGCAAAGTCAGAAGGGACCTCTCGACACCTCTCTCGATCGAGAGGTCGGTCGAGAGGCCCAGCAGCCGCACCAACTCCCGACTTACACTCCGAAGGCCCCCTTCCCACAACGATTGACCAAGACGAAGCAAGACGAGAAGTATCAACGCTTCATGGAGATACTACAAAAGGTCAACATCAACATACCACTTCTCGATGCCCTCCGAGACATGCCCAACCACATGAAGTTCATCAAGGATGCGGTTTCGGGGAAGAAGAAGTGGGGGAAGTTCGAGACGATCAATCTCACGGAGGAGTGCAGCGCGGTGATCCAACGGAAGCTACCATTGAAGCAAAAGGATCCCGGGAGATTCACGTTGTCGTGCAAAATTGGTGATCAAATCTTCCAAAACGTGCTATGCGATCTTGGTGCTAGCATAAATTTGATGCCTCTCCCTATATTCAACCGGCTCAAGATCGGGAAGATGAAGCCAACCACCATCTCTCTACTTATGGCGGACCGATCAGTTTCTTATCCAAGGGGGATAGTGGAGGACGTTCTCGTTCAAGTGCACAACCTCGTCTTTCCGGCAGATTTCGTAGTCTTGGACATGCCCGAGGACACAAATCAACCATTGATCTTGGGGCGGCCATTCTTAGCAACGGGGAGAGCGTTGATCGATGTGCAAGATGGAGACCTCACATTTCGAGTCAACGGGGAGGAACTGAAAATTTCTATCTACGAAGCTATGAAGAGACCCGACGATCAACGTGAGGATATCTTCTCCATCGAGACATTGACACCACCTACTTCGGAGGAGGCACTTAACCATTGTATTTTGAATTCTCTCTATGCCTACGAGGAGTTGGATGAAGCTTGCGACGAGATTCTAGAGTATCTCAATCAGTTGGAGGCTAATCGACCATCGAGTCACCACAAGGAGGTTTCATATCTCGACATCAACAAGAAGGTGGACGACGGATTTTTCGAAGAGGAAGAGAAGAAGGATGCAGCCCCTAAGGTGGAATTGAAGCCATTACCCGAGCACCTCAAGTACAAGTTCTTAGGAGAAGAAGAGACGTACCCGGTGATCGTATCTTCTCATCTCACGGAGGCAAACACGGACAAGCTGTTGAGGGTGCTAAGGGAGCACAAATCTGCAATTGGATGGACGATTGCCGACATCAAAGGTATAAGTCCTACGATTTGCATGCATATGATCTTGCTCGAGGAAGGCCATCGCCCAAGAGTCCAACCCCAAAGACGATTGAACCCAGCCATGCAAGAAGTTGTGAGGAAGGAGGTGCTGAAATTGCTTGATGCCGGCATGATCTATGCTATTTCGGATAGTGAGTGGGTGAGTCCTACTCAAGTGGTGTCAAAGAAAGGAGGCATGACGGTCATCAACGACGAGAAAGGAGAGTTGATCGCGACAAGGCTCGTCACGGGATGGCGAGTGTGCATTGATTATCGTCTTCTCAACGCAGCAACAAGGAAGGATCACTTTCCCCTCCCGTTCGTAGATCAAATGCTCGATCGTCTAGCCGGCCATGAGTATTATTGCTTCCTCGACGGATACTCCGGCTACAATCAAATCGCCATCGCTCCGGAGGACCAACACAAGACGGCATTCACATGCCCATATGGAGTTTTCGCTTATCGGAGGATGCCGTTCGGATTATGCAATGCACCGGCCACTTTCCAACGGTGCATGATGGCCATCTTTCACGGATTGATCGAGAATATCATGGAGGTGTTTATGGATGATTTTTCAGTCTTTGGTCCCTCTTTTGATCAATGTTTGGAGAATCTTGCCACGGTGCTTCAAAGGTGCGAAGAGACGAATCTCGTTCTCAATTGGGAGAAGTGCCACTTCATGGTTCAAGAAGGAGTTGTACTTGGTCACAAGGTGTCTTCATATGGATTGGAGGTGGATCGAGCCAAAGTCGTAGCCATCGAGAAGTTGCCACCGCCAACCAATGTCAAATCGGTGAGAAGTTTCCTAGGACATGCCGGCTTCTATAGGAGATTCATCAAGGATTTCTCAAAGATCACGAAGCCGTTGTGTGGATTGCTCGAGAAAGACGTCAAGTTCGTGTTCGATGATGAGTGCTTGGAAGCCTTCGAGACATTGAAGAAAGCGCTTATCTCTACTCCCGTCTTGGTGTCTCCGGATTGGAGTGCCCCGTTCGAGCTCATGTGCGATGCAAGCGATTGGGCGGTAGGAGCTGTTTTGGGGCAGAAAAGGGAGAAGCTATTCCGAGTGATCTACTACGCGAGTAAGACATTGGACTCGGCTCAAAGGAACTACACCACCACGGAGAAGGAGTTACTTGCTGTGGTCTACGCTTTCGATAAGTTTAGACCTTATTTGGTGGGATCTCACACGATTGTGTACACCGACCATGCCGCCATTCGCTATCTATTCAACAAGAAGGACTCAAAGCCGAGGTTAGTTCGCTGGATTTTGCTTCTTCAAGAGTTCGACATGGAGATCAAGGATAGGAAAGGATGCGAGAACGTGGTGGCTGACCATCTCTCTAGACTCGAGCAGCCCGTGGAAGGAGAGGATTCGAAAATTGCAATCAAGGAGAGCTTCCCCGATGAGCAGATTTTTCAGATGGACGACTTGATACCTTGGTTCGCCGACATCGTCAACTATTTGGTGATCCATCATGTGCCCAAGGATCTATCGTCTCACCAAAAGAAGAAGTTCCTCCACGATTGTAAGTTCTATTATTGGGATGATCCATACTTGTATAGGAGGTGTGCCGATGGAGTCATAAGGCGATGTGTTCGACAATCGGAATGGAAAAAGATCATCGAAGATTGCCATAGCGCTCCGAATGGGGGACACTTTGCAGCGAATAGGACCGCCCTCAAGATCTTTCATAGTGGTTTCTATTGGCCGTCGATCTACAAGGATTGCCATGAGTTCATCAAGTCATGTGATCGATGCCAAAGGATGGGGAATATCACGAAGAGGGACGAGATGCCGCAACGAACTATCATGGAAGTGGAGCTCTTCGATGTTTGGGGGATTGATTTCATGGGTCCTTTTCCCAAGTCTCAAGGGTTCTCCTACATTCTACTTGTGGTGGAGTATGTTTCTAGATGGGTCGAGGCCATTCCGACTACAACCAACGATTCGAAGGTGGTGATCAAATTCCTCCAGCGAAATATTTTGACTCGGTTTGGAACTCCGAGGGCTTTGCTTAGTGATGGGGGGAGCCACTTCAACAATCGTTGGTTAGGATCACTTCTTGCAAAATACGGATCAAGCACAAGGTAACATCGCCCTACCACCCTCAAGCAAACGGTCAAGCCGAGTTAGCTAATCGAGAGATCAAGCAAATCTTGGAGAAGACCGTCACCAACAAAAAGGAGTGGGCGAAGTACTTGGATGACGCACTTTGGGCCTATAGGACGGCTTTCAAGACGCCAATTGGGAGATCGCCATATCAATTGCTATTTGGCAAATCTTGCCACTTACCAATGGAGTTGGAGCATAAAGCTTATTGGGCGACGAGAAGGATCAACTTTGAGTTCAAGGAAGCCATGGGCCAAAGATGTGATGACTTGTTGGAGCTTGATGAATGGAAAAATGAAGCATTCGAAAATTCGAGGATCTATAAGGAACGAGCTGCAAGATTCCACGACTTGAGCATCAAAAAGCGTAAGTTCGAAATTGGTGATGATGTTCTTGTTTTTAATTCTCGACTTCGTTT
The DNA here is from genome assembly GCA_029379335.1 of Thymus mandschuricus. NCBI lineage: Eukaryota > Viridiplantae > Streptophyta > Magnoliopsida > Lamiales > Lamiaceae > Thymus > Thymus mandschuricus. Next base: position 23,626,166 of record CM057079.1, read on the forward strand.
GTTTCCAGGAAAATTGCAAAGTAAGTGGTCGGGGCCGTAGTCATTTACAAGGACTTGAAGAATGGTGCATTCGAGGTGTTGAAGAACGATGGTGAGAAATTCGTAGTAAATGGACATCGCCTCAAGCACTACTTCAAGCCGATGCCTCTATTCCCCAAGAAAGCGGCCACTTACCTCGATGACCCAAAGTAGAAAGGAGGTATCGTCGGGCTAAAGACGTAAAACGTAGCACTTGTTGGGAGGTAACCCAATATTCGTATTCCGTTCTTTATTTTGTTTCGTTTTACGTTTTAGAGTCTTAGGTAGTTTATTTTTCGTAGGTTTGAGTCAAATTTGGTATTTTAGAGTCGAACCCCTTAATATACTAACGAATGTTGAAAAGTTGTGTAGAAAACAAAATCGAGCAGGACCTCTCGACACCTCTCTCGATCGAGAGGTCGTTCGAGAGGTGAAATTTTGGCATACAGTAGGGGTCTCTCGACACCTCTCTCGATCGAGAGGTCGGTCGAGAGGTTTTGAATTGTTGATTTCCCAGGTGTGTCACGTGAAGCCTCTCGATCGAGACCCCCGTGTTTTCGATCGAGAGGGGAGGTCAGTACGTAAAGAGCAGCACCTCTCGACACCTCTCTCGATCGAGAGGGCGATCGAGAGGTCAAATTTCAGATTCCAGTAGCTACCTCTCGACACCTCTCTCGATCGAGAGGTCGATCGAGAGGGCAAATTTCAGAATCCAGTACGCACCTCTCGATACCTCTCTCGATCGAGAGGTCGATCGAGAGGGTCGTTGACGGCGCACATTCCGACTTTGACCAGGTTTATTTACTCCTTTAAATACACCTTTTGCACACAACTCACATACCATTCTCTCATAACTCACAAATTCTCTCAAGCACACACAAGAACTCTCAATTTCTTTCTTCGATTCGTCAAAAGGTACTCGATTTCTTGCTCTCTTGTTATCAATTCTTGATTCTTTACATGATTTCACATGTTTTGACCGATTAAAATTCAATTTTGATGGTTAAATTCGTTGAATTGATAGATTGGGTGTTAGATGGAGCATGATAGATTGGATTCATGGAATTCATTGAATTATTTGTATGAATTGAATTCATGGATGAATGCGGAGATAATTGTGTATTGATAATCGAATGAGTCTTTATATTTGTCTATGAATTGTTGAAGATTCGTTGGTATCTATATACATGAGATTGAGATTGTGTGATTATAAGTTCATGATTATGGAGGAGTATTGTGGTGATTGGTGATGAAATTGAGTTGATAATGGGGGAGAATTGAGTTTGGTTGAAGTTTGGGGGAAGAGGATTTAAATTGTTTTATTCTTGCACCTCTTGTATTGATTTGTGATATTTTTAGGTACTAACGATGGCAAGAGACAAGGGCAAGAATGTTGCTTCAACCTCGTCGGGGAAAGGCAAAGGAAAAGAAAAGGTCACCTCTTCGAGTAAGGGAAAGGAGACATGGAAGAATGACAGGACTATCCCGGAGACAAGAATACCGCCGGCGAGGTCGATGCCCTCAAGTTTGGAGCCCAAGGCGTTCAAACTCAAGCTCACGACGGCGGAGTCAAAGAGGAGATGGTCTCACCTTGTGCAACTCAAGCACAAGCATTGTCGCTTCCTACACCAAGAGACGGTGGCGGCGATGGGGATAGCCAATGAGATCACTCAATTGATGCAACGAGGAGGCTTCACCAACATATTTCAAGGGAATCACTTCACCTACCACATTCTCACGGTGGAGTTCCTCTCAACGTTGGTAGTGGAGCGAGTCAACCAAGTGCCCCACGTTATTCGTTTCCAACTTGGTGGTCAACCGAGAGAGCTTGATATGGATCAACTTAACGATATCATTGGAGGAAACAAGCGTGGTGAATATATTGGCAACAATCATCCGGATTTGCAAGATTTGTGGGCACACTTCGTGGATTTCGAGGAGGAACGAACGAGATCTTACAACCCGGCGAAAGCAAAGGCCACCTCAATTCGAAATCCCACGATTCGCTACTTCCATAGGCTGATCTCGTGCACCATTCACTCCCGTCATGACTCCGGCACCTTCCTTGCCACCGACGCTCATCTTATTTGGACCTCATATCGAGGCCACTCACAAAATGCAGCCCTTTATCTCGTCGATCATATGGAGAGCCAAGCATACTTGTTCGGGGGGCAAAAGATCGGGATAGGAGCTTTCGTTACTCCCATTGCCCAACACTTCAACATTCCAATTGGAGAGCAGCCCGTATCTACGTCCATCTTTGTGGATAGACGCACGTTGGAGCTTGCGAGGATGATTTCGTATGATACGTCCGGGTGGTTCTTTAAACTACATGGGATAAGTGGTACTTTTCTATTTCCACTTCCGAATAGTTATTTGACTGAGGTGATCGGGAACGAGAAGCTGCTGAGAGGGAACGGAAAGATGGATTCTCCTCAACACAAGGAGCTTATGTGGGCTGAGGGAGGTCCAAAACCCGACGAAGGTGGTGATGATGATGAGGAGGACGAAGATGAAGATGAGGCTGAGCAATACGAGAGGGGATTTGATCAAGGGGAAGATGCTTTTGAGCAAGGATACGAGGGTGTTCCACAGCCCGGTTTTCATATGAGAGCTCCGGATTTCTCTACGATGCGGGATTGGCACACGGAGTCAATGGAAGCAATGGACAACTATCATTGGGATAGTAGGGAGTTTGTTGAATCCCAAGTAAGAGGAGTTCGTGAAGAGGTACAAACGTTGAGAACCGAGGTGGGGGATCTTCGCACATTTATTGGAAGTCGTTTTGATACTCTCGACGCCTACATTGAGAATGAGAGGAGATTTCGAGAAGAGGAGGCGAAGAGGCGTGAGGATGAACGAGCGTACTTGGAGAATTACAATAGGATGGTGCATGAGATGCACTATTTCTACCCTCACTACCCGGAGAGCCATCAACGATTCGATCCCAATAACCCCGACAACCCTCCCTTCCCACCGCCATTTCAATGAGGTCAGTTTTTAACTTAGCCTACTTCTTTTCTTTAAACTTATTTCATTGCTATGCTTTGAAATAAGTTTGGGGGAGGGAAAGAGTGTCTAAGTTAATTACTTTTATTGTTTTCTTGCTTTGAGAGTCTTTTATTTGTTAGTATTATTTTGGGGTATGTTAGAGTCTTTTATTGTTTTGAGTCTTAGGTTTAAATTGAGTCAAGTAAGCATGTGACGATAGTGTTGTGAATTTGGCCAATGATAGAAAATTTTTGATTGATTTTTGGAGAAAATTCATGATCTTTATTATGCATGGAACCTTGGCGAAGCGACGCATTTTATTCATTGAAATTGAAGCATGTCATGAAGTCGGGAACTAGTTAGTTTGAGCCCGTGAGTTTTGAGCTATTGGTGCATGTTGATGCCTATTTTCTTGATTGAGTGATCATGTATGCTTCATTGTTTCTAGAACTTGCCCTATTTCTCCGTCAAGACCTTAGTATATTTATGAACTAGGAGATGATATTAGGCCATTCTTTCGTAGCCACATGAATCCCATACACTAACCTTGATCATTATCTTTGTTTACCCCCTTTGAGCCTTGTTATGAGCCTTTCTTTCTTGAGCTTGGATGATAGGAGGTTTGGATGGATAAGGGTATCTTTAGTGGAGTTAGTTGATGATGTGGGAAGGAGTTGAATAGATTATCTTGATGTGGTATGAAAAGAAAAAGAAAAGAATTTGAGATGCTTGATTAAGTATAGTTGGCTATCCCTATAAGCTTAAATAAAATAGTTGTGAAAGAAAAAAAAAAAAAAAAGTTAGAGCCTTTGTTCGAATATTAGAAAGAACATTTATTAGATGAGCTCTATAGTACAAAAAAGAAAAAAAAAAAAAAAAAAAAAAAAAAAAAAAAAAAAAAAAAAAAAAAGAAAAGAAAAGTATGAGGATAAAAGCATAAGGGGATAGTTAGCTTGGATTGAATATGTTGCATCTTGAGATTGAGTTTTGTAGTTGGTGTTGGATGGTAGAAGATGGAGTAAAAACCATACTTTGTGTGGAGTTGGAAAAAGGGTAATGGTTTGGAGTATTTTGAGTCACTTAGCCTATACATTCCCTACCTTAACCAATGTCCCTACATTACAAGCTTTTATAAAGACCTTTTTGATCTTAGTTTGTGAATATTACATTAGGTGGAGATGTTGAGATTAGGGGCAAGCATATGGTAAACATGTTGCATTACATTGATGATGAGTGAACCCTTATGATGTGCATTATATTACATCTTTTCTTTGAGAGAGTTGAGAGTTCACTTATATACATAATCTCACATGTTTGGAGAGTGTTCTTTGATAGATTGACATGTTTCGAATTTGTTGCATAGGTTGTGTTATTGATGCTAAGGTTGTATGCATAGTTTGGATCATGATCATGAGTATTGGTTTTGAAAAAGTTTTGAGGCCTATATAGTTCACAATGCTAGAGTCTATTGTTTATGTTTTGGTATTGTTCGGGACGAACAATGTTTAAGTTTGGGGGATTTGATATAGGTGAAATTTACCTTGTTTTCATAGCCAAAAAGAGTCGATTTTGTGTCTCGATTTTATAGTATTGTCTATGTTTTATATGGTTTTTAGTATATGGGACAATATTATGCTTGTAGGTGTTTTTATGTGTTTTCAGGCATAAATCGATGATAAAACCCCGAGACGAGAAAAGGCGTGAAGATCGAAGCTTGAAAGTCAAGATTTGAGTTCGAGTGAAGGCCTCTCGATCGACCTCTCGATCGAGAGAGGTGTCGAGAGGTGCCTTCTGTTATAGCTATCGATCGAGAGCAGAGATTATACCCTCTCGATCGACCTCTCGATCGAGAGGTCTGTCGAGAGTGTCCAGCCGGGAATTTTCTCCTTTATTAATTATGACTCCTTTTTGGTTTAGGCTTTCCTTATGTAAATTTCTCCTATATATACTCCTAGTCTAGCATTGTAAAACCTAACCTAGCACACTTTTATTATTTTACATACTTTCTAGCATATTTTTACTTTAGAGTTTTGTATTCAACATTGGAGCTTTTGAAGTTTATTCAAGATTCAAGTTTCGAAGTTCTTCGTGTTCAAGATTCAATTCCAAGTTTTTCTTACTCTTTCTTTTTAATTATGTTCTTTCAATCTTTTGTGTTCATGTTTACTTTAATTATGTCTAGCTAAATTCCTTAGTTGATTTTAGGGATTGAATGCCTAATTGAATTTATGTAAGTGTTTTTGTTTACAATTAGCCTTCCAATCTAGATGCATGTTTCATGGTGCTTATTCTCATGCATGGTTAACTGGCCATTAATTGTGTATGCATAGTTATGTGTTTATGCCTTAATTGGATAATTGCATAATAGATCTCATGAAAGCATGATATAATAGTTTGATTTTCTTGATTGATAATTGAATTGTTATATGTTCATATATAATTGATTTGGTGTCTTAGTTGAACCTAGTTGATTATATTATTGGTACTTGTTCTATTTTGCACTTGATTCGATTCTTACAATTCGAAAGAATATTAGGATCTCGTTGGGTGACTACTTGCATTGCTTTAATTAGGGTGTAAGTTACTTTTGCATGTATCACATTTAGATTGGATTAAAGTGGTTAATTGTATTCATTAATTATTTGCATATGTTTGATTAGGTAGGCTTCCCTAGAATCAACACTTTTCCTTAATTGTTTACTTTCCTTATTTACTTAATTGCTTGTGCCTTAAGTTGTTTTATTTGACTACTTATTTCTTTAATTACTTATTTCCTTATATGTTACTTGAGTTCTTTTTATTATTTGCCTAGTATAAATACCACATTCACTAAACCCTTAAAAGCCTAGACATCACATTAGTTCTTTAGTAGAGGTATTGTGTGCGTTTTCGATACATCAATCCCTGTGGATACGATACTCGTGCTTCATTATATTACACCTATTTTGTGTGGTAGAAATAGTGCAATCAGGATGGCTCAAATTTTGCTTAGGTTTTTAGACTGCAGAAATCCCAAGTAAAGGCCACTCACTTGAGTGTGTTTTTCAAGCGAAGCGAGTCTAACGAGCCGAAGTGAAGCGTGCCGAAGAATAGCGAAGCGAAGCGAGCGCTACAGTGAAAAGCCAAAGTGAGTCAACGCGGGTCAACATTTACTAAAGCAGTCACTTGGGGAACTCACTTCCCAAGTACTCGCTACAGAATGACCTTGAAGTGACTCAACTCAAAGCAGACGCTACAACTTCAAAGCGAAGCGAGCCACTACCTACCAGAAAGCGACAGCTTAATTCCCCCTCCCATTTCAAACTCCAGTCAACTGAAGATCGTCGCATTAATTGCGAGATCTCCACGTGTCGAATGCGGAGAGGAGCAGAGGAGTTGACTGCCAGGCCGACAAGGGCGCCGCAATAGTACTGGCTCGCTCCACTTACTGTTAAGATTGGAACTTAGCCATTTTCGGCAAAGAGCCAAAACTGCGCGTCTGAAAAGCAGTCAGCCTGTGCAAGGACTGTCGAGAGGAGGAGGGACAAGGCCACCTACCAAGCAACGGATCTCGGCCAACCCTCCGCCTATAAATAGTGAAGGATGAAGACGTAGAGAAGAAGAACACTACTTGAGCATTCGAGCGCCTACTGCAAACAAACACTTACAGCCTTTGAGCAATCTTCGAGTCTTTGTTTTCAAGTGTTCTCCGAGTTCCAGTCTCATCGGAACTCGTCTTCGCAACCTTCACACCTAGAATTCTAAGCCCATTCCATACCTCAGCTTAGAAGAAGAGCTCTAGCCTACTTTACACTTACTGTAAAGAGCTCTTCATAGTGTGTTCGTCGTAAACCAAAAACCCTAACCCTAAGTTCTGTTCGTTAGGTTTTTGTGTTCGTCTTTAGGTTGTTTCAATCCAAGGCTCTACTTTCATCGATTGTAGAAGCCTCGATCATAGAATTTAGATCCAAGCTTGCACTTACCTCGTACGTGTAAAGCTCGATCGAAGCTAGGCTGTAAGGAGAGCCCGCAATCTCCCTGTCGTCGGACTAAAGCGAGTAAAGCTTCCAGTCCAGTTAGGTCTTTGTAGTGAACCCGTAATCACTGCGTCTGTCGTCAGATCCAAGCGAGTGAAGCTCGATCTCGACTAGGTTTTTGAAGGACCCGTAACCTTCAAGTTCTTGAATGAAGAGAACAGTTGCTTCGTGCAACAAAGTGGACGTAGGAGTTTCATCTCTGAACCACTATAAATCTCTGTGTCGTATCTCTCTAAACCCTAAACTCTTTATTTCCTTGTTTGATTATTCACTGCACTTGCATCTAAACAAACACAACTCGGAACTTTAAATACTTAGGAAAGATTTAGCTCACCAAATTCAGCATTAAGAGTAAAGTCTCACTCTTGATCAAGCTCTAAGCTTAGGTCAAGAGAATCGTGATTACTTTAGATCTAGCTCTCGGCTAGGTCTTAGTGATTCAAGCGAGCACTTTACTTCATACTCTGAGTTAAGGAAAAGAAGTTGAAAATTTTCAAAATACGTATTCACCCCCCCCCCCCCCCCCCCGCCCCCCCTCTACGTATTTTTCCTATAACATACCGGGACCAACAGACTTCTCTCCCCGGCGTTAAGTCCATCCTCTTCCTCTCCTCTATTCGTATTAAAGGATACCACCTCCGACTCAAGCTTCTCCCCATGCACGTCGTCTCGTCGTGCCAACTCCATACTGCACGTATCAACCCCCCCCCACCCCCCCCCCCCCCCCCCCCCCCCCCTTAGCGACACTCTTGTCCTCAAGAGTTAACGAAGGAAATCACTTAGCAACGACGTCCAAAGGCTCCCATGAAGGCACTCTACCTCCATCATCATCCCTAGGGGTGATTAACCGGTACGGAACCGATTTATCGGTACCGGAACCGGTTTACCGGTTACCGGAAAAGTGTCATTTTCAAGGAACCGGTTACCGGACCGGTTAATTTACCGGTTAAGGAACCGGTTTTCTCTTCTTTTTTTTAATTTTTTTAAATTTTTTTGTAAATAATTATTTTTAATTGTAAATAATTAATTGGATTGGCTTTTTAATTATTCAATATAAATCTACTTTTATTTCCACACTCTGATCGCACTATTTTCTACCACACAAAATAGGTGTAATATAAAGAAGCACGAGTATCGTATCCACAGGGATTGATGTATCGAAAACGCACACAATACCTCTACTAAAGAACTAATGTGATGTTTAAGCTTTTAAGAGTTTAGGATGTGGTATTTATAGACTAGGCAAATAATAAAAAGACTCAATTAATCATATAAGGAAATAAATAAACTAGGAAATAACTAGTCAAATAAAACAACTTAGGACACCAGCAATTAAATAAATAAGGGAAATAAACAATTAAGGAAAAGTGTTGATTCTAGGGAAGCCTACCTAATTAAACATATGCAAGAAATTAATGCATACAATTAACCAATTTAATCCAATCTAAATGTGATACATGAAATATAACCTACACCCCGATAAAAGCAATGCAAGTCGTCACTTAATATGATCCTAATATCCTCGCGGACGCATAGATATCAAACTAAATGCAAAAGAGAACAAGTATCAATGATATAATCAACTAGGTTCAATTAAGACACCCAAATCAATTACATGCAAACATATGATAATTCAAACTCAATTAAGACAATTCAAATTATCATACCATGTATTCATGAGATCTATTATGCAATATCCTATCAAGGCATATAAACATAACTATGCATACATAATTAGTGGCCAATTAATCATGCATGAGAATAAGCACCATGAAAACATGCATCTAGATTGGAAGGCTAATTGTAAACAAAAACACTTACATAGATTCAATTAGGCATTCAATCCCTAAAATCAACTAAGGAATTTAGCTAGACATAATTAAAGCAAACATAAACACAAAGAATTGAAAAGACATAATTAAAGAGTAGAAGTAAGAAAAACTTGAACACAAACGAAGAACTTCGAATCTTGAATCTTGCATAAACTTGAAAGCTCCAATGTTGAATACAAGAATAAAACTCTAAAGGAAAAAATAATGTGCTAGAAAAATATGAAATATGATAAGGTGCTAGATAGGGTTTACAATGCTAGGCTAGGAGTATATATAGGAGAAATTTACATAAGGAAACCTAAACCAAAAACGAGTCTAATTAATTAAGGAAGAAATTCCCGGCTGGAACCCCCCTCTCGACAGACCTCTCGATCGAGAGAGGTATCGAGAGGGTGTGAAAGAATGCTCTCGATCGAAAGCTGCGGCAGAAGGTACCTCTCGACATACCTCTCGATCGAGAGAGGTATCGAGAGGCCTTCTCTCGAACTCAAATCTTGGACTTCGATCTTCGATCTTCACGCCTTTTCTCGTCTCGGGGTTTTATCGTCGAAATATGCCTAAAAACGTAAGAAAACACCCACAAGCATAATATTGTCCAATATAATAAAAATCATATAAACCAAAGACAAAACTACAAAATCGAGACACAAAATCGACTCTTTTTGGTTATGAAAACAAAGTAAATTTCACCTATATCAAATCCCCCAAACTTAAACATTGTTCGTCCCGAACAATACCTAAACATAAACAATAGACTCTAGCATTGTGAACTATTTAGGCCTCAAAACCTTCTTCAAAAACAATCTCTCATGATCATGATCAAAACTATGCACACATCCTTAACATCAATAACACAATTCATTCAACAAATTCAACTCATGTCAATCCATCAAAGAACACTCTCCAACATGTGAGATATTTATATGTGTATAAGTGAACACTCAACTCTCTCAAAGAAAAAGATGTATGAAACAATGCACATCATATAGGTTCACTCAACATCAATGTAATGCAACATGTTTACCATAGGCTTGCCCCTAATCTCAACCTCTCCACCTAATGTAAAATCCACAAACTGGGATAAAAAAGGTCTTTATATAAGATTGTAATGTAGGGACATTGGTTAAGGTAGGGAATGTATAGGCAAAGTGACTCAAATAAATTCAAACCATCAACCTCTTCTCAACTCCAACCAAAGTATGGTTTTTACTCCATCTTCTACCATCCAACACCAACTACAAAACATCAATATCATAGATGCAAAGTATGTAACTCAAGCTAACTATCCCCTTATGCTTTTATTCTCTCTCTTTTTTTTTTTTTTTTTCCTTTTCTCTTTTTTTTTTTCTTAGAGCTCATCTAATGAATGTTCTTTCTAATGTTGAACAAAGGCTCTATATTTTTTTCTTTTCACAGCTATTTTTTCTAAGCTTATAGGGATAGCCAACTATACTAAATCAAGAATCTAAAATTCTTTTTTTTTTTTTTTTTCCTTCTCCATACCCCAACAAGTATTCTTTTCAACACCTCCCACATCACCAACTAAATCCACTAAAGATACCCTTATCCATCCAAACCTCCTATCATCCAAGCTTAAGAAAGAAAGGCTCATAACAAGGCTCAAAGGGGGTAGACAAAGATTATGATCAAGGTTAGTGTATGGGATTCATGTGGCTAAAGAAAAATGGCCTAAGATCATCTCCTAGTTCATAGATATACTAAGGTCTTGATGGAGAAATAGGGCAAGTTCTAGAAACAATGAAGCATACATGATCACTCAATCAACGAATAGGCATCAATATGCATAAAAAGCTCAAATCTCACGGGCTCAAACTAACTAGTTCCCGACATCATAACATACTTCAAATTCATCAAATAAAATGCGTCGCTTCGCCAAGGATCTATGCATAATAAAGATCATGAAATTTTCTCCAAAAATCAAGCAAAATTTTTTTCTATCATTGGCCAAATTCACAATACTATCATCACATGCTTATTCGACTCAATTTAACCTAATACTCAAAACAATAAAAGACTCAACATAAAAGACTCAAACATACCCCAAAATAAACTAACTACTAAAGCAATTAAAGAAAATACTTAAAAAGATTGTTAACTCTAGTTACTCTTCCCCCTCCCCCAAACTTATTTCGAAATCACAGATTAAGGAATAAGTTTGCAAAAAGAAGAAGGAACTAAGTTAACAAACTTACCTCATTGAAATGGCGGTGGGAAGGGAGGGTTTTCGGGATTATAGGGGTCGATTTGTTGATGGGTATCCGGGTAGTGAGGATAGAAATAGTGCATCTCATGCACCATCCTATTGTAATTCTCCATATAAGCTCTCTCATCATCACGCCTCTTCGCCTCATCTTCTCTCCGTTTCGCCTCATTCTCAAAGTAAGTATTGAGAGTATCGAAACGACCTCCAATGTATGTACGAAGGTCCCCCACCTCAGTTCTCAAGGTTTGCACCTCTTCTCGAACTCCTCTCATTGAGACTCAATAAAATCCCTACCATCCCAATGGTAGTTGTCCATTGCCTCCAATGTCTCCGTGTGCCAATCTTGCATCGTAGAGAATTCCGGAGCTCTCATGTAAAAACCGGGCTGTGGAACACCTTCGTACCCTTGCGCGTACGCATCCTCCTCTTGATCAAATCCTTGCTCATATTGCTCGGCCTCTTCTTCATCATCTTCCTCCTCATCGTCATTGCCCCCTTCATCGGGCCTTGGACCTCCCTCAGCCCACACAAGCTCCTTGTGTTGAGGAGAGTTCATCTTCCCGTTCCCTCTCCGTAGCTTTTCATTCCCGATCACCTCGGTCAAATAATTGTTCGGCAGCGGGAAAAGGTGAACTCCACTCCTCCCATGTAGCTTAAAGAACCACCCGGACGTGTCGAAAGAGATCATCCTCGCAAGCTCCAATGTGCGTCTATCCACAAAGATGGACCTAGACACGGGCTGCTCTCCAATCGGAATGTTGAAGTGTTGAGCAAGTGGAGTGACGAATGCTCCTATCCCAATCTTTTGTCCCCTGAATAAGTATGCTTGGTTCTCCATATGATCTACGAGGTAAAGGGCTGCACATTGAGAGTGGCCTCGATATGAGGTCCAAATGAGATGAGCATCGGTGGCAAGGAAGGTTCCGGAGTCGTGACGAGAGTGGATGGTAGACGAAATCAGCCTATGGAAGTAGCGAATCGTGGGATTCCGAATTGAGGTGGCCTTCGCAGTAGCCGGGTTGTAAGATCTCCTCCTTTTCTCCTCAAAATCCACGAATTGGGCCCACAAATCTTGAAGATTCGGATAGTTGTTGCCAATGTACTCGCCATTCTTATTTCCTCCGATAATATCACTGAGTTGATCCATGTCAAGCTCCCTTGGTTGACCACCGAGTTGGAAACGAATGACGTGGGGCACTTGATTGACTCGCTCCACTACCAAAGTTGAGAGAAACTCCACCGTGAGAATGTGATAGGTTAAGTGATTCCCTTGGAAGATGTTGGTGAAGCCTCCTCTTTGCATCATTTGGGTGATCTCGTCGGCTATCCCCATCGCCACTATCGTCTCTTGATGGAGGAAACGACAATGCTTGTGCTTGAGTTGCACAAGATGAGACCATCTCCTCTTGGACTCCACTGTGGTGAGCTTAAGCTTGAACGCCTTGGGCTCCAAACTTGAGGGCATCGACCTCGCCGGCGGCATCCGATTCTCCGGGATGGTCTTGTCGTTTTACCACGTCTCCTTGCCCTTGCTTGAAGAAGTGACCTTTTCCTTCCCCTTGCTTTTGCTTGAAGAGGTCGAAGCAACGTTCTTTCCCTTGTCTCTTGCCATCTTAGTACCTAAAAATTACACAAATTAATACAAGAGATGCAAGAGTATAGCAATATGTATCATCTTCCCCCAAACATTAACCAAATTCAATTCTCCCCCATTATCAACTCAATTCTCCATCACCAATCCATACTTCAATACATTATTCCTCCAAAAACATGAACTTATCATCACACAATTTCAATCTCATGCATATAGATACCAATGAATCTTCATTAATTCATAGACAAATTCAAAGACTCATTCGCATGTCAGTACATAAACATCTTCACTCATCAATGAATTCAATTCGTATTATTAATACAGTGAAACCCATGAATTCAATCTATCATGCTCAATCTAATACCCAGTCTATCAATCCAAAAAAAAATTTAACCATCAAAAACGAATTTCAATCGGTCAAAACATGCGAATTCATGTAGAGACTCAAGAATTGATAAGAGAAGAGCAAGAAATCGAGTACCTTTTGACGAATTGAAGAGAGAAATTGAGAGTTCTTGTGTGTTCTTGAGAGAATTTGTGAGTTGTGTGTGTATGGTATGTGAATTGTGTGTATATGGTATATTTAAAGGAGTAAAAAAACCTGGTCAAACTTGGATTTTGCGCCGTCAACACCCCTCTCGATACACCTCTCGATCGAGAGAGGTGTCGAGAGGTAGCTACTGGACACGAAAATTTGACCTCTCGACAGGCCTCTCGATCGAGAGAGGTGTCGAGAGGTCCTGCCTTTCACGTACTGTCCTCCCCTCTCGATCGAAAACACGGGGGTCTCGATCGAGAGACTTCTCGTGACAAAAACCTGGGCACATGTTTCATAATATCTCGATACCCCTCTCGATCGAGAGGGGTGTCGAGAGACCCCTACTGGACAAATTTTTTGACCTCTTGACAGGCCTCTCGATCGAGAGAGGTGTCGAGAGGTCCTGCCCGAGAATTTTTTTTTTTTTTCCTACACAACACTTTAATATTCGTTAGTATACTAAGGGGTTCGACTCTAAAATACAAAAAAATAAAGTACCTATGACTCTAAAATAAAACGAAACGAAGTAAAAAAAACGGGATACGAATATTGGGTTACCTCCCAACAAGTGCTACGTTTAACGTCTTTAGCCCGACGATACCTCCTCTCTAACTCGGGTCATCGAGATAAGTGGCCGCTTTCTTGGGGAATAGAGGCAACGGCTTGAAGTAGTGCTTGAGTCGATGTCCGTTCACCACGAATTTTTCACCATCGTTTTTCATCACTTCGAATGCACCATTCTTCATGTCCTTATAAATAACATACGGCCCCGACCACTTGCTTTGCAATTTTCCTGGAAATAAACGAAGTCGAGAATTAAAAACAAGAACATCATCACCGATTTCGAACTTACGCTTTTTGATGCTCAAGTCGTGAAATCTTGCAGCTCGTTCTTTGTAAATCCTCGAATTCTCAAACGCCTCGTTTCTCCATTCATCAAGCTCCAACAAGTCATCACACCTTTGACCCATGGCTTCCTTGAACTCGAAATTGATCCTTCTAGTCGCCCAATAAGCTTTGTGCTCCAATTCCATTGGTAGATGGCAAGACTTGCCAAATAACAATTGGTACGGCGACCTCCCAATTGGTGTTTTGAAAGCCATCCTATAGGCCCAAAGTGCGTCGTCCAAGTATTTTGCCCACTCCTTCTTGTTGGTGACGGTCTGCTCCAAGATTTGCTTGATCTCTCGATTAGCTAAAAACACCTAATAAACATAATCGAGATTCAAGAAACATAGTAGTCAAGATTCATTCGACTCCACCGGTCTAATTATGGACATGCCACTATCGCCACTACCACTTGCAGTTTCATCTTGTAATGTCTCTTCACCATAACCAAGGGATCTCACCACTATTCAGAAATTAAAAGGAAAAAAGTTAGTAAATATATTAAAAGGGAAAAAATTAAAAATTATTAAATATACATATCTCAAATTCTTTTTGTTGTTCTTCTTCTGGACTTTCTTCTTCATCAATCATGAATGATGCACTTGATCTCAACCAATATGCGGAGCAAATAAGTGCTTCAACCATATCATGGTTCAAAGAGCTTCTAAACTGGTCGAGAACTCGACCTCCCATACTAAAAGCAGATTCAGAAGCAACTGTGGATACCGGAATGGCTAAGATATCTTTTGCCATCTCAGATAAAACCCGATACCTCACACCATCCTTCGCCTACCATCGGAGAATATCAAATGAGTCAATGTCGTCATCATCATCATTTCCAATCGTATCCTCCGTGTGTTGTGGCTCCGAGAAATAAATTGTTAACTCAGAATAATCATCAGCACTCGATTGAGTTCTTCTTGGTATAATACGACTACCACCTCGAGGTCGAGTCCTAGCTCGAAGAGTCTGTCGCTGCTGTGTATTGATTGATGAAGGTTGAGAATGAGAAGAAGATGTACCTGTTGCTGTCGGTGGAGTAGAAGTTTGTTGCCTTTTCTTGTAAAAATCAAACAATTCATACATCGCCTCTTTCACATATGCCATCAATGTCACCGTTCGATCAACTCCATACACTTGAGTCAAACACGTTTCCACGTGGTCCAATTTTTGTCGTGGATCTAGTATTGCGGCAATATAGAGCATCTTGTACATCATTGGATTCAAATCATCAGTCTCCAACCAATATTTGCCAAGTTTTTTCTTCATTCTCTTCGCCATGGAACTGACTTCTTCTTCAATGCTCATCTCTAAATCCGAAATCACCTCAAATATGCCACACATTTCCTTGAAAAACAAATGAGATGTGACATATGTGGTACCCGAAAATAACAGTGTAAAATCATAGAATGTCTTCAAGTAGTCGATCATCTTTCTCATATTGGCCCAATCTTCATCTTTAGGCGGACCGAGGGGCCACCGTTGCATAAACTCTCATTGCCACAACATACGGCTCAGCTGACTCTAGCATCAAGTAAGTGGAGTTCCACCTTGTAGGCATATCTAAGCACAAACCTCTTTCATTGGCCTTGACGAAATTTGAGGAACATCCATAGAATCCATGTGACCTCATCGGCGAGCTCTTAATCCACTTCACTGCATCTCTAACTCGCGTCACAGATTCTCCAATTTGCGCCAAACCGTCAGACACCACTAAGTTGATTATGTGCGCCACACACCTCATATGGACATACTTTCCCTCTAACATATCGGTTCTCCATAAGCCAAGGGAGGTAACAACGTGTTTAATTGCTCCATCATTTGAACGTGCATTATCCACAGTGCAACAAAGTATGTTCTTAATATCCCAATCATTCAATACATGAATAACAGCTCTACCAATATCATCTCCCTTGTAACCGATGATCCTATGAAAACCAATGATTTTTTTGTGAAGTGTCCAGTCGGCTCCGATAAAATGGGCTGTAACACAAATGTAATTTGTGTTGTTGATTGCAGTCCAACAATCAGTGGTGATGGACACTCTACCCATGCCTTTCTTCTGGAAAAAAGACTTCAAAATCTTTTTCTTCTCCAAAAACAACTTGACACAATCTGCTCTTATTGCTAGTCTACCTGGAATGTCGAAATCTGGACACACATGAGAAAGAAACTTTTTAAATCCTTCCTTCTCCACAAATTTGAAGGGAAGCTCGTCAAGTATAATCATCTCACACAATGCAAGCCTAGCTTCCTTTTGTGAAAATTTCCAACTTGATAATATAAGGGCTTGTTTGATAGGAAAGATGAGATAAGGTGAGATAAATAAACTTGAGATTATTAGTATGAATAGGAAGTGAGATAAGTTATCTATACTTGTGTTTGGTAGTTGAGATTAAAATGTAAGATACCATAGATAGAACTCAAGACTAGATTATGAATTTACAAAAATAACCTTACTCTTTCATTTAAAGACAATAATATTTTCAAGCATACAAATCCAAAAATTTTCTCCTATATTTGTAATCTATTTTTTTCCTTGTATTTTATTATCCATCATTTTTTATATTTTATAATCTTGAATTAATTTTTTATTTACATGTTATAATCTTGTTTTAATTTTTAATTCACGTTTCATTTATATTTTTCTTCATTTTAGAATCAGAGGCTCTCAAAGTAAGATTGTGATTCTTTTTAATCCTCAAAAAATGAAGACCAAGTTACCTCCTTTGAGCTATATCCAAAATAATTCCTGCAGCAAGTAATCAAAATACCAAAACACGAGAGTGCATCTCCATCAATTACATAAGAATAGAACTTTTCGATTTTTCAAAATATGGAAGCCTTCTGAATTCAAAAACCCGGGCCTCGTGGGAACAGCGGCGGCGACGGGAGGGATAGAGAGTAAAGGAGAGGGTGATTGTTAACAGTCCCTGAATCAGCGGGGAGGTGTCCTGAGCCGCGAGCAGGCTACTTCCGGTGGCGGCCATTAAAACAAAAGATTGAAAAGGGAAAGTGGCCGGTTGGTCAATGAGAAACGGGAGCGCAGAAAATCTAGAGTAGAAAATCTAGAGAGGAGAAATAGAGAAAAGAGAGAAAGAGATGAGGATAAAATGGTAAAAATCACATATTATCTTGAGTTCTGTTCAACTGCTGCTAAACTATTGGAGGGGTTGAGGGGAGATAAGTTATCGTAGCCAAATAGTGGATTAAGCATGGGCTGAGTTGTAATTCCGGGCCCCCAACATAAACCATGTTGGATACCAAACACTAGATTAACCAAGATAAATAGTCTTATCTTGGTTAATCAGCTCTACCAAACACTCCCTAATGCTACCCTCAACTGCTCCAGCTTTGTATGTCAACTTCATTTGACTATCTTTACCTTTTGCTTCATGTTTGGCATCGCATGAGATTAAATGTTTCTTTAAACCCGAGGTGCCGTTTAGGTTCGGATGAGCTGCAATACGAGTCCCACAATGGTTGCATTCCCCTGTCCTAACCTCTACCGGAGGATCCCCTTCACCCGGCTCCAAAACAGCGAATCCATCCCATGCTTTTGATTTTAATTTTCTTTTCTTTCTCTTCTTGCCACCCCCAGTAACAGTATTCTCTGTCATATCATTCTCCTCTTTTCCAACTGTTCTTCTGAATCCTGTAATTCTTGATCTTGAGGGAAATAATTGCCACCTTGCATACTCTCCATTTTGTACACTGCCCACACAAAGCCAACTAGAACAAATTCATTTTCCATGACAAATTTTCCAACCAAAGTAATT
Source organism: Thymus mandschuricus (assembly GCA_029379335.1). Taxonomy (NCBI): domain Eukaryota; kingdom Viridiplantae; phylum Streptophyta; class Magnoliopsida; order Lamiales; family Lamiaceae; genus Thymus; species Thymus mandschuricus. Next base: position 23,644,046 of record CM057079.1, read on the forward strand.
AAGTAACAAAGAACAGTTGAGAAGAGAGTATATTATTAGCCACATTTATTTACTTTAATTTCCAGATTTATTTACTTTAATTTCCTGATTTTCATATTTAGTTTAATTCATGTCTAAATTCGTTTTCGTTTCTTTCGTTACTTTCTTTATTGCTTTCTTTTCGATTCATGCCTAGGTAGTTTATTTGCTTTCATCTAGTTTAATTCTTTAGATCAATTAGTTCGATTTATTTCTTTGCTTTCTAGGTTAGTTATTTACTTGCTTTTATTTACTTGCTTTGATTTACTTTATTGCCTAGGATTTAAACTCAAAAACCCCAAAATATTCTTTACTTGCTTTTTTAGATTTAGGCTAGATTAGGATTTTTGCTACACAATTATATGCCCTGTTAAGTTTTCCTTGAGATTCGACTTTGGGTTTTGTTTGCTAGGGCTACGATAGGATTTTGTTCTATTGCAAACACTTTTTGGTGAAACAGCTCCCCCCTGTGCTTAATTATTTCCGCGACGGACGGGGGGCACGTCGGCGACGGGGTTGCCGCTACTAGCAAAGGAGGCTCACGGCCATAGAGAGCTTTATATGGGGAAGTACCCAAACCTTCATGGTGATAACAATTGAGGGCCAATTCCGCCCACAGAAGGAAATTGGTCCACGTTGTTGGTCAATCTGACACAAAGGCTCGCAAATATTGCTCCAATCCACGATTGCGGACCTCGGTTTGCCCGTCGGACTGCGGGTGATATGCCGTGGAGAAGTGTAGTTTAGTCCCACTTAGACGGAGCAGATTATCCCAAACCTCGTTTAGAAAAATGGAATCTCTGTCCGAGACCAACGTCTTCGGGAAGCCGTGATGCTTCACCACCGTGTCAACGAAGACATTCGCCACACACCATGCATCAAATCTCGGCGGTAGCGGCACGAAATGGGCATATTTCGAAAGTCTATCAACAACCACCATGATCGCCGTAAAACCCCTCGATTGAAGCAATCCCGTGATAAAATCCATAGATATATCCTCCCAAACCTGAGACGGAATGGGCAATGGTTGAAGCAAGCCGGCCGACTTCTGTGTCGAATATTTGGTTGTCTGACAGACGAAACAAGCAGACACAAAAGCTTTCACTTTATTACGCATCCCCGGCCAATAAAATGTTGCGGCTAGACGACGAAAGGTCCGATCAACTCCCGGGTGGCCCGCAGATGGAGTTGAATGATGTTCGTATAATAGGGCCTGCCTAGCGATGGACGAAGACGCCACCACGATCTGTTGGCCCTTAAAGATCAACCCTCTGATTTTGTCTCGCAACTCGCTCAACTCCGGCAACGTGTTCGTATCCACCCTTAAAACGTCTAAAATTTCTGGAAGAGGGTGCGCTAAAGCCATAAACAAGGCACCATCATCAAGAGAAGTAGCTTCCGATTCGTCACGACGTGATAAGGCGTCGGTTACCTTATTTGTTGCCCCCGACTTGTACTCAATTCGAAACTTATACCCCAATAGTTTTAGAACGTACAATTGCTGATCCGGCGTCTGTATTACTTGTTGCAATAGCTCACGGAGACTCTTTTGATCCGAACGAATGATGAACTCCCGTCCAAGTAAATACTGCCTCCATTTTTGAACGGCTTCAACGATAGCATACAACTCTTTGTGATACGTAGACGTCACTCGCCGGCGAGGCCCTAGTTTCTTGCTAAAGTAAGCAATAGGGTGCTTATCTTGCAACAACATGGCCCCAATTCCAAAATTTGAGGCATCCGTTTCCACGTAGAAGGTTTTCGAGAAATCCAGAAGACTCAATATAGGCGCGGACGACATGGCCTTCTTGAGTGCCCGAAAACTGTCCTCCGCGGCCGGTGTCCATACAAACGCCTCCTTTTTCAACAAATCGGTCAACGGCGCGGCTAGCATCGCATACCCCGCAATAAACCTCCTATAATACCCCGTCAATCCAAGAAATCCGTGTAGCTTCTTAATCGAGGATGGTGTTGGCCAAGCCATCATTGCATCGATCTTGGAAGGGTCGGCCTTTAAGTTCCCCGCCTCAATGATATGTCCAAGATATTCAACCGATTCACAGCAAAATGAGCATTTAGACAATTTAATAAAAAATTAATGCTGCCTCAAGATGGAGAATACCTCACGCAAGTGTTCCGCATGCTCGGGAACGCACCGGCTATATATGAGGATATCGTCAAAGAAGACGATCACAAAGCGCAGAGGAAAGGCCAGAAAATCTCATTCATCGCCGCTTGAAACGTTGATGGAGCATTTGTAAGGCCGAACGGCATCACTAAGAACTCGAAATGGCCGTCATGTGTTTGGAAAGTGTTGGTCCCGGTTTATTAATAGGGGAAATACGTAGAGGGGGGGGGGGGGGTGAATACGTATTTCAAGTTTTTCAACTTTTTCCTTTAACTCAGAGTGACAAGTAAAGAGCTCGCTTGACACTTAAGACCTAGCTGAAACTAGATCTACAGTACGTAGCTTGCCTGCTTGACCGAAGTAAGAACTTGATCAAGAGGGAGTCTTTACTCGTATATGCGGAAATTCGGTGAGCTAAAATCTTTTCCTAAGTAATTAAAGATCCAGATTACGTATTTAGATGCACGTGCAATGAATAACCAAAGTAAAGAGTTTAGGGTTAGAGAGATACGACACAGAGAATTATAGTGGTTCAGAGATGAAGCTCCTACGTCCACTTTGTTGCACGACGGCAACTGTTCTCTTCACTCAAGAACTTGAAGATTTCGGGCTCTTCAAAAGCCTGGTCAAGATCGGGCTTCACTTGCCTGGATCCGACGACAGTCGTAGTGACTGCGGGTTCACTACACAAACCTAACAAAGACTGGAAGCTTCACTTGCTTCAGTCAAAACACAGACAGGGAGATTACGGGCTCTCCTTACAGCCTAGTTTCGATCGAGCTTCACACAAACGATGTAGGTGCAAGCTTGGATCTAAACTCTATGATCGAGACTTCTTCAATCGATGAAAGAAAAGCCTTGGATCGAGACAACCTAACGACGACTCAAAAACCTAACAGACAGAGTTTAGGGTTTTTGGTAGACGAACACACTATGAAGAGCTCTTTACAGTAGATGCAAAGTAGGTTAGAGCTCTTCTTCTAAGCTTGGATATTTGAAGTGAGCTTAGACTCTAAGTGTGAAGGTTGTGAAGACGAGTTCCGATGAACTGGAAACTCGGAGAACACATTGAAACAAAGACTCGAAGATTGCTCAAAGGCTTGGGAGTGTTTGTTTGTTGTATGCGCTCGAATGCTCAAGTAGTGTTCTACTTCTTCACGTTGTGATCCTTCACTATTTATAGGCAGAGGGTTGGCTTTCCGTTGCTTGGTTGGTGGCCTTGTCCTTCCTCCTCTCGACAGTACTTGCACAGGCTGGCTGCTTTTCAGACGCGCAGTTTTGGATTTTTGCCGGAAATGGCTAAGTTCCAACTTCAACAGTAACTGGAGCGACCCAGTACTGTTACGGCGCCTTGTCGGCCTGGCAGTCAACTCCTCTGCTCCTCTCCGTGTTCGACACGTGGAGATCTCGTAATAAATGCGGAGATCCCCAGTTGACTGGAGTTCAAATTCGGAGCGGGAACTGTGCTGTCGCTTTCTGGTAGGTAGTGGCTCGCTTCGCTTTGAAGTTGTAGCGTCCGCTTTAGTTGAGTCACTTCATAGTCATTCTGTAGTGAGCCGCTTCGGGAGATAAAGTTCCCTAGTGACTACTTTGGAAATTGCTGACTAGAGTTGACTAGCTTTGACTTTACCCTGTAGCGCTCGCTTTGCTTCGCTTTGGCAGACTCACTTCGAATCTACTGTAGCGTTCGCTTCGCTACACTGTTCTTCGGCATGCTTCACTTCAGTTTGCTAGACTTGCTTCGCCTTGAAAAACACACTCAAGCGAGTGGCCTTCACTTGAACTTTTTGAAGCCTATAATCTAAGCAAAATAGAGAGCCATCCTAACACAGTAGGCTTAGAAAAATTCTAACCTATTGACTACACCAAAATGGGTCGCTTGGGAATAGAACACTTGGGGTTTTGGGATCAAATCAAAACAATAAAATTATCCCTTATAGGTTCCCCCTTAACATGTTGTTCTTAACAATTCCCAACAATTTCCCCCTTTTTGATGATGCCAAAACCCAATGACTTAAGATTATCGAAATCTAGTCTATCTAACCGAGGAAGGAACTTCAAGCGCCTGCTTCCTTTGCAGCTTCGTTTGAATTTTTTTTTTTTAAGTTCCTTTCCCCTCTTTTTTTCGGTTAAATTCTGTTTGAGTTTGTAGCAAAAAGTAAAGTCATTCACAAAGCAAGTAAATGACGCATTTTGACAGAAATTAAAATTTGGATAAATGAACATCAGTTCACAAAACATAAGGGACTTGAAACTCAAAGGTTTCCTGCAGCCCCTTCCCTGTCATCCTCCTTCTTCTTCTCTTCTTCCTCTTCCTCTTCCTCCAAATCCTTCGCAATCATATCTTCAGGAATAGTGTAAGCACTGAAGACCTTTGCTTCTAATGAGCCAATAGTGTGGATACTTGGCCTCCTCCAAGTCTCCTCCAGTCCGAAGGCTTCATCTACTTCTGCATCGATGACGCTACGATTGGGGACGCATGTACCGGGTAGGAAGGGCATGGGGAATTCCTTCTTAGCTGGTACCTTGATGATTAGAGGCATGGGCTCTGCAAGTTGTGCAAGTGAGAAAATCTTCCGCCTGAACTTCTCATCATAGGCACTAAGAAAGTTGTTGAGAGCGCTGATCCTTGAGCATTCAGTCTGCAGTGGCACTACCTCCCAATAGTAATACGCTTTGATAAACTTTTCTTTGTAGTGTAGCCACTGCTCAAGTAACTTGTCAGGGACGAACTGCTCAATCTCACGGGCATCAAGGTGCTCATTTCTGCGCACAGTCAACTCCTCTTCCGACCGGCTGGCCATCTGTGCCATGATAGCACTGAATTTCTTTCCTGACTCGCCACTCCAGATAGGAAGCTTCTCATTGAGTCGCTTGCGAATGTAGTTTTGTTCCTCCTTGAGGCGGTAGCGGCCAGATTCAATCATCTCTTTTGTAGTCATCTGGCATGTGTCGATCACAGCTTGAGCAAGGCATGCTTCGGACTCTTCTGGCATGAGTGGAACAAAAGCGCTACGAACTAGAGTGGACTGGATGAGTCTCACTTCATTGAAGTGTTCCTCGATCCGGCCGTCTATCACTTGGAGTCGCTTTGCATTTATTCTCCTTTCCTTCTCTACTTCGCTCCTTCCTTCCCCTCCTCATTTTCTTCTCCTTTCTTCCTTCTCAACCCTTGTAGCGACTGCTTCCTTGACCTTTTGGCGCTTAGCCTCGGGGTCATCTCTCTTCGAATCTGGGGCAGCTCGCTTCAATGTTTGCTTCGGTGGTGGGGGAGGCGGCATGTCCTTCTTCGTGATTGCACTCGAAGGAACAACTGCAGATGAAGTGACTCCTGCAGTTGCTGAAGTGAGTGCGGCAGCTGTAGCGGGCGCGGCGGCTGAAGCGAGTGCTTTGGAACCTGAAGCACCTGCACCTGCAACAGTTAGCTTTTTCAACTCAAATTGGCGCTCAATTTCCCGAGCCATGGCCTCGTCCGTCTCCACTTGCTTCCGCCTCTCCTCCTTGGTAAGCACCGTGACTGGAGGATGTCGAGCAATGGAAGAGGCAAGCACTTTCTCTCCAAGTGGCTTGCGGGGCTCTTCAGGCTTTTTCAAGAGCTCCTCCTCCGTGATCTTCACATTTCCTTTCTTTGCAAGCCTCGCCCTTGCTTCATCGTCCAGTCCTTCCTCCTCATCACCGGCACCACTTCCTCCCACCATCATCCTCTCTACTCCATCAACTTCACTTACTCCACCTTGTAGCTCCAAGAGATTGGCATCTTTCAGTACCATTCCTTCCCCCTTTTTGGCATCATCACTGCCAGGGGTTGGAACGATTGTCTTTCCATCAACAGACTTGCGAAGTTCTTCGACCTTATCAAATACAGCATGGAGCATCTTTTCAGCACGTGTCGCGAAGACTTGCTCTTCCGACAATACAATTTCAGCTGTTTTGATGGAGATTTCTTCCAGCAAGTATTCGCATTGCTTCTCTCTCTCTCTGACTGAGGCCATCAGTTTCTCAAGTGACTCAACGTTCCTGAAGCGAGCAGCCAACTCCGCTTCAATCTCTGCGCGAATGTCTTTGCGCTCTTCCTCGATCGTGAGATTGAGGAATTCATGAGAAGCTTCAAGTTCAGCTTTTGCCGTAGCCAGAGCACTTTCTTGCCTGTTGAGAGTTGTGCGGAGCTGGGCAGCTTCGATGATCTTCTCTGCTAGCTTACTGGCATTTTTCTGTGCTTGATCGATCTGCTCATCTAGTTCTGCTTTCTTCAGATTGACTGAGTCAATCTCTTCGGCTTGAGCAGCTATTTGAATTGCAGCACGGGTCAGTCGGCAATTCATCATCACCATTTCTCCATCCTTATCCTCCACTTCTCTAATCATCTTCTCAGCATATTTAGAGACTTTTTCCATCTCTTCCTTGTGACTTGCGATTAGAGCACTCTTCTCCTTCTCCAGATTCACCATTCTGCTGTTCAAGTCTTTCAGCCTGCTTCTTTCAGCATCAAGCAGCTGTTTGAGTTCAGCAATGGTCTTTTTTTGGTCTTCGACGAGCTTCACTTGCGCCTCCAGCGCCTTCTCCTTCTCTTCCATCAACCTCTCCTTTTCCTCCACCTTTCCCTCCAGTTCCCCCTTTTTCTTGTCAAAGTCTTCACGAAGACTCTTAACCTCCTCTATCCTCTTCTCCAACTCCATCACCTTTCTGGTGATCTCGCTTTGCAGACTCGAGATCTCCGCCTCCTTAACCTCCACCTCCTCCGCGTGCTCCCTCATCAATTTTCTCTCGTGGATGGTTGGGGTGCGCTCAGGGACTATAGCGTCCGGATAGGCACTCTTCACTTTAGGGTCCAGCTTATCCCAGAAACTGGTTCCGGTGAGAAATGCATGGAAGCCATTCTCACCGATGAAGTCCAGGAGCTTCCCTTCCATTTGGATAAGATCGTCCTTTGAGAAGGCATCCAGGAGTTTAAACACTTTGTAATACTCCGTGCCGCGGTAGGTGACGTACGTCAAGAAATCGACAACCTTGGTGAAGAAGTCGTCTGACATAGGCACCGAGGGGTAGCGGGTTCTTATGGTTTCAGCTGCCTGCTCTCTATTTCTCTTGTATCTTTTGAGAGCATCAACTTGGGTAGGGGTTTTGGTGATTTGGATTGAGGAATAATGGATGTATGGGCGGTGTCGGCTGTTGATGCCGATGTCGAAGGGGATTAGGATGGTGTGGCTTCAGGGGTTTCAGGGATCAGAGTAGGTTCTGTGGTTGGCTGGGTTTGCTGGGATTGAAGAGGTTGGAATGTAGTATAAGCAACAGAAGGATCTGTGCTGAGGAATGGGACAGTAGGGATATGGAAAGAAGATGCAGATTCTTCTTCCTGGGGAGAGAGGGGGGTTGTCAGTGTAAGAGGTTGGTGGGTTGATGAGGCTTGTGGTTCTGGGATTTGGGTAATTTGAAGTGGGGGAGTTTGGGCTTTGATTGGTGAAGGCTGGGGTTGAGTCACTTCAACGTCCTCAAGCGGCTTCTCCACCGCCTCGCTTTCTTGGACGAGTGAAACGACTCGCTTCATCTTTTTCTTGCCTCGCTTGGGCGCAGCTCGCTTCCCGGGTGAAGCGACCTGCCTAGCTAGGCTCACTTCAGCCTGCCTTTCGGCAACTGGTCTTGCTACGGGCACTTCAACCTCGAGAAGTCCCAAATCTATCAACGTCTTGGTCTTCCTCCATTTGTCGTAGAAGATAGACTGTTTGTTGTAAACAGCAACGTCGGAATCCGGCCACACTTTGCCCAGAAACTTCTCTTCCAAGACAACAGACAGTCTAGAGAAAAACTTCAGCTTCCCCTTGCGGAGAATCTGATCGGTGCTCCCTGGCACAAACGCAAAATCCTTGGCAGCTTCGTGGATTTGGTTGAGAAACCAACCATGCCAGTTGAAATTTGTTCCAGTGAGGCTGTCGACGATAACTGCGGTGGCGATCAGCTTCGTCTCAGAGAGAGTGTCTAGAGTTCCAATGTAGCATGCGACGCTCTTCGAGAAGAGCTCGCAGATATGGTTGAAGGGGTCCTTCAGGCTTGAACGGATACTGGCCTCCTTAAAATTTGGATCTGCTCCGTCGGCTGCAAATCGGCCATATTGAACTCCGGCCGAAAGTCCCAATTCCAATAGAGTGTCTCCTCCCTCTCTCGGCAAGTTGAACGCACCGACGAGTTCGCTCATATCCACCTCCACCGGCTTTCTCATCTGTGGATCTATGAACGAAGATGTATTTTGCTCCTTTTTCAAGTTTAGCAGGAGCTCACCCACCGCCTTGGCCAGAATTTTTGATGGCACTGCTGTTACGAACTTCCATAGACCGGCCGTGGTCACGGCTCTACGGAAGAATCAATCCTTCTCGATTAAGGTTGGGTCGAGATGAGGCTCGACGTTGATGTGTTTGTCTACCTCTGTGAGAAACTCCTCCATCGTCTCAGTCTTCTACTTCTTTCCCATGGTGTAGAACAAGAGATTTCGAACGGAGTTTTATCGAAAAAAAATGGTTGAGACTCGTGAGTTGCAAATGTTGCAGATCTAAGCATGAGAATGGCAATTTTTGAGGGTTGAGAAAGGTTCTGCATTTCAGCGAACTCCCATATATATAGAGTTAGGTCTTGGCTGACGTGGCAGGGGTAAGACGGTAATATTGCCGTAAGTCCTGTAGGTAGACGGCGGACGTGCGGTGATGGATCTGATGTGTCCGGCGTCATCACAGTAAAAGTGAACCGCCACTTGCTCGGCGTCTCCACGTGGCCTGCTGTGATTGGTTTGTCTTATACGACACTGATCCAACGGCTGTAGATCGGGGACTGTTAAGATTCGACGTCTGGATCTTCTCCGTCTTTTCCCGCTTCGAATTCAAAGTGAGAACCACTCACCCGATATTTTCGCCGTACGTGAACCTGCATTAAATGCTTGGCAGAAAGTGAAATTTGCACTTGAGTGCAGACAGCTTATACTCGCTTCGTGCCCGCTCGTTTTGAGTTGGGCCGCTAGGCCTTGACTCGCTTGAGAGGCACTCGCTTGAGTGACTATTCCGCACTCGCTTGCGATGGCTAGCTTTGAGTGACGTAGCACTCGCTTGGCCATCTGAAGCGACTGGAATAAGAAATTGAATTTCTTTGCTTAATTTTAAAATGTTTCTGACTTACATACTTCGAGGATAAACAAGAATGTTTTCCTCTTTGTATTTGTGTCAGATTCATTTCATATTTTCCACATAGCGAGTGAAGGTTTCTAGCACGCCTCAGCTCACTTAGTGTACTTAAAATTGAAACGCTTACCAGTCAATCTCACTTCATAGGAGATTGATACCACTTTTGAAGACATCATTTGATTTGGACTTCAAGTTGTTGAATCTATTTGTTGATGAAAGCATTTGATGATTCGCTTTGAAGCTTGTTGATACCACCTGTTGGGTACTTTATCTTCTTAGCATTCATCTTCATGGCATTCATCTTCCTCTACGAATTAGAGAGTCCTTCATCGAAGTGAATGGGGGAGGAAATGAATATAGTACACAAGCTTACTACAACCCAGAGGGGAGCTTCACGTAAGTGTACATATTCACGACGAATGGGGGATGAGTACAAGTCCTTATCTCAGAGCAGAAATGGACAGGATGACAATGAAAATGCTCTGACAAGACAATCTCGTATTTTACGCAGAAGCATGTCACCAGCCCTGCAACCTTTTGTAGAAAAAGGTAAACCTTCAAGCTTCCTCCTACAAGCTACAGAATGAACTTGCAATCGACTCGCTTTGACCCAAGTTAGGGCAAATTGAAGCGATGCAAAATTCAACGTGGGGGAGGAATGGATAGACATCCGGCAGCTCAACTCAATGAAGAGTGAGTAGAGAATGAACATTTATCCACGATGAAGGAGATGAGAAGACTTGCTTCTCTTCGGCGGAAAGATGGGAAGAGGACACAAGGTCTAGGTGCCAGCCCTGCCTAAGCTTTCACCATTTTTACGTGGGAAGGCCCGATACAAGACCCCACAACTGTTACTAGAAACGGCACTTGCGAGTATTTACACCCACTCGCTAGGAATCCTAGGCTAGGCAGCAGCTTTCCTTGCTCGCTTTGGAAGTAGCTTGCTCCGAGAGTAAGCAATAGTTCCCCCTTAACCAATGGCTTAACAATTCCTGTAAGCGGGTAGGGAACGTCTTCCAACACTCCACCTTACTCCACCTTATTTCTCCTTCTTCAAGCGAGTGAGATTTTGAAGTGACTCGCTTGAGTTGGTGAAGATCCGAAGCGAGTGACGCTACGAAAAACTAGCGACCACTCCTTCGTGCATCCTGGATCTAGCACTCTTCACCAGGGTCTATTAACCCTAATTCCATGCATAGCTGATTGAAACGAGACTCAGCTAGAGGCTTGGTGAGGATATCTGCTCGCTGGAGATCGGTATGAATTTTCTCGAGCTTGATATCCTTCTTCTCGACATGATCACGAATGAAGTGATGTCGGATTTCCACGTGCTTGCATCTGGTGTGTAGCACTGGATTTTGAGAGATGCAGATCGCACTGTTGTTGTCGCAGAATATTGGAATTTCATTTGCTTCAACATTGTAGTCCTTCAACTGCTGACGAAGCCATAGAATTTGGGAACAGCAGCTTCCAGCGGCCATATATTTGGCTTCAGTCGTTGAAGTAGCTACACTCGTCTGCTTCTTCGAAAACCATGAGATCAGCTTGCTTCCCAAGAACTGACAAGTGCCCGAAGTTGACTTCCTATCAATTCGGCACCCTCCATAGTCAGCGTCTGAATATCCAGTGAGCTCTAAATTGTCCTCCGTTGGATACCACAGCCCCATATTGACAGTGCCCTTCAAATATCGAAGAATTCTTTTGGCAGCTTCAAGATGGCTGTGCTTGGGGTTGCTTTGGAAGCGAGCACAGACTCCAACTGCAAAAGCTATATCCGGCCTACTTGCAGTGAGATATAGAAGGGATCCGATCAAGGCTCGGTAGTCTGTAGCATCCACAGACTTCCCATCTATGTCTGGCTCCATCTTCCAGTTCGTGTTCATCGGAATCTTCACAGCTTTGGCATGCTGAACACCGAACTTGGCAAGCATATCTCGAGAATACTTCGCTTGATTGATGAAGATACCATCATCCTGCTGCTTCACTTGAAGACCTAGAAAGCAGCTCATCAAGCCAATCATTGACATCTCATATTTGGTCTTCATAAGCTCTCCAAACTTCTCGTTAAGCGACTGGTTTGGTGATCCAAATATGATGTCGTCCACGTAGATCTGAACCCATAGCATATCATCTCCATGATTGATAGTGAATAGGGTTCGATCTATCTTCCCTTTGTGGAAACCATTATCCACTAGGAATTGAGAAAGAGTATCATACCAAGCTCTGGGAGCTTGCTTTAATCCATATAGGGCTTTCTTCAATCGATACACTTTATCTCCTTGCTCGAAACCCGGTGGCTGCTCCACATACACTTCTTCCTTCAATTCACCGTTGAGGAACGCGCTCTTCACATCCATTTGATAGACTTTGAACTTCTTGGCTGCTGCGTAGGCTAGGAATAGTCGGATCGCTTCAAGCCGTGCCACTGGAGCAAAGGTTTCATCAAAGTCGATTCCTTCCTCTTGGCAGTAGCCTTTAGCGACGAGATGTTCCTTGTTCCTTACAACGTTGTGGTCCTCGTCCGTCTTGTTCTTGAACACCCACTTGGTGCCAATCACATGCTGAAATTTGGGACAATCCACGAGATACCATACGTCGTTTCTGGTGAATTGGTTCAGCTCTTCTTGCATGGCGATCACCAAGTTTGAATCGGCTAGGGCTTCCTCCACGAATGACGGCTCGATGTTTGAGAGAAAGCAACTGAACATGGCACTTTCTCCAAACACTTGACTTCTGGTCACTACACCCTTGGATGGATCTCCAATGATTTGACTTGGTGAGTGATCCTTGAGCCATGCACGCTTGGATCCGCCAGCTTCATCTCCATCTTTTTCCTTGTCGCTCGCTTCTCCATCTGAAGCGACTAGATTGGGTGCTTGGCCAGCATTCGCTTCCGGAATCTTTGGGGCAGCTTCACCTTCTCCTTTGGGATTTTGCTCGCTTGAATCTTTGATCTCATCATCTTCTTCGAGCATGTCCCAAGTGAGTGAGTTTGAGGCTTCCTTGCTTGAATTCTTCTCATTCGAGTTAGCCTGTTCCTGTGGAAGACTTAAAGAAGATTCATCAAATACGACATGGGGTGATTCCTCCACGATTAGGGTTTTACAGTTCAACACCCTATAAGCTTTGCTTGATGTAGAATATCCTAAGAATATTCCTTCATCAACTTTGCTTTCAAAAGCTTTCAACTGTGACTTCCCATTGTCATGGATGAAGACCCTACAACCGAAAATATGGAAATACGATATGTTAGGAATTCACCCTGTCCATATTTCATATGGTGTTTTGTCGTGCCGTTTGCAGAGAAGCGTTTGATTCTGCGTGTAGCATGCTGTATTGGCAGCTTCAGCCCAATACTTCATTGGAAGCTTCGAGTCTGCAATCATGGTTCGAACAGCTTCTTTGATGATTCGATTTCTTCTTTCAGCAACTCCATTCTGCTGAGGTGTGCATGCTGAAGAGGTCTGATGTGCTATGCCATGCTCCGTGCAGTAGGCTCCAATGGTAGAGTTCAAGAACTCTGTGGCTTTGTCGGAGCGGATGGTCACAATCGCTTGATTCTTCTCCACAGCCAGTCGCTTGAGCAGTTGTGGTAGTTTGGTCAGTGTCTCCTTCTTGCTGAAGAGGAATACAACCCAAGTGTAGTGAGAGAAGTCATCGACTACAACTAGAGTGTACTTCCTTCCATTTACACTAACTGGAGTTACTGGACCAAACAGATCCATATGAAGCAGCTCAAGCACTCGCTTTGATGAAGCTTCTTCGAGACTGGCGAAGTGCTTCTTCGTCTGCTTCCCTCGTTGGCATGGTGAGCAAGGATGGTCTTTGATGAAGACTTCATTTGGTATGCCTTGCACCAAACCCTTTCGAGCTAAGCGATTGATGGCTTTGAAGTTGAGATGGTTCAAGCGTCTGTGCCATAGCCATCCTATTTCTGTAGCACTCCTTGCTACTAAGCATGTTTCCTCTTTGCAGCTTTCCCATTGTGCGATGTAGACATTCCTTTGTCTAACTCCAGTGAGCACTATCTGGGACGTGAACTTGCTCTTCACAATGCACTTGTTGGAAATAAATTCCACCTTGTATCCCTTGTCACAGAATTGTGAAATGGATAACAAGTTGTGCTTGAGTCCTTCCACGTAGGAGACTTCTTCAATTGTGAGTTTTCCAACTTTCAGTGCGCCGTACCCTTTGGTGCTTCCTCGGGAATTATCACCAAAAGTAACGTGTGGACCCTTCTTCTCTATGTAGTTGTGAAGCAGAGCTTTCATGCCGGTCATGTGTCTTGAACATCCACTGTCCAAGTACCATACTTGTTGATCCTCACTTGGCATGGGATCCACGGCGCTCACCTGCAATTAGACAGATTTTGGTACCCAAATCAGTTTGGGTCCTTGCAGGTTAGTTCCCTGGGGTACCCACACTTGCTTCACTTTCTTTTGAAAGGAAGCTTGTGCTTTGGGTTTCTCGACCTTCGAAAACTGTGACTTCTGCCTTAAAGTAGCTTCACATGTGCAGCAGTGTGTGCAAGAGGGGTAGCGGCTCGCTTCAGGCATACCCATGCTCCTACCCTTTGGCTTGTATCCTGAAGCGACTCACTTCGGATTAGCTACGGGTTTAGAGACTGACATAGGTTTTACAGTTTGTTGAAGCGGCTCGCTAGGTTTTCTCAAAGCGGTCCAACTACGGTTTTGACCCCGACTCGCTTGAGTAACCTTGGGAGTTCGAAGCAGCCTCTTTGGTGCTCCGAATTCTTCCCCCTCAACGTTAGTCCGGTTGGACCATCTCCAGTCCGGATACCGTGACACATAGACATTACTCCTTTTCTTGAAAGGGAGATCCTTTGTCTATCGTGTCTTGGCTTGAGGCTTAGAAGCTGCAACTGGTTTCCCTTTACCTTTGGATTGGTAAGCTTTAGCATTGTAAGTGCTAGGGACAGTTGGTCTTTGCTTGCCCATAGTTTCGGCCCTTGAAGATATAGACATCTTCATTGGCTTTTTCTTAGGGTTCTCAGCCATCTGGCCTTTATCCTTGTTGGTGGTCGCTTTGGATGCAGTGGGCAGTTCCAAAGTGACTGATGGTGTGGTGTTTGAAGCACCAACAAAGACAGTAGGCTTGGAAGGTCCACCCTCATATCCGAGTCCTCCCTTTCTACCAAAAGGTAGAAGTGAGCTCTCTAGTGCCTGCCTAGCATATGAAGCTTTGTTCAAGTTGGCAACTAGAGCGGATTCGGTTTCATACCTTCCTTCCAAGCTTTGATGTCTAGCGAAGAGATCCTCAAACTTACTAGTCATAGCCCTTAGATTAAGTTTGACTTGGTTAAGCTCAGTGGCTAGCTTTCGGTTCTCCTTCTCGCTTTGAGACATAGCTTGTTTCAACACTTCGTGGTCACTTGACAGTTTAATGTGCTTGTCAAGCAACTCATTCCATGTCGAGGAATTAGCTTCCTCTTGGTGAGTGTGTGCGAGTGTAATTGAACTAGGTGAGGGATAGATAAATACCTCTCCGGTCTCTTCGTCGGTGAGCGCCATGAGTCCAAGATCCTCACCCTCACTGGAGTTGAGATCTGTGAATGCATCGGAGTCGCTTGCTGGATCTTCAGTTGAAGCGACCGGCACTTCACTCGCTACGAGCGCTCGCCTTGGAGCATCCCTCTTCGCTTTAAGTTCCTCTCGCTCCTTCGCACTCAGCTTTGGGCAATCGGATTTGTAGTGGCCCATCTTGTGGCAGTGATAGCACTCAACTTCCATCATGTCCCTTGAGATCGGCTTGGTCGTCTCTTCTCTCTTCCCTTTTCCTTCTCGAGCATCAGTGCTCCTCCCCTTGTACTGCTTGTAGAATCTTTTGTATTTGCCCACTCGAGAGTTCATCTTGTTGAAGTTCTTGGATAAGAACGCAACATGTTCTTCCAACTCTTCCCTCATCATCTTGGCTAGCGACTGGTCGCTTGGCCCTTCAGCAGCTTTGAATGCTACTCCTTTTGATGTCGTGGGAGCTTCATCCTCTTCATCGAGGTTCATTCGATTTAGATCGAATTCATGAGCTTTGAGTTCGGAGAACAGCACTTCTGGCGTGAGCTTTGTCAGATCCTTGGTTGCTAGATAGAGCTCCTTCATGGTCTGCCACTTCCTTGTGAGAGCTCGAACTATCTTCAGGTTCACTTCCTTGTCTGTGAGTTCCTTCCCAAGTGAGTTGAGAGTTGCGGTGATGTTGGTAACTCTCAGCTCAAAGGCGTCGATGGATTCTCCAGGCTTCATTGTCAGACCTTCAAACTCCCGCATTTGTACGGCGAGTTTGTTCTCTTTGATTTTGTCTGTGCCTTGAGAAATGAGAGCTAGGGTTTCCCACATCTCTTTGGCAGTCGCACACTTCCTAATTCTTGGTAGATATGCGTCTGACACGGTGCTCTGTATCGTGTGGCGTGCGATCTTGTCAAGGTTGGCGACTTTGAAGTTATTTGGAGTATACTCATCCTTATCCTTTTCCACGTACTGTTGACGAACGTGGGCTGGATGACCTTCAGCGGCTGGAACATCCACAGATATGGCTTTCTTGATCTCGATTGGTCCGTCCTCAATGACCTCCCACATCCGGTCATGGATGGAGCATAGAAAGCTCTCCACACGGAAGCTCCAGATCTCATATCCTTAGATAAAGAACTGTGGAAGACTAGACGCATTCATGGTAAACAGTTAGTAGTAATGCAGTATGCGTGGGTGAGGTTTTGATGCACTTAGGAAAATAGGATCCGGATCAGTGAGACAACGTGAAGTGAGTGGGGACTCGCTTCAGGTATGCAAACCAGAGGCTCGAAAGAACCACTGCTCTGATACCACTTGTTGGTCCCGGTTTGTTAATAGGGGAAATACGTAGAGGGGGGGGTGAATACGTATTTCATGTTTTTCAACTTTTTCCTTTAACTCAGAGTGACAAGTAAAGAGCTCGCTTGACACTTAAGACCTAGCTGAAACTAGATCTAAAGTACGTAGCTTGCCTGCTTGACCGAAGTAAGAACTTGATCAAGAGGGAGTCTTTACTCGTATATGCGGAAATTCGGTGAGCTAAAATCTTTTCCTAAGTAATTAAAGATCCAGATTACGTATTTAGATGCACGTGCAATGAATAACCAAAGTAAAGAGTTTAGGGTTAGAGAGATATGACACAGAGAATTATAGTGGTTCGGAGATGAAGCTCCTACGTCCACTTTGTTGCACAACGGCAACTGTTCTCTTCACTTAAGAACTTGAAGATTTCGGGCTCTTCAAAAGCCTGGTCAAGATCGGGCTTCACTTGCCTGGATCCGACGACAGACGTAGTGATTGCGGGTTCACTACACAAACCTAAAAAAGACTGGAAGCTTCACATGCTTCAGTCAAAACACAGACAGGGAGATTACGGGCTCTCCTTACAGCCTAGTTTCGATCGAGCTTCACACAAACGATGTAGGTGCAAGCTTGGATCTAAACTCTATGATCGAGACTTCTTCAATCGATGAAAGAAGAGCCTTGGATCGAGACAACCTAACGACCACTCAAAAACCTAACAGACAGAGTTTAGGGTTTTTGGTAGACGAACACACTATGAAGAGCTCTTTACAGTAGATGCAAAGTAGGCTAGAGCTCTTCTTCTAAGCTTGGATATTTGAAGTGGGCTTAGACTCTAAGTGTGAAGGTTGTGAAGACGAGTTCCGATGAACTGGAAACTCGGAGAACACTTTGAAACAAAGACTCGAAGATTGCTCAAAGGCTTGGGAGTGTTTGTTTGATGTATGCGCTCGAATGCTCAAGTAGTGTTCTACTTCTTCACGTTGTGATCCTTCACTATTTATAGGCGGAGGGTTGGCTGAGATCCGTTGCTTGGTTGGTGGCCTTGTCCTTCCTCCTCTCGACAGTACTTGCACAGGCTGGCTGCTTTTCAGACGCGCAGTTTTGGATTTTTGCCGGAAATGGCTAAGTTCCAACTTCAACAGTAACTGGAGCGACCCAGTACTGTTACGGCGCCTTGTCGGCCTGGCAGTCAACTCCTCTGCTCCTCTCCGCGTTCGACACGTGGAGATCTCGTAATAAATGCGGAGATCCCCAGTTGACTGGAGTTCAAATTCGGAGCGGGGAACTGTTGTGTCGCTTTCTGGTAGGTAGTGGCTCGCTTCGCTTTGAAGTTGTAGCGTCCGCTTTAGTTGAGTCACTTCGTAGTCATACTGTAGTGAGCCGCTTCAGGAGATAAAGTTCCCTAGTGACTACTTTGGAAATTGCTGACTAGAGTTGACTAGCTTTGACTTTACCCTGTAGCGCTCGCTTTGCTTCGCTTTGGCTTTGAACTGTAGCGCTCGCTTCGCTTCGCTTTGGCAGACTCACTTCGAATCTACTGTAGCGCTCGCTTCGCTACACTGTTCTTCGGCACGCTTCACTTCAGTTTGCTAGACTTGCTTCGCCTTGAAAAACACACTCAAGCGAGTGGCCTTCACTTGAACTTTTTGAAGCCTATAATCTAAGCAAAATAGAGAGCCATCCTAACACAGTAGGCTTAGAAAATTCTAACCTATTGATTACACCAAAATGGGTCGCTTGGGAATAGAACACTTGGGGTTTTGGGATCAAATCAAAACAATAAAATTATCCCTTATAGGTTCCCCCTTAACATGTTGTTCTTAACAATTCCCAACAGAAAGCCATTTTATACACGTCCTCCTCGTGCATCCGTATCTGATGATATCCCGATCTCAAATCGAGCTTCGTAAAAACCCTCGCTGCTCCAAGTTCATCAAACAATTCATCCGCTGTCGGAATGGGAAAGTGATCCGCCACCGTGACGGTGTTAAGAGCTCGATAGTTTATGCAGAAACGGAAAGTCCCGTCCTTCCTGCTTAAAAGTAGCACCGGAGAAGAGAACGCGCTATGACTTCGACGGATGATCCCCGCATCAAGCATCTCCCGAACTTGTTTCTCGATCTCATTCTTCTGAAAATATGGGTAGCGGTTAGGCGTAACATTCACCGGTTTTGTATGGGGCAACAATTGAATTTTGTGGTCGAACGGACGGGTCGGAGGTAACCCCGATGGCACGTCAAACCGACGTGGGCTGTAGAATAGCCTCACGCACGGCCGAAGGAATATCTCGGGGAAGTTCCAATTGTTCTTGGCGGCTCGACTCCTCGGTATCCATTGCTATAATTTTGAAGCATTCCACTTCATCCCGATGCATCATCATCGAAGCCACGGTATTGGCCGACACTCGCCGGGGTACCCGAGGCGTCACTTTCAAACGAATCGGACGTCCCCGCCATTGAAATTCTAGCGTCCCGGCCTCATAATCACTAGTAACACGGCGCAACGAACTTAACCAAGCAAGCCCTAATGTAATATCCCGAATTTTTGCTATTATTAATTACGAGCTAAGCTTATAGAATATTATAGTTTCACTCCCCATAATTAATTATACGGAGTGATTATTTAAAAATAAATATATATGTACATTAATTTATGTTATTATAACTTAGTTAAGTGTTTAATTATTTGTTCTTATTACATATGTGGGATTGTGAATATATGAATTATGCCTGCATGGTAGTATTGGATAAATGCATTTATAATTATATTCATGCATCTTATATTAATTATGTTTATTTTTATTTTTATTTTATATGATGAATGTGTGTATGCATGTGTGACAAGTGTCATTGCATGCTTGCTTGCTATGTTAGACAAAATCCTAGCTAATTAGCCTAGGATTATACTAACAAATCTAATGATTATACCTAGAGATTCTAGTGATAAGCTTCTAGGGGACACAATTGACATGTGTCAAGATTTAAGTTAGGTGAAGAAGTGCATACCTCCACATTCATTCGTGAACTTTCTCCTATTTAATCCTTCATGACACCCCTTCCATCACTCAAGACAATCATAAACTCCTCTCCTCCTCATTCCTCTCTCCACATTCAATCATCTCAAGGGAGTAGGAGATAGTTCCTCTTCTCTCATCAAGCAAGACACTCCATTGTTGGAAGGGTGAGAAATCTATGGTTATTCATTCACTCCATTTCTCCTTCCTCCATCTTTCTTGAACTTTAAAACTTGTTCCATGCACTGATTTTGAAGCCTTTTCTGCCACCAACTCATCTAGGTCGAATCCAAGGTGTTTGTTCCGTTTTCGCTTCGATTTCTTCAAGGTAGCGCGATTAAACCTCTCTTCTTTATAGTTTTGGGGCAAGGGTTTCTTGTATTGTTCTCCCTTCTTGAATATTCTTTTTTTTGACATATATCATGCTCTAAATGTTATTATATGTGTGTAAAATTCGTGCATGGAGTGTGTAGATGAATCGTTGAGAAATAACTTGATTTTTGGTATATATGTAAATCTATGTAAATCTACAAGTCATGAGCACTTCGAAATTTATTTGAGAACCTCCGTTTGCTATTTTGAAAATCCCTTATATGAAAGTAACTACATGAAGTTGGGATTATGTGTTATTTAATTCGTGATTTTTGGATGAGTTTTTGTCGGTGAACATGACCTCTCTTTACGATGTGTCAATCTGTCACAGAATCTGTATATGAACTTCTATGTTTTTTAGTTATTTTTATACTCACGTTTTTCAAAAATTCTTTTTCTTTAAATCAACTATATTGAGTCATCTATGTTGTGTAAAAATTTGGGACACTTTACATGAACCGTTTGTTCACAATAATATTTTAAACTTACTTACGCAGTAAATATTTTCTCGGGACAGCACACTTGCACCGTTTTGAAAAATATGTTTTGGGTAGAAATCCTTTTCCAACAATTCTCAAACTTTACATAATAGTCATTTTACATGTATAGAACCTCTATTTTAAATTTCAGAAAATTTCAAGTAATATAACTATTTTTACCGAACCTTAAAAGTGAATCTGCCACTGTTTTCAGCTTTTGTTGAAACTCGAATTTCTTCCTTTAAAAATTTTATTCAATTTATTTAAAAATATTTTCTTGAAGAACCAAGTGTTTTTGGTCAGTAGGATACCTTTCTTAGTCATTGTATTATTCTATTCTTACACGTTTATTTGCACAACTTTTCGGGTGTTGATAATAAAAGTATGTACTGAGAAAATAGAACTCCTTAGTTGAGATGGTGTTAAATATGTTATTTTCATTTGAAGGAAGTTTAAATGTGTTTGTGTGAATATGAGATCCTTATGAGAATCATGTTATATTTGATTGGATACTTGCAAACATATTATGTATTGAATGCATGAGATCAAGTGAAAGTTTCTCACATACCCAAGTTGTGTTACTTATATGCATATTACCTAAGTTATGTGTACACGATATGAGTTATTCGTGAGATTATGTTTGTCTTCTATGACGGGGGAGTAAGGAACTATAGGATCTACGGGACATATATAGATGTCACATAAATGTTTATATGAAAGCTTAGCCCTAGATTACTATTGTAGGGCCATTAAAGGAAGGTTGTGAACCAACGATCGAGTTGAATTCTCTCTAAGAAGTGATCACCTGACGAGGTGGGTTTCTATTTTCAGTAGGTATTTTCGAGCTAATGAGTTCCAAAGGTATATATGTATGAAAGTATGATTATGCATGTCAAAGGTTTTCTTTTGTCTTCTACTCATACTAGGCGATGTAATGTCGAGGCGACGTAATGTCGAGTTAACAATTGGGCCTTGGGCTAGATTAGACCAAGGTTAGTGCACTTAAGTCCATATTGGGTGTACTCGGCCGGGTCCTCAATTATGGCTGAATGGCGTATGAGCGAGACGCGCGCAACGATTTAACATGTTATGGTAATAAAATGTTTTACGTATGTTTAGGGTGAGGCTTTCATTTTAAAACTCCTACGTATATGATGGATATGCATAATCAAGTAACATTTTATGTTTTTCACTGACAAAAGGGGCAAGCGAGACCCACTGAGTGCACTAGTACTCAGCCCAAAATTCATTCAAAATGTTTTCAGGTTAAGCAACGGAGGCGTGGACGAGTTTGCAGGAGGGGTGGTCAAGCTCGTGGATTCTTTCCTCAATGAACCATTTGATGTTTTCTAATAAGAATAACCCATTATTACCCTAATCTACTTCCGCTTAAACTCTTAAACCATTTCATGTTTATTTCGCCACCGACTTTCTCCTTTTATGTTGAATAATCATTTCTTATATTGTCGACCCCTATCATGTTTCCTTCTTAGTAAATTTTAAGCTTATGATAGGCGTCTCAATGTCCTCATACATTGGAAACACGGGTACTCAGTGTGTCCAAGGTCCTATTCTAATGATTATCTATGTTATTGTTGAGTAGCGTCCTTAAACCCTTAATTAATTTGTAAATCTTGTATAGCCCCGGGTCCGGGTCGTTACACCTAATATCACCTCCGGTCCATGGATTGGCAACACATGAAGATCCATGCATAATGTGTGACCTTGGTTCCATAGTTCTGCCTTCGACACCAAATTATCGCAAATAATCGACTCGTCATTCCCTGCATAGACATGAAAAGGTCGAATGGCTGTTAGGGATAAGTTAAGTTGTTCCACAACTCTCGGATGAACAAAATTGTGAGCACTTCCCGTGTCAACGAGAATAAACACTTCCGTCGTGCTAAGAAACCCTTGAAATTCCAAGGCGGGAGTGCGGGGGCGGCCGTCCATGCTGTAGACGTGCGACAAATCGGCCGTGACGACCTCCGACGCCGGCTGTTGTGTCTCCTGACCCTCCTCATCAACGTCTTCCTCATCATCCGAACCCATGTACGCCAAAAAACGGCCCTTGCACACGTGCCCACTACTCCACTTCTCGGAACAATACCAACAGAGCCCTAACTTGGACTTCTCCGCTCTCTCAGTCGCCGTCAACCTCACAACCGGTAGCTTCGAGTAATCACGAGGTCTAGAAGTTGGGGCAGCAGATGGGGACGCCGAGGGAGGACCTGCCGACGGTGCTGTGGCAGTCGCGATCCAAGACGCTACCGGCGGCTACTGCAGTTGGGGATGAAACCCAAGCGCCGGTTGTTGGAACCCTAACAGCGGCTTGCTGCCCTCGCCCAAACTGCTCGCGATACACGTTGATGTCGTCGGGGCATACGTGTATGTTGGCGCGGACATTTGTGGTTGTGATCCACCTGGATTCCACGATGGGAGTCGCCAATCTTTCGGCATCCCATAGATAGGATCAGGATCCGGCCGTGATGCAGCTTGCGGCGACTCGTTCCTCTCTTCTCTCTCATCGAAACGAGCCTCGAGGCGGCAAAGCATCATCACGATTACCTCCATCGATATCTCCAACTGCCCATCCCCCGCAGAAGTAGGGTTAGACGTCGGCGGTGATTTGTCCATGTTCGGGATGAAAGCACCAGTTGATAAGCTAAAGCGCCTATCGTAGCCAAGACGGACGCGAGGAATCCCCGTCGTACGAGTCGAATTGCGATAAAACAAGAATACGTAGAAATTTAGGGTTTGTATTATTTTCGATGTCAAATAATACAACTCTAACCTCTATTTATACTAGGGACCCTAGGGTTGATTCGACCTACGATTCGGGAAAGAATCAACAAGAAAACCCTAAAAGGAGCGCTCATAACGCTCGACCCAAATAATAAACGGGCTAAGCCCAACAATAATACATGAAATAAAATAATCAACGATGAGGGATAAAGTCATCATATCTTCAGGGCGAACGAACCCGGCGCTGCGGACGACTTCTCTCCCCGGCGTTAAGTCCATCCTCTTCATCTCCTTCATTTGTATCAAAGGATACCACCTCCGACTCAAGCTTCTCCCCATGCACGTCGTCTCGTCGTGCCAACTCCATGCTGCACGTATCACATTGCTAGCCAGACTTCGGATAGCCACGGAAATGAAGGTAAAATCCATCAAAGTATATAGTGATTCGCAGGTAATTGTGAGTCACATGCTGTGAAGGTATGAGGCGAAAGGTGAGAGGATGAAGAAATATTTGGCCAAGGCCTAGGACCTGCAGAAGGCTTTCACATACTTTCACCTCGATCGTATACCACGAGCTCAGAACTCCCGAGCTGACGTTCTAATTAAGCTAACCGCGGTCCCAGGTTCTTCACCCGTGGAAGAAGTACAACACAAAAGTATAGAGGAAGCCGAGGTCAGTAACATAACTGAGGAAGATCAACCCATATGGATGACACCTCTCCTAGATGATTTGGTTAATGAACAGCTGCCCAAAGATAAGTTGGAGGCTAGAAGGGTGTTTGCCAAGTCATTACGCTATGTGGTGGTGGACGACATTCTTTACAAAAGGTCATATCTTCAACCTCTACTTTGGTGCTTAGGACCCACCGCGGCCGACTATGTCTTGCGCGAGGTGCATGAAGGAGCATGTGGCATTCACATCAGACCTCGGGCATTAGCCAAAAAGATTATGCGATGGGGCTATTATTGGCCTACGATGCTCAATGATTTTACCTAACTCGTCCAGAATTGTGAGAAGTGCCAAATTCACGCCAAGGTAACAAGGTTACCTCAGAGTGACCTAGTCTCCATGCAAAGCCCCTGTCCCTTTGCACAATGGGGGGTGGATATAGTGGGTCCTTTTGAGAAAGCACCCGGACAACTGCAGTTCCTCATAGTCGCCATAGACTATTTTACGAAGTGGGTAGAAGCTGAACCGTTAGCCAAGATCACTAGCAAGAACACCCTCAACTTCGTATGGAAAAAATGTGGTATGCCGCTTCGGGGTGCCCCATATCTTGATCTCGGATAATGGGACACAGTTTACCGACAAGGTCTTTAAAGAATGGTGTGACGAGTTGCAGATCCAACAACGTTTCACCTCGATGGCACATCCCTAAGCGAATGACCAAACCGAGGTAACGAACAGAACGTTTGTTAAAGGCATTAAGACCCGTCTAGATCAAAGGGAAGATGGGTTGAGCACCTCCCCCTTGTCTTGTGGTCCTACCGAACCACACCTCGCTCAACCGATGGAGAAACTCTGTATAGCTTGGCTTACGGAAGTGAAGATGTCATCCCGGTAGAAATCGGGATGCCGAGTCCGCGCACGACTCTCTTTGCCCCCGAGGTGAATGATGAAAATAGGTGTGCGGACCTCAACTTGTTAAAAGAAAAGCGAGATCTCGCCTACATCAAAGAAGCACGGTACAAACAACTCATGGCTCGATACTATAATCGACGAGTTAAAGGCTGACAGTTCTGTGTAGGTGACCTCATCTTAAGGAACAACGAGGTCAGCAGGACTTCTAAGCTCGGCAAGCTAGAAGCTACGTGGGAAGGCCCGTACCGAGTTGACGTGGTCCTGGGGAAAGGAGCATACAAGCTCACCCACTTATCAGGGGAACCCATACCACAACCTTGGAATGTTGTTCACTTGAAGAGGTATAACGCATAACAGTGGAGTATCATATAGATAGAGTCTAATTTTTTATTTTAGTCAGTCAGTTCGTCTTTGGTCAGTTCGGGTCTGTCTTTCAATCTTTTCCGAAAATCTTAATGTAAATTCGCAATTTTTTAATTCTATTTGTGTGTTTTTTGTCTTGCATTGCTCCACTATAGATGCACATTACCTCTCTATAAATGTTTCCACACTATCCCGACAAGGACGTGTGTTACCCTCGAGACATGCCTCTCGGGTATGAATATAATTACGAGGAGACCACTCCTACCGACTGGTTCGGCAAATAGGAACTCACCGATGATAGACCCGAGAGTCACTTCGGTCCCCGATGATAGGCCCGAGTGCCACTTCGGAACCCGATGCTAGGCCCGAGAGCCACTTGGGTCAGCTCACACTCTTCTCGGCACGATCTCCACAAAGTCGAAAGACAGGATTAACCGAGAAGAAACAAAACAAAAACACCAACATTCTGAAACTTTATTTTATCAACATATATGGATTGCAAATTTTTACAGGTTATGATGAGGGACCAGCTCCAGATCCACGACTATAATAAAAATATTTGGCCAAAACATCGGACCTGGGATTCATAACATCGTCTATATTTACATTATCTTTACCTACACCCCGACCCCGACCCGAACTTGAACTGCTCCAACCAGCTTGTCTCCGTACAGCCAACTGAGACCTAGTCGGCTACCGTCACCTCGGTTCGGAATAGGCTGAGGCCGCCGAATTTGGGCAGGGAAAGATAACAAGTCCATTCGGTCGCAGAGCCGATGTGAAGGAACGGTCGGGCTCAACGCACGAAACCGAGGAGTATTGGAACTAGCAGGCTCTACTTGTGGGTAGGCATCTAACAATTCTTTGATGGTAGGCTGCAGAGTGACGATGAGAGGAAACAAGTTGGTAATTCGCCTCAGCTCGGCCGCATGATCTCGGACCTTCCATGAGTCCGGACCTCTGAAATGCTGCTCTCGCGCATACCTCCTCACCACTTGCAAAGCATCCGTCTCAACCTCAGAAATTGTAGATCCCCTCAGCTCGTGAATCACCCGCTCGTACTCGGCATGCTCCACGACTTTCACTTTAGCTTCCTCGAGCAAGTCCTTCTTCCGCAAGTATCGAGCCTTTTTACCATCAACTATCACTTGCAAGGCCTTGTACTTCACCTTGTTTTCATCACGGATATGCTCAGCACGCTTATCCAGACGCATGATCTCAACGTCTTTGGCTTCCACGAGCCTATTCAATCGTTAGATCTCATCAAGATATGGTGTCAAGTCGATTTCAGTTTTGTTCTACAGAAAGAAAAAAACAACACACTCAGAGCTGTGCAAAAAAGATTCTTCATTCATGAAAGAGTTTTTAGTACACGTTACAAAAGCTGCAAAAAAAAAAAAAAAAAAAAGTACAGAGTGGGGATCAACTGACCCCGCCAGATAGTTCGGCCTCGTTCACAACAGAACTCGGCGGCTGCTGCACCTCGGCAGTCTTCTCCACCTCTGCCTCAACATCTTTCTGGACAGGTGCAACAGTCTCTTTTGCCCCTTCCTCTTCATCCTCCGACACATCCGAAGAGAGGGGATGGTCCTTCAACTCCTCCAAAAACGGCCCAAGCCGAGCCTCAAATTCGACATCCCTGTCTATGCCGCACTTCCGCACCTCCTCAGTAGATAGGAGGGTGCGTTGGCTGGCAAGTGCATCAACGACCGGGAACTTGGCAGTCTTCTTCAAGAGAGCCCGACTGTAGGTGCGGAGCATCACCTTGTCGGTCACCTCCTCGTAGCCGTATTTCCCATTCTCCAACTCGGGGAAATCTACGGCCACCTAGTCAAGCACCTCGGCGGTGGCCCGATCACTCGCTGGTTTGGTCAGTGACGCCACCAACGAGCTAAACTTCTTGCTGAAAAGAATTCTTTCAGTAAGAGCCCGGAGGATATCTCTCTGGGCGGAGGCCAAGTCGGCCTCTCTAGTCTGGACGGCGGCCAACTGCTGCTTGAGACGACGGTTCGTCCCTTTTGCGCCGTCGAGATCCGTCTTTGCTTCGACAAGCTACTGCTGCAACTCCTTCACCTTTGCCTCACCGGCGTCCACATCCTGTACGAGGCGGCGGTTTTCCTCCTCGAGCTTCTCTATTTTCTCCACGGAGCGGGAGAAGGCCTTCAAGCCTTCCTCAACCAACCGCACCGCGGTCCCAGATGCCCGCTTAAGCTCATTCATTGTCAACTTGGCACTCTGCAAATCGCCAATTTTTATTCACCTCGCCCAAACAAGCAAATGAGGATTCACATTAGCAAAACCACATACCTCGGGAAAGGCGGGCGGGGGAGTACGGAAGCCCGTAATAGCAAGGACAGGCTCCGAGGAGGCGGATGTGTCCGCAAAATTGAGAAACCCGGTGGTTTCCACCTTCTCACTGGATCGAGGTCCAGAGGCGGCCACTTCCAACGCTTTTGGCACCTCGAACTCTGTCCTCTTCGATGAGGACGCCGGCGCCCTTTTCTTTGTCCCGGCGCTAGACGCCGATTCTTCGCCCTTCCTCTTGTGGGAGGCCGGGGTCTTCGTCCTCTTGATCATATTCACTGCAACATGGAAAAGAGCTTCGTACCGAAGTCAAAATAAAAAAAATTAAAATAAATTAAAAAAAAAAAAAAAAAAGAGAGAGAGAGGGGAAGGGAAGGGACCTCATCCCTCCCCGGCTCCACCTCGGTTGAAGGATCATTGAGGCTCAATCTCGCATCGACCAACTCAACAAGCATTCGCCGGATCAGCAAAATGCTCTTTCTTTTTCAAGGGTTTCACGGCGCCCTCTCGCCAAGCGAAGTCAACAGCACCCTCAAAGCAACATTAAAAAAGACGATTGTACCGGTCTGGTACTTTTGAAGGGGATTTCACTTTGAAGTGATGGCGAGAGGACAAAAAATACCACCCCTCCTTCCCATCCTTAAAACTATACATCGCGCCAAAAGTTTCGGCCGAGAAGGAGAGACCTAGACGCGTGCACGCGACACCCAACCCCGTAATTTGGAATACCCCGTTGGGGTAAAGCTGAGTAGGAGAGATGCCAAACATATCGTAAATATCGGCATATATCGCCGGAAAAGGAACACGAAGACCAGAAACAAGGTGGTCTTCGTAAATTGTTACGAACCCCGCGGGTGGGAAACAAGCCCTATCTCCCTCTCTAGGTTGAGCCAGAATAGCAGAGGGGGGGGGGAGGGGGGGGGGGGAGCTATACTTACGACCTAAATCGTATAAATAGGATGTAGAAAGTACGAAATCAAGGGTAGCAACTTTTCCGGTAGCCTACACAAATGTGGAAAATGCACAACCACTGGGATCTGCTCGAAAGATTTAACAGTTACACAACTTAACCTATGAATCGGAGAAAGAGAGACCTCATGCAATAGAGATTCCATTACTTACTTGTGAGAGATGAGAGGGGATGACGAACGAGTCAAATCCCTGCTTTATCGGGACACCAAACGTTCTCATTTAATGCGACTGACACACTCATCACGACCTCGGCGTAGGCACCGCGGTCACAATCAACTCATCGGCGCAGCTCGGCCTGCCGACCTCAACAGGTACAGCGGCACGATCTCGGAAAAGCCACAAGCATCAAACTCTTACACTACCTCCATCCATCACCCCACGTCTTTTTTTTTGGATTTGGGGGGGGGGGGGATGTGATAGGAAACGGATCATCTCCCTAGGCCCAATAACATCACCTCGGCAGCCCAACTTCTCCACCTCGGCATACGGCCCAAAGTGGCATCTCGGCCCACATGCAGTTTGGCCCAATCCACACCAGAAAGCCCAAGTACAGGCCCAGGGAGTTGAGCCCTAAAACACACGTGGGGTAATGGATGAAACCGCCACCCACGATCCAAGCCATGATCTCACGTTCATCACCCATGATGAACGTTAGTCTAGCTATAAACAGGAGTTTGAATATATTGTAACACACTCGTGCTACTTTGAATACAAGATACTATCTCTCTCTCTCCCGTAGACGTAGATCAATTGATCGAACCACGCAATCCTTCTGTGTTCTTTACCTTTACGTACTCAATTCTCACAAACACTTCTCTTATTTAGCAAACAACGAATTTAGGATTCATCAGTAACTTTATTGACATTTACCTCTCCACTCTTTTTCAAATGCATATATGCAATTGCACCATAGAAAATGCAAATTACACAAATAAATTTCATTTCAAAGAGAGAATGAAACAGCCGGAGATGAAGTATTAAGAACAAGGACGCAAAATTTGGTTATTGTAGAAGGCCACGGCTTGGAGAACGAAAGAATAACGGTTAGTAATTAGGGTAAGCTCATTATATTTGGGATAGTTTCATGGTTCCAACTATTTTCATTCAAATAAATGTGAAATTTATTCTAAATTCATTGTTATTTATGTTTCCGTAATTTTGTTATCGCATTTTATTGAAATTTATTTAAGAACGTAATTTGTTGGGTTTACAAATTTTGACCTTTTGAATTACCATTATGAATTTATCATTATTATAATTGCACCTTTTGTTTTCATTTTTTCTTAGAGAAAAAAATTCTTCTAAAAGTCAATTTTGACAAAAAAAAAAAAAAGCTTTCAGAAGACATAAAAATAAAAATAAAAAAATCATCCACGTGCTCGGATGGTTTGATCATAAAATGTTTCATCACTATATGTCAATTATGATGCTAGATATCATTGATGATTTTAAATGCACATAGGTACCAAATTAGTCTCTACAATAGTTACCTCTTGATTTTTGAATTGTTTCATAAGAAATTCATAAACAAAACAATATATTCTGGATTCGATGGCCATTTAATTGATTAATTATCTAAACATGGACTTTTTGCAATTAAGAAAATCTTAGACGTAGCCTAGTAAATTAGAAATTCTCTATCATTTAACTCATATATACTAAAAAGAGGCAAAAAAAATATAGTAGCTAAATAGTATAGTGTATACTAATATCTATTATAAATATAAGAAAACACAAAATCTAGACAAGTTTGAGACAAACTCCCCAATTTACCCCTCTTTTCCCCCTTTTTTCTTACACATATCTTACACATGTCACATCACCTTTTTACTTTTTCATTTTTTCATTTTTTTCATTTTTTCTTTTTTGCTATTAGATTTTTTTTTAAAAAAATCACTTTTTCACTTTTTCATTTTTTTTTTTTTTTTTTGCGAGAATGATGTTGGTTAGATTGTGGCTTACGGAAGAATGGTTAGAATTTTATGAATTCTTCCTGAATGTAGGTTAGAATTTAGTAAATTCTTACGTATGCTACATGTTCAACGCAAATGCGAGAATGATGTTGGTTAGATTGTGTTAATTCTTACTAACGATCACAAAATGTTCATTAATGTCTTGTTAGAAATGTAAAAAATTGTCAATTTCTTACTAGGATATTTAGTAGGGTGTATCAAAGATAAATTAAAAAAAAAAAAATGAACCAAGAGAAAAAAAACGAAAAATTAAAATTAAAATATATTCTAACAATTTTTTTTAGAAAAATGCAATAAAACAAAAGTGAATAGTGAATTGATTTGACCCAGGGGTAAAATAGTCTATTCACTTGAAATTTGTCTATATATCGTGTATTTTTAAATTTCTAACATATATTGTTATACACTAAGCTATATTGATATACTACTATATTATCTCTACTAAGAACATAACATTATTAAATTACTATTTAGAAAATCATTGATTTAATGATATAAAATTTAATTTTAATAATTAATGTGTACAAAAAC
Organism: Thymus mandschuricus; assembly: GCA_029379335.1. Classification (NCBI taxonomy): domain Eukaryota; kingdom Viridiplantae; phylum Streptophyta; class Magnoliopsida; order Lamiales; family Lamiaceae; genus Thymus; species Thymus mandschuricus. Next base: position 23,674,516 of record CM057079.1, read on the forward strand.
TTTTTAAGTATAATTTCGTTTCATTTTACAAAGCATAGGAATATATTCGACGTAAAGTAAGCACGAAAAAATTTGACCGCGCATCGTGTGGGTAAGTGTTCTAGTTAACATATAATGCATATATTCGTACAGAAGTATTTTTTGTTCTTTTATGAAAAATGATAATAATAATTATTATTATTATTAACTGAAATAAAAGTTCAGTTTTTTTAACTAAATATTTGTTATGATAATTTATGCAGCATAACAATTATATATAGTTTTATGAGAATAAGAAAATATTAAAGGGTAACTTAGAATAGTTAACATTATTTTGAAATATTTTTTTTGAAGTTTTACAACAGAAATTTTAAAGGCCGCACCACGAAGGACTCAAACTCGGGACCTTTTGGTTTCGATACGTTAATCTTTATCCCTTACCACTAATCTAACACACACACTTATTTAGAAATATTGTTGTAATTTAGAGTAACTAAATTTGCTTCTACGAAGTTTGACCGTCCATTCCATGTAACAAACTTCATAACTACATGATGAATCAATCGAACACTCTATCTTATGATCCGCAACTTACAGAAGAATCATTGGTCAATATTATACAACATATAACTTACTCAGTGTTATGTTATTTTACTTATAAAAAAATTTGAGGAATACAGGTTCAAAGCGATTTCACATTTTTAATAATTACTGACATGCAAAACCTCCATTCTTGGACTTGACAAAATCACATGTGAAATGTCTCAAATTACGAAATCTCTTGCCTAGGCAAGTTGTAGAGGATAAGTCCCAATACAAGAATCGCAGACCCCAAGTGAAAAAATGGGCTTAGGCTTACACCGTTTGGAAGGTAAGGCAATGGTTGTGAAAGTATATAGACTGCAATTGGCACTGCAAAAAATCAATAAATTCTCTTATCAATGAACTACTTTAACATGAGAGAGAGAGAGAGAGAGAGAGAACCTGCTGCTCTTGCTGCCAAAGAAGCCACGATTGCATTGGAAACTTTGAGAAGATTGAGAATGGATATATTAAAAAGGATGTTGGAAGCTATGTATAGGAAAGGTAGCAATGGGGCTCCTTCACACCCTAAAAAAAGAGTAAAGTTATGCGTAGAGTCACGAACCAGTTGCCCTTGTCGTTCACATTGCGTTTATAATAATTATTATTCGGGGAAAGATTAAACAAATAACCAATTTCATAAATAAATAAAAAAAGTAAAAACATTCAAAATATAATTTTACTCATAACAAAATTGTTGATTATGACATCATCAGTCGTATAATAATGGCCGCACGAGCGCACAATCTTGTAATTGTGCAATTTGCGATAATGACAACATAGCGTCGTGCAACTATTGTGATATTTTAAGAACTGATGAAACTTTTTTATATAAGAAAAATGACAAATGTTATCTTATCTACGACAATACCTATTTTTTTAACCTTTGTTTCATGTTAACTTTTACTTAAAGGATGGTTACAATATTAAATTTTTTTGTAGAAAATAGTAAAAATAAAATACATGTCCATGCATATTAATGAAATGGTACCTATTGTGTTGGTTCCGATGTTCAAGAAGCAAGCGGCACCACTTGCAAAGTATGAGGGAAGTTCAGACAAAGACATGTTCTTCATGTTCAACAATATTGGCAGGAAGAGGATTGTAAAGAGCGCCTAGAAATGAAAAATACATATGCATAGTGAGATCCATAGCACGCATCATGATTTAACTCATCAGTCGCAAGGATTATTTTTTCTCGCGAAATTAGTGCAAATTTTCAATATAATTGAAAAAAATTCACCACACTTAATTCCACTATCCACCATTTTAACCAACTTTTTACACTACGGATCACTTTTATCGACTTTTTTCTAAAATATTTCACTCCTCACCACACTTATACGGGGCATGCGGAGAGTATAATAACTTCGAAAACTATCTATTACTTCAATCTTCTAATATTATCATTCTTATAAATAAGAACAAATAGTAAGAAATTATATTAACATAATCGTTACCTGAAATCCAGAAGCAAATGAATTGAGAACGAAAACGTCCAGTGATTTACCCTGCACGCATCATGTGAAAGATGATCAACAAAAGTCTCACGATTATTATTTGGTGTAAGAATATTTCCAACATTACTGAGCTGCAAACGTCCATCCTTTGTAACTTCGAGATATGTAGTAGCTAATGTGTTAAAAATCACCTTAAGATGTTTAGCAGCATCAAGGAAGACAGATTCCTACACAAGTTGAAGAATCTTCGGTTAATATTCCTTTAATGAACTTGAAGCAGGTAAAAGAAACTATGTACGAATGAATAACCTTGAAAATAGACGCGGCTGCTTGAAAAACACTTGATGCAATCATGAGCGCCGGCCATAGGGGTCTGATTCCGGTAAGCATTCCGCTATCAGCCCCGCCTCTGCAGCGAAAAAATATATTTCACGGCTAAACATGCAAACTTCATAATTTCATAGTAGTGGAGTCATTTCAATAGAGTACAAATAATCAAACCGGTGTTCCATTAAATTCAAATAAGGTTGCGACAATATAGCGTTCGAGGATCAAATGAGGATAATTTTTCTTGAAAGAAATATACACTATGTCATCTTGGTAGATATAGGATAGACCAATCTAGAAGAGAGCATAGAAATAAGGGACCTTATATTATTCCGTTCCAATAATAAGACTGATAAATAATGATAAATTTTGACTCACTTTGTGGAAAACATTTAGATTTATAACCAAAACAATTTTGCAACACCATGATACACTTTAACCTTCATCTCTTGATTTTCACTCCTCAATTAAACTAATCTTGAAACTACCATTCATAACTCTTCATTTTGGTACCAAATTAAATAATGATATTGGGATAATGGTGTGCCCATTTTGTATTATGTACCCATTGTCATTGATAAAACCTTACATTTGAAATAGAAAATTAATTTCTCCCAAAAAAATGCATGAAACCCTTCTTTCTATATATAAACCAAAGAAAATTATGAAAATGGGAGGCGAAGGCGAGAGTAAATACCTTGAAACCGCGACGACGACACCTACCCCGACAAGAAAGCATCCCATAATTTGATGGAGATAGTATCTCGTACCCAATAGGAGATTGGAAAATAGTAGTTGCCAAACCAAGAATGTCTTTGAATACACAAGAAAATGACTTTTAATTAGATGACATTCAATTTGTATTGAGCGAACCGCTATAACTCAACATCAACTATAAAATATGATCCTTTTTGTGGTAAAAAACAAAAGCAAGAAAATATAATATTCTCATGATATATGATTTTCATATAACTTAGATGGTGTTTTCCTAAGCTTATATTACATCTTGATATCAAAAGCGAGCTTATAGGAACAACCAAAGTCTCCTTTAGTCCGTTATTATGGATTGAGAGGGTCTCTGGCTAAGTTTATGAGCTCCTTAACTTATTTGACTATGTATAAGCTCAAAAGTTAAACTTATTTGACTATGTATAAGCTCAAACGTTAAAATCAAAAGTGTTTGACGAAAGTTCATTAAAAGCTTATAAGCTCAAAAAAATAATACTAAAATCTTATACGGTATGTTTTCCAAACAATTAGCTCATCCGCAATAATTTATATTTTGTCAAAAATTTTCTTATTTACTTCACAACTCTATCTTACTTTTATATTTTTATTTTTACTATATTCACTTCTATTCAGTTACGAGATTATTATGACTTTTAAATATTTTTATACACTCTTATATTTTTTATTAATAGTTTTTACTTTACACACTTTTAACTATAAATTCTTCATATATTTTTTTTCACCTCTTTGAACGTATAAATTCTTTTTTCTAAATACTTTGACATCTTATAAATTCTTACGGCCACATATATTATATGCTTTTGAAATATCTTATAAACATATTTAAATAAGCTTTGCAAATGACAAACACCCCTTAAACGCTAATTATGTGAGAGCAATAGTTTATGGAAAAGAGTCTACCGTATCGAGTGGAGTAGTTTATATATGAAAGTAAACAGATGGGGAAAAAGAACATAAATAGAAGTACCATACCTGATATAATAAGGGTATGGCTGGTCCTGGAAGCATGGCTGCAAGAGAATTCAACCTTTTTTACATTTCGAAATAAGTATTACAAGATCAATTGCATACAGATCTTGTATCATATTTTTGCTATAATTCCAGATACCGCAATTATAGTACTTATAAATTTTCTTTACATTATACTCCTCTGTCACATAGTTCCATTTTTGCTCGTTTCACTAACATAGGGATATTACCTAAAATGACAAAATTTTAACCAATTAAACTCGTTCACACTACTTTATCAACTATCATCACTCTCGTTTTAATTCCCGTACCAAAAAAATGTCATCCCTATATAAATATGACGGATGGATGGGGCATACCTCCGGCATACATCCCACAAACAGAAGAAGCAAATTCAAGAAAGCCAATCACTATGAACGGCCTTTTCGGAACGGCCAGCATCTCGTCGGTGGTTGCGCCGTTACGATATCTCACATAGAGCACAGAGAAGAAAACAGCCACAAACCTGCATGTATTGATTGTAATAATTGCCAAACTTCATTAACGGAAAATTTAAAGACTGCACGCATAACGGATTATTGAATTCATAAGATTTGGCACAAAAACTTATCTCCCTACTACTAGACCAATACGACACACAAAAAACTCCTTTTATGTGTCTAGTTTTGTCCATAGCTGAATTTATTAAAATGATTTTGACTGGATGCAATAGCACAGAACTCGATCGTACATTGGGTTATTCATAAAAACTATGCATGGAATTCAATCAATTACAATTGTCATTCTCATAATAATAAAGTTAATACGTCTGGTAAGTTAAAGATAAATGTAATGTTAAAGATAAAAGTAGTGTTTCTTAGGCCTTAAAAGGAAATAAAACATCTGAAAAATAACATCCCAAAATAGCAAACATACCATCTCGAAAAAAATGAAGAGAGTACTATGTATATTTGCTTTAGATAAAAAAAAAAAAAAAAAAAAAAAAAAAAAAAAAAAATGTGATGCGGGAAAAGAAGATTGATGTTCAAAAACATACGCGAAGCTGTTGAGCTGAGCCAGAAAGAAGGGGTAGTCTTTCATGGGGACCAGAGCAAGTTTCTGAAGAACTCGATTCGCAACCGCCACTGCCAGAGTCAACATTGACCACGCCACCACTGCGACCTTTCTCTTACTACTCGAATTGATCACCGATGGCGGAGCGTCGCCATGGAACGGGACTCCGGATATTGCTGAAGGGACGAAACGCCGATGCCGAAAAACATCAGCAACAGCGATCGCGTTCCTTTCATATAGAGTATATCTGCTGCGAAAGATGGAGAGATCGGATTTATCGAGAGCCAGCTTCGATGGATGAAATGGAAAATGAAGAGGGGATGGTGTTGGAGAAACGCAGCAGTTGGCGGCGGCGGGAATGAAGAAGTTGGCGGAGGATTTGGCGCCAGCGGCGGCGCTGAACAGTCTCATAGGAAGTGGTGTGAGCAGGATGAATTTGGGCGTAAGAATAAATCGAACAGCCAGAATTAATTTGAATAAATAAACAAATATCATGATATCATGTGATGATAGCTAGTGTCGAGAGTCATGCCAAAATCAAGTCAAAGTCAAACTTGGTTTTCAAATAAATACTATAGTCCGGTAAGAATGTAGGTGCGGGGAAAGTGTTGAAGGCGTATATTATTTTATTATTCCTTCTATTCCTTTATATTAGTTACCTTTCACTATTAAAAAATGATTTATAACTACATGATGTATATGACACTTTAAAAAATGTCATTTTAAACTACCTTATAATGCAAATGGCTAACGTTACATTTGCTGAAACACTAATTAATGTGACATTTCGTTGGTAACAAGTGACACGAAAAAATATTTAACGAGACATTTTCATCTATTGCTACATCGGTATAGATGACAATTAAAAAATTTCATTATAAATAAACTATAACAATAACTATTTTAATATAACATTTTTAAGTGTTCTTAAAAGCTAATTTTTCTCTAGTGTTTCTTTTGGAGCACGAAAATTAATAAATAGTGAATTTGTGTGTTCATGTGATGAGTGCACTTGCAAAAGTTGTTTTTCCTTTAGTAATTTTTTAACAAATAAAGAAACGTAACATGATCTGCGGAACGTAATAAAAAAAATACACAACTAGTATAACATAGTATAAAAGATGAAGGGAGTAGTATGCATGTATACTTGCGAAATGTTGAAATCTTGACGGCGTCATAGTTCAATGTTGGACTTGAAAACCATCTTTGGAAATTTGGTTTGAAAGGCGAATGCATCCTTTGTTCCATCTTTTAGTTTATGAGGTTGTTGTTTAATTTTATTTTTTTTAAATGTAGATTAATATAGTTTTGTTGATCAAAATTAATATTTGTGATTCAAAATTTATGAATTAAGAAAAAGCTATTTTCTTTATTTTGAATTTACCAACCCAATTTTAACTAATAAAAATAAAATTAAATTACAAAAAACTTACTCCTTCTATCCAGATCAATAGCCTTGCTTCTTTTTAATTTGGAATGTTTATAGTTTTTTGAATTTTGAATTTTGGGTATGGTTGGACAAGAAAACTAATTGTGACGCACACATGTATGGAATTGAACGTTATTAGTATAGTTTTTTAATTTTTTATTTTATTTTATTATTATTACAGTTTTGATGCTTGGCCGAAAATTTTGAATTCACGTAAAATCAGAAATCCCGGCAAGCTGATTGCTCTTTTATTAATTTAAGTGGTTTTTTTTTTTTTTTTTTTTTTTGGGAGGGGTGTGTTTGTGTTAAAGTAGTCAAGATTCAAAGTGCAGGTCAAAGGCTCTATTTAGTCTTAGCTCCATTATTCAATTTCATTATAGTCTTAGCTCCATTATTCAACTTCATTCCATAGATAGTACTACCTCTATCTCACAGTAGTTTATCTTTCCTTTTTTTACATCTCATAAATTAGTTAACTTTTTTAAAATGGTAAATAATACTTGGCTACAATTAACTCCCTCACCTCAAAATTAATTACAACCACACATTCTCATTTTCCTTAGTCAAGTCAAATTATGACCATTTTTGTGAAATAGAGGTAGTAATCAATACACTATTGAAGTTTATAAATATATTTTTATATGAATTTACGAGATTGAATAAAGTATAATTCTAAACTACCGATGAATCCTTGACTTTTATTTTTACTTACAAATGTTTATTACGAGTCATTTTTATAATTTTGTAATAAATTCCCCTTATTTTTACCCTACATGCCAAGTTTAAGCAGAATTGAGATAGAAACCGTAATTTGGGACAGAGAATTCGAATCCTTTATCTATGTATTATGACCCAATCCCTTTTTGTGTAATTAAACAATAGCTAAAAGAGACGAACATAATTGAATGTGTGAGAGGGTTTACATGGTTCAATCTGTTGTAAAAGACCTACGTCCACGGGCGAAAAGAAAGAGGACGTTTTATTATGGTTTGTACATATGGAGTACAAAAAGTGTAGATAGCTCTCTCCCTCTAACCTAGCCTCTATTCATACATCACATATCGAATCCTATCAAAACTAGGGTTCCTCATGCATATCTCTGGTGCACGTCCATCTCTCCTACGTCTTTTAGGGTTTGATGTCTTCATGGGCCGAACTATCTAGGCCGAGCTTTATTAATGGGCCCTATCTTGATTAGGCCCATTGTTTGGGTCTATTAGTTTGGTCGTATCCTATCACATCCCCCCCCCCCCCCCCCCCCCCAAAAAAAAAAAAAAAAAAAAAAAAAAGATGTAGGAGTGTGGACGTGGGATGGCTAAGGTAGAGTTCCGAGACAGTAAATTGTTGGCCCTGTCAAAATAAGAAGTCGACGAATCCGAGTTGGTGCTCCCTCCGAAGTGGTAGAATTCATGGCCCCGTCGAAATAAGAAGTCGATGAAGTCGAGTTGGTGCTCCTCCGAAGTGGTAATGCCTCCAAAGTAAAATAAATATGAGTTCCTCATCGAAGTCGTTGAAGCACTGTGCAGGCGCATTAAATGGGGGTGTCGGTTGGGTTCCCGATAAAGGTAGGACGTGATTAGTGGTTGGAGATAAACAGTTGTCGTAGGTTTTCAAATGGCTTTCCCTTTACGCCAAGTTTCTTTTACCCTAAATTTGAAACTTTCAAAATTTCACAATTACGCCGAGTCTAGTAAAGCGCCCGTACATCCGGTGGCCAGCATCTTCGACGTTCAAGTCGTTACAGCCGGGTCATCGGTGGTATCTGTCATGCTTGTTAATTTCTTAGATCCCATAGGTGTAGACGGGACGGTTATGACCTATGCCTCTATGTTGAAAACCCGCGGTCTTTTCCGGATTAGCCGGGAATATAGGTTTCCTTGTTTGTCTCGTCTGGTATTGCCCCGGCCGGAAGATCGTGAGTGCTAGCTGCCGGCGGGCTTCATGACTATATACGAGGATTCGTTAAAATCGGGTCTTCGTGTCCCGTATCGACCCAATTACACCGAGCTCCAACATTTTCTTGGCATTTCCGTAGCCCAGCTTTATCCGAATGCCATTCGTCAAATCACGGGTTTGGCCGTGATGTCAAGCCGTCGTGATTTTCCCCTTACACTGGGCTTGCTGAATAGATTTTACCAATTTAGGTCTGATGGGGATAGGCTCTACCTTGCACCTCGGTTTTCTTTTCGAGTGGAGACTAATAGTAAGGTGCCGAACTGGCAAAAGAAGTTTTTCTTTTGCCAGTTCGACGGTGCTCTCCAATTCGCGTGGGGAACCGAGAAGATAAATGATTGGAATACCCAAGACGACTTCGGTGACCTTCAAAAGGCCCGGGTGAAAGTCGGGGTCATTGCAAATGAGTTCTCGGAGGGGGATCTCATAGCTGCGGGGTTGAGCCCCCATGATCCAGTTGCCGAGGTGGCGCCTAGGAGGGGTGAGACAATACTGTGCTGCTTTTTTTTTTTTTTTATTGTCGTCTTCTACGTTTTATGTACGTGTATATTAATATATTCATTGTTTTGTGTTTATAGTGAACTTCGATGGTGTTCCTCCTCCTCCTCCTCCACCACCCAAGAACAAGGGTAAAGTCAAGAAGCGGTCGCGCCCCGAGGTGAAGTCAGCTTCCGAACTGCTGACAACGTCCGAGGCTTCCTCGGAGTGAACTGAGGACGCAATGGTGTTGCCCTCCTCGTCAATGAAATTCCGGCGGTTAATTTAGCAAAAATTGGACGTTCCCCCTATTACTCCGATCTTTGACGAGGACTGCCAAGTGACGCATGTGGAGCCTCCTCGGCTCACCTTTCCCGAGGTACTGTTTCGTACTTGCTATTACTTCGTTTGTCCATGATTTCACATTCGTTATATTGATTACTTCGTCTTTTGTAGGGCACTGACTCCGTCATTTCAGAGTTGGGTCACATTGTCAACTTCGTCCGCGAGGCGACCCACCGGTACCAGCCTATATATCGTATTAATAATGAATTTGAAGCGGACCGGACGAGCCTGGTGTAGGAAATAAGTGCATCTGAGGACAAGGTTCGTAAGCTGAGGAAGTTAGAGGCCTCGGCTGTGGCACAGGCTGAGGCAGCAAAGGCGAGGGTTGCGGCCCTCGAAGCTGAGATCGATGCTGCCCGGCGTCGAGAAGCCGAAGTTGTGGCTTCGCAGGGCGCGGTTGTCCGGGCCGTGGTGGAGAAGGTGTTGAAGTCTGGTAAATTCTCGACTTTGGCAAACGAGCTAGCCTCCATTCTCACTAATTCCATGAAGGCGTCGGCCCTGGATGTCGTTGCCAAGGAATACCCGGACCTGGATAAGTCCAGGTTTGGATACGAGGTGGCCTCCAATGATGACTTGCTGGGGAGTTATGCGGACGTCATCATGAAGTACGTCGGGCCTTTCTGGTGGTTGATGCTTTGGCTTCCTCTACCTCTCCTCTTACTGTTGAGTTCATCCGTGCTTGTGCGATCGACGAAGACCCGGTTCTAGAGGAGTCGACTTCTGATGCCGAGGACGAGACTGAAGTGGAGAAGACTGCCGTGGTGCAGCATAGCTCGAAGAATTTGGTGGAGGAGACCACTGAGAAGACAGTGGAGGAGGAAGTGTCGGTGACTTCGGAAGCGGAGAAGACCAAAGATGCTGGAGGGGTTAGTTGATCCCGTATTTCATTTTTGTTGTTTCCTTTTGATGTAATTACTTCGCCGTTTGGGCACTTTTGGAGTAGAAATCTCCATTTTGGGCCTTCAATGAAATATCACTTCTTTTGTTGATCATTCTTGTATTGTTTTATTGTAGCCTACTACAGAAATAGTAGACTTGAATCCGTACTTAGAAGAGATCAAGCATCTCAATAAACTTGTCGATTCCAAAGAAGTCGAGATCCTTCATTGGAAAGAAATGGTTGATCACATCTAAGCTGAATCTAAAGCAAAGTACATGGCTATGTAGATAGAGAAGGACGGGATCCATGCTCGATATTTGGATGTCAAAGATAGGTTCATTCGTAGTAAGAAAAAATCTAAAGTTGTGAGAGCTGAGCATGCAGAATATGAGAGGGTAATCCACGAGTTGGGTGGATCCACCATATCTGACGTTGAGATCGATGCGACGACGGTGGTGAAGAAATGTGTTAGATACCGAGATCGGTGTGGTCCGACATCGTGGGAGTGTGAAGAACAGGTCGCTGAGCTAAAACGCCTTACTAACTTATTTAAAATCATCATCGATCGACAACCTGATGTAAAAGATTAGTTGGATGCCAATCCCAACGTTGATGTAGCTACCTCACATTATGGCTGACCAGTACCTCAGTTTTTCGGCTTACAAAGTGCTTCTACTTTAAATAGGTAAAATCGGGATCGTGATGGGAGCGACACTCTTACGTTTCCAACACAGATCGCTCAAAGGCCATCTATTCGTAATTGAGGTGTAGCGAGGGGTCAAGTAGGATCACGGGGCCAAGGTCCATCTCGTGGTGCACAGGGCCGAGGTCCTACTCGCGGTCGAGGTAGAGGCAGAATAAACATAGATGACTTAATGAAGCCTGACTTCGCAGATATGTGGTTTAACTTCTGTCCTGACCCTGATGCGGGCCCTTCATCATAACCTCTGTATATTTTTTTATCGAAGTGTAGTAATACTTCTTACACCGTACTTCTTGCGAGATCCTTTTGCCTCTTAATGAAAGTTTCTTTGCATGCTAGCAATGTCAATAGGAGTGTTCCAATTGTTACTTATTGCCGAGGTATATCAGTGGGGATGTGTTGGGATTTGTTAAGGATCATATGTTAAGGGGGAACTTAACGGGACGCTTTAAATAAAATGTATATGTTTTGATTCGATCCCAAAACCCTCTATGTATCCTATTACCAAGCGACCCTATTTGGTTAGATAGGTTATAATATTTTTCTAAGACTATTATGTTAGGAAGGCTTGAATTTTTGCTTTAGACGGTTAGATTTTAGACTGCAGATTTTTTTCAAGTGAAGGCCACTCACTTGAGTAAGTTTTTCAAGCAAAGCGAGTCTTCCGAAGCAAAGTGAAGCGAACGCTACAAAGTCAAAGCGAGTCAAGGCAAAAGTAAAGCGGATGCTTAGGAAATCTGTTTCCAAGCGAATGCTACAGTATTACTTAAAGTGACTCACCCGACTACTCTGTAAGCGAACGCTCAAGAATCTAAAGCGAAGCGAGCCACTACCTAACATGAAAGCGACAGTTCATTTCCCGCTCCGATTCAAACCAGAAGTTCAAACTCGAGTCAAGTGAAGATCTACGCATTAATTGCATATCTCCACGTGGCAATCGAAGAACGGAGCACGGGAGTTGACCGCCAGACCGACAGAGCTGCCGCTACAGTACTTGACGCTCCAGTTACTGTTGAACTTGGCTCTTAACCATTTTCGGCAAAGAGACAAAGCGTGCGTCTGAAAAGCTGCAGGTCAAAGGCGAGTACTAGCGAGTGAGGAGGGACAAAGCCACCAACCATCAACGGATCCTGTCCATTTCTCCCACTATAAATAAACCCTAAAAACCCTTGTTCTGTCAAGTTGTTATGTTTTGTGTTGTTAGAAAGGTTGTGTCCAAGATCTAAGGCTCTACTTTCCTCGATAGTAGAAGTCTCGATCATAGAGTGTAGATCCAAGCTAGTACCTTCCTCGATTGTGCGAAGCTCGATCTTAGCTGGGTTAGTGGAGAACCCGTAATCTCCAAGTTGTTTTGTGTTAAGGATCCAAGCAAGTGAAGCTCGATCCGGTTAAGGTTTTTAGGGAACCCGCAATCCTCAATATTCTTAGTGAAAAGAATCTGTTGCAGCGAGCAACAAAGTGGACGTAGGTGTTTTACCACCGAACCACTATAAACTCTGGTGTCGTATCTCTTTACTCAAGCTTTCCATACTTTACATGTTTTGTTTATACATATTGCACGTGCATCGTAAACAAACCTAAAACGACGCTTTAAATACTTAGGAAAGAATAGCTCACCTAATTCCGCATTTCGCAAGTGAGTCGCTCTTCGATCAAGCACCCGCTTAGGTCAAGAGTCAAGCTTCCACTGTAGATCTAGGTTGCAGCTAGGCCTCAAAGTTATTGAAGCAACCCATCTACTTACTACTCTGAGTTAAGTGGAAAAAGAAGTTGAAAAACTTCTTACACACTTATTCACCCCCCCCCCCCCCCCCCCACGTGTGTACCGCTTGACAAACCGGGACCAACAAGTGGTATCAGAACAGGGGTTCTTTCGAGCCACTGCTTTGCATACCTGAAGCGAGTCCCCTCTCGCTTCACGTTGTCTCACTGAACTGATCCAGTTTTCCTAAGTACATCAAAACTCTCACCCACACATACTGCATTGCTACTAACGGTTTATTATGTCTACATATAGTGCATCCAATCTTCCACGGTTCTCAATCGAAGGATACGAGACATGAAGTTTCTGTGTCAAAAGCTTTCTATGCTCCATCCACGACAGGATGTGGGACGTCATAGAAGAAGGGCCAATCGAGATCATAAAAATCAACACGGTGAACGTTCCAGCCCAGAAGGCAAAGAAGCTACAGTCAGACACGAGTACGTTGAAAAGGTGAAAGAAGACTACACCTCCAACGACTTCAAAATCGCCAACCTAGATCGTGTAGCACGCCACACAATGCAAAGCACTGTGTCAGACGCTTATCTCCCCAAGATAAGGAAGTGCACCACTGCTAAAGAGATGTGGGAAACGCTATCACTAATCTCGCAAGGCACAGACAAAATCAAGGAGAACAAGCTCGCCGTGCTGATGAGAGTGTTCGAGAGCTTGACTATGAAGTATAGAGAGACGATCGACGCATTCGAGCTGCGCGTCACCAACCTCATAGCTACACTCATCTCTCTTGGCAAAGAGTTCACTGATAAAGAAGTTAACCTCAAAATCGTTCGAGTCCTCACAAGAAAATGGCAAATGATGAAGGAGCTGTACTTGGCAATGAAGGATCTGTCAAAGCTCACACCGGAGATTCTGTTCTCCGAACTTAAGGCTCATGAGTTCGATCTCAATCGGATGAGCTTAGATGATGAAGATGAAGTCCCTACGACATCAAAGGGAGTCGCTTTCAAAGCTGCAGAAGCCTCAAGCGACCAATCAATTGCCAAGATGACAAGAGAAGAACTGGAGGAGCACTATGCATTTCTTTCGAGGAATTTCAACAAAATGAACTCACGAGTAGGAAAGTACAAAAGATTCTACAAGCAGTACAAAGGAAAGAACACTGATGCTCGAGAAAACAAGGGAAAGCGAGAAGAGACGACGAAGCCGATCGCAAGGGACGTAATGAATGTGGAATGTTACCATTGCCACAAAATGGGCCACTACAAGTCTGAGTGCCCAAAACTTAGTGCCAAAGAGAAAGAGGAATTGAAGGCCAGAAGGGACACTCCCCGTCGAGCGCTTGTCTCAAGCGAGTCACCAACCACTCCAAGCGAGGAAATCACAAGCGACTCAGACACATTCACATATCCAAACTCAAGCGAGAGCGAGGATCTAGGTCTCATGGCGCTCACCGACGAAGACACGGGAGAGGTATTCTTCTATCCTCCAATCAATTCAATTACACTGGCACACGATCACAACGAGGAAGTACATTCCTCTACATGGAGTGAGCTGCTTGACAAATTCCATAAATTGTCAAGCACCTGATTGGTGTTTAGATGTTAGGATTTTCGTAGTGTTTTCGAGTCCGTTTTTGTTATGTTTTCATGTCTTTGTGTGTATTTGGGGCTATGATTTGGTTGTTTGGAGTTTTTGGTGCTTGTAGGTGATTTTGGATGAAAAGGAGCGGAAACGGGTCGAAAAGGTGAAAAGACGGAGTTTTGATGATCGAAAACAGTTTGGAGATTTGGACGCCGTCCAAACTCATCTGGACGCCGTCCAACATCACGTCCAAGAAGGTTGGACGGGCGTCCAGCGTGTTCGAGCCAATTCTTGCAGAGTCAAGTTCTGGACGCCGTCCAACTTGAGTTGGACGGCCGTCCAACTCCGGCGACAGCTGTGTTTTCCTTATTTATCTAGGTTTTACCTAGTATATATATTACCTCCTTGTGCACGAATTAGGGACAAATTTTACCATTATTTAGCTTTAGTTTTCAGCATTCAAATATTTTAGTTTAGCTTTTTATTGTTCGGATCTGAATTCTTAGTTCGTTGCAATTTAATTCAAGACTTCTTCGTTTAATTCAAGTTCTTCGTTCTTCGTCTTAAATTCCGTAAGTTCTTTTATTACTTTCGTTTAATTGCTTTAATTGCTTGCTATCGTTTTAGATTCGATTTTCTTAATTGTTTCGTTTACTTTCCTTAGTTTAATTTCGTTCATTCGATTTTCAAGTTCTAGTTTAGATTTGTTTTTCTCAAGTTTCAATTCTCTCGTTTTTATAGCTTTCAAAGTTAGATTTATTTTCCTTTAAATTTCAAGATTTTATTCATTATGTCTAAGGTAGTTTATGCTTTCTTCGTTGCTTTCTTTATCGTTTTCTTTTCGATTCTTGCCTAGGTAGATTAATCGTTTTACTTTAGTTTAATTCTTAGATTTATTACTCGTTCTTAGATTAGTTATTTATTTGCTTTTATTTATTGCTTTGATTTATTTTATTTGCCTAGGATTTAAAACCAAAAACCCAAAAATCTTATTTACTTGCTTTCCTAGATTTAGGCTAGATTACTTGCTTTCCTAGATTTAGGCTAGATTAGGATTTACTACATAATTAATTGCCCTGTTAAGTTTTCCTTGAGATTCGATACTTAGGTTTTACTTTTTAGTGAAACAAATTTTGGCGCCGTTGCCGGGGAAAACATTAGGCATTTAATTGTGTAGTATTTTTATTTGTTTTTATTTTAATTTCGTTTATTTGATTTCTTGTTTCTCCCACTCGGTGCGTTTAACCCTTTTGTTGAGTGTTGTTTATGCATGTTCGCCGAAGTCTTCAAAGGAATTTAGCGCCCTACTTCGACAACATCCATCAAAGGAAAGCGATTTTAGCCGCTAAGGAGAAGGAGGAGATCGATTCGCAAGAATTTTCTTTGGTCTTGTTATTTGCAGAGTCCGAAGCCATGACAGTTAGAGTCATGGGCGATTTTGCTCGCCCCACATTCACAGCCACCACTTCGGCGATTGTCATGACGGAAGCGGTCAGGAATCATGATCTTAAACCTCACCACATGGCGTTGCTCCCATCCTACCACGGGCTGCCCAACGAGGATGCATTGACGTTCATTCGAGAGTATTGCACGGTGGTGCAAACTTTCCCACTCTCGGGACTCGCGGAGGACAACTCTCAAGGATCGAGCAAAGTCATGGTATTTGGCGCTACCGGCCAACTCTCTCACCACTTGGAATGCGGTGTGTGAGAAATTCATGCTCAAGTACTATCCGAACCGCAAGACTCAAGAGGTACGGTCGAAGATCATGAACTTCTCCCAAGACAACGATGAGCCATTTCACGAAGCATGGGAGAGGTTCCAAGAGCTACTCCAACAATGCCCTCATTATCAAATGGCACCGGAGCTGCTTTGGCAATACTTCTACGACGCCCTCAATCAAACTTGTCAATTCATGGTGGATAGTTCGGCCGGGGGCAACCTTGCGGTCAAGACAGCTGACAACATGAAGAATATTTTCGAGACGCTCGCTGCGAGTTCTCAACAAAAATCAGCTAGGCCGAGGAAAGTGGAGGCGAGTGCAATTTCGATGAGCCCCGATATGAAGAAGCAAATTGCCGACATGTATAGGGATCTCGAAAACTTGAAGATGAAGCAAAGTGCACCGGCCCCCGAAGGAGGAAGAGAGGAAGCCGGACCAATGCGAAATTTGTGGAGAGTTGGGACACATCAAGGAGGTTTGCCACAACATGGGAGCATTCACTTATGAAGGAGGAGCCGACGTCTATGCTGCCCAAGGTTACATGCCACAAGGACCACCACCTTAAGGGCAAGGTACGAACCTGAATTTTCAATATTGTCGCCCCCCTCCATATAACAATCCCTACCCTCCTCCAAATTCATACTACTCCCCTCCTCCACCATATAATCCACCTCCACAATATCCTCCCAATCCATATTATCCACCACCTCCATACTACCCACCTCAACCTACTCCTACACCACCTACACACCCAAATTATCGTCCCCAAGGACCTCCACAAAAGCCTCCCGTCGATGAGAGCCTCTCTACATTCCTACATGAGGCTAAATTGGCTCGAGAGGCTCAAGATGCTAACATTAAGAGGCTCGAGATGGCCATTGGCCAAATTTCTGGATCCATGCACTTGATGCAACAACCGGGGGCGAATTCCGAGCCAAGGGATCCAACCACAACAAGCCAACGAGGTGCAAGCCCCATATCCTCCATATGTTCCTCCCGTTCTACCTCACCAAGCTCATGCAATCACGGTGTTACAATGCAATGGTGTCACGATGTCGTCCCAAGGCCGTTCAAGTGTTAGGAGGAGCCCGAGCGAGCAGTGGAGCAACGGTAGAAATCCGGCAGTTTCCGGAGTTGGACGGCCGTCCAACTCTGGACGGGCGTCCACCCCCTTCTGGACGGCCGTCCAACGAGCAAAGGCAGCATCTTACAGGCCAAGGATCTGGACGACGTCCAACTTCATCTGGACGGCCGTCCAACTTCGACAAGCTGCGCACGGAGTTCGAGGAAGCCGAGAAGGAGGCCAAACCTCTTCACAAGACGCTCAACCCTTATGTTCTGCCTATTCGGAGTATTGTGAAGAAGGAGAAAAAGGATCTCGAGCCTATCAACTCGTTTCCAAAAAGAGGAGATCCAGGAGGTTTCGACTTGAGTATTAACTTGGATAGCGGAGAAACCGTCTCGGGATTGTTGGATTTAGGAGCCGCGGTGAACTTAATGCCGTATTCTATTTTCGAGAAGATGAACTCAAGAGTCCTTCAAGCTACCGACATGCGCATTGAGCTAGCAGACGGCACCGTGAGTAGTCAATTGGGAGTTGTGGAAGATGTCACTGTCCTCGTTGGTGGAATTCGAGTCGTTACCAACTTTGTTGTGCTTCACGAGGGCAAAGGAGCTAAGAGCGCTACGCGACATCTACTCTTGTTGGGACGACCGTTTATGGCCCCTACTCGAGCTCGGATTGACGTAGGCACCGGCACATTGAGCATGGCCGGTCAAGGAGGTTCGGTAACATTTTCGGTGTTTGAAAATTCACCTTCTATTCCTACTTCCTCTCTTCATTCATGCTCTTTTGTTAAGCTTGCTAACCCTTTTGTTGAGGAAAATGTTTGTGAGGTTTCTGACAGGGTAGCAGCTCTTGAAGAATTCATTGACGAAGAAGAGTCCATTGAAGATGACGAATTCTTTAGTTGTGTGGATGAAGAAGTGGACATAATCGAAGAATTTCTACGGAATTTGGAGGAGGTTGAAGAAGTAGAAGAGGAAAACTCGAACCATGCACCGAATGAGGAAGTTGTCATTAACTCTTTTCTTTCTAACCTCACCAATTATGAAACATCTTTTCTTGCAGAGTTTAACTCGAAGATGTTTGAGGAGGAGGTCGAACTAAGTGTGGGGGAGTCGAGAGTTGATGATTACCACATTCTTCGAGATTGTTCGAGAAGGGAGTGTGTGTGTGTCGCGAAGTGCATCAAAACGTCGCTTGGTGCTACTGGCTTTGGTTGATCGTATCCTTCGTCAAGCTAATGACGTTAAATAAGCGCTTGGTGGGAGGCAACCCACGTAAAAAATATAAAAATATGTAGCTTAGGTTTCATTTTTGTTTTTTTTCGTGTTTTCGTTTGTTTTCTTTTTGGTTTTTCGTGCAGGGAGTAATACACAAGGATTGGCAAGAAGAGAAGTCGAGACGAGAAGGAAAATCAACTTTCGGACAGATTGGCGAATTGGACGTCGTCCAACTTGAGTTGGACGAGCCGTCCAACCTTGAACGCTCCCCGTTTTTGGTCTCCGCTCGATCCCCGATGGAATGACCCACGGTTCCGAGGTCCTTTCAACTGAATAGCCATGTTTTATGTCTTTTACTTTTTATTTGAGTCTTTTATTGCTTTCTCTATATTTTGTTCGATTTTACGCTTTGGTATTTGTGTTTTGTGTTTAGGTGATACTTGGAGTCTCTCGAGATTTTGGGTATTTGGTCGTCATATTGCGATAAGTTCTCTCTATCCCTTTCCTTTTTATTTTCTCGCAATGGGGACATTGCTTGATTTTAAGGGGACGCGGGGGGGGGGGGGGGGGGGGGGGGGGGGGGGGGGGGGGGGGGGGGCTTTGAACTTTTGGCATGCAGTTTTTGTTTTTATGTCTTGTTGATCGAGCTATATAAGCATGTGACTTAGGATCGATGTGAATGACTCAATGGAGTATTTAGTTGTTGGAATTGATTTGAGCATAAATTAGGTTGGTTTAATCTTGAGTTGTGATATATTATGATTCGATGAATTGTGGGGCACGAATTGATATGAGTATTGAGGAAAATGATTTATGATTTTTGGTTGAGTGATAAATCTAGATTGTTGCAACTTGGATTGCTAGTTTACTTTCCCCCTTATAAAAAAAAAAAAAAAAAAAAAAAAAGAAGAAGAAAAAAGAGTTGTGTTTTATGTGAATAAAGAGTTGATAGGATTCTGCTCCTCTTACTTGTAACGTATGAAAATACTAGAGTAATGAGCATGGGAAACCACATGAAAAGGCTTCGAGAGACCCTCGAATGATCACATTTCATGAACTTTGTCCTAGATGATACTCGTGTATATTAGAATAATGTGTTCGTAGGCATTCTACCCCTCTTGACAATGGGTACGGGAAACCGCACTGGGAGGCTCGATGTGACCCATCGATGATTAAACCTAGTGAATTATGTGCCAAAAACGTTCACTTGTGTAAAAAAAAAAAGAAAAAAAAAGAGTTGTTTATGTGTTGAATAAGAAGGGGAAGTAGGCTAGACGTCTAAGTTGTGGTGATCTAGATATTTGTGAGATATGTGTATCATTGCTTTTCCTCTTACTTGTAACGTATGAAAATACTAGAGTAATGAGCATGGGAAACCACATGAAAAGGCTTCGAGACACCCTCGAATGATCACATTTCATGAACTTTGTCCTAGATGATACTCGTGTATATTAGAATAATGTGTTCGTAGGCATTCTACCCCTCTTGACAATGGGTACGGGAAACCGCACTGGGAGGCTCGATGTGACCCATCGATGATTAAACCTAGTGAATTATGTGCCAAAAAACGTTCACTTGTGTAAAAACAAAAAAAAAAAAAGAAAAAAAAAAAGAGTTGTTTATGTGTTGAATAAGAAGGGGAAGTAGGCTAGACGTCTAAGTTGTGGTGATCTAGATATTTGTGAGATGTGTGTATCATTGCTTTTCCTCTTGCTTGGATTGATTTATAAGCCACATAGTTTGTTGATGATGATTGTTCGTAACTTGGGGATTAAAGTGACCTCGTTTGAGTTTGTTGATTCCGGTGATTAAATGTTCTATGACTTGAATTGTTTGAGTTGAATCTAAGTTGTGTGTTTATATTGCTTGAGGACAAGCAAAGGTCTATGTGTGCGGGATTTTGATTTGGTGTTTAGATGTTAGGATTTTCGTAGTGTTTTCGAGTCCGTTTTCGTTATGTTTTCGTGTCTTTATGTGTATTTGGGGCTATGATTTGGTTGTTTGGAGTTTTTGGTGCTTGTAGGTGATTTTGGATGAAAAGGAGCGGAAACGGGTCGAAAAGGCGAAAAGACGGAGTTTTGATGATCGAAAACAGTTTGGAGATTTGGACGCCGTCCAAACTCATCTGGACGCCGTCCAACATCACGTCCAAGAAGGCTGGACGGGCGTCCAGCGTGTTCGAGCCAATTCGTGCAGAGTCAAGTTCTGGACGCCGTCCAACTTGAGTTGGACGGCCGTCCAACTCCGGCGACAGCTGTGTTTTCCTTATTTATCTAGGTTTTTACCTAGTATATATATTACCTCCTTGTGCACGAATTAGAGACAACTTTTACCATTATTTAGCTTTAGTTTTCAGCATTCAAATATTTTAGATTAGCTTTTTATTGTTCGGATCCGAATTCTTAGTTCGTTGCAATTTATTTCAAGACTTCTTGGTTTAATTCAAGTTCTTCGTTCTTCGTCTTAAATTTCGTAAGTTCTTTTATTGCTTTCGTTTAATTGCTTTAATTGCTTGCTTTCATTTTAGATTCGATTTTCTTAATTGTTTCGTTTAATTTCCTTAGTTTAATTTCGTTCATTCGATTTTCAAGTTATAGTTTAGATTCGTTTTTCTCAAGTTTCAATTCTCTCATTTTTAAAGCTTTCAAAGTTAGATTTATTTTCCTTTAAATTTCCAGATTTTATTCATTATGTCTAAGGTAGTTTATGCTTTCTTCGTTGCTTTCTTTATCGATTTCTTTTCGATTCTTGCCTAGGTAGATTAATCGTTTTACTTTAGTTTAATTCTCAGATTTATTACTCGTTCTTAGATTAGTTATTTATTTGCTTTTATTTATTGCTTTGATTTATTTTATTTGCATAGGATTTAAAATCAAAAACCCAAAAATCTTATTTACTTGCTTTCCTAGATTTAGGCTAGATTACTTGCTTTCCTAGATTTAGGCTAGATTAGGATTTACTACATAATTAATTGCCCTGTTAAGTTTTCCTTGAGATTCGATACTTAGGTTTTACTTGCTAGTGCTACAATAGGATTTCGTTCTATTGCGAACACTTTTTAGTGAAACAGCACCCACGAAGTGTTAAAACAAGCTATGTCAAATAGCAAGAGAGAGAACCGAAAGCTAGCCACTGAACTTGATGAAGTCAAGATTAATCTAAGGGCTATGACAAGTAAGTTTGAGGACCTCTTCGCTAGGCATAAAAGCTTGGAAGGAATGTATGAAGCGCAATCCACACTAGTAGCCAATCTAAACAAAGCCTCATTTGCTAGGCAGGCACTAGAAAACTCACTTCTACCTTTTGGTAGAAAATGAGGTCTTGGATATGAGGGTGGACCTTCCAAGCCTACTGTCTTTGTTGGTGCTTCTATCACAACACCATCAGTCTCTTTGGATGAGCCCACTGCCTCCAAAACGACCACCAACAAAGACAAAGGCAATGTGGTTGAGAACCCTAAGAAGAAACCCATAAAGATATCCATATATTTAAGGGAAGAAACTAAGGGTAAGCCTATTACAACAGTCCCTAGCACTAAAAATGCTAAAGCTTACCATTCAAAGGGTAAAGGGAAAACTGTTGAGGCTTCTAAGTCTCAACCCCAGACACCAAAGACAAAGGACGTTCCCTTGAAAAAGAGAACTAATGTCTATGTGTCACGTGAGTCGGATTGGAGATGGTCCAACCGCACTTACGTTGAGGGGGAAGTATTGGAAGTTCCCAAAAGGAAGCTTCAAACCCCAAAGGTTTCCCAAGCGAGTCATGGTCAAAAGCCTAAGTTGACTTCGCAGAAGAAACCAAGCGAGACGCTTGCCAAGACTAGAAATCCCAAGTCAATCTCCAAGCCTACTGCTAATCCTAAGCGAGACGCTTATGGATATAAGCAAAAAGGCAAGAACATGGGTATGTCTCAAGCGAGCCGCTCTCGTAACTTCCCTCCATGCACACACTGTTGCACATGTGAAACTGCATTCAAGCAGAGTTCACGCTTTAAAAAGGCCAAGGAACCCAAAGCACAAGCTAACACTCAAAGGAGAGTAAAGCAAGTGTGGGTACCGAAGAAAGCTAACCAGCAAGGACCCAAACTGATTTGGGTACCAAAATTGGCTTAATTGCAGGTGAGCGCCGTGGATCCCATGCCCAGCAAAGGTCAAGCTACATGGTACTTGGACAGTGGATGTTCAAGACATATGACGGGCATGAAGACTCTACTGTACGACTACGTAGAGAAAAAGGGTCCACAAGTAACCTTTGGTGACAACTCACGAGGAACCACCATGGGATACGACGTACTGAAAATTGGGAAGCTGTGCATAGAGAATGTCTCCTACGTAGAAGGTCTCAAGCACAACTTGCTATCCATATCACAATTCTGTGACAAAGGATACAATGTGGAGTTCATCTCCAACAAGTGTGTTGTGAGAAACAAGCTCACCTCCCAAATAGCTCTAACTTGAGAAAGGAAGAGGAACGTGTATGTTGCTCAATGGAAGAGCTGCAAAGAAGACACATGCTTAGTCGCTAGAAGTGCAACGGAAACAGGTTGGCTTTGGCATCGACGCTTGAGCCACCTCAATTTCAAGACGATCAACCGCATAGCTCATAAAGGCTTGGTGCAGGGCATACCAAACGAGGTCTTCATCAAAGACCACACATGCTCACCTTGCCAACGAGGAAAGCAGACAAAGAAGCACTTCGCAAGCTTAGAAGAAGTATCTTAAGTAAATAAATATACAGCTCAGATCCTGTATTTTTCTTGTTGAGTGCTGGAGCTACTGCAATGGAAGAAAATACACTCTTGTAGTAGTCGATGATTACTCTCGCTACACTTGGGTTGTATTTCTCTTTAGCAAAAAGGAGACGCTGTCCAAACTGCCTCAACTGCTCAAGCGCCTCGCTGTGGAGAAGAACCAAGCAATTGCTACCATCCGCTCCGATAAAGGCATAAAGTTTCTCAACTCTACGATTGAAGCATACTGCACGGAGCATGGGATAGCACACCAAACATCTGCAGCTCGCACACCTCAACAAAACGGAGTTGCTGAATGGAGAAATAGAATCATCAAAGAAGCTGTACGCATAATGATCGCTGATTCGAAGCTTCCGATGAAATACTGGGCTGAAGCGGCCAACACTGCATGTTACACTCAGAACCGGTCGCTTCTCAACAAACGCTTCGACAAGACACCATATGAAATATGGATAGGGAGAATTCCTAACATATCTTATTTCCATATATTCGGTTGTCGGGTCTTCATTCACAACAATGGGAAGTCACAGTTGAAAGCCTTTGAAGGCAAAGCGGATGAAGGAATATTCTTAGGATATTCTACATCTAGCAAAGCCTACAGGGTGTTCAACTGCAAAACCCTAATTGTGGAGGAATCACCCCATGTTGTATTTGATGAATCTTCTTTAAGTCTTCCACAGGAACAGGTTCAAGCGATTGACAAGACTTCAAGCGAGGAGCCCATCAATCCACTGACATGGGACATGCTTGAAGAAGAAGAAGATGAGAGAGATTCAGGTGATCAAATCATTCAAGAGAAGGATGAAGCTGCCCCCAAGACAAAGGAAGAGACGGCAGGCCAAGCACTCATCCAGGTCTCTTCAGATGATGAAGCAAGCGACCAGCTTGAAGCCGAAGCTGGAGAGCCCAAGCGAGCATGGCTCAAAGATCATTCACCTAGCCAAATTCTTGGAGATCCCTCCAAAGGCGTGGTGACCAGATGCCAAGTGATTGGAGAAAGTACTATGTTCAGTTGCTTTCTCTCCAATATAGAGCCATCAAGCGTGGAGGAAGCTCTAGCAGATTCGAATTGGGTGATCGCCATGCAGGAGGAGCTCAATCAATTCACCAGAAACGACGTATGGTATCTTGTGGATCGTCCTAAATTCCAGCATGTGATTGGCACCAAGTGGGTGTTCAAGAACAAGACGGATGAGGACCACAACATCGTGAGGAACAAAGCTCGACTCGTCGCCAAGGGCTACTACCAATTGGAAGGAATCGATTTCGATGAGACTTTCGCTCCAGTGGCCAGGCTTGAAGCCATTAGACTCTTTCTTGCCTATGCAGTGGCTAAGAAATTTAAGGTCTATCAAATGGACGTCAAGAGCGCGTTTCTCAATGGAGAGCTCAAGGAAGAAGTGTATGTGGAGCAGCCACCGGGCTTCGAGCGAGGAGACAAAGTGTATCGATTGAAGAAAGCCCTCTATGGATTGAAGCAAGCCCCTAGAGTGTGGTATGATACCTTATCCCAGTTTCTAGTGCATAATGGTTTTCACAAGGAAAAGATAGATCGAACCCTCTTCACGATCAACGATGGTGAAGACATGCTATGGGTCCAGATCTACGTACGTCGACGACATCATCTTTGGTTCGCCAAACCAGTCGCTCAGTGAAAAGTTTGGAGAGCTCATGAAGACCAAGTATGAGATGTCGATGATAGGCTTGGTGAGTTGCTTCCTAGGTCTGCAAGTGAAGCAACAAGATGATGGGATTTTCATCAATCAAGCGAAGTATACTCGAGATATGCTTGCCAAATTTGGTGTTCAAAATGCTAAAGCTGTGAAGATTCCGATGAACACCAATCGGAAGATGGAACCGGACCTCAAAGGGAAGTCTGTGGATGCTACAGACTACCGGCTTTGATCGGATCCCTTCTCTATCTCACTGCAAGCAGGCCGGATATCGTGTTTGCAGTTGGAGTATGTGCTCGCTTCCAGAGCAATCCCAAGCTTAGCCACTTTGAAGCTGCCAAGCGAATCATTCGCTATCTAAAAGGCACTGTCAACATGGGCTTGTGGTATCCTGCTGAAGACAATCTGGAGCTTACAGGATACTCAGACGCTGACTATGGAGGTTGCTGAGTTGATAGGAAATCAACGTCGGGCACGTGTCAGTTTTTGGAAAGCAAGCTTGTCTCATGGTTCTCGAAGAAGCAGACAAGCGTAACTACTTCAACGACTGAAGATGAGTATATGGCCGCCGGAAGCTGCTGTTCTCAAATGTTATGGCTTCGTCAGCAGTTGAAGGACTACAAAGTTGAAGCAAAGGAGATTCCGATCTTCTGCGACAACAATAGTGCCATTTGTATCTCGCAGAATCCAGTGCTTCACACTAGGTGCAAGCATGTGGAGATTCGACATCACTTTATTCGTGATCATGTCGAAAAGAAGGATATCAAGCTCGAGAAAATCCATACCGATCCCCAGCGAGCTGATATTCTCACCAAGCCTCTAGCTGAATCTCGCTTCAATCAGCTATGCATGGAATTAGGGTTACTAGACCCTGGTGAAGAGTGCTAGTTCTGGAACGCACAAGGGGAGTGTAAGCATGTCGCCATGCAACCCTCGCCTTGGATCTTCACCAATTCAAGCGAGTCGCTTCAAATCTCACTCGCTTGAAGGAGGAATAAGGTGGAGAAAGGTGGAGTGTTGGAAGATGTTCCCTACCAACTAACAGGATTGTTAAGTCTATGGTTAAGGGGGAACTATTGATCATTCTCGGAGTGATCTACTTCCAAAGCGAGCAAGGAAAGCTGCTACCTAGCCTAGGATTCTGTTGGGAACCCTCTGCAGTTATTTTGATGATGTTTTTCAGAACCACACTTAGGCATAGCACGACATGATATTATGTTTATCTATTCTAATTGAGTCTACTCTCCTTAAAGAATGAGGCCGTTGTCCATAACAGCCTCACCTATTAGAGGTCAGTTAGCTCTCATTATTTATGCCCTGCAGGTTCTTCGGCCAGGCTCAAGCTCATTCACCTAGCTGCCGAAGGCAGGTTGTTGATCAGTTCAGTTACATCAATCTGCCTCCACATAGCTGCCACCTCAGTTGTCAGCTGTCTGGACCCACTCGAAGTGCTGAGTCACCACTGCAACGGCTCTATGCCATGTCAGCTGTTTTCTAACGGCTAGTTTTTGTAGGACTCACAACGGCTAGTTTTCAAACTATGCCTATATAAAGCCTTCATCTACAATGGTTCAAGTACGGGAAACTCATTAATCTTACAAGCCAAATCGCTGCAAGAAATTCTCTCGAAGTTCACATCCATTCAACACTCAAAAATCCTAGAGCTTTCCCAAGTGTTGAAGATAGAGAATTTTACCATTGTTATACTTCAAGCTTGTTGCGTTTACTGCTGCATCAAGCTCCCTGTACTCTCTCTCATATATTTGTTGGGATTATATACTGAAAAGCATAATTTTTATGCTGAGTTGTATAGTACTTCTTCCTGTTTTATGAAATAAATAATGTCATATGTTTTTGCATATTTATTCGTGTTATGGTTATGCAAAATATCGTCCTGTAGTATATATTATAGATAATATGGTGTGGGCTCACACGGAAGATCATATTATCACTTTCTTATATACTTAAATAGTGTTCGCAACCTAAGTAAATATGGACAAATTACTTGTTAAGGTTGTAGTATAAGGCTTGATATTAGCTGATCTTGGCTAAGTAGCTTATACTAATGCATCCAGTTGCATTGAACAGGATCGCGGTGAGATAAATCCTTTTGTACTGATTTAATAAAAGGATCAAAGATCTCAGACGATTATTATTTCTTAATTCTTGTCATATAATATTGAATTATATATTTATGATAATTATTACTTTGATTTATCAATGAGTGAGAGTTATTGCAACTCAAAGCATCTCGATATCTTGGGTAATGATATTATAAATATGATAATTAATATTAATGCTAGAAATCGTGTCTCGGCTGAGTCCGAGTTGATGATGTCCCCTTGAGGCGCTCCAAAGATTATTATATTAAACCCTGCAGGTGGATTAAGTTCCGATATAATAATAAGGTCGAGCGGGTACTACTCTCGGAATGAGATATTAATTAATAGAGCTATCAGTAAGCTTAATTAATTAATGGGCATGCGATATCTTTAACACGGGAAATAATATAATCCAAAAAGGAGCCCGGTACGTTATAATATGGGAGATGGACGGCAGTGCAATATTATTTCTATAGTGGAGTGAAATAATATTAATATAATTAAGTAAAGTATTCGGGCCCAGAGAATACTTGGATTATTAATTATATTGGGAGGCCCAGTCCATATCCTCCTTAAGATCCCTAGTGTAGCCCAACAGAAGCAGGCCTGGCCCAGTAAGAGAAACCCTAACCCTAATCTGCCTCTATATATATAGATGGTGATTAGGGATTCCGCATACGGACAATTATCGATTCACATACGAAAAGTGGCGGCTAGTGTTTTACTGCGGAGGAGAGAAGAAAGATTTCCGTCCATCTGGAATTCTTCTCTGTGCTCGGGAATACTCTAGAAGATCTCGAGGTTTACGAGAAGAACTAGATCTCGTGTGCAGAGATCTAGTGCGAGGAATTCTTCATCAAAGTCCATTATACCGGCTGGATCTGCCCCGACAAGGTATGCAATCTAGATCTGTTTCCGCTTTAGGATCTAGGAAATTGCATGATATGTGTTTGTTTAATTGATT
Source organism: Thymus mandschuricus (assembly GCA_029379335.1). Taxonomy (NCBI): domain Eukaryota; kingdom Viridiplantae; phylum Streptophyta; class Magnoliopsida; order Lamiales; family Lamiaceae; genus Thymus; species Thymus mandschuricus. The sequence continues at coordinate 23,702,225 of CM057079.1, forward strand.
AACATCCGAGCGATCTTCACGGATCCAACAATATTTAGTGCTAAGCTAGTATAGTTGAGATTGTACGCTGATATTCGATTGTAAATTGAAAAGATTGTATGTTGTATGAAACTGATACTCAGTCAGTATAAACAAGAGAGAAGTAGAATCCAAAAGTAAAGGGATTCGTAGATCTAGCTTGATCTACCGTGGAAGTAGGATAGTTACATCCGAACCACGTAAAATACCTTGTGTTATTTACTTCCTTATTTTACTCTCTCTCATTGATAAACTGCTCATACATTTACAGCATACAACAGCCTCTCTTTAAAGGCTGTAAAAGATTTTACATCAAGAGTTATCTAGCTCAACCTATCCACCACATTCCGCATTTTGACAGTTTGATAGATCAAGCTTGTTTATCACCACAAGCTTGATAGATCAACCTGTCTCACTCTGTAAAGGACTGCTTGACCAGCTAGTTCCTCAAAAGACAGGCTGTTCAATTAAAATTCAAAAACGGTTGGCTATTGGTGTATTCCCCCCCCCCCCCCCCCCCCATACAACAATTAACTCTTTCTGGGACCAACAAGTGGTATCAGAGCAGTGGTTCTTTTGACCGTTGCTTTGCATACTAAAAACTCTTTCAAAGTTTTTGGTCAATTAGAACTGATCCTTAGTAAAATCTTTTCCATTCATATCATATCATTATCATGGAATCCTCATTGAACGAGTCTGTGAGGACTTCTCAGTCCAAGGCTATGAGGACTGGAGCTTTCGTATTAGGATGTGCCTACAAGCACATCATATTCTTATGTGGAAGGTCATTGAAGAAGGACCTTCTCCTATCTATGATGATAAAGTTGAAATCACTGGGACTTCACCTGGTGAAGCTGGTTACACAAAGAAACTCAAAAATCCCCGTGATTATACTACTGAAGAGAGAAAAGAGGCTGGGCTTGATAATTTTGCCAAAGGCCTCATTTCTAGTACTGTGAAAGGTATCTACCTTTCTAAGATCAGAAATCTCAAACATCAAAAGAGATGTGGGATACCCTCAAGGCTATAAGCTTGGGATCCGAAGAGATCAAAGAGAACAAGCTCTCAATTGCATGCAACAAGTTTGATGACTTCAAAATGCTGCACAACGAAAATATAGAATTGATGAAAAATCGATTCACTGAAATTGTTCTCGAAGTAGAGGCATTAAAATCAAACAAATACTCTCAACGAGAGAAGAATTTGAAAGTTACAAGAGCCTTACCTGCCAACTGGCATGTATACTCAGCCCTACTTCCATCTCGATCTGATTTTAACAATCTCTCCACAGAAGAACTATTCGATATTTTAATCGGAAATGAATATGAGATGATTCGAATTCATGGATCTTCACAGCCTCAATCATCTAAAAAGGCTGATGAAAAGAAAGAGAAAGATGCTGCCTTCAAGGCAGATGAGAATAAAGAAACAACTGCCTCTCCAATTGATGAGGCTCTGGTCAAGAAAATTGACCAACTGGCTATTGATGTAGCCATGTTCTAAAAAAGCAATGAAAAGCTTCTTGGTAAAGTCTTAAAATACAAGAGACTCTATCGAGATAACAAACGAGGTTACTCAAACCGAAATGATGATCGCTTTGGAAAGAAGAGCGATGCAAAACCCTCAAAATTCAATTCCTCTAATACACCAGAGGGTGCTTGCTTTGGTTGTGGTAGACCAGGTCATTATAAAACAGATTGCCCTGACCTAACCAAGGCAGAAAGAGAAGAACTTCGTGCTAAGCGAGTCTAGAAGCTCAAAGAACAACGAGCTACCCTGCTAGCCGAAGAAGCCACTCAAGAAGCTCATCTCTCTGACAGTTCTACAAGCGACGATGAGGGATATGTTGCTTCTGAAGAAGAGGACGAAGAAGAAAGCTTCGTAGGAGACTCATCTGGAAAAACCTCAAAAATTGAATCATTAAAGGTAATTCCTCAAACTGTTCAATTATCTTTTTCTGACGATGAAAGTGCAGATGAGAAGGAAGATCTATCCGAGGCAGAGTCTTGGGAAAGAATCAAAGAACAGATGAAGGAATATGCAGAACTAGCTGAGCTATTTGAGGAGGTTGTTAAGGACAATGCAGAGCTCATAGCTCAAAATGGAAAACTCAAGACTGCTCTAGAAGAAAGATTTGCCCCCTATGATGCTGAAAAGGAAAGGAAGATAGTGTATCTAAAGTCAAAAATAGATATTTTAACTCTAAGAGAAAAGGAGCTGGAGGACAAAGAGCATGAGAAGAATGAAGCTCTAAAATCAAAAGATACCGAGATACATAATCTTACTTCCAAGATTGCAGATCTAGTCATTCAACATGAATCGCTAGTCATCAAGGAGCAGAAGTTGCAAATCACTCTGAATCAACTAAGGAAGAGTGGAAAGAAGCTGCAAGAAGTGCAGGCCATGCAGAGAAGTTCGAAGAATAAAAGTGGGCTGGGATATACCGGATCTACTGGAAAAGGCCCCATAAACAACAAAGTGATCTTCACAAAGCCACATATGAAGATGCCAGATCAGGATCACAAGTTGATTCCAGACAAAATTGTGAGCTTGAAGAATCCTTCAAGTCAACCACAGGCCGTTCTTCTGAAGAATCACAAAGGCAACCAGCTGGGAGACAAGAAGATTAAAGGGGCTCCACAATTCAAGAGGGAGATTCCTGGAAACAAACCAGTTGATCACCAGAGAAGAACCAGGAAGACAAAACATCAGAAGGTCTTCCATCCACAATACTACTATCCCACCAGATCACAAGACTGTGTGTGCTATCCACAACCTGCATACCATCAACAGTGGCATTACCAACCATGCTACTATGATGAGTCATACTATCAACCTCAGTATAGCAGGGCTCATCAGGGCAAGGAGAGTAAAAAGGCCACCAGACCCAGGACAGAGAAACAGACTGCCGCTTCCACCCCCTCGGATAGAAGCAAGCCCGTAATCAAAGTTTGGATACCCAAGGTTGTTCAACCCACAACAACAGCAACAGATGTAGCACCCAATCTCAATTGGGTTGCTAAGCTCAATTAATTGCAGGTAGGGAAGGCTCTACGAAGGAGCCAAGCAGCTCGAGGAGCTGTATGGATCATTGACAGCGGATGCTCCAAGCACATGATGTGTGAGAAAATGCTGCTGTCAAACTACCTTGAGCGAGATGGACCTTGATTGGTGTCTAGTTGTTAGGATTTTCGTCATGTTTTCGTGTCCGTTTTCCCTTAGTTTTTGTGTGTTTTCGTTGTTTGTGGATATGATTTGGTTGTTTTGGAGTCTTTGGTTGTAGGATGAAAAGGCAGAAACGAGAAGAAAATGAGAAGAAAGAAGCATTATATCGAAGAGGGGTTCGATAGGAGCATGTAGGCGAAAACGGAGGTCAATTTGGAGTTCGGACGAGGAAGATACGACCGAAACAAGAAAGGCGCGTAATCGTCCAGAGTTGGACGACCGTCCAAGGTTTTAAAGATACAATGCGAGTGCTACGTTGGACGAGCGTCCAACGTTCCGGCCAGCTGTCTTTTCCTTATATAATTAGGTTTTCATACCTATTATAAATACTATCCCTTGTGCACGAATTCTACAACACTTTTACCCTCTTTAGCTTCAGTTTTTACATTCAAATACTCTAGATTAGTTTTTTATTGTTCGGATCCGAATTCTTAGTTCGTTGCAATTTAATTCAAGACTTCTTCGTTTAATTCAAGTTCATCGTTCTTCGTTTAATTCTCGTAAGTTCTTTATTACTTTTATTTAATTGTTTTACTTGAGTTCTTTCATTCTAGATTTAATTTCTTAATTGCTTCGTTTAATTTCCTTAGTTTAATTTCGTTCGTTCGATTTTCAAGTTCTAGTTTAGATTCGTTTTTCTTAAGCTTTCAATTCCTTTGTTTTTCAAAGTTCTTAGAGTTAGATTTATTTATTTAATTTCCAGATTTTAAGATTTAGTTTAATTATGTCTAGATTCGTTTTCGTTTTCTTCATTGCTTCTTTTATTGCTTTCTTTTCGATTCTTGCCTAGGTAGATTTATTGCTTTCTTCTAGTTTAATTCTTAGATTTATTTCTTGCGTTCTAGATTAGTTATTTACTTGCTTTTATTTATTTGCTTTGATTTATTGCATTGATTTATTTTATTGCCTAGGATTTTAAAACCCAAAACCCAAAAATATCTTTTAATTGCTTTCTTAGTTTAGGTCGTTTTTACTACATAATTATTTGCCTTGTTAAGTTTTCCTTGAGATTCGTTACTTATGTTTTACTTGCTAGTGCTACGATAGATTTCGTCTATTGCGAACACTTTTTAGTGAAACAAATTTTGGCGCCGTTGCCGGGGAAAACTTTAGGCGTTTAATTGTGTAGTATTTTTATTTGTTTTTATTTTAATTTCATTTATTTGATTTCTTGTTTCTCCCACTCGGTGCGTTTAACCCTTTTGTTGAGTGTTGTTTATGCATGGTCGCCGAAGTCTTCAAAGGAATTTAGCGCCCTACTTCGATAACATCCATCAAAGGAAAGCGATTTTAGCCGCTAAGGAGAAGGAGGAGATCGATTCCCAAGACTTTTCTTTAGTCTTGTTGTTTGCAGAGCCCGAAGCCATGGCAGCTAGAGTCATGGGCGATTTTGCTCGCCCCACATTCACAGCCACCACTTCGGCGATTGTCCTGACGGAAGCGGTCAGGAATCATGAGCTTAAACCTCACCACATGGCGTTGCTCCCATCCTACCTAGGGCTGCCCAATGAGGATGCTTTGACATTTATCCGAGAGTATTGCACGATTGTGCAATCTTTTCCACTATCGGGTCTCATGGAGGACAACTTGAAGATGAAGTGCTTCCCGTACACCCTCAAGGATCGAGCAAAGTCGTGGTATTTGTCGCTCCCGGCCAACTCTCTCACCACTTGGAATGCGGTGTGTGAGAAATTCATGCTCAAGTACTATCCGAACCGCAAGACTCAAGAGGTGTGGTCGAAGATCATGAACTTTTCCCAAGACAACGATGAGCCGTTTCACGAAGCATGGGAAAGGTTCCAAGAGCTACTTCAACAATGCCCTCATCATCAAATGGCATCGGAGTTGCTCTGGCAATATTTCTACGACGCCCTCAATCAAACTTGTTAATTCATGGTGGATAGTTCGGCCGAAGGCAACATAGCGGTCAAGACAGCTGATGAGATGCAGACTATATTCGAGACGCTCGTTGCGAGTTCTCAACAAAAATCAGCTAGGCCAAGGAAAGTGGAGGCAAGTGCGATCTCGATGAGCCCCGATATGAAGAAACAAATTGCCGACATGTATAGGGATCTCGAGAATTTGAAGATGAAACAAAGTGCACCGGCCCCGAAGGAGGAAGAGAGGAAGCCGGACCAATGCGAGATTTGTGGAGAGTTGGGACACATCAAGGAGGTTTGCCACAACATGGGAGCATTCCCTTATGAAGGAGGAGCCGTTGTCTATGCTGCCCAAGGATACATGCCACAAGGACCACCACCTCAAGGGCAAGGTACGAACCTGAATTTTCAATATCGTCACCCCCCTCCATATAATAATCCCTACCCTCCTCAAAATTCATACTACTCCTCTCCACCACCATATTATCCACCTCCACAATATCCTCCAAATCCATATTATCAACCACCTCCTTACTACCCACCTCAACCTACTCCTCGTCCTCAAGGACCTCCACAAAAGCCTCCCATCGATGAGAGCCTTTCCACATTCTTCCATGAAGCAAAATTGGCCCGAGAGGCTCAAGATGCAACCATTAAGAGGCTCGAGACGGCTATTGGACAAATTTCTAGTTCCATGCACTTGATCCAACAACAGGGGCGGATTCCGAGTCAAGGGATTCAACCGCAACAAGCTCACGAGGTGCAAGCCCCATATCCTCCATATGTTCCTCCTGTTCCACCTCATCAAGCCCATGTAGTCTCGGTGTTGCGGAGCGGAAGTCCGGTGGACAATGGAGTGACGATGCCGTCTCAAGGCCGTTCGGGTGAAAGATGGAGCCCAAATTCGCGATGGGGATTGACGCAAAATCGTGCAGCATAGCACGCTGGACGGGCGTCCAACGTCACTGGACGACCGTCGAACGTTGGACGATCGCCCACCGTCTCGCCAGCCCATGGACGAGCGCCCAACGCAGCAATTCCACCAGCGAAGCCCGCGTTGGACGAGCGTCCAACGTACGTTGGACGACCGTCCAACGCTGAAGAGGAGCAGAATGCGAACCCCACCCTGGACGAACGTCCAGCCAACGTTGGACGACCTTCCAACCCCGAGATGTCACGCACGGAGTCCGAGGAAGCCGCGAAGGAGATCCAACCTCTTCACAAGACGCCAAATCCTTATATTCCGCCTATTCGAGGTATTGTGAAGGGGGAGAGAAAGGATCTTGTGCCTCTCAACTCGTTTCCAAAGAGAGGGGATCCGGGAGGTTTCGACTTGAGTATTATTTTGGATAGCGGAGAGACCGTCTCGGGGTTGATGGATTTAGGAGCTGCGGTGAATTTAATGCCGTATTCTATTTTCGAGAAGATGAACTCAAGAGTCCTTCAAGCCACCGACATTCGCATTGAGCTAGCGGATGGCACCGTGAGCAGTCCATTGGGAGTTGTGGAAGATGTCACTATCCTTGTTGGTGGAATTCGAGTCGTTACCGATTTTGTTGTGCTTCGTGAAGGCAAAGGAGCTAAGTGTACAACCGGACATCTACTTTTGTTGGGACGACCATTTATGGCCACTACTCGAGCTCGGATTGATGTAGGAACCGACACATTGAGCATGGCCGGTGAAGGAGGTTCGGTAACATTTTCGGTATTTGGAAATTCACCTTCTATTCCTACTTATTCTCTTCATTCATGCTCTTATGTTAAGCTTGCTAACCCTTGTGTTGAGGAAAATATTTGTGAGATGTTTAACAAGGGAGCAGCTCTTGAAGAATTCATTGAAGATGAAGAGTCCATTGAAGATGACGAATTCTTTAGTTGTGTGGATGAGGAAGAGGACATAATCGAGCAATTTCTACGGAATTTGGAGGAGGTTGAGGAGGTTGAAGAAGTAGAAGAGAAAACTAGACACATGCATCGAATGAGGAAGTTGTCATTAACTCTTTTCTTTCTAACCTCACCAATTGTGAATCATCTTTTCTTGCAGAGTTTAACTCGAAGATGTTTGAGGAGGAGTTCGAACTAAGTGTGGAGGAGTCGAGAGTTGATGATGACCAAGTTCTTGATCTTCGGGATTGTTCGAGAAAGAAGCGTGTGTATGTCGCAAAGAGCACCAACACGTCGCTTGGTGCTACGGGCTTTGGTTGATCATATCATCCGTCAAGCTAATGACGATAAACAAGCGCTTGGTGGGAGGCAACCCACGTAAAAAAAATATATATATATATAAATATATATATATATATATATATATATATATATATATATATATATATATATATCTCTTTTATATTTGTAGAGTAGGATTTATTTTCTTTATTTTTGTTGTTTTTTGTTCGTTTTTCTTTTTGATGTTCGTGCAGGGAGTAGTTTCTAAGGATTGCAATGGCACGAAAGGCCTCGAGAGGGAGCAAAGGATCGAATTTTTTGCAAAAATTCGCGTAGGCCGCGTTGGACGGGCGTCCAACCCACGTTGGACGAGCGTCCAACGTATTTTGAGTTTCTCCAATTTTCCCAGCGAAGGCTGCGTTGGACGAGCGTCCAACGCACGTTGGACGAGCGTCCAACGTATACCAGTTCCCCATGACGGGCCCCCAACTCAGCCGCCTCGGGATCTCAATGATCCTCGTTTCTATGATCCACAAAACCGAGGTCCATTCAACCCGTAGCCTTGTTTGGAGTCTTTTTGTTTTTGTTTTGAGTCTTTTAATTTCTTTGTTTTGTGCACTTTTACGCTTTGGTATTTTGTTTTTGAGTTCGTTTTGTAGGTACTTAGTTGGAGTCTCTCGGGATTTCAAGTGTGTTGGTCGACATCGTGCGATAAGTTTTTCTATCCCTTTCCTTTTTATTTTCTCGCAATGTGGACATTGCTTGATTTTAAGTGTGAGGGGGGTCTTTGAAACTTTTAGCATGATTCGTTCGTTTGTGTTTGTTTGATCGAGTCGAGTCTAGTGTGTTTATTTTTGAATAAAAAAGTTGATAGGATTCTGCTCCTCTTGCTTGTAACATATTTTAAATACTAGAGTAATGAGCATGGGAAACCACATGAAAAGGCTTCGAGAGACCCTCGAATGATCACATTTCATGAACTATGTCCTAGATGATACTCGTGTATGTTAGAATAAAGTGTTCGTAGGCATTCTACTCCTCTTGACAATGAGTACGGGAAACCACACTAGGAGGCTCGATGTGACCCATCGATGATTAAACCTAGTGAAGTATGTGCCAAAAACGTTCACTAATTAAGAGAGAGAGAGAAAAAAAAAAAAAAAAAAAAAAAAAAAGATGTTTATGTGTTGAATAAAAGGGGAAGTAGGCTAGACGTCTAAGTTGTGGTGATTCTAGATATTTGTGAGATGTGTGTATCATTGCTTTTCCTCTTACTTGGATTGATTTATAAGCCACATAGTTCGTTGATGATGATTGTTCGTAACTTGGGATTAAAGTGACCTCGTTTGAGTTTGTCGATTCCAGTGATTAAATGCACTATGATTTGGATTGAGTCTAAGTTGTGTGTTTATATTGCTTGAGGACAAGCAAAGGTCTAAGTGTGGGGGATTTTGATTGGTGTCTAGTTGTTAGGATTTTCGTCATGTTTTCGTGTCCGTTTTCCCTTAGTTTTTGTGTGTTTTCGTTGTTTGTGGCTATGATTTGGTTGTTTTAGAGTCTTTGGTATTGTAGGATGAAAAGGGCAGAAACGAGAAGAAAATGAGAAGAAAGAAGCATTATATCGAAGAGGGGTTCGATAGGAGCATGTAGGCGAAAATGGAGGTCAATTTGGAGTTCGGACGAGGAAGATACGACCGAAACAAGAAAGGCGCGTAATCGTCCAGAGTTGGACGACCGTCCAACGTACATTGGACGACCGTCCAAGGTTTTGAAGATACAATGCGAGTGCTACGTTGGACGACCGTCCAACGTTCCGGCCAGCTGTCTTTTCCTTATATAATTAGGTTTTCATACCTATTATAAATACTATCCCTTGTGCAGGAATTCTACAACACTTTTACCCTCTTTTAGCTTCAGTTTTTACATTCAAATACTCTAGATTAGCTTTTTATTGTTCGGATCCGAATTCTTAGTTCGTTGCAATTTAATTCAAGACTTCTTCGTTTAATTCAAGTTCTTCGTTCTTCGTTTAATTCTCGTAAGTTCTTTATTACTTTTATTTAATTGTGCTTTACTTGAGTTCTTTCGTTCTAGATTTAATTTCTTAATTGCTTCGTTTAATTTCCTTAGTTTATTTTCGTTCGTTCGATTTTCAAGTTCTAGTTTAGATTCGTTTTTCTTAAGCTTTCAATTCCTTCGTTTTTCAAAGTTCTTAGAGTTAGATTTATTTATTTAATTTCCAGATTTTAAGATTTAGTTTAATTATGTCTAGATTCATTTTCGTTTTCTTCATTGCTTCTTTTATTGCTTTCTTTTCGATTCTTGCCTAGGTAGATTTATTGCTTTCTTCTAGTTTAATTCTTAGATTTATTTCTTGCGTTCTAGATTAGTTATTTACTTGCTTTTATTTATTTGCTTTGATTTATTGCTTTGATTTATTTTATTGCCTAGGATTTTAAAACCCAAAACCCAAAAATATGTTTTAATTGCTTTCTTAGTTTAGGTCGTTTTTACTACATAATTATTTGCCCTGTTAAGTTTTCCTTGAGATTCGATACTTAGGTTTTACTTGCTAGTGCTACGATAGATTTCGTCTATTGCGAACATTTTTTAGTGAAACAGACCTCAAGTTACTTTTGGAGGAAGCTCCGAAGGAAAAACAAAAGGATATGGATATTTGAATCTTGGTAAAACTACTATTCATAATGTTTCTTTTGTTGAAGGTCTTAATCATAATCTATTTTCCGTTTCTCAATTCTGCTCGAGTGGTAAACGAGTAGAATTTACTACTAACAAGTGTTACGTGAAAAATGAGGAAGGAGAAACCCTTCTTACCGGAGTCATGCAGGATAAGCTCTACATAGTTCAATGGGAAAAGGAACAGGAAACTTGCCTGGTATCAAAGGCCAACTCAGAAGCTAGTTGGTTGTGGCACAAGAGACTGAGCCATCTAAATTTCAAAGCTATCAACAAGCTGGCACGCAACAAACTGGTCAAGGATCTCCCTGATCAGATATTCGACAAATACCATGTATGCAATGCATGTCAAGCCGGGAAGCAAACAAGAGCCTCCTTTCCCAGCATAAGCTCTCAAGCTTCAAGTCGAATATTGGAGCTTCTTCACATGGATCTCTTTGGACCAGTCACTCCCCTGAGTATAAACGGTAGAAAATATGCTCTCGTAGTTATAGATGATTATTCTAGATTTACGTGGGTTATTTTCTTATTCAAGAAAAAGGAGACTTTGGAGAAGCTGTCGGCGTTGCTCAACAAGTTGTGCAATCAAAAAGAAAAATCTATCATATCCATTCGATTAGATAGGGGAACAGAATTTCTCAATTCAATGGTCGAGGAATATTGCACGAAGAATGGAATCCATCATCAAACATCAGCAGTGATAGGGACTAATATCAGCTCTACCATATAATCAATTCGGATTAATAAGAAGGCATGTTCCCATAACCTTAGGGTATCATCTCCGAAGAAAGTTAATACCAATAATGCTACGTAACAATAACAGATTGTGGCCAAGTCCATTTTCTTTATAGTATCAGATGCCATGCCCATTGCCAGGGTCCTGCCCAGGAGCTGTTCCCCATAGGGGTATAGCAATAAAAGGTTCTGCAGGCTTTTGGAAGTTTAAGACGCTGAATAAGGTTACGAGGTATGCAGAAGCCACGAGAGCATTCCTCGTCTCGGGAGCTATTCGAGTTTCGTTGGCATCTGCTAGGAGTAAAGGATCTGCGTAAACATGCAGTCCGCATGACTCTACATGCCTTAGGGTGAGGACCACCATATTAATAACGAAAGGAATCTCACTTAATAGGAATTCCTTTTCTGTCCCCTTATCGCACGAATGATCACCTTTTCACCCTATTTGCACCTATAAATACCGAGTGATTGCACACCTCATCATCCATCATCACAACACAACTCTTCATACAAACACGCACTCTGCGTACTATTCCATTCATTCCCCACATTCTGCTCCGAGCTCCCTCGAGCTCGAGCAATCGAAGCTTTCCAAGGCCTTCTCCCCTGGAACTTCACTCACGATCACCGCCATCCTCTCCTTCTCGTCGTCGGGAAGAATCTCTCTCTCTCGCGCACCATCTCAAGCCCAAGGTATAAACCCTCACTGCCATGGGAGGAAGAAGCCCGGCAAAGCTTTACGCTCTCGGTTTCTTTCTCCTCCCATTTCCTCTCTTTGTTTCCTACTTAAATGAGTTCTAAACTCCCATGAGTATAACTGATTTACGGCTAGAAACGCCCCTTATTTAAGCATATAGCTTGATTATTACTTGCTACCCTTATGTGAACAATGTTGTGTATGAAATCGGTATGAAATGCTTAGTTATGGCTGATAAAGCCACACGAATCTCTTGCTCTCTATCATGGCAATGTTTTATCTATGAATGCTCCTTGCAAATATGATGAATAATCACACAATTGTTGTAGATCTTCAACCCGGATCTATCAACTGGCGCCGTCTATGGGAAATTTGAGTCTAAGATGTTGATCACCCTTGTTTTATGTGAAATTCTCGCTCGTTGTTACAATGTTGTTGATGGTTTTCCTTATCTTTCCTTTATGTGAAGAGTATGAGAAAACTTGATGGTAGAGTGGATGGGCATGCTGTATTTGCTGTTTAATCCGCAGAAATCTGAGTGCGAACATTATTGCTTGATTTTATTATGCCCCTTCATGATTGTGGGCAGCAGAATGTGATATGACTATTAGATTATGCTCTCTGTATAGCAAAAACTGCGATGGACACCCTGCTAAAGGGAAACCCAAATTTGAGATATTTGTTCTTCTTCCTTATGTGTGAGTTTAAATCTACTATTTATAAATGATGTTGGAATTGTTGAGCCTAGAGCATCGTCCTCTGCAGTAGCTCTGAAGCTTTAGCCGATTATGGTGATATGTTTATGAACTCGCTCTGTTATTCCCCTGTTGCTAGAAATGTTCGAGATAGGGGTAGTAGAATAAATGTATATTGAATGTCAGTTTGATGTTATTCTTAGAAAATTTGAGCATGAATGTCGTGAATTCATTCTAGCGGAATTGTTCATAATAGCAGGTCAAAGGAATCGGAGGTGATTTCGAGACCATATTTTCCTTGTAATATAAATTGTGATATCTAAACTGTTTTATCTGTCAAAATCCTAAGGTTGTGAAGAATCTGAGGAAAGCCGAGCCAAAAAATTGCAACAATTTCAGAACGCATTCAGCTCACCTTGTGTAATTGGTGAGTTTACAACTCCTATAGTTATCTCAAAATATGAAATCGACTGACGGGTTATAAGGGATTGGCAATCACAGAGGAAGCACCACTGCTCAAGCTAGTCGCGTGCCCCTGTATTGCCATGAACTGAAAGCTCATGAAATAAAAAACATTAAAGAAGTGGAGAGCCAAGGATGACAAGGTCACCCCATTCATCTTGATGGGGGGGGAGGGGGGGGGGGGGGGGGGGGGGGGGGGGTGCTGCTGCATCTGAAGGCAGAACCTCCCAGAAGCCCTATCTAATAGGCAACACCTTCAGAAGCCCCATCTAATAGGCATACCCTCAAAAGCCCTATCTAACAGGCAATATCTTCAAAAGCCCTACATAGCTAGGCATCATACATAAAGTCCTGTACGACCAGGCGCCCTCCAGTGAGCCTTAAGAAATAAAAGAACTACATGAGCCTTAAAAGGCCCCCACTATAATCAGATCCCTATCAAAAGCTTCATCTAGAGAGCTATACGAAAATGGACATCGTAGCGCCAAGTCCTGTGAAAACAGGAGTCATATACCTCTATTCCATACTGGCAGAAGCCACCCTTTGAGAAGCCCTGTAATACACAGGTAATATTTGTTAAAATTACCACCAATAATTTCCAACTACAAAAGATCTGTTAGAAATAAATTACATGCATTATTTAAGCCTCTTTCAAAGAGCATCTAAAATTAATTCTCTCAAACACTTGCAGAGTTCTGCGAGGATGAATACTGCCCCAGATGCTGCTTCAAAAGAAGCTGGTCAAGCTACTGGAAATCCAGAAAATTCCCTACTTGGGAACAAAGGAAAAGGCACTATGATGACAGAGGCTAGTGTCAACATGGAAGCTCAGTTTTCTCCAACCATGCTCCTCCAAATGAAAGCACTCGTAGAGGGTGTGGTCGAGGGGGCTGTCGAGAAAAGACTTCATATTTTGGGAATAAAATCCCAAAACACAGATCCCCCGGGTGAAACCCAAGAGGGTGGAGGAAGCAAGAACACTTCTGCGATGCACAAGCAGAAGCCTGTAAACCCAGGCATAACCCAAGAATTGGTCTCAAAGCTGCCTCCAATGGTGGTTGAAACAGAGGAAGGATTTTCCACTGATTGGGAGTCCTCAGATGAAGAGGGCCCTGAGGAACTCGAAGGGAACCTCAATGAGAATACTGACAATGCATGGGCCAAAAAGTGTGCCCAACAACAGGAGCAGATGAAGCTCTTGACGAAAGAAGTAAAAAGGCTAAAAGAGCAGAAGCAAGCCGCAGAAAAGACCTCAAAGGAAACAGAGGCAAGCGAAAGGGAAATCCAAAACTTAAATGAAGGAGGAAACCCGAAACACTTTCCAAATAATAGAAATGGGGGAAACAAGTCAGAACTTTTCCCTTTATATATCGATGAGAATAGCCCATTCTCTGTGGATATCCAAACCGATCCTGTTCCTGGCAACTTCAAGACAATCTCTTGTGAATACCAGGGGAAAGGAGACCCTGAAGAACATTTGATGAAATTTGAAAGTTTATGCCTCCTCCATCAGTATTCGGAAGGCGTCAAGTGCAGAGTATTCCTCACAACTCTGTCAAGAACTGCTCAACATTGGTTTAAGCAGCTAGCAAAAGCCTCTATTCACTCCTTCATGGATCTGAGGGAGCTTTTCCTCCTACAGTTCGTCAGTGCTAAAAGAACTACCCAAAATTCTTTACATCTAACAACTATCAAGCAAGGTGCCAATGAGAGTCTGAGAGACTACATGACGCGTTTTAACGAGGCTGTCCTGGAAATCCCAGGAGTAAAGCCTAAGTTAAAAGTGCATGCCTGTGTAGATGGTTTAAAGCCAGGGCAGTTCTTCGCTTCCCTCATCAAGAAAGTAGCTACCTCTTTTGAGGAGCTACTTACGCGAGTCCAAAAATATATCCACATGGAAGAGGCTCTGAGCAGCAAAAGGGCTGAACTGGCCTCTCAAAGGGAAAAGAAGCCGGAAGAGAAGAAAAGGCCGGCTCCAGATGCAAAGAAAACTGACAAGAACGAACGATTTCTGAGATCTTTCACTCCGCTCATCAAGCAACCTGTTGACCTGCTAGAAGTGGTCATGAGGAAACCAGGGGTCCAGATCCCCGCCGGACATAGGCAACCACCCAGAAATCCACCTTCCGAAAGGTTCTGCAAATTCCATAATGACTTTGGTCATATGACCAATGACTGTAGGAACCTGAGAATTGCTATAGAGAAGCTAATCCAAGAAGGAGAACTCTTGGAATACGTCGAGAGAGGCAGAACAAAACAAAAAGCGCAAAGAAGCTCCTGAAAAAACACCCGATGCTAGCCAAGGGTCAGAACCTAAGGGCGTTATTAAAATGATATACGGAGGGCCAACCATGGGAGACTCCAACAGGAGCAGAAAGGCATCTGCCAGAGAGTTACATATGCACGAAAGGCATGGGGTATGGAAGGTCAAAAAGGGCCTACCCCCACCAGAGATCTCATTTGGACCGGAAGACAATCAAAAGGTGACTCATCCACATGACGATGCATTGGTCATCACAGTGGAAATAGAAAGGTATCAAGTCCAAAGGGTCTTTGTAGACACAGTGGCTGCAGTTAACGTCATATTTGAGAGTTGTTTCAATCAAATGAGCCTCATGAAGCCTATGAACGGAGTAGCCACGGCTCTGCATGGTTTCTCAGGAGACCCTGTAATGTCATTAGGATCAATTGACTTGATGCTCACTCTAGGTGAAGGGCCTACACGGGTATCGAAGCCGGTCACCTTTCTGGTGGTGCGGCAGCCATCTTCTTACAATATTATCCTGGGGAGAACTGCCCTAAATCCATTCCAAGCAGTGGTTTCCACTTACCATCTGATGATGAAATTCCCTGTGGGAAGCCAGGTGGGACAGGTGTCGGGAGACCAAGGGGTCTAGCGAAAATGCTATATCCAATCGGTACAGGCGGGAGAAGCAAGGAAAAGGCCGATGGCAGAACCTGCCGGAGATAAAGCTGAAATGAAACCCGAAGAAAAGAGGCTTAAGGCCTTGACCCCGGCAGAAGAAGGCCAAAATCTCTCCATTTCAATGGAACACTTGCTGATCGCCAACACCAATTCCTCTGGAGGGCTCCTACCATCCAGAAGCCCAGACAAGAAGTCACTCCAACAGATCAACGAAAGTAAAGGACTTGGAACCAAAACAACAAGCACGTGCTATGCCCCAATTGTGAAAGGACAATGGGGAACTTTGATGGCCAAGGCGAGGGCAAAAGTCAAAGGCACAATTGAAATGCCGGATCAAGAGAGGGCTGAAGGAACAGAACACGAGGAAAAGGACAGCGATTCCTAAAAAGAGGGGAGTACGACTGACCATAACCCTTATCTATTTTGAAGTTTTCTTAGCCTTTTAATTAATCAGTATGCGAAAGACACAAGATCATGCCTCCTTGTTCTTAAAATCGTATTCCACAAATTGTTAGCTCTAAAATGAGGAGTAATTCCTTCAGTTCCTTACGCCTCACTTGGGGGGGGGGGGGGGGGGGGGAGGGGGGGGGGGGAGTAGGGGATACCCTACATCCCAATACTCATAATCCATTATCTTAAAATGCTTTTTAACCTGTATTCTGTTACCTCAAAATGCTTTAGCAAGAGGAACATGGAAAGCAAAAACAAGACAAGAAGTCATGTAAGTAGAAGGATAATATCCTAAATTGATAGGAGGTAATAAAAGCATATCAAAAGCGGGGCCTCAAAGAGCACCCAGCCAAAAGTAGAAAGAAGTAATATTGTTTATGCCCCACCAGCACTATTTCAGGGCTATGAAAAACACATCCCGTTACATAACATCAAAAAGTAAACTCCCTAGTAATAAAAGCATGGTCAGAGGGACGGATCTGAAGCAGATGCCGGATCTTCAGAATTGAACAGAGGGAAGGATGCAGCTTGATTCCCAGGAGCGGAGGAAGTTTCAGTCGAATGCAAAGGAAAGCCATCCTTAGAACAATTTGTTAAAATACTCAGAGCATCCTTTACCCTCAAACCGCTCTCTATATCTGGCAGAGTACGTACAGCGGAAGTAGTTTCTCGGGGGGAAGAGGGAAACAGAGCATCCTCTCTTCTTAGCTCCTGAAAAAGAAGAAAGATCACTAAGCAAAAAATAATAATACACTGTTAGTGGATGAACTTAACCACAATGAAAGCAAGAAAAGCACCTCATCGAAGGCCTTTTTCATGAGCCGCATGACAGTGGTGTCAGGAGAGAAGAGGGGAAAAGGGGGAGCATCCCAGGCAGGAAGATCCTCGGAGGATTGAACGGGTTGACAAAGGACCTCGGAAGCCTCTCTTAGTACGGACATGAACCAAGGTTCTCCAGTAGGAAGGAAACAATTCCTCTTAAGGGCCTCGGGTTTTGTCTCGAACATATGCACTATGGGTCCCAAGTTGATATCGGCAGCTCGCTCAGGGACGCCCAATTGATCACACCACTCAAAAACAACATCAGCAGCCCAATTCGTGAGAGGATCTTGATAGGGACTAATATCAGCCATATTCCACAAATAAACCAAATTAATAGAGAAGCGCACCTTCCTTAACCTTAGACTATAGTTCCTAGGGAAACTGATGTGTCAGATGCCACAATAGAGGCGGGAGCCTTACCTCTATGAAAGGAATAATAATTCCTAGGCGGAACTAGCATCAACAACGCCATTAACGGAGATAAGTATTACTTTTAAATGATGATCGATAGAGGCTACTTCGTGTGATAGCATAATATCAAAGAGATTATGCTAGGCACTAGACGCTCAATACAACTAAGAATCGTATGCCATGCAAGAAGCTATGAGGCTCTAACTTCCCCCATAAGCTATGAGGGATTTGCATGCATCTGCAAAGATAGAAGGATCTGACCAGATCCCATAAGTGTTTAGTAGAAGCTTGAGGTTCTGCGTAGCATACGGTTCGCGTGACTCTATGTACTATAGAGTGAGGACCACTGCATTCATGACAGAGGATGCTTTGCTTCCGTTGGAATTCCTTTTCTGTCCTTCCCTCATACGAATGATCACTTTTCACCCTCCCCACGCCTATAAATACTAAGTGAACGCACAACAACGTTATCATTCTCTACAAACAACACACACCTTGGTGTACTGTTTCATTCAATACTCTCTTTCTCAAGCTCTTCCGAGCTCAAGCAAGTCAAGGCGGGCAAAACCTTCTTCCGGGAAGCCGTAGTTCGCTTTCGCATCCATCTATCCTTCTCGACGCCGGGAGGAATCTCTTTCTTACACACACTACCTTGAACTTAAGGTAAAACCCTCATCACTTAAAGGGGAATGAGGCTCAACGAAGCCTCGCGCTCCTCGTTTCTCTCTTTCTCCTACCTCGTTTCTTCGTTATCTGCTTGTATGAATGCAAAACTCCATGAATCTTGCTAGTTTATGGCTAAAAACGCCCTTTATCCGTTACTTATAGCTCAAATATTATTTGTCATCACCACGCAAACCGTGCTCTGTACACACTACTCATTTATAGCTCTATACACGCATGAATCTCTTGCTCTTTACTGCTCTAACGCTTTACCCATAAATGTTCTTTACAAAACACGATGAACAATACCCTAAATTGTTGTGGATGTCTAACCCAGATCTATCAACTGGCGCCGTCTGTGGGAAATTCTTGAGTTGAGATGTCGATTTCCCCTGTTTTTATGCAAAATTCCAGCTCGTTGTTATAATGCTGTTTGCGATTTCCCTTTATTATGTCCTTATGTGGAGAATATGAGGAGATCTGATGTTACATTGATTGGGAACGCCCTGTTTGTGGTCTAACTAGCGGAAGCCCAGATGGGTATACTGTTGTCTGATATTTGCTAAGCTCTCCACGGTTAGGAGCTGTTGGGTGTGATATGATTTTAGGATTATACTCCCTTTGAAATGGAAATTGTGATAAACACGTCGATTGAAAGGAAACTTGTGTTTGAGAGGATGATTTTCTCTCCTTGAATGTGAATTAAGAATTGATATCAGTAAGTACTGTCAAAACCCATGGGTTCAAAGGGCTAATCCCCTGTTTATCTTCGAAGCTTTAATCGATTTTGATGATATATGCATAAACTTGTCCTGTCATTTACTCTGTCGCGATGATCACCTAGAATGGCGGCTATCTAATAGAAGGAATGTGTATTGAATGCGAGATTTATATTATTCCTGGAAAATTTTAGTATGTATACTATGAATTTGCTTCTAGCTACATTGCTTGTAACAAACCAACGCAGTAACTAGAAACAATCTCAAGGCCATATCTCCTTCATGACATGAATTGCGATGGCTAATTTGTTGTTGTTTTGCCAAAATCTTAAGGTTGTGAAGGATCCGGAGGAAAGCCGGGTCACAAACTGCAGCAATCTCAAAACACATTCGCTTCACCTTGTGTACTTGGTGAGCATACCATCCTGTCTATTATCTGCTCAATATGAAATCCATCTATGAGTTGCAAAGGATTGGTGATTACAGAATGAGCATCACTACTAAAGCTAGTCGAATGCCCCTGAATCACCATGACTTCAAAAACCATGGAATAAAAAAACATTAAAAAATGGAGAGCCGAAAGATGCCGAGGCTACCCCATTCACTTTGATGAAGGGAGCCCGCATCTGAAAGCAGAACCTCCTCCCAGAAGCCCTGTCTAACAGGCAACTCCCTCGTAAGCCCCAAATAACGGGCATAACCTCCTCCTAGAAGCCCTGTCTAACAGGCAACTCTCTCGTAAGCCCCGTATAACGGGCAGAACCTTATCAAAAAGCCCTACACAGTATGCAACACCATCGTAAGCCCCATACAATGGGCAGAACTCTTCATAAGCCCTATTTAATAGGAAACCCTCTCAAGAAAGCCCTGTTTAACAGGCAATATCATCGTAAGCCCCATATAATGGGCAGAACACTTTATAAGCCCTATTTAATAGGCAACCCTCGTACAAAGCCCTATCTAATAGGCACCTCTTTCGTAAGCCCCATCCAATGGGCAGAACCTTCTACAAAGCCCTATCTAATAGGCAACTCCTTCGTAAGCCCCATACAATGGGCAGAACTTTTCCTAAGCCCTACTCGGTAGGCAGCATCCTCACAAGCTCCATATAATGGACAAAACTCTTTGTAAGTCCCGCTAAATGGGCAGTGCACCCCCAAGTCTTGCTTTAAAGGCGACACTTCTATGTGTCACTCCCATAAGTTTTACCCATTGCATGCCGGTGGGTAAAACTTCACCTAAATCCCGCCTCATAAGCGGTATTCTTGAAAAACTCTATTTAATAAACAATACCTTTATAAATCTCTAAGGAGAATATCACTTTCATAAGCCCAATTTGATAAGTAGCGCTTCTGTAAGCTTTAAAAAATAGACCAAGCTCTCGTAAGCTCGGTTCAATAAGTAATACTCTCATAAATCCCGCATAAAATATATTACTCTCATAGTCCTTGGCTAACAAGGAATATCTTATAAGAAAGTCCTATAAAATAGGCGCTAACTATAAGAAGAGCCTATATGGCCGAGGCATCTCGTGCTAAGCTTAATAAAATAAGATGCCACACAAAATCTTAATGACCTTTCCTCCTGATCAGATCCCTTCAAGAGGCTTCATAAAGAAAGCCTTAGGAAAACAAACAATCTAATAAAGTAGGTTTCGTAAAGACAGAAGACGTCGACCTCAGCTTCATTCCGGCAAAAGCCACCCCCTTTTTTAAGAGTCTTATAACGAACAGACTATACTCGTTAAAGTCACAATAAATAATGCTCAAACGCAGAAAATTCGCTAATAACAAATTACGTATATGTCAAGTCTCTTTCAAAGAGCATCTGGAATTAATCCTCTAAACGTCCTCAAATCTTTGCAGATCCCTATAAGGATGAATGCTGCATCAGATGCTGCTTCTAAGGAGGCTGGTCAAGCCACTGGAAATCCAGAAGATTCTGTAATCGGAAATAAAGGAATAGGCACTATGCTGACAGAGACTAGTGTCAACATGGAGGCTCAGTTTTCTCCAGCTATGCTCCTCCAAATGAAAGCACTCGTAGAGGGAGCTGTGGAGAAGAGACTTCATACATTGGGGGCAAATCCCCAAAACACAGATCCCGTGGGCGAGACCCAGGAAGGAGGAGGAAGTAAAAGTACTCCTGCAATGCACAAGCAGAAGCCTATGCATCAAGGCATAACTTAAGAGCTAGTCTCAAGGCTGCCCCCGATAGCGGCCGAAGAGGAAGAAGGATTTTTCACTGACTGGGAATCCCCAGAAGAAGAAGGTCCTGAGGAACTCGAAGGAAATCTCAGTGAGAACACTGAAAATGCATGGGCCAAGAAATATGCCCAGCAGCAAGAGCAGATGAAGCTCTTGGCAAAAGAGGTCAAAAGACTGAAGGAACAAAAACAGGCCAAAGAAAGGGTCCCAAAAGAAACAAAGACGAGTGACAAAGAAGTTCGCAACCCAAACGAAGAAGGAAACCCAAAACCTTCCTCGAACAATGGGAGTGGAAGAAGCAAATCAGAACTTTTCCCCTTATATATTGATGAGAACAGCCCGTTCTCACTGGACATCCAAACTGATCCTGTTCCAAGCAATTTCAAAACAATCTTGTGAGTATCAGGGGAAAGGAGACCCCGAAGAGCACCTGATGAAGTTCGAAAGCTTATGTCTCCTTCATCAGTATTCAAAGGGGGTTAAGTGTCGATTGTTCCTCACAACCCTGTCAGGAACTGCTCAACATTGGTTCAAGCAGCTACCAAAAGCCTCCATACACTCCTTCATGGATCTGAAAGAAGTTTTTCTACAGCAATTCGTCAGTGCTAAAAGGACCACTCGGAACTCCTTGCATCTGACGACCATAAAACAAGGTGCCAACGAAAGTCTGAGGGACTACATGACACGTTTCAACGAGGCCGTCCTGGAAATCCCAGGAGTGGAGCCAAAGCTAAAAGTGCATGCCTGTGTGGATGGTTTGAAGCCAGGACAGTTCTTTGCTTCTCTGATTAAGAAAGAAGCTACCTCTTTTGAAGAGTTATTGACAAGAGTCCAAAAGTACATCCATATGGAAGAAGCTTTGAGCAGCAAGAGGGCTGAGTTGGCCGCTCAAAAAGAAAAGAAGCCGGAAGAAAGGAAAAGGCCGGCCCCAGATGCCAAAAAGATTGATAAGAATGAAAGGTTCTTAAGATCTTTTACTCCATTAATCAAGCAACCAGTCGACCTGCTCGAGGTGGTCTTAAGGAAACCTGGGGTTCAGATGCCCTCCGGGCATAGACAGCCACCAAGAAATCCACCTTCTAAAAGGTTCTGTAAGTTCCACAATGACTTTGGCCATATGACCAATGATTGTAGAAACTTGAGAATCGCAATCGAAAAGCTAATCTAGGAAGGAGAACTCTTGGAATACGTCAAAAAAGAGACAGAACAAAACAAAAAACTTAAAGAAGCTCCCGAAAAAGCAACTGACACTAGCCAAGGGCCAGAGCCCAAAGGCGTTCTTAAAATGATATATGGAGGACCAACCATGGGAGACTCCAACAGAAGCTGAAAAGCATCTGCCAGAGAATTACATATGCATGAAAGGCATGGGGTCTGGAAGGTTGAAGCAGGCCTACCCCCACCAGAAATCTCATTCGGGCCAGAAGATAACCGGAAAGTGGTTCACCCGCATGATGATGCGTTGGTCATCACAGTGGAAATAGAGAGATATCAGGTCCAAAGAGTCTTTGTGGACACAGGAGCCACAGTCAATGTTATATTTGAAAGTTGTTTCAACCAAATGAGCCTCCAGAAGCCATTGAATGGGGTAGCTACGGCACTACACGGTTTCTTAGGAGATCCGGTGATGTCACTAGGATCAATTGATTTAATGCTCACTCTGGGCGAAGGGCCTACACGAGTGTCAAAGCCAGTCACCTTCTTGGTGGTGCGACAACCATCTTCCTATAACATCATTCTAGGAAGGACAACATTGAATCCGTTCCAAGCAGTGGTTTCCACTTACTATCTGATGATGAAATTCCCCGTGGGAAATCAGGTAGGGCAAATATCGGGAGATCAAGAGGTCTTGCGAAAATGCTATGTCCAATCGGTGCAAGCAGGAGAGGCCAGGAAAAGGCCGATGGCAGAACCTGCCACCGAAGGGGATGAGATGAAACTCGAAGGGAAAAGACTTAAAACCCCAACTCCAGCAGGAGAAGGTCAGAACCTTTTCGCTTCAATGGAACACTTGCTGATCACCAGCAACAACCCTCCTGAAGAACTGATGATATCCCAGGACCCAGCCAAACAACTGCTTCAACAGATAAACGAAAGTAAAGGGCCTGAAGCTGAAGCCACAGGCAGATGCCACACCCCAATTGTGAAAAGGCAGTGGGAAGAATTGATAACCCAGGCAAGGGTGAAAGTCAAAAGTGCAAAGGAAGTACTAGACCAAGAAGATGTCGAGGAGACAACAGGCAAAGGAAAAGTTATCACCCTCGAAATATGCAGGGAAAATTGAGAATTACTCTCAAGAAGAAAGTATGATGGGCTATGACCCTTTATTCGTTTTGAAAAACTCTTATTCTATGATTAACTGATGTATGAAACATTGGATCATACCTCTTTATCTTTAAAGTAGTTATATTTCGTATGTGTTTAGCCCTCAAATGAAGTGTAATTCCTTCAGTCCCTTACACCTCACTTGGGGGGGGGGGGGGGGGGGAGTAGGGGATACCCATATACCCGTATCCCATTAGCTTAAAATGCTATCTCAAAATGCTGCCATTATCTTAGAATGTTATTTTACACTAAGATGTTATCCTACTATTTTGTCCCATCACCCTAAAAATACTGGGAATATCTCTAGCTCACCATCTTAAAATACTTCAGCAGGTAGAAACAGGGTAAAAAGTAAAGCCCCTATAAATACAAGAATAAGAGAGATAACATTCTAAGCTGAATAAGAAATAACATAAACATGTTATAAACAGGGCCTCGAAGAAGCATCTGGCCCAAATCAAAAGTAACGATTGTTTGTGCCCCAATAACACGATTTTAGGGTCATAAAAAGCACCCCACCACAAACACCAAAAAATAGATTGTTCAACAAACATCTTATCCAAAGTAACAAAATTAAGGAGATGGACTTCGAATAAAAGCCAGGTCCTCAGAGCTAGACGAATGAGAGATTGAAGCTTCGCCCTTGGGAACAGGGGAGATATCAGTGGAAGGCAAGATCCAATTATCTCTGGGATGGCCTAGGGGAACGTTAAAGATATCATTCGCCCCTGAGCTATCCTCCTCACTTGATAGGATACGAGCGGAAGGAGTGGTTCCTTGAGAAAAGGAGGGACCCGCAGTCTCCTTCCTCACTAGTTCCTGAAAATATAAATAGAATCACTAAATAGATAACAATCAACCCGTAATGGGCAGGCAAAGCTCTAGCAAAGAGAAAAGGAGGCACCTCATCAAAGGCTTTTTTCATAAGCTGCATGGCAGTAGTATCAACGGAAAAGAAAGGGAAAGGGGGAACATCCCAAGTAGGAAAGCCCTCAAGGGCCTCAATGGGCTGGCAAAGCGTTTCAGCAGCTTTTCTCAATACTGGCATAAACCAAGGTTCCCCAGTAGGAATGAAGCAATTCCTCTTGAGGGCTTCAGGCTTTGTTTCGAACAAATGTATTATGGGCATCAGATTGATAGAGTTAGCACGCTCAGGGACGCCCAGCTGGTTACAGCATTCGAAAACAACATCGCCAGCCCAGCTGGTGAGAGGGTCTATCATTCTGGCCCAGAAATAAGGAGAATTGATAAACGCTTCAGGCAATTGCTTCACCAAAGAGCCTTTGAAAGCTTGACCACAGGGGGACATCAAGAAATTAGACCGGCAAACTTGTATCCCCCTGGAAATGCCTTCGCTAGAGCCTTTCTTCATCCCTTCCATGAGAGAAGTAGTCCGGGAATGTTCCAAATCTTGTTCATGAGTAAGAGTTAGTTGTTCTGCTTGTATAGCAAAGTCTGCCTTCATTTCCAATGATCGCTCTAATGAAGCTTCCAGAGCCCCATCTAATTCCCTTATTCGCTCTGATAGTGAAGCCAAGCGTAGCTCAAGAGTAGAGCAATATTTCTCCTTAGCACGAAGACGATCTCGAAGATCGCGAGCCTCGACTTGGGCACGGTCCCTACTTTGTTCAACCTCAACTAGAATCTCCAAGAACTGATCAAAAGCCAAGGCCTGAATGCAGAAGGAGGGTGTTGTAAACTGATTCACTTCTGAAAACACAAAGGAATGAAAATCACCCGCTTTTCAGAAAAAGAGGTATCAATGCTTATCCCCAATGAAAAAAAAAAAGGGGGGGGGGGGGGGGGGGGGATGGAAGTAGGACTTTACCATGACCAGCTAATGGCGGTTCAGGAAAGCAGAACCCTGAACGAGGTTTCATTGCTATCGTCTCCTGTAGGTCTTCGTGGTCAGATTCTGAAACCCTAGTGCCCGTAGAGGGTAATGCAGGGGCGTCGTCTAAAGAGGAAATAGGCTCAGGGTTGAGGATTTTGGCCTCAACCATTCTCTGCTCTAACTTCGTTTGAATCTTTTGAAGCAATTCCCCCTCATCAGCATTCATGGCTGAAAACAAATGCAAATAAAACTCAATCTTCTAAGAAATCTTGAGATTCTCCTGTAAAAGTGCTCGTTATACTTGCCCTTAAACCAGGTTCGCCAAGGCAAGAATCGGTATTAACGATTCCTTCTAAAAAAAAGAAAAAAAAAAAAGAGAAAGACGGGGGAAGAAAAGCCCCTTATAGGCAAAACCTGCACAAACGCAGGAGAGAGATATATGAAGATAATGAACACTAAATAAACTACCTAAGAGCAAGGAAGACAAAACAATCACTGGAAATGTTGAGTAGAAAAATGTGAATGTTCCCACTTTTCTCAGAAGCCAACATATAGACGCTTCTGGACCTGGGGGGGGGGAGTAGCTGATAGGGACTAATATCAGCCATATTCCACAAATAAACCAAATTAATAGAGAAGCGCACCTTCCTTAACCTTAGACTACAGTTCCTAGGGAAACTGATGTGTCAGATGCCACAATAGAGGCGGGAGCCTTACCTCTATGAAAGGAATAATAATTCCTAGGCGGAACTAGCATCAACAACGCCATTAACGGAGATAAGTATTACTTTTAAATGATGATCGATAGAGGCTACTTCGTGTGATAGCATAATATCAAAGAGATTATGCAAGGCACCAGACGCTCAATACAACTAAGAATCGTATGCCATGCAAGAAGCTATGAGGCTCTAACTTCCCCATAAGCTATGAGGGATTTGCAGGCATCTGCAAAGATAGAAGGATCTGACCAGATCCCATAAGTGTTTAGTAGAAGCTTGAGGTTCTGCGTAGCATACGGTTCGCGTGACTCTACGTACTATAGAGTGAGGACCACTGCATTCATGACAGAGGATGCTTTGCTTCCGTTGGAATTCCTTTTCTGTCCTTCCCTCATACGAATGATCACTTTTCACCCTCCCCACGCCTATAAATACTAAGTGAACGCACAACAACGTTATCATTACTGTTTCATTCAATACTCTCTTTCTCAAGCTCTTCTGAGCTCAAGCAAGTCAAGGCGGGCAAAACCTTCTTCCGGGAAGCCGTAGTTCGCTTTTGCATCCATCTATCCTTCTCGACGCCGGGAGGAATCTCTTTCTTACACACGCTACCTTGAACTTAAGGTAAAACCCTCATCACTTAAAGGGGAATGAGGCTCAACGAAGCCCCGCGCTCCTCGTTTCTCTCTTTCTCCTACCTCGTTTCTTCGTTATCTGCTTGTATGAATGCAAAACTCCATGAATCTTGCTAGTTTATGGCTAAAAACGCCCTTTATCTGTTACTTATAGCTCAAATATTATTTGTCATCACCACGCAAACCGTGCTCTGTACACACTACTCATTTATAGCTCTATACACGTGAATCTCTTGCTCTTTATTGCTCTAACGCTTTACCCATAAATGCTCTTTACAAAACACGATGAACAATACCCTAAATTGTTGTGGATCTCTTATCCGGATCTATCAGATCTATCATCCGTGCCCAAAAATAGGGAGAATTGATAAACACCTCAGGCAATTGTTTCACTAAAGAATCTATAAAAGCCTGACCATATGGGGACATTATGAAATTAGACCGGCAAGCTCGTATCCCCATGGAAATGCCTTCATCTGAGCCTTTCTTTTATCCCCTTAATGAAGGAAGAAGGCTGGGAACGTTCCAACTCCTGCTCATGTGTGAGAGTCAGTTGCTCTATATGTACAGTGAAGTCTGCTTTCGCTTCCAACGCCCGTTCTAATGAAGCTTCTAGAGCTTTCTCTAATTCCCTCACTCGCTCTGATAATGAGGATATGCGCAATTCAAGAACAGAGCAATATTAATTTCTCCTTATTATGAAGACAGTCTTGAAGATCACGAACCTTAACTTGAAAACGGTCCCTACTTTGTTCAACCTCAGATAGAATCTCTAAGAACTGGTCGAAAGCTAAAGCTTGAGCACCGAAGGAAGGGGTTGAAACCTGGTTCGCCTCTGTAAACACAGGGGAATGAAAATTGCCCATTTTTTTCGAAAGAAGAGGCACAGATGCCCGCCCTAGTCAAAGGGGAGGAAAGGAAATAGGGTTTACCGTGTCCCTTGAAATGGCTAGCTATAGGCAGTTTGGTGGAGCAAAAGCCCATACGAGGTTTCATCATTATTATCTCTTGAAGATTTTCTGGGAAAGATTCCGAAACTCTGGCGTCCGTGGAAGACGGCGCAGGGGCATCATCCAAAGAGAAAATGGGCCCGAGATTAGCAGTTCTGACCTCGGTCATCCTCTGTAATAATTTCATTTGAATCTTTCGTAGTATTTCTTCGTTATCAGGATTCATAGCTGAGAATAAATGCCGGCAAAACCCAATCTTTAGAAATCTTGAGAAATAATCCATACATGGAAATTTCCGTCATATTCAAAAAAAAAAAAAAAAAAAAAAAAAAAAAAAAAAATCCCTTTTGAACGCAGATTGTATGAATATAAGAAGGGAAGAGTGGTAGTAAAGAACTTACTTGGTAAAAGAGGAGAGCAAAGTAATCGCTCGAAATGCAAAATGAAAGAACGAGAATGTTGCTGTTTATCTCGAAGATGCAGTATGAGGAAGAGAAAGGAGGAAGTTAAAAGGAAAAAAGAGAGTGGAGTGATATCTCACTTATCATTCCACATCGGCTTGTAAAAGAGGAGGAGACGCCTTTTCGTTTTCCCAAAAGTAATACACATTTCTTATCAAAATATATTATTTTATTCTCTTGCCTGAGAAGAAGGAGCAATAATGAGCACAAGGAAGTAAGCCTAACTTTATCCTCGGAAAAATAATTGTCGTTTCAATTTCTCTGCATGACCAGACGGTTATAGGCTAAAAAATAATAATAAGAAGAAGAAGCAAAGGCCAAAGCCAGGATAGTTTTTCCGCCCAAAAACGTCCGTTAGAAGCTCTCATGCAAATGCTTCTGGACCTGGGGGGGGGGGGGGGGGGGGGAGTAGCTGATAGGGACTAATATCAGCTCTACCATATAATCAATTCGGATTCATAAGAAGGCATGTTCCCATAACCTTAGGGTATCATCTCAGAAGAAATTTAATACCAATAATGCTACGTAACAATAACAGATTGTGGCCAAGTTCATTTTCTTTATAGTATCAGATGCCATGCCCATTGCCAGGGTCCTGCCCAGGAGTTGTTCCCCATAGGGGTATAGCAATAAAAGGTTCTGCAGGCTTTTGGAAGTTTCAGACGCTGAATAAGGTTACGAGGTATGCAGAAGCCATGAGAACATTCCTCGTCTCGGGAGCAATTCGAGTTTCGTTGGCATCTGCTAGGAGTGAAGGATCTGCGTAAACACGCAATCCGCATGACTCTACATGCCTTAGGGTGAGGACCACCATATTAATAACGAAAGGAATCTCACTTGATAGGAATTCCTTTTCTGTCCCCTTATCGCATGAAAGATCACCTTTTCACCCTCTTTGCACCTATAAATACCGAGTGATCGCACACCTCATCATCCATCATCACAACACAACTCTTCATACAAACACGCACTCTGCGTACTATTCCATTCATTTCCCACATTCTGCTCCGAGCTCCCTCGAGCTCGAGCAGTCGAAGCTTTCCAAGGCCTTCTCCCCTGGAACTTCACTCACGATCACCGCCATCCTCTCCTTCTCGTCGTCGGGAAGAATCTCTCTCTCTCGCGCACCATCTCAAGCCCAAGGTATAAACCCTCACTACCATGGGAGGAAGAAGCCCAGCAAAGCTTTACGCTCTCGGTTTCTTTCTCCTCCCATTTCCTCTCTTTGTTTCCTACTTAAATGAGTTCTAAACGCCCATGAATATAACTGATTTACGGCTAGAAACACCCCTTATTTAAGCATATAGCTTGATTATTACTTGCTACCCTTATGTGAACAATGTTGTGTATGAAATCGGTATGAAATGCTTAGTTATGGCTGATAAAGCCACACGAATCTCTTGCTCTCTATCATGGCAATGTTTTATCTATGAATGCTCCTTGCAAATATGATGAATAATCACACAATTGTTGTAGATCTTCAACCCGGATCTATCAACTGGCGCCGTCTGTGGGAAATTATAGTCTAAGATGTTGATTTCCCTTGTTTTATGAAATTCTCGCTCGTTGTTACAATGTTGTTGATGGTTTTCCTTATCTTTCCTTTATGTGAAGAGTATGAGAAAACTTGATGGTAGAGTGGATGGGCATGCTGTATTTGTTGTTTAATCCGCAGAAATCTGAGTGCGAACATTATTGCTTGATTTTATTATGCCCCTTCATGATTGTGGGCAGCAGAATGTGGTATGACTATTAGATTATGCTCTCTGTATAGCAAAAACTGCGATGGACACCCTGCTAAAGGGAAACCCAAATTTGAGATAATTTGTTCTTCTTCCTTATGTGTGAGTTTAAATCTGCTATTTATAAATGCTGTTGGAATTGTTGAGCTTGGAGCATCGTCCTCTGCAGTAGCTCCGGAGCATCGTCCTCTACAAGGTCCAAGGGGAGACTTGTAGAGCCACTTGTCTTGCAATTTGAGAGAAGACATAGAAGAAGGAATTCTAGAGAAGAGCAAGAAATGGGTGATCAAAACCCGAATATGGAGGCTATTATGAGAAGGATGGAAGAAATGCAAGTAGAAATTGATGAGCAAAAGAGGAAGGCTAATGAGGCGCCACCACCTCCTATCAACTTATGTATCAAGCTCCAACGGATCAATATCAAGGAGGAGAGTGGGGCACGATCAATGCCAACAATTTCGAGTTGAAGACCGGCTTGATTCAAATGGTGATGAATGCTCAATTTGGAGGAAGCCCCCTAGAGGATCCAAATGCACATCTTACTTCCTTCTTGGAGATGTGTGACACCGTTAAGCTAAATGGTGTCCCTTGTGATGCCATTCGACTAAGGATGTTTGGTTTCTTGAGGGATAGAGCCAAAGATTGGTACAAAGGATTGAATAAGTCGGAGATACACACTTGGCAAGATCTTTGCAAGGCTTTCTTATCGAAGTATTTCCCTCCCTCAAAAGCTCACAAGATGATTTCGGAGATTTCCCATTGCTCTCAACATGGGGATGAGACCTTATTTGAAGCTTGGGAAAGGTATAGAGAGCTCATCCGGAAATGTCCTCAACATGGTTTGAGTGAAGATCAACAAGTGACTCACTTCTATAGTGGACTCACTTCTCATACAAGGAGTGTAGTTGATGCCACCGCGGGGGGTTGTTTGTTGAACAAGCATGCCAAGGAAGCATTGAGGATAATTTAGGAGATGGCGGCTCATGCCTACCAATGGCCTATGGAACGGACTTCCACAAAGAGGGTTGCCTCTCTATCGGATGAGAGGTATGATGAATTGACTTCACTAATCACTACTCTAAAGAGTGATTATGACAAGGGTCAAAGAGACATGATGGAGAAAAGAGCCATCGAGAAATATAAGAATGACGAGGTCTTAAATGAGGAGGAGGTGAAGTACATCAACCGTTGGAATCAAGGTAATTTTTAAAGAAATTATGGAAATCCTACCTTCAACAATCACCCAAACCTCTCCTATGGAAATCCGCAAAATCCATCAATGTTCCTCAATCTTCTCCTCCCGGATTTGGTGTTTCTCATCAAGTAGTTGAGGGAAAGAAGCCTCTTCAACCGGGGTTGGAAAGTATCATTCAACAAATGGCCGCTCAACAAAGCACTTTCATTGCTCAAACGGGGCAAAAGGTCACCACCTTGGAGAACACGGTTTCCTCCATGGACAAGCATATCAAGATGCTTGAGGGTCAAATTAGTCAAATGGCTAACCATGTTGCCTCTCAACACAAGCAAGGGCAATATCCGAGCAATACGGAGGTGAACCCCAAGGGAAATTGTAGTGCCATTGTTATAAGAAGTGGAAGAGCATATGGAAGCAAAGAGAAAGTTGTAGATGTTGAAGAAGAGCCATTAGTTGAGGATTTGCCATATGAAGAGGAAGACCACATGGTTGAGACAAAGAAGAAGGAAGTGAGAAATCCTATTCTTGAGAGGGAGTTTCTTAAGAGAAATGATGTGGTGGAAGTTCCTTTACCTACAAAGGATGTCATCACCAAGGCACCTTTCCCTCATCGTCTACCAAAGCCCAAGATGGATGAGAAGATGAAGAGGTTCTTGGCCATGATTAGCAAGGTACAAGTTAACATTCCTTTGTTGGATGCATTGAGAGATATGCCCGGGTATGTGAAATTCTTGAAGGATGTCGTTTCTAACAAAAGGAAGTTTGATTTGCTTGAAACCATCAATATGAGTGAAGAGTGTAGTGCGGTTCTCCAACGAAAGCTACCTCTCAAGCAAAAGGATCCGGGATCGTTTACCATTCCTTGTCTCGTTGGAGTTCAAAATTTTGGTAATGTTCTTTGTGATCTTGGAGCCTCTATCAATTTGATGCCTTTGTCTATCTTTAAGAGGCTTGACATTGGAAATCTTCGTCCTACTCCGGTGTGCCTACAAATGGCGGATCGGTCTATCACTTATGCACAAGGAATTGTTGAAGATGTGCTAGTGAAGGTAGAGTCCTTCATATTCCCGGTGGATTTTGTTGTGCTTGATATGCCGGAAGACAAAGAGATGCCTCTCATTCTTGGGAGACCATTTTTGGCAACCGGGAGAGCCTTGATTGATGTGCATGAAGGGAATCTTACATTTCGAGTCAACAACGAAACCCTCACCATTTCGATCTATGATGCAATGAAGAAATCAAAGGATCATGACTTTGAGGAGTGCAATGTCATAGGGGTTGTATCACTATCTCAAAGAGAGGGTCGTTTGGAATTCCAAGACTCCGTCTACCCATATTCCGAGCTCGATGAGGCTTGTGATGAACTTTTGGCGCCCTAGCTCTTATGGAGTCTCAAGAGTCTTCGTCTCCTATCGACCCACAAATTCTCTCGTCTTCTCAACATGAGCATGATTTATTCCCAAATAACACCGAAGAGAATCCACTCCAAGATTGGAGCTCTACGGATGAAGTCGAGAAAGACGATGATGAGGAGCAAGCTAAGTTTGGGGGTGTTACCCCTCATAAGGAAGTTGTGAAGTTCTTTGAGGACGTAGACAAAAGGAAGGAGAAAATGGATGACGATGATCCTTTGATCCTTGGTATGTCTTTCGTGCCTACGAGCCGAATTTTGGGGGAATTGTGCAATGAAAGCCTTACTTTTCGAGTTAATGGAGATGAGACGACATTTCATAAGCCGGAAGTTGAGATTGAATTGCCAATTCCGATTGAAGAGAAGGGCTACAAGATCGGGGTCGAGTCTCGGGTGAAGCTTGTGTATCCGTTTCATGGAGGAGGTACAAAGAGGAATGAAGCAAAGCCTCCTTGGGAGATAGGAGATCCATTTCACGACGAATGTGGAGACGTCAAATTTCGAGGCAAGGATTCATTTGATGTACCATGAGCTCAAGTGAGGTATCGTCAAGCTAGCGACGTTAAACAAAGCGCTCGTTGGGAGGCACCCCAACACGTATCCTTTATTTTCTCGTTTTCTTCAAGTTTAGTCGTTTTAGTCGAATAAGAGTTGAGAAGTGGGTCAATATATTTTGGAAAGGAATTTCTAAGTGTTGGGTGTTTTCTTATGCCTTAGAAAATTTTTGAGATTTTTCAAGTTGGCAATTTCATGCCTTAGAAAAATTTTGAGAATTTTCAAGTTTTGTATTCCAACACTTAGAAAATTTTGAGGGTCTAAGTTCTACTTTTGTGCAGTCCGGCGGTAAAATCAATAAAAAAATAGCAAAACTTGTCGGAATTCGATTTCGTCGATTGCGTTGAGTTCCTAAGACTCGGGAGTAGGGGGAGGACCGACTTTCGTCCCGGACCGGCCCGAAAAACGCCCGGGCCAAGCCCGGGAACAGACTCGACTGCGGCCAAGTGTGCGACCGAGCCGTAGGTCGCAGCTTGGGTCACATTCTACCGGCTCAAATGCGGCCTAACCGTAGGTCGCATTCCACGGCGTTTCGACGGCCACTCAAATGCGGTCAACGCCCGTTGACCGCAGCTCCTCCTTCTCCCCCTATTTTTCATTTTTGTTTTTCTTTTTCTTTGTATGCTATGTGTGTGTCTTCTTCCTCATTTACTCAACCCATCTACTACTTTATCTCTCTACCTTCTAGCACTTCTTCATGAACATGGCAAAATTTTGAATTTTTCTTTCACTCATATCTCTTAATCCTCTTTGAATCTTGCAAAACCCCACCATTGAGTTGCTTTTCATCACATAAGCTTCCTTTTAAGACCAAAATTGTTCATTTTCATGCTTGTTTTGGTGTAAAGCAAGAATTGGGTTGTGGTTAAGTTCTTGAGGTGGTTTGCTAATTTTTGTCCTATTTTGCAAAGAATCATGAGGTAAGACGTTTCTCACATTGTCCTAGCATGATTTTATGGAAGTTCTTCTACTCTTCTCTTGATTGAGCATGTAAATTGATCTTGGAAGCATGATACAAAATGTTGAGTATGTTATGGTTTTGTGCTCTTGTAAGAGGAGATGGTTGAATGGTTAGATATGCACGCATGAAAGTATGATGTGGATTGATAGCTTCATTGTGTGATGATTTGGGCTCCACATGTGAGGATTAAGCTTTATATGTATTTTTCTTGCTTGTAGGAGAAGTTCTAACAAAGGGAAGGAACCTATCAAGCATGACGAAGGAAGGATTCAACTTAGTCGAGCACGTACCGGAATGAGCAACATTGAACGTGATTTACATCCAAAGCTTGGACCTTTGTGAGTGTAGTTTAAATTCCTTATTATTCTTCCCTCCACACTCATTTTAGACTTTGTTTCTAAAATAAGTTTGGGGGAGGGGGGTAGGATAAGGTCTTTAAACCACTTTTCTCTCTTCGGTTTTTCATTAAAGTTGTGATTTTTAAGCTTGTTTTGGCTTAATAGAGTCGATTGAGTTGCTATGATGTGGTTGGAGGATGTTGCTTGTTGATGGGATGAGAGTGTGTAGAATGGATTGTGTGTGGTGGAGTTTTGAGGAGAAGAAAATTTTGGAATTTGAAAGGGGTGTGTGCAAATAATTCAAGTGACGTTTTCACGCTTTATAAGGGTGCTTAGTTGCGTAGGTGCAAAATTTTTCAAGTTCCATTTTAAAAGCATCACTTGAGTTGTAGTGCTTCTTGTTCACATGGTTAGATATTGTGGTTATCGCTCCTTTGCTTTCAAGAGAGATGTCGATGATGATTTGAGCGGAAATTGCATCATATTTTTGGGATTTCTCATGTGTGTGTTGAGTATGAAATGATTGCATAACATGATTAACTAGGAATGATTGATCTTAGGCACATGAACTCTAAACAAAAGCTTGTGAGGTTTGAGCCAAAACGTTTAATTGATAACGTTCTTTTTCTTTCTTGAGAGTTTGCCATGTATTGCATTGTTATCTTCTAGAACTTGCCTTCTATCTCGATCGAGGTTGCTATATGTGCTACGAGAACTTAGAAATGATTTTAGGCCCTCACTTGTTAGCTTCATTATTCCCTAAACACTAACCAAATGAAACGTTAACTTTGTGGTCCCCCTTGAGCCTTTGAAGCCTTTGTTGCTAAACCGGATGAAAGGGGGTGAAGGTTGGTTAAGGGAATCTATTGAGAGGTTGTGAAGTAGTGAGAAAGCGAGGTTTGAGTAGTTTGATTGAAGAGATCGGTTTGAGATGAGAATACTCCTATGAGCTCTAATAAAAAAAAGGAAAAGAGAAAAAAGAAAAAAAAAATGAAAGAGATGAGAATGGAATTCTCATAATAAAAAAAAAAAGGAAGTGAAAAAAAAAATGATGAGAAAAGAAAAAAAAAAGAAAAAGAAGTTGAAAAGAAAAAAAAAAGAGTTTGAATAAAGTTAGTTGTGAATGAGAGCATAAAGGAGTTATTCATGATTATTTGAGAAGCTTCAATCAAGCTTATGTACTTGAGAGTGTAAAGAGGTGAGATGGTTGACTAAGCTATTTCTAGCCTAGCAATAATATCGAACAAGGTAAGTCCGAATGTCGAACCACAAGGAGTGAAATGGCAATAGCAAATCAAGTAGTCTATATCGTCTCCATTATACTATCTAAGCACACATTCATGGTTTGGTTTTTCTCAACTAGGCAAAGAGTAAAATAGACAATGTAAAGTAAACAAAGATAGTAGAATGCAAATACGAAGAATCAACAATAGTGAAGGCATGGATCCAAGTGATTTCCAATATGATGATGATGAAGGTCTTAGAATCTAGATGCTTCAAGCCAATTTAATCCACCTTGGATGGTTTCTTATATTATATATGCTAACCTACCTTACTAGGGTGATTAACAAGTAGATCAATAGAGCAATAAATGCTTTCTAATCCTTTAAATACCCTATCAACTCCAAATAGCTCAAATTAGTCTAAGATAACCTACCAACTCTCATCCAACCCATCTAATTCTTTCTAGGAACTATATGAGATGAAATCAAGTGATATGGGTATGGATTGATGCCAAGTGCTATGAAAGGAAGCTTCCTAGGCATTCCCTCAAACACCTTAGATGCACTCCTAGTGATCAATTATTCATGCATACAAATTAAAGTCCCCATCCATAGGCAATCCAAGGGGAAGGTAGATCAACATCCTAGAATCTAACACCTAACATCTACATCAAATTATCCATCACTTGGAGCCATAAGCAAGCTTAGCTAGCCATAGATCTAGCAATCAAACCATAGAAAATAAGAGAAAACATAATAAAAATAACAAGGAAATGAAAAGGAATAGAAATTCTTCAATAATCTTCAATCTCCAAGCTTGATCATCCAACAAATATTTGAAAATACCAAAGTAGAAAGAGGGAAAATAGCTAGGGTTCTAAGAGAAAGTGCAAAAGTGAATTACAAATGTTGTTGGATGACAAATAAGGAAAATAACTAGCTATTTATAGTTTTCCCACAAATTGGGTTCAAATTGCAAATA
Organism: Thymus mandschuricus; assembly: GCA_029379335.1. NCBI lineage: Eukaryota > Viridiplantae > Streptophyta > Magnoliopsida > Lamiales > Lamiaceae > Thymus > Thymus mandschuricus. The sequence continues at coordinate 23,738,329 of CM057079.1, forward strand.
CTAGAAACTTGAGTTGAGAAGGTGGGGTAAAATTTGTAATTTCTGGAAAGTTGAGTAGAGGTTTGACTTGTGCATTTTCGGTTGACTTGTGCATTTCCGCCCACATTTCACAGTTTGCGCGCTCTCACGGTTTTGGCTCGTTCTCTCTCGTCCGGCATCGGAAAATTAATCCTCAAAGTGCTACGGCTTCCTCTCTCGATCCTCTTCGACATAGGATAAGTCAAACTCGCCCAGAAAATTGCCACAGCACCTGAAATCAGCACAGAAATCGAGAGAAAACGCAAAGCATATAGAAAATGTATAAATTGCAAAAACCTATCATTTCCTATTCATTTAATCACATATCTCAACCAAAACACGCATTGAGACGCACTCTAAAGCATGCTAAATATGTGGTTATCAATGGTGAAGGTAGAAGGTGGAGAAATTCACACTTAGGTTGCGTTCTCTTTTATGCGAAAGAAAATGAGAGAAAAGAGAAATTCACCCTATAAATCCCACCCTTTTTCTCACCTTTTCTCACATTTTCTATTTTTCCACACTACAATGAAGAGAAAATATTATCTCTCCAATTTGGTGTTGTAAATATTATCTCCAATTTAAGGTGTAAAATCCCCCCTCATTTATAAAAGGTGAGAAAAGGTGAGAAAAGGGGTGAAATTTATAGAGTAATTTTCTCTTTTCTCTCATTTTCTTTCGCATCAAAGAGAACGCAACCTTAGAGTGGAAAAGAGAAGGTGAAAGTACTTAGGAGATTTCTTAGTCACTTAGCCTAAAAATCCCTACCTAAACCAATATCCCCACATTACAAGCCTAAATAAAAGACCTAATTGATCTTAGTTCGAGTGCACAACCAAGCGATGGAGATCTTGAGATTTAGGGCAAGCTTATGGTAAGAGCGATGCATGCATGAGTTCGATGAGTGTAAACATTTCTACCATACACTTGAGAGAAAGAGTGATACACTTACACTTTGAGAGGTTTGGAGTTTCATTATGCTTGAGTGATTGATTTCTTGGTTGAGAGTGTTGTGTGGTTGTGGATTATTTAATGTACCTTGGGAGTTCCATGTTTGAAAATGCTTTATTGAGTGAGCTTTGAGGCATCGATGACCTTGATTTGCATACCCATATGTGTTTATGTTCTTTGATTGTTCGTTCCATTGTCGGGACGAGCAATGGCTTAAGTTTGGGGGAGTTTGATAACCACATATTTAGCATGCTTATGAGTGCGTCTCGATGCGTGTTTTGGTTGAGATATGTGCTTAAATGAATAGGAAATGTTAGGTTTTTACAGTTTATGCATTTTCCATATGCTTTGCGTTTTCTTTAGTTTTCCGTGCTGATTTCAGGTGCTGTAGCAATTTTCTGGGCACATTTGACTTATCCTATGTCGAAGAGGATCGAGAGAGGAAGCCGTAGCACTTTGTGGATTAATTTTCCGATGCCGGACGAGAGAGAACGAGCCAAAACCGTGAGAGCGCGCAAACTGTGAAATGTGGGCGGAAATGCACAAGTCAAACGAAAATGCACAAGTCAAACCTCTAGTCAACTTTCCTGAAATTACAAATTTTACCCCACCTTCTCATCTCAAGTTTCTAGTATTTGCAATTTGACCCCAATTTGTGGGAAAACTATAAATAGCTAGTTATTTTCCTTATTTGGCATCCAACATCACTTGTAATTGACTTTTGCACTCTCTCTTAGAACCCTAACTATTTTCCCTCTTTCTTCTTTGGTAATTTCAAATATTTGTGGATGATCAAGCTTGGAGATTGAAGATTATTGAAGCATTTCTATTCCTTTTCCTTTCCTTGTTATTTCCATGATGATTTCTCTTACTTTTGATGGTTTGATTGCTAGATCTATGGCTAGCTAAGCTTGCATATGGCTCCAAGTGATGGATAATTTGATGTAGATGATAGGTGTTAGAATCTAGGATGTTGATCTACCTTCCCCTTGGATTGCCTATGGATTGGGACTTTAATTTGAATGCATGAATAATTGATCACTAGGAGTGCATCTAAGGTGTTTGATGGAATGCCTAGGAAGCTTCCATTCATAGCACTTGGCATCAATCCATACCCGTATCACTTGATTTCATCTCATATAGTTCCTAGAAAGAATTATATGGGTTGGATGAGAGTTGGTAGGTTATCTTAGACTAATTTGAGCTATTTGGAGTTGGTAGAGCATTTAAAGGCTTAGAAAGCATTTATTGCTCTATTGATCTACTTGTTAATCACTCTAGTAAGGTAGGTTAGCATATATGATATAAGAAACCATCCAAGGTGGATTAAATTGGCTTGAAGCATCTAGATTCTAGAACCTTCATCATCATCATATTGGAAATCACTTGGATCCATGCCTTTCATATTGTTGATTTTTCGTATTTGCATTTTACTAGTCTTTTTTACTTTACATTGTCTACTTTACTCATTGCCTAGTTTAGAAAAAAAAAAACCAAATCATGATTATGTGCTTAGATAGTATGATGGAGACGATATAGACTACTTGATTTGCTATTGCCATATTCACTCCTTGTGGCTCGACCCGGACTACTAGCTAGTTCGGTATTATTGCTAGGCTAGAAATAAGCTTAGTCATACCCTTATGTGAACAATGTTGTGTATGAAATCGGTATGAAATGCTTAGTTATGGCTGATAAAGCCACACGAATCTCTTGCTCTCTATCATGGCAATGTTTTATCTATGAATGCTCCTTGCAAATATGATGAATAATCACACAATTGTTGTAGATCTTCAACCCGGATCTATCAAGCAGCAAGAACCCCTCAACATAATGGAGTTGTTGAAAGAAGAAATCGCTCGTTGAAAGAAGCAGCTCGCTCTATGCTTGAAGAGACTAAGCTTCCAATGAAGTTCTGGGCAGAAGCTGTCAATACAGCCTGCTATACCCAGAACCGGTCAGTCATCACTACAAGGCATGGGAAAACTCCATACAAGCTGTGGAACAACAAGCTCCCCAGGTTAAAATATTTCAAGGCTTTTGGGTGTTTGTGTTACATTCACAATAATGGGAAATCTCAGTTAAAGACCTTTGAAAGCAAGGCAGATCCAGGAGTATTCTTAGGATACTCAGAGATCAGCAAGTCTTTTCGAGTCTATAATAAGAGAACTCTCACTGTGGAGGTAACACCTCATGTTGTGTTTGATGAGTCTGCTTGTTTGTACAGAGACACACAAACAGGAAAAGAAGCTGAGCTCAACAGATCAAAGAACGATCTCATCGAAGACCTGTTGATCTTGAGCCCAACCGATCAAAACGAAGAGGATCAACTTGATCCTAAGGTCACACAGCAAGGGGGAAGTGATGCAAGTAATGTTCCTACATCAAGCTATAATATATCAGCTGGAAATAACCAAGTTGATCCCTCTAACTCAGTACCCCAAACTGAGGCTGTTGTCAATCTGGAAAATCAAATGGAGCAGCTTAATCCTTTCACTCAAAGATTGGAAACCACCTCTCATCCAGAGTTTGAGGAATCCGCTGCAGAACAAGAGCCCGTCATATCAGAAGAAGAACAAACTCGAAGAAGACGCTGGGTGGATGATCACCCACAGGAGCTCATTGTTGGGAACCCAAACCAAGGAGTGAGAACAAGAAGGATGCATGGAGAAAGTGCCCTCCTAAGCTGCTATCTCTCTCTCATTGAGCCAGAAGATGTATTTGAAGCACTTCAAGATGCTGACTGGATTCAGGCCATGCAAGAGGAGCTGAATGAATTCAAAAGAAATGAAGTTTGGTCTCTCGTAGATCGACCTCATCACCAAGGCGTTATTGGAGTCAAATGGGTATTCAAAAATAAGAGAGATGAATCTGGAGAAGTTATCAGAAACAAAGCTCGTCTAGTTGCCAAAGGCTACTGTCAACAAGAAGGAATTGATTTCGATGAAACGTTTGCCCCAGTTGCAAGATTGGAAGCAATCAGATTGTTTCTAGCTTATGCAGCTCACCAACAATTCAAGGTTTACCAGATGGATGTTAAGAGCGCATTCTTAAATGGAATTCTAGAAGAAGAAGTCTATGTCGAGCAACCAACTGGATTTGAAGAAGGTGATTCCAGCAAGGTCTATCGCCTACACAAGGCCGTGTATGGACTCAAACAAGCTCCTCGAGCTTGGTATGAGACGTTGTCCACCTTTCTCATAGAATCTGGATTCAAACGCGGCTCTGTTGACAAGACTCTCTTCACTATCAAAGTGAATGATAATATCCTTTTAGTTCAAATTTATGTTGATGACATTATTTTTGGATCAAAATCTCCCAAGCTTTGTGAGAAATTTGGCAACCTCATGAAGGACAAATATAAAACGTCTATGATGGGTGAAATGAATTTCTTTCTAGGACTGCAGGTGAAGCAGTCAGATGAAGGAATCTTCATCAGTCAAACCAAATACACTCACGATCTGATCACAAAATTTGGAATTCAAGATAGCAAGCCTGTCAAGATTCCAATGCTGGCAAATGGGAAGATTGATCAAGATCTTGAAGGAAAACCTGCCAACATAACACAATACAGGGGTATTATTGGCTCTCTATTATATCTAACTGCTAGTAGGCCCTTTATTACTTTTGCAGTTGGTGTTTGTGCTCGCTATCAAGCTAATCCAAAAGAATCTCACATGGAAGCTGCCAAGAAGATTCTTCGTTATGTCAAAGGAACTGCTAATCTTGGATTATGGTATCCTCAAGATGACAACTTAGAACTAACTGGCTACTCAGATTCTGATTATGCTGGATGCAAGCTAGATCGAAAATCAACATCAGGTACATGTCAATTTTTAGGGAACAAGCTGATATCTTGGTTCTCAAAGAATTAGACATCCGTGGCAACATCAACGACCAAAGCAGAATATATGGCAGCTGGTAGTTGTTGTGCTCAAATTCTATGGCTGAAGCAACAACTCAAGGATTATGAGGTCATTGTCAAAGAAGTACCTATCTTCTGTGACAGCTCGAGTGCTATTGCTATCACTCAAAACCCTATTCTTCACTCTCGTTGCAAGCATGTTGAAGTGAGACATCACTTCATACGTGACCACGTCGAAATGAAGAATGTTATTGTGGAAAAGATCCGCACAGATATTCAACGAGCTGGCATCTTGACAAAGCCCTTGCAAGAAGAGCGCTTCAAAATGCTATGTGTCAAGCTCGGTATGTTAAACTGCAGCCAGTCTGGTGACATTGCTCCCACAACTACCTGATCAGAACAACAACCTACCATCGCCACGAGCTGGTCTACATGATACGTGTAGAAGGCCGAAGAAATTACAACTACCTTGCTCACTCAAGGGGGAAGTAAAAGCAGTGAGTTGTATCACTCACTGTCTCTTTAATTATTTAAATTTCTCTTAGAGCATTTATTTCAATTATTTGTATTTAATATGTTTTGCATGTGTAATCTTATTCCTTATATATCCAAACACTGCAATTGGATAAAAATATTGCCAGAAGAAATGATTACCCTTTTTGTGTAACAAAACTTCCTTTTTGGGGTTTTATACTTCGACAATCGAGATGCATTAAATTGAGGACTGGACGTGAGAAGCGAAAAGTCGCGACTGGGCATTGATTGTTGTGTCGAACTGCACACGCGCGACTCTTCGCCTCCCACGCACCTCGAAAAGATGCGCACAGTCAAATCGCCACTTTTTAAAAGAGGATGACGGCACATCTATTTCATCTCAGTCGTTCGATCAAAACGATCAAGGCCGTTCCTCATTTTCTATAAATAGGGACCTCTCCATCCCTTTCATTGACATAATCCCTTCATCCGCCATTTTTCTTGTCACATTTTCTCTGTAAAAACACTATTCCAAAACCCTAACTTCATTTTTCTACACTCTTAGAAGGAAGATGGCCACCGACGAACAAACCTCCACCTCCGGCCAAGAGGTTTCTTTCAAATGGCAAGATGTCAGCCGGCACTACAATTCTCTTATCGTGCAGGAACCGTACTTTGTCTACAACAATCTAGGCCACTTCGTCCTTGATGACGTATTTGCGAGGATGAAAAGATGTGGTCCTTTCCACCGCATCATCACCAGGGTTCCAGCGAAGCTCCTGCCGCTGCAAACCCTAGCGTTCTACGCTTTCTGGCACGAGGCCGAGAAGGATTCTCTCGACTCCATCTCCGTTCGAGCCTCCGACAATGTCATTGCCGATGATTCCTTCAAACTTCTCGAAGTGGTGTTGAAGACGTACGATTTGGAGGATTCCGGCATCGACATTTTTCCAGACATGTCCTCCCAACTTATTAAAGAGTCATTCCAAGCTATGACTCTTCCGGCCATTGAGAAGCAGGCTGTGTCCTATGATTTTAAGGGAATGCAATGAACTCGGCTAAAACCGGAGTTTCGTTTGCTATTTGACGTCATCCACAAGGTTCTGCTCTCTCAAAAGGGGACGAATGACAGGCTGACCCATGACAAGTTCAAAATCATGATTGTTGTTTACCACAACCTCCCAGTGAATTGGGGGAGGCTGTTGGTCCTTGGAATGAAAGGAGAAGCAGCAAAGGTCAAGACCTCCGTGGATAAGGATGGTGACACCCTGTTGACCATCAAGAGGAAGTTCAACTTCTGTCTGAAGATCTCGCTGATCTTCCAGTCCGTTGTAGAACGAGCTGAATGGAAGGATTCTATTCCATTCAAAGAATCCATAAAACTCCCCTCAAATCAGCGACAGTTTAACATGTCGCTGGGTATTAATGAAGCATCCCTCGTAACCTCTGATCTTGTGATCAGACCGTTCCTCGAGGCTATGGCGAGATCAAATCCTGAATAGGAGAACTCTCGTTCCATAGCCAAGGGGGAACCTATTGTCCCTCCCCAGGCCAAGAAATCTTTAGGATCTTCTTCCACCAAGAGCAAGGAGAAGCTGGTGGAGAAACCAAAGAAGCGGGGTAGGACGACCGCCGAGGAAAGACCCTTGAAGAAGTAGCATTCTGTTGCTGCGGTAGTTAGCTCGACCCCTTCAGCCAAGGCAGTGTGCTCATCTTCTGCTGCTGGGGAAGAGCAACAACCTCTCTCCCAAGAACAACAACCTCTCTCCTCGGAGCATCAGCTTGTCTCCCCGGAGCATCGGCTTGTCTACCAGAGAGATGAGTCCATTCCCACCGAGGTTGTTTCCACCGAGGCAGATCTTGATGCGCCTCAAGGTGGATTGTACCATTTCAATCCTCTCATCACTCATCAAGTGTTTGACAACACTTCCATCCAGGTTGTCCTCAGCGATGATGATGACGATAATGATGAGTCAGCCAGCCTTTATCTGAAGAAGGCTGAGGAAGATGCTCGTAGACTGGCAAAAGAGCAAGCTCTTCAGCTCTACGATGACATGGGCTTCGCGGCAAAGAAGGCCGTTGAAGATCTTCTACCTGGGATCAGATCAACTCCCGTGCCGCTTCGAATGGCCACTCGCCTTCGCCTATTCTTGGACATCAAGGATGCTGATTATCAAGTGATGCAATCCTTGTTCGTGTTGAAGGATCTTGACAAGCTCAAGGCGGAGGAGGCCTTTCTCAAGGATGAGTTTCATTACTCATCTATCTTGGAAGCTCGTGAAAGCTTCCGCCAGCTAGTCCTCATCTCCATGAAGGTAGAAGCCAAGTCCCTGGGCGTGGACTTGAAGCCGCTCTACCTAGAAGAAGCTGAGTTTTACAATTCAGCTGTTCCGGAAAACGAGAATGGACTGAGTCCGATCAGGCAAGAGGCCGTGACTCCAGCCCGTTCTGCCATCAACGTGGACGATCTGTTCCATGATGATGAAGATAAAGAGGACAAGGAAGAAAATCTGGAGACCTTCCTGACCACACACCAGCTGAGATATCTGATCTCAAAAAGGATAAGCACAGAGCTTGATGGTGTCAACACTCGCTTATCCGATCTCGAGAATTGGCTGGATTTAAGAATCGGTCAGTTGGAGGATAAACTGACCAAATCCGTGGATGATGTTCTTTCCAACCTCAAAACCACGGATGAAAGGCTATCAAAAGAAGTGAGCGAGGTCACTTCAAAGGCCGTTGAGGCAGCTAAGGAATTTGCAGAAGCTGCCGTCTCTAAGGATATTGGGAATTTCACCCAGGTCCATCTTAAAGATCATGTCAAACCATTTCTTGGCTCGTTGCTAAAGGATGAAGATGTGGCCACCAACACCAATCTCCGTGTTTCTAACAGGCTGGTAACAGAGGTGGAGGAGAAGCTGTCAAGTCTCAATACACTCATAACCACCTCAGCATCTGCAGCAAATCAAAGGGAAACAGCTGTTAGTGGAGACATCTCAGCTCTTTACTCTTCTCGAGAGACTCTCACTTCCCAGGTCGAAGCCCTTCAGGCTGAAGTGAAGAATCTAACTGGCGTCATCACAGCCCTTTCTGATGATGTCAAAAAGGGGGAAGGTGAGAAGGAGAAGAAAGCTGAGAAGAAGCAGAAGAAGGAGGAAAAGAAGAAATCCAGGGAAGGTTCCACTACCGAAAGGCCGTCTCAATCTCCCTCATTTTCCGATCAGACTGATAGAGGAGTTTCTGATCAGCAAGGCGGTTCCTCGTCAGGCACAGCAGAAGAAGCTCGTCGTATCACAGAGGCTGTGCTAATGGGCGCAAATGCAGATCAAGCTGTTGACCCAAATGTTCATAAAAGAATTCAAGCTGAGAAGAAGGCTGAACTTTTGAGGCTTGATGCTGCTAAGGCCAATGCCCTGAGGAAGATGAAGGAAGATGAGAAGCGGGCCTCCCTAGCCCAGGCAGAAGTGGACCGTGTCATGAGGCAGAAGCAGACCAACCTCTCCCAGCTCAACAAAAAGTATCTTAAGAGGAAGGCACAAGCTGCTATTGAAGGAAGAGACTGGCTTGGCCCAGTTCTTCAGCCTCAGTGGGAAGAGCTTACCAGTTCATTCATTCTGCAACACTACTGGATTCAACTCCCTCCATACGATCAAGAGAATCATGGCGAGGCCTTTAATATTTTTATAAGGCATTTCTGGGATCGTATTTTCATCAAGAAAGTTGTGAAGCTGGCTAGTGAAGCAGGCATTGGTCTTCCCGTCCCTGCAAAAGAAACCTTCTGCTACCCACTTCTATCTGATGGAAAAACAGTGGATTACACTGCCATCAATGAGGGAGTTCGAACTTCTGCTCTGAACTTCGACATTCCTCCCTCAGACCCGCGCTACAAGCAGATAGAAGATGGAATCTACTCAAGTATGGGACTGCTGCCCAGAAGAGAAGAAGCTCAATCAGCTGCTGGTTCATCTAAGTAGCTGATTATTAATTTTTATTTATGGACCAAGCTTATAATTGTACATCTCCATCTTCCAGCTAGTCATAAATAAAAGTTATATTTTCTTGCCCAAAATGACAAACTCTCTTTGTCTAGGCTTTATAAACTACTTTACAGCTTTTCTATCAACTGCCTAACATGATCCAATCAAACTAGTTTAACAAACTTGTTAAAACAGGTATTTCATCTCTTTAGGATCTTTTGTAAAGTGTTGGGTTTTGACATCATCAAAAAGGGGGAAATTGTTGGGAACCCTCTGCAGTTATTTTGATGATGTTTTTCAAAACCACACTTAGGCATAGCACGGCATGATATTATGTTTATCTATTCTAATTGAGTCTACTCTCCTTAAAGAATGAGGCCGTTGTCCATAACAGCCTCACCTATTAAAGGTCAGTTAGCTCTCATTATTTATGCCCTGCAGGTTCTTCGGCCAGGCTCTTCAAGCTCATTCACCTAGCTGCCGAAGACAGGTTGTTGATCAGTTCAGTTAGATCAACCTGCCTCCACATAGCTGCCACCTCAGTTGTCAGCTGTCTGGACCCACTCGAAGTGCTGAGTCACCACTGCAACGGCTCTATGCCATGTCAGCTGTTTTCTAACGGCTAGTTTTTGTAGGACTCACAACGGCAAGTTTTCAAACTATGCCTATATAAAGCCTTCATCTAGAATGGTTCAAGTATGGGAAACTCATTAATCTTACAAGCCAAATCGCTGCAAGAAATTCTCTCAAAGTTCACATCCATCCAACACTCGAAAATCCTAGAGCTTTCCCAAGTGTTGAAGATAGAGAATTTTACCATTGTTGTACTTCAAGCTTGTTGCGTTTACTGCTGCATCAAGCTCCCTGTACTCTCTCTCATATATTTAGTGCTAAGCTAGTATAGTTGAGATTGTACGCTGATATTCGATTTTAAATTGAAAAGATTGTATGTTGTATGAAACTGATACTCAGTCAGTATAAACAAGAGAGAAGTAGAATCCAAAAGTAAAAGGGATTCGTAGATCTAGCTTGATCTACCGTGGAAGTAGGATAGTTACATCGGAACCACGTAAAATACCTTGTGTTATTTACTGCCTTATTTTACTCTCTCTCATTGATAAACTGCTCATACATTTACAGCATACAACAGCCTCTCTTTAAAGGCTGTAAAAGAATTTACATCAAGAGTTATCTAGCTCAACCTATCCACCACATTCCGCATTTTGACAGTTTGATAGATCAAGCTTGTTTATCACCACAAGCTTGATAGATCAACCTGTCTCACTCTGTAAAGGACTGCTTGACCAGCTAGTTCCTCAAAAGACAGACTGTTCAATTAAAATTCGAAAATGGTTGGCTATTGGTGTATTCCCCCCCCCCCCCCCCACATACACCAATTAACTCTTTCTAGGACCAACAGATTCCCTGCAAGTGGGTATAAACGCTTGCATGTACCTTTTCTAGTAAAGGTTGTGGGGTCTTGAATCGGGCCTTCCCACGTAAAACCGGTGAAAGCTTAGGCAGGGCTGACATCAAGACCTTGCATCCTCTTCCCACTTTCCGCCGAAGAGGAGCATGTCTCCTCATTCCCCATTCGTCGTGAATAAACACTCATTTGAATACTCACTCTTAACTGAATTGAGCTGCCGGGTGCTTATTCATTTATCTCCATCTCTGAGTATTGCATCGCTCTACTTTTCCCTTTCTTGGTTCAAGCGAGTCGAATGCTTACTCATTCTGTAGATGTAGGGCGGAGCGCTTGAAGGGTACCTTTACTTCCAAAGGTTGCAGGGCTAGTGACATGCTTCTGCGTAAAACCGTGAATGTCTTGTCAGAGCTTCACATTGTCATCTTGATCTTTTCCCATGTCTGTGAAAAGATCTTGTACTCATCTCCAATTCATCGTGAATAACATTCAAGCGAGCCTCCCTTCGGGTTGTAGAAAGCTAGAGTGTCTTATTCATTCCCCCCCCCCCCCCTCCCCCCCCCCCTTCACCTCGATGGAGGACTCTCTAGATCGTAGAGGAAGATGGAAGAGATGAATGCCAAGAAGACACAAGCTTAAAGTCTACAAACGTGGTATCAATCTCCTACGAAGTGAGATTGATTGGTAAGTGTTTCAATTCAAGTACACTAAGCCAAGCGAAGCGTGCTAGAAACCTTCGTTAGCTATGTGGAAGATACAAATCAATCTGACACAAATACATAGAGGAAAACACTCTTGTTTATCCTCGAAGTATGATAGTCAGAGACATTTTAAATTAAAGCGACTAACATTCTTTAAAATGGTCAAGCGAGTACCACATCACTCGAGCGAACCATCGCAAGCGAGTGTGTCTCAGTCACGTCAAGCGAGTGCATCGTAAGCGAGTAAAAAGCTAAGCTGCTACTATCGCCAAGCGAGCAAGTACAAGCGAGCCGTATGAACTGTACACACTCGAGTGCCTATTTCAATTTTTACCTTGCATTTAATGCAGAACAGTAATAGGTCCGAGAAACCGGGCGCGTGGAGTACACTGCGAAATTGAAGTGCCAAAATCGCAAGCGATCCAACCGTTGAATCACAACAGTCTTCAATCTACACCCGTTGGATCTCAGCCGCTCAAGCGAGCGAATCCCAGTATGACACGCACTAGGCCAACTCACCTGTGCGGTTCATCTCTAACTATTGTGAAGCTGCATTTAACCGTGACACGTCAGCCACGTCGCCACATGCGCGCACCCACGACGAATTTACTGTGCCTCTCCCCGCCACGTCAGCTCAAACCCTAAAGCTATAAAAGGGCGTCATTGCAGATTGTAGAAGTTTATCACCCCCAAATTGCCATTCTCGTGCAAAATCTCTGCAACTTTCTGCAAATCACGAGTCTCAAACCTCTCTCTATATCTTCATATAATCTCTCTAAAATATACACAATGGTGAAGAAGATTGTTAACCAAACCATGGCAAAATTCCTTTCCAAAGCAGAAGAAAACATCAACGTCGAGCCCCACCTCGACGAGGAAATCGTAGAGCCGAACGAATTCTTCCGCAGGGCCGTGACCACGGCCGGACTGTGGAAACTGGTGACTGCCAAGCTGTCGAAGATTCTCACCCCCCACGTTGCTCAGTTCCTACTGAACTTGAGAGAAGGCCAGACGGTCTCTGCCATCATCGATCCAAACTTTGGAGAACTAGTGGACGTCAACCTAATCGACGTAGCAAGAACTTTCAACCTGCCGAGAGAAGGAGTAGACGCTCTCTCAAAACAGAAATTATCGGTGGAGGTGGAGTACGCCAGATTCGCTGCCAAGCGAAATGCCGAGTGGAAGGATAAGGGGAACAACATGAGGATAGATCTGGCGAAGCCCTACAACTTTATCTGTGAGTTGTACACCAAATCAGTGGTGTGCAACAACGTAACCCTAGGGCAGGTTTCCGATTGCAAGCTATTCGCCGTGAGCACAATTGTTGACAGTCTGACAGGAACCAAATTCAACTGGTTCGACAGGTTCATCTACAACATCTAAGAGGCTGCCAAGGACTTCGAGTATGAAGAAGGCAGCACCACCAACATCATTCGGAAGGGGAAGCTTCGCTTCTTTGGGAAGCTGTCGTACACGCTGGAACAATTATTCCCAGAGAGGGAATGGGACAGGACGCTCGAGTACAAGAAGACGAGCGTGTTCAACGACTTGTCTAAATCTGGGAAGCTTATCATCGATCGTGGGATACTGTAAAAAACCGTGCGCCCTGCAGTGCTGACTCGACCCTATTTCTAGAGCGTCAATAATACAAATAACCGAACTAGCTAGTAGTCTGGGTCGAACCACAAGGAGTGAGTGTGTCGAAAGAGGTGTCAAGTAGCTATCCTAGGTCCATCATGCTATCTAAGCACTCATATGTCAAGGTTTGGTTTTCTCAATCAACAAGTAAACAATGCAATAGAAAGCAAGTAAGTAAAGAACAAATAGTAGAAATCGATAAAAGCAAGCAAGGATTCAAATGATTTCCGGTGTGATTAGGCTAAGGACTAGGCAAATGACGTATCAAACCATTTTAATTCCTTTGAGTGGCATTATTACATAAATCAAGCTATCTCATCCTCCTAAGACTTGATAACTAGTGGATTGAATAACATGCTTACCATTCTAAACATATTACCAACTCCTAAAAGCACAATGCCTACTAATCTAACATCAATTCACATAATTCTTTCTAGGAGCAATGCAAATCAATACTAGATAGTATGAGCAAGGATTCATGCCAAGTGCTATGAATGGAAGCTTCCTAGGCATTCCATCAAACACCTTATATGCACTCATGGTTGTCAATCACTCATGCAATTAAATCCAATCAAATCCAAGGGCAACTCAAAGGAAAGGTAAGTCCACATCAAAAACCATTAAATCCTAGCCTAATTCACACCATCCATCATTTGAAACCTCAAAGAAATCTAGCCACTCATCATAGATCTAACAATCAAACCATGGAAAATAAGAGAATTCATAATAGTAATGACAAGGAAAGTAAAAGGAATAGAAATTCTTCAATAAACTTCAATCTCCAAGCTTAATCATCCACAAATATTTGAAAAATACCAAAGTAGAAAGAGGGAAAATAGCTAGGGTTCTAAGAGAAAGTGTCACAATGAATTACAAGTGAAATTAGATGCCAAATGAGGAAAATATCTAACTATTTATAGTCTTCCCACACATTTGGACTAAATTGCAAATACTAGGAACTTAAGTTGAGAAGGTGGGGTAAAATCTGTAATTTCTGGAAAGTTAAATGAAGGGTTGACTATTTCATTTTCGGTTGACTCGTGTACTTTCCGCCCACATTTGACAGTTTGCGCGCTCTCACGATTTTGGCTCGTTCTCTCTCGTCCGGCATCGGAAAATTAATCCGCAAAGTGCTACGGCTTCCTCTTTCGATCCTCTTCGACATAGGATAAGTCAAACATTCCCAGAAAATTGCCAAAGCACCTGAAATAGGCACGGAAATCAAGAGAAAACACAAGGCATATAGAAAACGCATAAGTACGAAAACCTATCATTTCCTATTCGTTTAAGCACACATATCAAAGCCAAAACCTATCAAAAACATCTTGAAATGCATATAAAATATCGGTTTGTCAACTCCCCCAAACTTAAGCCATTATTCGTCCCGAAAATGGAACAAAACAATCAAAACACTCAAACCGAATGGGTATGCAATTCAAGATCATCGATGTCTCAAAATACTCACTCAACAAAGCATTTTCAATCATGGAACTCCTAAGGTGAATCGAACAATCCATAATCACACAACACTTTCAACTAAGAAATCAATCACTCAAGCATCATGAAACTCCAAACCTCTCTAAGTGTAAGTGTATCGCTCTTTCTCTCAAGTGTATGGTATGAAATTTACACTCATCGAACTCATGCATGCATTGCTCTTACCATAAGCTTGCCCTAAACCTCAAGATCTCCATCGCTTGGTTGTGCACTCGAACTAAGATCAATTAGGTCTTTTATTTAGGCTTGTAATGTGGGGACATTGGTTTAGGTAGGGAAATTTAGGCTAAGTGACTCAAAACGTCTTCTAAGTACTCCACCCTTCTCTTCTCCACTCTAAGTATAGATTTCTCCATCTTCTACCACACCATTTCACCTTTTAAATCAATGAAACTCAAACCTTTTGATGGAATGTTTCGAAAATTTTCTAAAGACTACTCCTTTATGCTCTTATTCTTTCATGCTTCCTTTTATTCTCTTTTTGATTTTTCATCTCTTTTTGAGAGAACTTTGTTCTCATCATTTTTTTTTTCTCTTTTTTTTTTTTTTTTTTTTTTTTTTTTTCACAAATGAGCTTATAGGAGTATCTTTTCTATCAAACATCTTCCCATATCAATTCAACTCTCATCATCCTTTTCTCACTACTTCACAACCTCTCAATGGATTCCCTTAACCAACCTTCACCCCCTTTCATCCGGTTTAGCAACAAGGGCTTCAAAGGCTCAAGGAGGACCACAAAGTTAACGTTTCATTTGGTTAGTGTCTAGGGAATAATGAGGCTAACAAGTGAGGGCCTAAAATCATTTCTAAGTTCTCATGACACATATAGCAGCCTCGATCGAGATTAAAGGCAAGTTCTAGAAGATAACAATGCAATACATGGCAAACTCACAAGAAAGAAAAAGTAACGTTATTGATGCAACGTTTCGGCTCAAATCTCACAAGCTTTTGTTTAGAGTTCATGTGCCTAAGATCAATCATTCCTAGTTAATCATGCTATGCAATCACTTCATGCTCAAGACACACATGAGAAATCCCAAAAATATGATGCATTTTTCGCTCAAATCATCATCGACATCTCTCTTGAAAGCAAAGGATTGATAACCACAATATCTAGCCATGTGAACGGAAAAACACAATAACTCAAGTGATGCTTTTGAAATGAAACTTGAAAAATTTTGCACCTACGCAATTAAACACCCTTATAAAGCATGAAAACATCACTTAAATTATTTGCACACACCCTTTTCAAATTCCAACATTTTCTTTCCCTCAAAACTCCATCACACACAATCCATTCTACATACTCTCATCCCTTCCAAGCATCCAATTAAGCACAATCAACTTCATCAAGCAAATACAAGCTTAAAAATCGCAACTTTAATGAAAAACCGAAGAGAGAAAAGTAGTTTAAAGACCTTATCCTACCCCCCCTCCCCCAAACTTATTTTAGAAGCAAAGTCTAAAATGAGTTTGGAGGGAAGAATAATAAGGAATTTAAACTACACTCACAAAGGTCCAAGCTTGCGATGTAAATCACGTTCAATGTTGCTCATTCCGGTACATGCTCGATTAAGTTGAATCCTTTCCTTCGTCATGCTTAGCTTCTCTTTGTCACCCCCTAGCAACATTCAATCTCAATTCACATATTAGTAATCACATATCAAAGCATAGCTCAAGGGGTGAACAATAAGCCCATGTAAGGCGATGATTTGAGATACCTTCCTCCTCATGTTTCAGCCCTAATTTGACCACTTATTTACACCAAAAATATCAACAACAAAATTACTCAAAACTATGCTATGTTGTAGAGGGTTGAAAGAGGAATCCATAGCAAAAAACGGAATGCAATTCGGAGTTCGTATGAGGGAGAACGAGGCAAAACGGCGAGAGTGCGCATAGGGGAGAAGGGGCTTCGGCGGTCAAACCCTGGAGGAAAGGGTTGACCGCCGTGGGAATGCCTGGAAAAAATGCGCCGGCTGCAACCCACCGTGGGTCGCCGTTTTCGCTGCAACCCACACGGCAACCCACCGTGGGTCGCCGTTCTCGCTGACCTCGGATTTGGCCCGGGCCTTCCCGGGCCGGTCCGGGACGGGAGTCGGTCCTCCCCCCTACTCTCGAGTCTTACGAACTCAATGCAATCAACGGAATCGAATTCCGACAAGTTTTGCTATTTTTTCTCGATTTTACCGCCGGACTGCACAAAAGTAGAACTTAGACCCTTAAAATTTTTCTAAGTGTTGGAATACAAAAACTTGAAAATTCTCAAAATTTTTCTAAGGCATGAAATTGCCAACTTGAAAAATCTCAAAAATTTTCTAAGGCAAAAGAAAGTATCCAACACTTAGAAATATTTTTCCATAACAAATTAACCCACTCTCAACTCTTATTCGACTAAAAACGACTAACTTGAAGAAAACAAGAAAATAAAGGATACGTGTTGGGGTGCCTCCCAACGAGCGCTTGTTTTACGTCGTTAGCTCGACGATACCTCAAAAGGTGAGTCATGGCACATCAAACGAGGTTTTTCCCCGGCTCCCAAAGCTTGAAAATCTCCCAAAATTTGCAACCTTCTCATGACATGGACCTCCGCTCTCGTCTTGAAACTTGATTCCCCCAAACTTGGTGAAACCTCCACCTCGAGACGGATAATCCACCTTCTCCTTGAGCTTCACTCCTTGCTTCTTCAAGCCACGCCCTTGAGGCACTTGATCGAGCTTCGATGGCGAGGCAACCTCAAGCTTGTAGCAAGACGTTTTCTTCGGCTCCTTCATTGAATCGTAGATGGAAATGACCATCTTCTCATCATCTACTCGGAATGTGAGGTTTCCACTCTCGATGTCCATAGAAGCTCTTCCGGTGGCGAGGAATGGGCGGCCAAGAATGAGAGGAGTGTCGTGATCCTCCGGCATGTCGAGAACAACGAAATCGGCCGGAAACACAAACTCTCCAACTTTTACAAGCACGTCCTCCACCATTCCTTGAGGCCTAGTGATGGACTTGTCGGCCATTTGAAGCTCTATCAAGGTAGGCTTGAACTTTCCAATCTTCAACCTTCGAAAAATCGAAAGAGGCATCAAATTAATACTAGCTCCGAGGTCACATAAGGCTCTCTCAAATCTTTGGCCTTCGATCTCACAAGGAATTGTAAAACTTTCGGGATCTTTCCTTTTAAGGGGCAAATTCCTTTGCACAATAGCCCGACACTCTTCATAAAGCTCCATGGTTTCACAAGCTTCTAGTTTCTTCTTCTTGGCCACTATTTCTTTTAAGAACTTTGCATACCCCGGCTTGTCCTTTAAAGCATCAATGAGAGGAATGTTGACATTTACTTTCTCAAACATCTCAACAAACCTATTCATTTTGGGGTCCACCTTGGGCTTGGCCAAACGAGAGGGAAACGGAGCTTTGGAAATCACGTCCTTCTTCGGAGTAGGGAACTCTATCCACTCATGAGGTGGTTCATCTTTTTCATAATCAAACACTTTCTTCTTGGGCACCTCTTCCTTTGGCATAGGTGCTTTTGGAGACACCATTTCTTCCTCTTCTTCATCGTCCTCCACTAGGACTTCTTCCTTATCCTTTTCATCCTTTTCTTCACCGAGCCTCATTGGCTTCTCAATCGATCTTCCACTTCTCAACTTAATAGCATCCACACTATCAAGAGACTCACTCAAACTCACTATTTCCAAAGGGGTTGTAGGATAAATACCTTAAAACTCTTCATAACTTCTTCGTTCTTTGATAACTCTTCCAAGCTCATGGATATAGTAGGCCTTTTCCATCCTCTTCAAATCCATTCCCCCTGCATACATTACCCCATTGTTAGCTCTCATTCTTTGATAGTAAGAGCTCATCCTCTCTTTCTCTTGAGCTTCACGTGGAAGATTCTCATAGGGTGGCCAATGGTCCGGCTTTGTGAGAAAATAAATCTCATCTCCAAGAGTCATTGAAATCTTCTTCTTCTCATAGCTCTCATGGTCGTGGGAAGGGTCCCATGGAGGAACTCTTTGACCTCCCCATTCTTGCTCTCCAAAGGGTTGCATAGACTCAACCCCATTGACCACACGAATCACCTTGCATTGTTGCTTTGGATTAACCTCCGTGTTACTTGGGAACTTCCCTTGTTGATGTTGAGAGGAAGCTTGGTTAGCCATTTGGCCAATTTGTCCCTCTAGCATCTTAATATGCTTTCCCATGGTAGCCACGGTATTCTCCAAGTTTGTAACCTTTTGACCCGTGTGAGCAATGAAGGTTCCTTGTTGGGTAGCTAACTCGTTTTGTTGAGTAGACATGGTAGCTTGACCATCAACTAATTGCTTCAACATAGCCTCCGTTTGACTCGGCGGTCTCTTCTCTTCAACAACTTGTGGTATCACTCCAAAACCCGGAGGAGATTGAGATTGAGGTGCTTGTAAAGCGTTGTTTGGATTCCCATAAGACAAATTCGGATGATTGTTGAAACAAGGGTAGGCACTTTGATTCCAACTCCTTTGAAAGCCTCCTCGTTGATTAATATACAAAACTTCCTCATTGCTCAATATTTCACCATTTTCAAACTTCTTCAAGGCTTGCGTCTCCATCAAGGACTCTCTATCCTTCTCATGCTCCTTCTTCAAAAGTGTATATTTGCTTGCCAAATCATCAAAACTCTCATCACGGATAGAAGATACCCTCTTCGGAGTGCGTTCCATTGGCCATTGATAGGAATTTGAAGCCATCTCTTCAAGAACTCTCACGGCTTCCTTAACATCTCTATTGAGTAAGCATCCTCCACTTGTGGCATCCACTATGCTTCTTGTATGAGGAGTCAAACCACCATAGAATGTGGTTACTTGTCTACTCTCATCCAAGCCATGTTGAGGACACTTTCTCAACAAATCTCTAAACCTCTCCCAAGCATCGAATAATGACTCATCATCATGTTGAGCAAAATGAGAAATATCGGAGATTAACCTTTGAGCTTTTGAAGGTGGAAAGTACTTGGCAAGGAAGGCTTTGCATAAATCATTCCAAGAGAGGATAGTGACTTTGTCAAGAGACTTGTACCAATCCTTCGCCTTGTCTCTCAAAGAAAATCCGAATAGCCTCATCCGAATGGTGTCACTAGGAACGCCATTTTGCTTGATTGTATCACATATATCAAGAAACATTCGGAGATGAGCATTGGGATCTTCAGTTACTCCTCCTCCATATTGCTCCGCTTGCACCATGTGAATGAGAGCCGGCTTCAACTCAAAATTATTGGCGTTGATTGGACCCCATTCTCCACCTTGGAATTGCTCCGTTGGAGAAGCAAACATGTGATTAAAAGGAGTCCTCCTATCCTCTAGTGCTCTTCTCTCCTCTTGTCCTTGCTTCCATAGTCTAAAATCTTCCATTTCCTTCATCAAAGCTTCCATGTTGGGAGGAGGATTTGCCATTTCTTCCTCCTCACTTGAAGATCTTCTTATATGCCTTCTTTGGTACTCTAAGAACAAAGGCTCAACAAGTCTCCCCTTGGATCTTAGGTGCATGTACCTATCAAGCAAACAAATAGAAAAAAAAAAAAAAAAAAAAAAATCAAAAACAAAAACTTAAACTAGCAACAAGAACTTAAACAACTAATGACTCTCTATCTACTCACTCCCCGGCAACGGCGCCAAAAATTGACTCGACCCTATTTCTAGAGCGTCAAGAATACAAATAACCGAACTAGCAAGTAGTCCGGGTCGAACCACAAGGAGTGAGTGTGTCGAAAGAGGTGTCAAGTAGCTATCCTAGGTCCATCATGCTATCTAAGCACTCATATGTCATGGTTTGGTTTTCTCAATCAACAAGTAAACAATGCAATAGAAAGTAAGTAAGTAAAGAACAAATAGTAGAAATCGATAAAAGCAAGCAAGGATTCAAATGATTTCCGGTGTGATTAGGCTAAGGACTAGGCAAATGACGTATCAAACCATTTTAATTCCTTTGAGTGGCATTATTACATAAATCAAGCTATCTCGTCCCCCTAAGACTTGATAACTAGTGGATTGAATAACATGCTTACCATTCTAAACATATTACCAACTCCTAAAAGCACAATGCCTACTAATCTAACATCAATTCACATAATTCTTTCTAGGAGCAATGCAAATCAATACTAGATAGTATGAGCAAGGATTCATGCCAAGTGCTATGAATGGAAGCTTCCTAGGCATTCCATCAAACACCTTATATGCACTCATGGTTGTCAATCACTCATGCAATTAAATCCAATCAAATCCAAGGGCAACTCAAAGGAAAGGTAAGTCCACATCAAAAACCATTAAATCCTAGCCTAATTCACACCATCCATCATTTGAAACCTCAAAGAAATCTAGCCACTCATCATAGATCTAACAATCAAACCATGGAAAATAAGAGAATTCATAATAGTAATGACAAGGAAAGTAAAAGGAATAGAAATTCTTCAATAAACTTCAATCTCCAAGCTTAATCATCCACAAATATTTGAAAAATACCAAAGTAGAAAGAGGGAAAATAGCTAGGGTTCTAAGAGAAAGTGTCACAATGAATTACAAGTGAAATTAGATGCCAAATGAGGAAAATATCTAACTATTTATAGTCTTCCCACACATTTGGACTAAATTGCAAATACTAGGAACTTAAGTTGAGAAGGTGGGGTAAAATCTGTAATTTCTGGAAAGTTAAATGAAGGGTTGACTATTTCATTTTCGGTTGACTCGTGTACTTTCCGCCCACATTTGACAGTTTGCGCGCTCTCACGATTTTGGCTCGTTCTCTCTCGTCCGGCATCGGAAAATTAATCCGCAAAGTGCTACGGCTTCCTCTTTCGATCCTCTTTGACATACGATAAGTCAAACATTCCCAGAAAATTGCCAAAGCACCTGAAATAGGCACGGAAATCAAGAGAAAACACAAGGCATATAGAAAACGCATAAGTATGAAAACCTATCATTTCCTATTCGTTTAAGCACACATATCAAAGCCAAAACCTATCAAAAACATCTTGAAATGCCTATAAAATATCGGTTTGTCAAGTGCCCATCGCTAAGAAGAAAGGAAAGAAAAGCAAGCGAGCCGCTTCACCTGCCAAGCGAGCGGCTCCCAAAAAGAAGAAAGTGAAGCGAGTCGCTTCACTGGTAGAGCCAAGCGTGGAGATTGCAGACCCGCTTGAAGATTCTTTGTTAAAAACAACAGAGGATGAGGAGGCTTGCACACCAGCGGGTGATGAAGTCGATCAACCCATCCCTCATGCTTCAACCACCATCCCAAGCCAACCCTCAACCATTCAACCCCAAGCCACCCAAGAACCCCAACCAGAAGCTTCCACAACTGCTCAACCCCAACCACAAATCCCTCAAAACCCAGGCTTCCGAGCCCACATTCAACGATGAAGAATCTGCAAGCTCTATGCCTCTATCCGATGTCCCACTACTCAACCCCGACCCAACCGCAGCTTACACATCATTCAAGCCCTCCTCAGCTCAAGCCCAAGACCCCATCCAAGCCTCTAGCCCAAACTCCCCTACAAACACCATTGATTCCCAACTCACCTCTCAAATAGCCATGCAACCACCACCCATATCTCCATCAGATAAAGCCTTGAAGCGATACAGAGCAGATTGGGAGCAGGCCGCTCAAAAGCTTCAGAAGCGGTACCCCAACCTACAAATGGATGAAGAATTCCACAACAAGGCCACCGATTTTCTTACTTATGTTGCCTACCGAGGAACTGAAAGTACTTCAAGATCTTCAGCCTCCGCCAAACTTTCGCAGAAGATTCCATCATTGAGAAAGAAGCTGCAGTGCTGTAGTTTGTAGGAGTGGATGGATTCAAAGCCTTGTTGAACAAGGCAAAATATTGGGAGCTGCTTGATGCAGCAGTGAAGCGTGCCTACCCGGACGTGGAGCTCCCAGAGCGAAAGCTCTCCGAGCACGAGCAAAGATTGGTTGAACAGCACGAGGAGGAGCTGTCAACGAAAAACCAGGAGATTCTCAATCTCCAAGGAGGAATAAGGATGATGAAGGAGGAGATCCAACAGGAAAAGGAGAGTATCGAGAGTCGGAGGAGAGACTTCGATAATGAGAAGGCCGAGCTAGTTGGAAAGCTCAGGGAAGAAACGAAGCGAGCGGATGATGCCAAGCTCGCGCTTGAGGAGGAGAGGAACAGGTTGAAGGAGTTCACCTCAAAGTTTGTCGCTTTGGAGGGTAACTTGAAAAGGACTGAGGAAGAAAGGGCCTCGCTTGTGAGAAAGCACAGGGAGGACATCTCAAAAGCCTACCAAGCACTGGAGAGGAAAGAAAGTGAGCTTGCGACGAGAGATGGCGAATTCATAAAGGTGCAGAGCGAGCTTACTCGCACAAAGCTAGCCAAAGCAACTCTAGAACAGGAGAAGGAGATCCTCAAAAGCAAATATGAGGAGGATATGAGCGAGCTTGAGAGCCGCAGACGAGATGCAATGGCTTTCAACCTGAAGCATGCCAAGTTGGAAGCTGCCCTCAAAAGAGCGAGCGAGGAAGCCAATAGTTTCACTGTGCGTATCGGTACAGCTGCTCTACTCAACACAAACCTCAATATTCGCGAGAGGAGTCTTGCTGCCCGTGAAGCGGAGCTCGCCGCTTCACGTAATCATTTTGATTTGCTTGTGCAGGAAAGAACGAAGTAGATCCGTGCAAAAATCGAAGCGGTGCTCGACGCTCGCTTCAAAGCGGTCAAGCCACTTGAAAGCTTAATGGTGGAAGTTGCACGCAAGGAGAAGTCTTTGATCGAGCGAGAGGAGCAGTGCTCATACCTACTGGAAGAGGTGTCTGAAAAGACGGCGGAGATCGTGCTAGCCAAAGAGAAACTGTTTGCCGAGCGTGCCGATGGGATGCTTCGTGCAATTATCAATGAATTTGCCAGCCTCCGCCATGCCATTGATGAGAAAGCCATAGTCTCTGTTCCCTCTAGCAAGCTTGATGATGCTAAAAAGGGGGAAGGGAAAGAGATTGTAGAAGCAGAGAAGTCTGGTGCTAGGGGGAAGGGAAGATGGATGGAGAAGAGGAGGTAGAGAAGGCGAATGGAAAAGGCCTTGTTGTTTTCCAGGAGAAGCCGAAGCTGCTAGCTTCATCTATGGCTGCTGCTGCCAGATCGTCCGCTCATGTCGAACAGTAAATCGCAGATGATGCTGCTCTTGCTACAACTCTGCAGATGCAGCAAGCCTTTGAGCTGATGGAGACGGGAGTTACTATAATTCCGCAGGTCCAGCCGCTTCAAAAATTGCCAGCTCAGGCGGCTCCCTCTTCATCTACTCAAGCACTCGCCCTCACCGCACCACCTGCTGCTGAGAATAAAAAGATGACACCACCACCACCACCAAAAACACAACCCAAACGAGTCGCTCCTACCGAGAAAGAAGAGGATCCCAAGGCTAAGCGCCAGAAGATCCAAAAGAACATAACTGCCAAGAACACTCGCTTGGAGGAGAAGAAGGAGGAGGAGGAGGATAAGAGGAAGGAAGTTGAGAGAAAGTAAGCACTCAGAATTGCAAGAATAAGGAAGGTTGAAGAGAGAGCTGCCAAATTATGGGAGGAAAACAGGCTCATTCAATCTTGCCTAGTGAGAAGTGCATACATCCCTTTTACTCCGGAGGAATCAGAGGTCTGCGCTGTTCAAGCTGATATTGATGCCTGCCATGTCACAATCAAGGAGATGGTGGATTCCGGCAGATACACCCCGGATGAGTTTGATCTCATTCACAAATTCATCAACAGAAGATCCCCAGCCTTCAACTCTGTGCAAAGCGAGAAATTTCAGCGTGTGATGAAGGAGATGACAGAGAGATCTTCTGAGGAGATTGAAGTGAGAAGAACCAACCACCCCGATGCTTGTGAAATCGAAAACTTCATATCTGACAAGCTGAAGGACGCTTGGAGCAAGTGCCGAGAGAAATTCATAAAAGCCTACTACTTCTGGCAAGTAGTTCCCAACCAGGAATTTGTCTCCAAGTTGGACGCTTTGAATAATTTCATGGTCATGTGCTGCGAGCCGCTGCGAAGGAAGATTTTTGTTGAAGCAGAGCTCACGGAGCCGAAGAAGAAGATAATCATAGTTCCTGAGCAGAAGCAGTTCCCTATGCCAAGAGTGCCGAGATCAAATGTTCCAGACCGAAGAATTATTGAAGCTGAAGTCGACGAGGCTCTGGAACTAGACAACTCGCACAGAGAAAGCACGGAGATTATCAAATCTATGAAGGCCAAAGTCTATGCTGCTTACTACACTGAAAAACCATAAATCTCTCATGTGTTATGCTTGACTGATCTATCTATATTTACTTTTCTTGTCAAGCATGTGTCATTTATATGTTTTATGTGTTTTTATCCTTTATGCTACAAAACTCACACGACAACCATAAGAACTTTTAAAAAAAAAATGATAAGACTGAAAATGAATCAGTCGCTTGAAGTTCTTACCGTGGTTAGATTGTTGGGTTTTGGCATCATCAAAAAGGGGGAAATTGATGGGAATTGTTAAGGATCATATGTTAAGGGAGAACTTAACGGGACGCTTTAAATCAAATGTATATGTTTTGATTCGATCCCAAAACCCTCTATGTATAGTATTCCCAAGCGACCCTATTTGGTTAGATAGGTTAGAATACTTTTCTAAGCCTATTATGTTAGGAAGGCTTGAATTTTTGCTTTAGACGCTTAGATTTTAGACTGCAAATTTTTTCAAGTAAAGGACACTCACTTGAATATGTTTTTCAAGCAAAGCGAGTCTGCCAAAGCAAAGTGAAGCGAGCGCTACAAAGTCAAAGCGAGTCAACGCAAAGTAAAGCGGATGCTTAGGAAATCTGTTTCCAAGCGAATGTTACAGTATTACTTAAAGCGACTCACCCGACTACTCTTTAAGCGAACGCTCAAGAATCTAAAGCGAAGCGAGCCACTACCTAACATGAAAGCGACAGTTCATTTCCCGCTCCGATTCAAACCAGAAGTTCAAACTCTAGTCAAGTGAATATCTACGCATTAATTGCGTATCTCCACGTGGCAATCAAAGAACGGAGCACGAGAGTTGACCGCCAGACCGATAGAGCCGCCGCTACAGTTCTGGACGCTTCAGTTACTGTTGAACTTGGCTCTTAGCCATTTTCGGCAAAGAGACAAAGCGCGCGTCTGAAAAGCTGCAGTTCAAAGGTGAGTACTGTCGAGTGAGGAGGGACAAAGCCACCAACCATCAACGACTCCTGTCCATTTCTCCCACTATAAATAGTGAAGGTCGAAGATGGAGAAGAGTAGAACACTACTTGAGATTTCAACGCATATTGCAAACAAGCACTCACAGCCTTCGAGCAAATTTCTTCAAGTTCTTGTCTAAGTGTTCTCCAAGTTTCAGCAACATCGAAACTTGTCTTCGCAACCTTCACTCTCCCAGATACTAAGCCTACTTCATATATCCGAGCTTAGAAGAAGAACTCTAACCCTCTTTACACTTACTGTAAAGAGTTCTCCACTTAAGAGAGTCGTCAAAACCAAAACCCTAAAAACCCTTGTTCTGTCAAGTTGTTAGGTTTTGTGTTGTTAGAAAGGTTGTGTCCAAGATCTAAGGCTCTACTTTCCTCGATAGTAGAAGTCTCGATCATAGAGTGTAGATCCAAGCTAGCACCGTCCTCAATTGTGCGAAGCTCGATCTTAGCTAGGTTAGTGGAGAACCCATAATCTCCAAGTTGTTTTGTGTCAAGGATCCAAGCAAGTGAAGCTCAATCTAGTTAAGGTTTTTGGGGAACCCGCAATCCTCAAGATTCTTAGTGAAAAGAATCTGTTGCAACGAGCAACGAAGTAGACGTAGGTGTTTTACCACCGAACCTCTATAAACTCTGGTGTCGTATCTCTTTACTCAAGCTTTCCATACTTTACTTGTTTTGTTTATACATATTGCACGTGCATCGTAAACAAACCTAAAACGACGCTTTAAATACTTAGGAAAGAATAGCTCACCTAATTCCGCATTTCGCAAGTGAGTCGCTCTTCGATCAAGCACCCGCTTAGGTCAAGAGTCAAGCTTCCACTGTAGATCTAGCTTGCAGCTAGGCCTCAAAGTTATTGAAGCAACCCATCTACTTGCTACTCTGATTTAAGTGGAAAAAGAAGTTGAAAAACTTCTTAAACACGTATTCACCTCCCTCCCCCCCCCTCTACGTGTGTACCGCTTGACAAACCGGGACCAACAGGGTGGTCCCCTTATGTTTCTGGTTTGCCGAGATGTATCGGTAGGGGTGGTCCCCTTAGGTTCCTCGTTTGCTAAGGTGTATCGGTAGGGTATCATACTCGAAATATATATTGCACGTGCAATATATTTAAGATCTCAAGGGTATCACACTACCCTCGTCAGGGTAGTGTGGCGAAAAGATGAGAGGTGGTATGCATAGGAAGTGGAGTATGCGTGACTGAATAGTAATGAAATATATCGTAATTTTTTTTTATATCGAAAACTGAAAAACTTTATTCAAAATTGGAGGTTGGACTGACTCGAGAAAGACTTGACTTAAAACATGAAAGAAAAACTAAGACTTTATCTATATGAACTCTCTACCCCTATGCATAATACCTCTTGAGGTGAACAATCTTCCAAGCACGAGGTATTGGCTCCCCAGACATGTGGGTGAGTTTGTATGACACCTTTCTGGGAACTTCTTGCACGCGGTATGGTCCTTCCCATGTGGTTTCGAGCTTGGCAGCCTTGCTGATTTCATTGTTCCTTAGAATGAGGTCTCCTACTCGGAACTATCAGTTCTTGACCCATCGATTGTAGTATCGAGCGATTTGTTGCTTGTACCGAGCTACCTTAATATATGTGAGATCTCGTTTCTCTTCCACTAGGTCCAGATCGGTGCATCGGTTGTCCTCGTTACCTTCGGATGAGAAGTTGAGTGTACGCGGACTCGGCATTCCGATCTCAACCGGGATTAATGTTGTAGGGAGTTTCTCCATTGGATGTGCGAGGTGTCGTGCAGTATCACCACAGAACATGAGATAAGTGCTCTACCTAATTTCCCTTAGCTTGGTCCAAACGAGTTTTGAGTCCCTTGACAAGGGTCCTCGACATTCCGATCTTGACCGGGATTACAGCTTCGCTCCCATAGACTAAGCTGTAGGGAGTTTCTCCATTGGATGTGCGAGGTGTCGTGCGGTATGACCACAGAACATGAGATAAGTGCTCTACCCAATTTCCCTTAGCTCCTCGGTCCAAACGAGTTTTGAATCCCTTGACAAGGGTCCTATTTGTGACTTCAGTTTGGCCATTTTCTTGGGGGTGAGCTACCGAAGTGAATTTCTGCTGGATTTGCAGTTCCTCGCACCATTCTTTAAAGACTTTATCTATGAACTGCATTCCATTATCTAAAACCAGAATACGGGGTATTCTGAATCGACATACCACATTTTTCCAGACGAAGTTGAGAGCGTTCCTTCTTGTAGTCTTGGCTAGTGGTTCGGCTTCAACCCATTTCGTAAAGTAGTCGATGGCGACTATCAGGAATTGAAGTTGTCCAGACGCTTTTTCAAAAGGACCTACAATGTCGATCCGCCATTGCATGAATCACCAAGGACTTTGCATACTTGCGAGGTCTGTCTGAGGTAATCTAGGGACATTTGCATGGATCTGACACTTATCACACTTCTTCACGAGTTCGACACAGTCGTGGAACATCGTTGGCCAATATTATCCTCACCTCATAACCTTCTTTGCCAACACGCGAGGTCCTATATGGCTTACACAGGCCCCGTCGTGTACTTCTCATAACACATAGTCAGCTTCATTTGGTCTCACACCCCGAAGGAGAGGTTGAAGATATGACTTCTTATATAGAACACCTTCTTGGAAGATATAGCGCAATGACTTGTTTACTATTTTTCTGGCTTCGAACTTGTCCTTCAGTAGTTCGCCCTTTTCTAAGTAATCTTGAAATGGTGTCATCCAATTAAGGTTATCTTCTGTGATTGCGCTGACCTCGACTTCCTCTACGCTCCTTGTTTGTATTTCCTCTACAGGCGAGGTGGTTGAAGTGGAAGCTAGTTTACTCAAGATATCAACACGGATATTGTGGCTCCTTGGAACATGGACCAGCTTGAAGTAAATGAAAAGTTGTTGAAGCTGCTTGGCTTTATCGAGATACTTCTTAATCCTTTCCCCTCTAGCCTCGTACTTTTTCAGTATGTACGTGGTTAACCACAATCTGGGAGTCGTCGTGGATGTTGACAGCTTGAATTTTCATCTCTCGAGCTATGCGAAGTCCCGCAAGTAAGACTTCATACTCCACTTCGTTATTTGTGGTTGAGAAGGTAAAACGAAGTGAGTAAGTGATCTCTTGTTTTTCCAGACTCACAAGGTGAATTTCTGCTCTGCTTACTGTTTTCCCGGAAGCCCCATCCACATATATGTGCCAACAGTCTGCCGGCTCGTCCAAGATTGGTTTGTCTTCAGTATGATCCGAAGTGGATTTAACCAATGTCGTTTCTTTCGAAAATAGTTTCCAATAGGAAGTCTGCAGGGGTTTGTCCCTTAATCGTTGGGCGAGGAAGATATGTGATGTCGTGTTCTCCTAGCTCGATGGCCCACTTTGCAATCCTGCCTGAGGCCTCCAGCTTTATTAGTATTTGCCGAAGTGGAAGATCGGTAAGGACATAGATGGGGTGCGCGTGAAAATACGACCGAAGTTGTTGGTCCCGGATTGTTAGAGGATAAACACGTAGAGGGGGGGAGGGGTGAATACGTGTTTAGAAGTTTTTCAACTTCTTTTCCAATAACTCAGAGTTTTAAGTAAAGTGCTCGCTTGAAAACTAAGACCTAGCCAAGGGCTGGATCTACAGTATAAGCTAGTCTCTTAACCTAAGCAAATGCTTGATCAAGAGTGAGACTTTACTCAAGATGCGGAAATTCGGTGAGCTAATCTTTCCTAAGTATTTGAAAACACAGTTTTAGGTTTGTTAAGTATGCTTGTACAATGAATAACCAAAACAGTAAACAAAGTAGAGAGATTAGGGTTTAGAGATACGACACAAAGATTTAGAGTGGTTCGGTGATAAAACACCTACGTCCACTTTGTTGCACAAGGCAACTGATTCTCTTCACTCAAGAACCTTGAGGACTTGCAGGCTCCTCAAAAACCAAAGTCAAGATCGAGCTTCACTCGCTTGGATCTGACGACAACAACTAGGTGATTACGGGTTCACCACAAAAAACCTAGACAGGACTTAAGCTTCACTCGCTTCAGTCCGAAACTGGAGATTACGGGTTCTCCACTAAGACCTAGTTTCGATCGAACTTCACACAATCGAGGACTGTGCTAACTTGGATCTAGACTCTATGATCGAGGCTTCTACTATCGATGAAAGTAGGGCCATGGATCGAAAACAACCTCTCGACGAACACAAAACCTAACAACAGAACTTAGGGTTAGGGTTTTTGGTTTACGACGAACACACTAATGAAGAACTCTTTACAACGAATGCAAAGATGGCTAGAGTTCTTCTCTAAGCTTGGATATGGAATGGGCTTAGATTTCTAAGTGTGAAGGTTGCGGAGACGAGTTTCGATGGAACTGAAACTCGGAGAACACTTGAAACAAAGACTCGAAGTTTGCTGAAAGCTGGGAGTGTTTGTTTGCAGTAGGCGCTGAATGCTCAAGTAGTGTTCTACCTCTCTTCGTCTCCATCCTTCACTATTTATAGGCGGAGGGTTGGGCAAGAGCCGTTGCTTGGTTGGTGACTTTGTCCCTCCTCCTCTCGACAGTACTTGCGCAGGCCTGCTGCTTTTCAGACGCGCAGATTTGGCACTTTGCCAAAAATGGCTAAGTTCCAAGTGTAACAGTAACTGGAGCGATCCAGGACTATTGCGGCGCCCTTGTCGGCCTGGCAGTCAACTCCTTTGCTCCTCTCTTCATTCGACACGTGGAGATACGCAATTAATTGCGTCGATCTCCTCTTGACTGGAGGTTGAACTCGCAGTTCAAATTGGAGCGGGAATTGGGCTGTCGCAATATGTTAGGTAGGAGCTCGCTTCGCTTTAGAATTGGAGCGTCCGCTTTGATCGAGTCGCTTGAAAGTCATACTGTAGCGAGTATTGGGAAAATTAATTTCCCGAGTGACTGCTTTAGTAATCGTTGACTAGCTTTGACTTTCTACTGTAGCACTCGCTTCGCTTCGCTTTAGCAGACTCGCTTTGATTCTACTGTAGCGCTTGCTTCGCTTGGACTCGCTATGCTTCGGCACGATTCGCTTCGGCTCGCTAGACTTGCTTCACTTGGAAACACACTCAAGTGAGTGGCCTTCACTTGAAGTTCCTGCAGTCTAAAACCTAAGTGACTAAAGCAAGATAAAGAGCCATCCTAACAGTATAGGCTTAGAAAATTCTAACCTATTTCTACATCAATTAGGGTCGCTTGGGAATAGGATACTTAGGGGTTTTGGGATCAAATCAAAACATATACATTTTTCACGTGTCTCACTTGAGTTCCCCCTTAACAAGTTATATCCTTAACAATTCCCAACAATTTCCCCCTTTTTGATGATGCCAAAACCCACTAAATTTCTATTAATTTTCTAACCGTGAAAAGAACTTCAAGCGACTGCTTCCTTTGCAGATTTGCTCATTTTTTTTAAGTTCCTTTCCCTTTTTTTTTTTGTTTTTTTTTTTTTTTTTGGTTAGTATAGTGAGTTTGTAGCATATGGATAAATCATTCACAAAGCTTGTAAATGACACATTTTGACAGAATTTAAATGATAGATAGATGAACAAGCAGTTCACAATATAGATGGAAATTAAAGGTCTTCTGCAGGCTTATCCTCCTCATCCTTCTCCTCATCCAAGTAATAGGCAGAAAGTACCTTCTCTTCCATGGTCTTCACATTGTATTTGTTTGCTCTGAAACTGCTTTCTAACCTCAGTGCTTCATCAACTTCCTCATCAATGATCCTCCTGTTTGGAACACTTGAGTTCGGCAAGAGTGGCATCGGAAACTCTGTTATTGCTGGCACTTTGACAATGATAGGTTTGGGATCAGCTTCCTCAGCCTGCTGATTGGTGTTTAGTTGTTAGGTTTTTCGTTGTGTTTTCGTGTTCATTTTCATTGTGTTTTTGTGTCTTTTAGTGTGTCTTTTGGCTATGATTGGTTGTTTGGAGAGTTGGGTATTGTAGGTGCAAAAGGTGAGGAATTGGAAGAAAACGGGACGAAAAGTGCTTGAAGTGAAGGAAGAATCGCGAGGGACCAGTACCTGATCTGGCCGATCGGCCAGAATTCCTTCAGCATCTTGACGATCGGCCAAACACTTGCAAAGAGATTCAGCAGTTCCTGATCTGGCCGACCGGCCAGAATTCCTTCAGCATCTGGCCGATCGGCCAGAAGTCCGCGTCCAGATTTTGTTTCCTTATATAATTAGGTTTTCTCCCTAATATAAATACTAGTACTTTGGGACGAATTTGTATCAGTTTTTAGCATTAGTTAGCTTTATTTTTCAGCACTAAAATTCTCTAGATTAGTTTTACTTTGTTCGGATCCGGATTCTTAGTTCGTGCAATTTAATTCTAGACTTTTCTTTTAGTTCGAGTTCTTCGTTTAATTCTCGTAAGTTCTTTATTGCTTTCGTTTACTTGCTTTTAATTGCTTGCTTTAGTTTTAGATTCGTTTTCTTAATTGCTTCGTTTAATTTCCTTAGTTTTTTTTCGTTCTTTCGATTTTCAAGTTCTAGTTTAGATTCGTTTTTCTTTGCTTTCGATTCTCTAGTTTTTCAAAGCTTTCAAGTTAGATTTATTTCCTTTAAATTTCCAGATTTCATTCATTATGCCTAAGGTAGTTTATGCTTTCTTTTATGCTTCCTTTATTGCTTTCTTTTTGATTCTTGCCTAGGTTGATTTATTGCTTTCTTTTAGATTAATACTTAGATTTATTTCTTGAGTTCTAGATTAGTTATTTACTTGCTTTTATTTATTGCTTTGATTTATTTTATTTGCCTAGGATTTAAAACAAAAACCCCAAAATCTTATTTACTTGCTTTCCTAGATTTAGGCTAGATTAGGATTTACTACATAATTGATTGCCCTGTTAAGTTTTCCTTGAGATTCGATACTTAGGTTTTACTTGCTAGTGCTACGATAGGATTTCGTTCTATTGCGAACACTTTTTAGTGAAACAAATTTTGGCGCCGTTGCCGGGGAAAACTTTAGGCTTTTAATTGTGTAGTATTTTTATTTGTTTTATTTTTATTTGTGTTTATTCGATTTCGTGTTTCTCCCACTCGGTGCGTTTAACCCTTTTGTTGAGTGTTGTTTATGCATGGTCGCCGAAGTCTTCAAAGGAGTTTAGCGCCCTATTTCGACAACATCCATCAAAGGAAAGCGATTTTAGCCGCGAAGGAGAAGGAGGAGATCGATTCTCAAGACTTTTCCTTAGTCTTGTTATTTGCAGAGCCCGAAGCCATGGCAGCTAGAGTCATGGGCAATTTTGCTCGCCCCACATTCACAGCCACCACTTCGACGATTGTCCTGACGGAAGCGGTTAGGAATCATGAGCTTAAACCTCACCACATGGCGTTGCTCCCATCCTACCACGGGCTGCCCAACGAGGATGCATTGACGTTCATTCGAGAGTATTGCACGGTGGTGCAATCATTCCCACTCTCGGGACTCACGGAGGACAACTTGAAGATGAAGTGCTTCCCGTACACCCTCAAGGATCGAGCAAAGTCGTGGTATTTGGCGCTCCCGGCCAACTCTCTCACCACATGGAATGCGGTGTGCGAGAATTTCATGCTCAAGTACTACCCGAACCGCAAGACTCAAGAGGTGCGGTCAAAGATTATGAATTTCTCCCAAGACAACGATGAGCCATTTCACGAAGCATGGGAGAGGTTCCAAGAGCCACTTCAACAGTGCCCTCATCATCAAATGGCACCGGAGTTGCTTTGGCAATATTTCTACGACGCCCTCAACCAGACTTGTCAGTTCATGGTGGACAGTTCGGCCGGAGGCAACATAGCGGTCAAGACAGCTGATGAGTAGCAGACGATATTCGAGACGCTCGCTGCGAGTTCTCAACAAAAATCAGCTAGGCCAAGGAAAGTGGAGGCGAGTGCAATCTCGATGAGCCCCGATTTGAAGAAGCAAATTGCCGACATGTATAGGGATCTCGAGAACTTGAAGATTAAGCAAAGTGCACCGGCCCCGAAGGAGGAAGAGAGGAAGCCGGACAAATGCGAGATTTGTGGAGAGTTGGGACACATCAAGGAGGTTTGCCATAACATGGGAGCACCCACTTATGAAGGAGGAGCCGATGTATATGCTGCCCAAGGGTACATGCCGCCACCCCAAGGGCAAGGTACGAACCCGAATTTTCAATATCGTCGCCCCTCTCCATATAATAACCCCTACCCTCCTCAAAATCCCTACTACTCTCAACCTCCACCATATTATCCTCCTCCTCAATATCGTCCAAATCCCTACTATCCACCACCTCCATACTACCCCCCTCAACCTACTCCTACACCACCACCATCATATCCAAATTCTCGTCCTCAAGGACCTCTACAAAAGCCTCCCGTCGATGAGGATCGTCTCCATGCACTTGATGCGAACATAAAGAGGCTCGAGTTGGCCATTGGCCAAATTTCTAGTTCCATGCACTTGATGCAACAACCGGGGCGGATTCCGAGCCAAGGGATTCAACCACAACAAGCCAACGAGATGCAATATCCTCCATATGTTCCTCCCGTTCCACCTCACCAAGCTCATGCAATCACGGTCTTACAACGCAATGGAGTACCGATGCCTTCTCGAGGGCCCATGGGAGATAGACGGGGCCCGAGCCCTCGATGGAACGGCCCGAAAACGCCGGTAGCCCCTCATCAGCAAAACCGTCCAGGCCCTAATCTGGCCGGTCGGTCAGATTTTGGCCGATCGGCCAACACGCAGGAGTTCGAGTCTCGTCCAGTAGCTGATCTGGCCGGTCGGCCAGATTCTGGCCGCTCGGCCAAAACCCCAATCTCGCGCGAGCACCCAGCAGCTAATCTGGACGATCGGCCAAGTCACCCCGACTCTGGCCGATCGGCCAAATCAGGCGAGCAGCACACGGAGTCCGAGGAGCCCGAGAAGGAAGCCCCTCCTCTCCACAAGACGCCCGATCCGTACGTCCCCCCTATTCCATTCCCGAGCAGAGTGAGGAACAAGAAGCAAATGCTCAACCCGTATGTTCCACCTATTCGGAGTATCGTGAGGAAGGAGAAGAAGGATTTCGAGCCTATCAATTCATTTCCTAAACGAGGGGATCCGGGAGGTTTCGACTTGAGTATTATTTTGGATAGCGGAGAAACCGTTTCGGGATTGATGGATTTAGGAGCTGCAGTGAACCTAATGCCGTATTCTATTTTCGAGAAGATGAACTCAAGAGTCCTTCAAGCTACCGACATGCGCATTGAGTTAGCAGACGGCACCGTGAGCAGTCCTTTGGGAGTTTTGGAAGATGTCACTGTCTTAGTTGGTGGAATTCGAGTCGTCACCGACTTTGTTGTGCTTCACGAAGGCAAAGGAGCTAAGAGTGCAACCGGACATCTACTTTTACTGGGACGACCATTCATGGCCACTACTCGAGCTCGAATTGACGTAGGTACCGGCACATTGAGCATAGCATGGCCGGTGAAGGAGGTTCGGTAACATTTTCGGTATTTGGGAACTCACCTTCTATTCCTACTTCATCTTTTCATTTATGCTCTTATGTTAAGCTTGCTAACCCTTGTGTTGAGGAAAATATTTGTGAGATTTTTAACAAGGAAGCAGCCTTTGAAGAATTCATTGAAGATGAAGAGTCCATTGAAGATGACGAATTCTTTAGTTGTGTGGATGAGGAAGAGGATATAATCGAGCAATATCTAGGGAATTTGAAGGAGGTTGATGAAGTAGAAGAGGAAAACTTGAACCATGCATCGGAAGAGGAAGTTGTCGTTAACCCTTTTCTTTCTAACCTCACCAATTGTGTAACATCTTTTCTTGCAGAGTTTAGCTCGAAGATGTTTGAGGAGGAGTTCGAACTAAGTGTGGGGGAGTCGAGAGTTGATGATGACCATGTCCTTGACCTTCGAGATGGTTCGAGAAGGGAGTGTGAGTGTGTCGCAAGGAGCATCAAAACGTCACTCGGTGCTACGGGCTTGGGTTGATCGTATCCTTCGTCAAGCTAATGACGTTAAACAAGCGCTTGGTGGGAGGCAACCCACGTATATAAAAAATAATAATAATAATAATTAGATTCTTATTTTTCATAGTATTTCTTGTTAATATTTGATTTTTCGTTTTAGTTAGTGTGTTTTTGCAGGAATTGGCGTCGGACACTCAGTAGCTATTCTGGCCGATCGGCCAGATTCCTTAAGGAATTCTGGACGATCGGCCAAAACTTGTAGGCCAGGCAATTTTTGATCTCTCGGTTGGATTCCCTTCTACTCCGTAGCTTCGTGATCCTAATGATCCCCGTTGACAAGACCCACGTTTCCAAGGTCCATTCGATCCATAGCTATGTCTTGTGTTTTTTTTATTTTTGTTTGAGTCTTTTATTTCTTTTTCATTATTTTGTTCGATTTTACGCTTTGGTATTGTGTTTTGTGTTTGTTTTGTAGGTACTAATTGGAATTTCTCGGGATTTCAAGTGTGTTGGTCGACATTGTGGGATAAGTTCCTTCTATCCCTTCCTTTTTATTTTCTCGCAATGAGGTCATTGCTTGATTCTAAGTGTGGGGGGGTCTTTGAAACTTTGGCATGATGTGTTTAATTTTGTTGAGTCTTAGGAGTTAATTGAGTCAAATGAGCATGTGATGATAGTATTGTGGATTTGGCCGATGATAGAAAATTTTTGTTGATTTTTGGAGAAAAACTCATGATCTTTATTATGCATGGAACCTTGGCGAAGCGACGCATTTTATTCATTGAATTTGAAGTATGCTATGATGTCGGGAACTAGTTAGTTTGAACCCGTGAGAATTGAGCTATTTGTGCATATTTATGCCTATTCATTGATTGAGTGATCATGCATGCTTCGTTGTTTCTAGAACTTGCCTTGTTTCTCCATCAAGACCTCAGTATATTTACGAACTAGGAGATGATCTTAGGTCATTTTTCTTTAGCCACATGATCCCTATACACTAACCTTGTTCATAAACCTTTGTTTACCCCTTTTGAGCCTTTATTAGCCGTTCTTTGTAAAACCGGATGATAGGAGGTTTGGATGTATCTTTTGGGAATTAGTTGTATGGAAGGAGTTGAATAGAAAATTTTGGTTGTGGTGAAGAAGGAGGAGAAAGGAGTTTTAGATGCTTGATTTATGTATTTAGCTATCCCTATGAGCTTAGAAAATAAAAAGAAAAGGAACAAAAAAAAAGATGAGAAAAAAAATAGAGCCTTTGTTCAACATTAGAAAGAACGTTTATTAGTGGAGCTCTAGGAAAAAAAAAAAGAAAGAGAAAAGAAAAAAAAAAAAAAAAAAAAAAAAAAAAAAAAAAAAAAAAAAAAAAAAAAAAAAAAGGAAAAGAAAGAGAGAATAAGAATATAAGCATAAGGGATAGTTAGCTTTGATTTGTATAGTTGATATTTTAGCATCTTTGAGTTTGTATTTGGTGTGTTGGATGGTAGAAGATGGAGTAAAAATCCATACTTTGGTTGGAGTTGAAAAGAGGTTGATGATTTAGATTTATTTGAGTCACTTAGCCTATACTTTCCCTACCTTAACCAATGTCCCTACATTACAAGCTTATATAAAGACCTTTTTGATCCTAATTTGTAAGTATTACATTAGGTGGAGATGTTGAGATTGAAGGCAAGCCTATGATAAACAGGTTGCATTGCATTGATATTGAGTGAACCCTATGATCTGCATTATCTTATACATCTTTTCTTTGAGAGAGTTGAGTGTTCACTTTCATATATAAAATTTCACATGTTGGAAAGTGTTCTTTGATGGATTAGCATATTTTGAATTAGTTGAGTAGATTGTGTTGATTGATGCTAAGGTTGTGTGCATAGTTTTGATCATGATCATGAGAGTTTGTTTTCGAAAAGTTTTGAGGCCTATATAGTTCACAATACTTGAGTCTATTGTTTATTTCGTTTTTATATTGCTTGAGGACAAGCAAAGGTCTAAGTGTGGGGGATTTTGATTGGTGTTTAGTTGTTAGGTTTTTCGTTGTGTTTTCGTGTTCATTTTCATTGTGTTTTTGTGTCTTTTAGTGTGTCTTTTGACTATGATTGGTTGTTTGGAGAGTTGGGTATTGTAGGTGCAAAAGGTGAGGAATTGGAAGAAAACGGGACGAAAAGTGCTTGAAGTGAAGGAAGAATCGCGAGGGACCAGTACCTGATCTGGCCGATCGGCCAGAATTCCTTCAGCATCTGGACGATCGGCCAAACACTTGCGAAGAGATTCAGCAGTTCCTGATCTGGCCGACCGGACAGAATTCCTTCAGCATCTGGCCGATCGGCCAGAAGTCCGCGTCCAGATTTTGTTTCCTTATATAATTAGGTTTTCTCCCTAGTATAAATACTAGTACTTTGGGACGAATTTGTATCAGTTTTTAGCATTAGTTAGCTTTATTTTTCAGCACTAAAATTCTCTAGATTTGTTTTATTTTGTTCGGATCCGGATTCTTAGTTCGTGCAATTTAATTCAAGACTTTTCTTTTAGTTCGAGTTCTTCGTTTAATTCTCGTAAGTTCTTTATTGCTTTCGTTTACTTGCTTTTAATTGCTTGCTTTAGTTTTAGATTCGTTTTCTTAATTGCTTCGTTTAATATCCTTAGTTTAATTTCGTTCTTTCGATTTTCAAGTTCTAGTTTAGATTCGTTTTTCTTTGCTTTCGATTCTCTAGTTTTTCAAAGCTTTCAAGTTAGATTTATTTCCTTTAAATTTCCAGATTTCATTCATTATGCCTAAGGTAGTTTATGCTTTCTTTTATGCTTCCTTTATTGCTTTCTTTTCGATTCTTGCCTAGGTAGATTTATTGCTTTCTTTTAGATTAATACTTAGATTTATTTCTTGAGTTCTAGATTAGTTATTTACTTGCTTTTATTTATTGCTTTGATTTATTTTATTTGCCTAGGATTTAAAACAAAAACCCCAAAATCTTATTTACTTGCTTTCCTAGATTTAGGCTAGATTAGGATTTACTACATAATTGATTGCCCTGTTAAGTTTTCCTTGAGATTCGATACTTAGGTTTTACTTGCTAGTGCTACGATTGGATTTCGTTCTATTGCGAACACTTTTTAGTGAAACAC
Source organism: Thymus mandschuricus (assembly GCA_029379335.1). NCBI lineage: Eukaryota > Viridiplantae > Streptophyta > Magnoliopsida > Lamiales > Lamiaceae > Thymus > Thymus mandschuricus. The sequence goes on from CM057079.1 coordinate 23,777,148, forward strand.
CTGCGTGAAGATCTTCCGATGCAGCTTCTCGTTGTAGAGGCAGAGAAGGTTGTTGAGAGCATCCAGCTTCGAGCACTCGTCTTGAAGAGGCACTACTTGCCAGAAGTAGTAGGCCCTGATGAACTTTATCTTGCAGATGCTCCACATCTCTATAAGATCACTGGAGATGAAGTCCTCAATTTCCCGAGCATTGGGATGATTTTCCTTCTTGTGTCCAACTCCTCCTCCGTTCTTCTGGTCAATTCTTCCATAATTTTTTTGAATTTGGCACTAGCTGCAGAGTTGAACTGAGGCAGTTTCTCATTGACTCGTTTGCGGATAAAATCGCACTCGTCAGCAGAATAACGTTTGGAGTCAATCATTTCTTTGATGGTAATATGGCAAGTATTAATCATGGCTTGAGTTTGGCAAGCATCTGACTCTTCGGGTGTGAAGGGAATGTAAGAGCTCCGAGAGATAGCAGATTGGATGAGCCGCACTTCATTCCAGTGGGCCTCAATCCGACCTTCCACTACTTTGACTCTGGCAAGTCTAAGCCTTTCCTCCTTCTTCACTTTTCTTCCTCCTCTCGTAGCGATCGGATTTTGCAGCGACTTTCTGTTGCATATTTTGGCGCTTAGCCGCAGGATCCTCTTTTCTAGTTTCCGGTGCTGTACGCTTCAAATGAGTTTTCGGCGCTGGAGGTGGTGGGGGCATATCCTTCTTCTTTTCTACAGGGACAATTGCTTGACTGGCTGAAGCGATGCCAACAGTTGTTGAAGCGAGGGCAGCAGTTGAAGCGGGCGCTTGGATTGAGGAACTTGTAGCGCCTGCTTGGGAGGAAGACACAACTTGCAACGGCTTCACTTGAGGGATCTCAGTGACTCCCTTCCTCTTCAACTCGAATTCTTGCTGCAGGGCAAAGGCAAGAGCTTCATCTGCCGCAATCTGTTGCTCAGTTTGTTTCTAGGGATGAGCAGCCAGTGAAGAAGCTAGCAACTTCCCGGCTAGCGGCTTGCGAGGCTCCTCATAGGCTGCCTTATCCTTCCCTTTCTTACGAGCAAGCTCTGCCCGTACCTCTTCATCCATCTCTTCTTCTCCTCCAAGTCCTCCTTCAACAATCTTTCCCCCTTCAATCATCCTCTCTTCTCCAACTCTACTGCCTTCTCCCTCAACCACTCTTCCCTCTTCTTCCTTTCTTTTCACAATATCTTCCCCCTTTTTGGCATCATCAAGACTGCCGGGGGTGGTGGTGATGATTCTTTCACTGAGAGATTGGTGAATGGCATCAAATTTGTTGTACACGGCATGAAGCATGTCCTCTTCCCGCTTCGCGAAAATGTGCTCTTGGGATAGCACAATTTCTGCAGTTTTCGCCGAGATTTCCTCGAGCAGGAACTTGCACTGCTCCTCTCTCTCCTTCACTGATGCCATCAAGCTCTCCAGTGGCTCCATTTCCTTGAAGCGAGCATCCAGCTCTGCTTCAATTTCAGTGCGGATTTTCTTGCGCTCCTCTTGCAAGACAAATCCGAAATGAGTCTGGGCTGCTTCAAGTTCAGCCCTTGCAGTGGCAATGCTCCTTTCCCTTCTATTCAGTGACACATTAACTTGAGCAGCAGCAGTAATTTTGATGGCAAAATCACCCGCCAATTTCTGTGCTTTTTCAAGTTGGATAGCAAGCTCTGCCTACTTCAAGTCAATGGCTTGAGCACTCCTCCGTCGGCTTTCCAATTCACTTAGTTCCTCGGCACGCTTGAGCTTCAATATCTCAGTTTCATTCTCAAGTGTGTCGAGTGCCTTTTTGGTCCTGGTCAGCTTGCTCCTGAGCTTAATTAATTCATCGTCTTTCTCCTCTACTATCTTTCTCTTTTTCTCAAGATGCCTAGTCACCTTCTTCTTTTCTTCCTCCACAGCAACTAGCATGGAGTTGACATCCCGCAACCTATTCCTCTCAGCTTCAAGCGATTGCTTGAGCTCTTCTACTCGCTTCACTTCCTCTTCTACTAACTTCACCTTCTCCTCGAGTTTTCCCTCCAACTCGGTCTTTGATTTGTCAAAATCTGCACGCAGATTCTTGACCTCCTCTACCTTCTTCTCAAACTCCTCAGTCTTCCGTGTGATCACGCTTTGAAGACTGGCTATCTCCTCCTCCTTCACCACCATCTCCGCTTCATGCTCCTTCAACAACCTCTGCTCATGGATAGACGGCACTCGCTCTGGGATAACAGCATCTGGATACACTCGCTTTACTTTTGTGTCTAGCTTTTCCCAGTAGTTAGCCTCATTGACGAAGACATGGAAGCCGTCTACGCCGATAAAATTGAGCATCTCCGCCTCCTTCGCTTCAATCACTTCTTCAGAAAAGGCCTTGCGAAGGTTGAATATCTTGTAATATTCAGTTCCTCGGTACGTTATGTACGTGAGGAAATCAGCGGCTTTGGTGAAGAAGTCCTCAGACATTTCCACGTCGAGGTAGCGGTTTTGGATTGTCTCTGCAGCTAGCTCTCTGTCCCTCAAATACCGGGTTAGAGCTTTTTCTTCTGCGGATGGGGGCGGGGGTTGAGTTGGTGGTTTAATGGTGATTTTTGTATTGGCAGTTTGGGTAGTGTCGGCTGAGGTGGTTGTTTCTGAGGGTGAATTGGGTGTTGAAGCTTGGAGTGTTTTGGCTTGGGTAGTTTGGGGTGGGTTGAAGAGAGTAAAGGTGGCATCAGGATCTGTGCTCAGGAGAGGAATTTTTGGAATGTGGATAGAAGAAGTGGATACTTCTTCATATAGAGAGTGAGGTGAGGTTTGCTTTTGGGTGGTAGAAGCTTCGGGTTGGGGTTGAGTGTGTGGTTGGGCAGTAGATGAGGCTTGGGGTTCTTGTGGTGGCTGGTTTTGAGTTTGAGTGGTTGAAGGTTGGGGTATGGTTTGATCCTTGGCTGGAGAGGGGATGGGTTGATCTACTTCAACTTCCTTTTCGAGCGGCTGCTTCTCAGCCTCGCTCGCTTCAAACAATGAAGCTACTCGCTTCACTTTCTTGGCTCGCTTCGGAGCCACTCGCTTCGCCGATGAAGCGGCTTGCTGTACAATTTCTCTCTCTGCAACGGGGGCTGCTGGGGGTACTTCCACCATGATGAATCCTTCGTCCACCACGATTTTATCGGTCTTGTACTTGTCGAAGAAGATGGAGGTCTTCTTGTAATCGGTGGTGTTTTTCCATCTCCTGTTTGGGAACAGTTTCTCCAGTGCAAAGGAGATCCTGGAGAAAAATCGTAACTTCCCTTTCCGAAGGATTTCTTCGGTGATCCCCTTCTCATACTTGAAGTCCTTGGCAACTTCATGCATTTGGTTGATGAACCAACCATGCCAATTAAACTTCGTGCCGGTCAGACTGTCCACAATGATGGTTGAGGCGAAGACCTTTGTATCAGACAGCTGGCCCAACGTTCCGACATAGCATGCTATAGATTTGGAGAAGAGCTCGCAGATTAGGTTGAACGTAGTTTCCAGATCCGTCCTAATATTGATGTGCTTCACCTCGAATTATGCATTCTTATCGGCGGTGAAGCATGCAAACTCAACATCCACAGACAGCTCCAAATCTGAGAAGGAATCCGCTCCTTCCTTCGGTAGGTTGAAGACATCGGCGATGGCGTCTAGGGTAACTTCCACCGGCAAACCATCCTGTGGGTCGGTGAACGTGGAAGACGTCCGTCCTTCTTCCAGATTGAGTAAAAACTCAGCCACAGACTTGGACAAAATCTTCTCCGGCCTAGCCGTGACGAACTCCCACAAGCCGGCCGTAGTCACAGCCTTGCGGAAGAAGCCATCGGCTTCTACAATTTTCTCGTCGAGGTGAGGCTCGACGTTGATGTTCTCGGTGATTTTGGATAGAAACGTCTCCATCATTTGCGTTGCAGCCTTCTTCACCATGACTGAAATATGAGAGTTTAGAGTTAAGATTTAAAAACAGGGGTTGAGACTCGTGATTTGCAGGGATTGCAGAATTTGCATGAGAATGGCAATTTTAGGGGGTGATGAAAGGTTCTGCAGGTCTTCGTCGGCCCTTTATATAGATTTAGGGTTCGGCTGACGTGGCAGGGGTGAGACGGTAGTTTCCCCGAAATTCCTGTTTGTATACGGTGGCCAACGGCGATGTGATTGACGTGTTCGGCGTCATCACAGTAAAAAGTGAGCCGCCAAGTTGACTTGGCACTCCACGTGGCTTTCTGCAATTCGTCTCTCCAAACGGCGTCGATCCAGCGGCTGTGATTCAAAAACTGTTGAGATTCAACGGCTGGATCGTGTGCGATTTTCCCGCTTCAAATTTGAAGTGTGTTGCACGCGCCCGAAATATCTGCTTCGTACTTCATCTGCATTAAATGCAAAGTAAAAAGTGATATTTGCACTCGAGTGTGTACAACTCACACTCGCTTTGTACCCGCTCACTTCGAGTGTGGCCGCTTGGCTTTTACTCGCTACCGAAGTACTCGCTTGGTGTGACTGTTCCACACTCGCTTGCGATGTCTCGCTTGAGTGATGTAGCACTCGCTTGACCATCTGAAGCGACTGGTATAGAAATTGAAATTTCTTTGACATAATTTAAAATGTTTCTGACTTACATACTTCAAGGATAAACAAGAATGTTTTCTTCTTTGTATTTGTGTCAGATTCATTTCATATTTTCCACATAGTAAGTGAAGGTTTCTAGCACGCTTCACTTAACTTAGTGTACTTGAATTGAAACACTTACCAGTCAATCTCACATTGTAGGAGATTGATACCACTTGTAGATACTACTTGTTGGTCTTCTTCAAGCTTGGTCTTCGTGGCATTCATCTCTTCCATCTTCCTCTACTAACTAGAGACTCCTCCATCGAAGTGAATGGGGGAGGGAATGAATAGAGTACACAAGCTTTCTACAACCCGAAGGGAGACTCACTATAGTGTACTTATTCACGATGAATGGGAGATGAGTACAAGTCCTTATCTCAAGACGGAATAGGACAGGATGACAATGAGGATGCTCTAACAAGACATTCTCGGTTTTATGCAGAAGCATGTCACCAACCCTGCAACCTTTTGAAAGTAAAGGTACCCTTCAAGCTCTCCTCTAGAATCTACAGAATGAATATGCATTCGACTCGCTTCACCCAAAAATAGGGAAAATTGAAGCGATGCAATATTCAAGGTGGGAGAAGAATGAATAGACATTCGGCAGCTCAACTCAATAAAGAGTGAGTAAAGAATGAATGTTTATCCACGACGAAGGATATGAGAAGACATGCTCCTCTTTGGCGGAAAGATGGGAAGAGGACGCAAGGTCTAAGTGCCAGCCCTGCCTAAGCTTTCACCGTTTTTACGTGGGAAGGTCCGATACAAGACCCCACAACCGTTACTAGAAATGGTACTTGCAAGTGTTTATACCCACTCGCTCGGAATCTTAGGTTAGGTAGCAGCTTCCCTTGCTCGCTTTGGAAGTAGACTATTCCGAGAGCAATCAATAGTTTCCCCTTAACCATTGGCCTAACAATTCCTATAAGCGGGTAGGGAACATCTTCCAACACTCCACCTTTCTCCACCTTATTTCTCCTTCTTCAAGCGAGTGAGTTTTGAAGCGACTCGCTTGAATTGGTGAAGATCCAAAGCGAGGGTCGCTTGAGGACAGGCGTCCACTCCTTTGTGCATCCTGGATCTAGCACTTTTCACCAGGGTCTAGTAACCCTAATTCCATGCATAGCTGGTTGAAGCGAGACTCAGCTAGAGACTTGGTGAGGATATCTGCTCGCTGGAGATTGGTATGGATTTTCTCGAGCTTGATATCCTTCTTCTCGACATGATCACGAATGAAGTGATGTCGAATTTCCACGTGCATGCATCTGGTGTGAAGCATTGGATTCTGCGAGATACATATTGCACTGTTATTGTCGCAGAAGATTGGGATCTCATTCGCTTCAACTCTGTAGTCCTTCAACTGCTGACGAAGCCATAGAATTTGAGAACAGCAGCTTCCAGCGGCCATATACTCGGCTTCAGTCGTTGAAGTAGCTACACTGGTTTGTTTCTTTGAAAACCATGAGATCAGCTTGCTTCCCAAGAACTGACAAGTGCCCGACGTTGATTTCCTATCACCACGGCATCCTCCATAGTCAGCATCTGAATATCCAGTGAGCTCCAGATTGTCTTCAGCGGGATACCACAGCCCCATGTTGACGGTGCCTTTGAGATAGCGAAGGATTCGCTTGGCAGCTTCAAGATGGTTGTGCTTGGGATTGCTTTGGAAGCGAGCGCACACTCCAACTGCAAATGCATATCCGGCCTGCTTGCAGTGAGATATAGAAGGGATCCGATTAAGGCACGGTAGTCTGTAGCATCCACAGACTTCCCTTCTAGGTCTGGCTCCATCTTCCAGTTGGTGTTCATCGGAATCTTCACAGCTTTAGCATGCTGAACACCAAACTTGACAAGCATATCTCGAGTATACTTGGCTTGATTGATGAAGATTCCATCATCTTGCTGCTTTACTTGAAGACCTAGAAAGCAACTCATCAAGCCTATCATCGACATCTCATATTTGGTCTTCATCAACTCTCCAAACTTCTCGCTAAGCGACTGGTTTGGTGACCCAAATATGATGTCATCTACATAGATCTGGACCCATAGCATATCTTCTCCATGATTGATGGTGAAGAGAGTCCGATCTATCTTCCCTTTGTGGAATCCATTATCCACCAAGAACTGAGATAGCGTATCATACCACGCTCTAGGCGCTTGCTGCAATCCATACAGGGCCTTCTTCAGTCTATACACTTTATCTCCTTGCTCGAAACCCGGCGGTTGCTCCACATACACTTCTTCTTTGAGCTCTCCGTTGAGAAACGTGCTCTTGACGTCCATTTGATAGACTTTAAATTTCTTAGCCGCTGCATAGGCAGGAAATAGTCTAATCGCTTCAAGTCTGGCCACTGGAGCGAAGGTCTCATCGAAATCGATCCCTTCCTCTTGGCAGTAGCCCTTGGTGACGAGTCGAGCCTTGTTTCTCACGACGTTGTGGTCCTCGTCCGTCTTGTTCTTGAACACCCACTTGGTGCCAATCACATGCTGGAATTTGGGACGATCCACAAGATATCATACATCATTTCTGGTGAATTGATTGAGCTCTTCTTGCATGGCAATCACCCAATTTGAATCTGCTAGGGCTTCCTCCACGCTTGATGGCTCAATATTGGACAGAAAGCAACTAAACATAGCACTTTCTCCAAATACTTGGCTTCTGGTCACCACGCCTTTGGATAGATCTCCAATGATTTGGCTTGGTGAGTGATCTTTGAGCCACGCGCACTTGGAACCACCAGCTTCTTCTTCTTCTTCATGCGGGTCGCTTGATTCTCCATCTGAAGCGACTGGAATGGGTGCTTGGTCTGCACTCGCTTCATGAGACTTGGGGGCAGCTTCAATCTTCTCTTGGGCAACTTGCTCGCTTGAATCCTTGATTTCTTCATCATCTTCAAGCATATCCCAAGTTAGTGGATTGATGGGTTCCTCGCTTGGATTCTTATCATTCGCTTGAACCTGTTCCTGTGGAAGACTTAAAGTAGATTCATCAAATACGACATGGGGTGATTCCTCCACAATTAGGTTTTACAATTGAACACCCTATAAGCTTTGCTAGAAGTAGAATATCCTAAAAATATTCCTTCATCAGCTTTGCTTTCGAATGCTTTCAATTGTGACTTCCCATTATTGTGAATGGAGGCCCTACAACCAAAAATATGAAAATAGGAAATGTTAGGAATTCTCCCTGTCCATATTTCATATGGTGTTTTGTCAAACCGTATGTTGAGAAGCGTCCGATTTTGAGTGTAGCATGCAGTATTGGCAACTTCAGCCCAATATTTCATCGGAAGCTTCGAATCAGCAATCATAGTACTAACAGCTTCTTTGATGATTCGATTTCTTCTTTTTGCTACTCCGTTCTGCTGAGGTGTACGTGCTGAGGAAGTTTGGTGTGCTATGCCATGCTCCGTGCAGTATGCTTCAATGGTTGAGTTTAAAAACTCTGTGCCTTTATCGGAGCGAATGGTGGCGATCGCTTGGTTCTTCTCCACAGCAAGACGCTTGAGCAATTACGGCAGCTTGGACAGTGTCTCCTTCTTGCTAAAGAGAAATACAACCCAAGTGTAGCGAGAGAAGTCGTCGACTACAACAAGAGTGTACTTCCTTCCATTGACGCTTACTGGAGTGACTGGTCCAAACAGATCCATGTGAAGCAGCTCCAGTACTCGCTTGGATGATGCTTCATCTAGACTGGCAAAGTGCTTCATCGTCTGCTTCCCTCGTTGGCATGGTGAGCATGGATGATCTTTTACAAAGACCTCATTAGGTATGCCCTGCACCAAGCCTTTCCGAGCTAACCGGTTGATCGTCTTGAAGTTGAGATGGTTCAAGCGTCGGTGCCATAGCCATCCAATCTCAGTAGCACTCCTAGCGACAAAGCACGTCTCCTCTTTGCAGCTATCCCATTGCGCAATATAGACATTTCTTTGTCTAATTCCAGTGAGTGCAATCTGGGATGATAACTTGTTCTTTACAATGTACTTGTTGGAGATGAACTCCACCTTGTATCCTTTATCACAAAACTGTGAGATGGATAACAAGTTGTGCTTCAGTCCTTCCACGTAGGAAACTTCTTCGATTTTGAGCTTTCCTATCTTCAGTACGCCATATCCTTTGGTGCTTCCTTTAGAGTTATCACCAAAGGTTACATGTGGACCCTTCTTCTCAATATAATCTTGAAGTAGAGCTTTCATGCTAGTCATGTTTCTTGAACATCCACTGTCCAAGTACCAAATAGGTTGACCTTCGCTTGGCATGGGGTCCATGGCGCTCACCTGCAATTAGACAAGTTTTGGTACCCAAATCAGTTTGGGTCCTTGCAGGTTAGTCCCTTTAGGTACCCACACTTGCTTTACTCTCTTTTGATAGTTAGCTTGTGTTTTGGGCTTCTCGACCTTTCTAAATTGTGACTTCTGCTTAGATGCAGCTTCACATGTGCAACAGTGTGTGTATGAGGGGTAGCGACTCGCTTGAGACACACCTATGCTCTTGCCTTTCTGCTTATATCCTGAAGCGACTCGCTTCGGATTAGCCTTTGGCTTAGAGACTGACCTAGGGTTTACAGTCTTAGCGTGCGTCTCGCTTGATTTCTTTGAAGCGGTCAACTTAGGGTTTTGACCCTGACTCGCTTGAGAAACTTTAGTGATTTGAAGCGACCTTTTGGGTGCTTCAAACACTTCCCCCTCAACGTAAGTGTGGTTGGACCATCTCCAATCCGACTCACGTGACATATAGACATTACTCCTCTTTTTCAAAGGAAGATCCTTTGTCTCTGGTGTCTTGGTTTGAGACTTAGAAGCTTCAACATTTTTCCCTTTACCCCTTTGATTGGTAAGTTTTAGCATTGTGAGTGCTAGGGACTGTTGAATTCTGCTTACCCTTAGAAACTTCCCTTTGAGATATAAACATCTTCATGGGTTTCCTTTTAGGGTTCTCAATCGATTTGCCCTTGTCTTTGTTAGTGGTCGCTTTGGAGGCAGTGGGCACATCCAAAGAGACTGATGGTGTTGTGTTAGAAGCACCAACAAAAACTGTAGGCTTGGAAGGTCCACCCTCATATCCAAGGCCTCCCTTTCTACCAAAAGGTAGAAGCGAGCTCTCTAGTGCCTGCCTAGCGAATGAGGCTTTGTTTAAGTTGGCCACTAGATTGGATTGGGTTTCATACCTTCCTTCCAAGCTTTTATGCCTAACAAAGAGATCCTCGAACTTACTAGTCATAGCCCTTAAATTAATCTTGACTGAGTCAAGTTCAGTGGCTAGCTTTCGGTTCTCTCTCTCGCTATTAGACATAACTTGTTTCAACATTTCGTGGTCGCTTAACAATTTAGAGTGCTTGTTAAGCAACTCACTCCATGTTGAGGAATTAACTTCCTCTTCGTGCTCGTGTGCCAATGTAATTAAGTTAATAGGCAGATAGAAAAATACCTCCCATGTGTCTTCATCGGTGAGCGCCATAAGTCCAAGATCCTCTCCCTCGCTGGAGTTTGGATCAGTGAATGCATCTGAGTCGCTTGAGACATCCTCATTTGAAGCGACTGGCGGTTCACTCGCTACAAGCGCTCGCCGGGGAGCTTCTCTCTTTGCCTTCAATTCTTCTCGCTCCTTGGCACTTAGCTTTGGGCAGTCAGACTTGTAGTGGCCCATCTTGTGGCAGTGATAGCACTCCACATCCATCATATCCCTTGTGATCGGCTTTGTCGTCTCTTCACTTTTCCCTTTTCCATCACGAGCATCAGTGCTCTTTCCTTTGTACTGCTTGTAAAACCTTTTGTATTTCCCCACGCGTGAATTCATTCTGTTGAAGTTCTTAGATAAGAACGCGCAGTGCTCCTCCAGTTCCTCTCTAGACATCTTGGCAAATGTCTGGTCGCTTGGGGCTTCTATAGCTTTGAAGGCAACTCCCTTGGATGACGCAGGACCTTCATCTTCGTCGTCAAGACTCATTCGATTAAGATCGAACTCGTGAGCCTTGAGCTCGGAGAACAGAATCTCCGGTGTAAGCTTCGACAGATCCTGGGTTGCCAAGTACAATTCTTTCATGGTTTGCCACTTCCGTGTGAGAGCTCGAACGATCTTGAGATTCACTTCTTTGTCTGTGAATTCCTTGCCTAGTGAGTTGAGAGTGGCAATGATGTTGGTGACTCGTAGCTCGAAGGTGTCGATCGATTCTCCAGACTTCATTGTTAGGCTTTCAAACTCCCGCATCTGTACGGCAAGTTTGTTTTCCTTAATCTTGTCAGTGCCTTGAGAAATGAGAGCTAGGGTTTCCCACATTTCCTTTGCCGTTGCGCACTTTATGATCCTTGGGGATAGGCGTCCGACACAGTGCTCTGCATTGTTTGGCGTGTGATTTTGTCAAGGTTGGCAACTTTGAAGTCATTGGAATTGTATTCGTCCTTGTCCTTCTCGACGTATTCTTGTCTGACATGGGTTGCGCGGCCTTCGGCGGCTGGGACGTTCACAGAGATAGCTTTCTTGATCTCGATTGGTCCTTCCTCTATGACCTCCCACATACGGTCGTGGATAGAGCATAGAAAACTCTCTACACGAAAGCTCCATGTTTCATATCCTTCAATAGAGAACTGCGGAAGATTCGATGCACTGTAGGTAGACATGGTAAACTATCAGTAGCAATGCAGTATGCGTGAGTGAGAATTTTTATGCACTTAGGAAAATGGATCCGGTTCAGTGAGACAACGTGAAGCGAGAGGGGACTCGCTTCAGGTATGCAAAGCAGAGGCTCGAAAGAACCGCTGCTCTGATACCACTTGTTGGTCCCGGATTGTTAGAGGATAAACACGTAGAGGGGGGGGGGGGGGGGGGGTGAATACGTGTTTAGAAGTTTTCAACTTCTTTTCCAATAACTCGGAGTTTTAAGTAAAGTGCTCGCTTGTAAACTAAGACCTAGCCAAGGGCTGGATCTACAGTATAAGCTAGTCTCTTGACCTAAGCAAATGCTTGATCAAGAGTGAGACTTTACTCAAGATGCGGAAATTCGGTGAGCTAATCTTTCCTAAGTATTTGAAAACACAGTTTTAGGTTTGTTAAGTATGCTTGTGCAATGAATAACCAAAACAGTAAACAAAGTAGAGATTAGGGTTTAGAGATACGACATAGAGATTTAGAGTGGTTCGGTGATAAAACACCTATGTCCACTTTGTTGCACAAGGCAACTGATTCTCTTCACTCAAGAACCTTGAGGACTTGCAGGCTCCTCAAAAACCAAAGTCAAGATTGAGCTTCACTCGCTTGGATCTGACGACAACAACTGGGTGATTACGGGTTCACCACAAAAAACCTAGACTGGACTTAAGCTTCACTCGCTTCAGTCCGAAACTGGAGATTACGGGTTCTCCACTAAGACCTAGTTTCGATCGAACTTCACACAATCGAGGACTGTGCTATCTTGGATCTAGACTCTATGATCGAGGCTTCTACTATCGATGAAAGTAGGGCCTTGGATCGAAAACAACCTCTCGACGAACACAAAACCTAACAACAGAACTTAGGGTTAGGGTTTTTGGTTTACGACGAACACACTAATGAAGAACTCTTTACAACGAATGCAGAGATGGCTAGAGTTCTTCTCTAAGCTTGGATATGGAATGGGCTTAGATTTCTAAGTGTGAAGGTTCCGGAGACGAGTTTCGATGGAACTGAAACTCGGAGAACACTTGAAACAAAGACTCGAAGAATGCTGAAAGCTGGGAGTGTTTGTTTGCAGTAGGCGCTGAATGCTCAAGTGGTGTTCTACCTCTCTTCGTCTCCATCCTTCACTATTTATAGGCGGAGGGTTGGGCAAGAGTCGTTACTTGGTTGGTGACTTTGTCCCTCCTCCTCTCGACAGTACTTGCGCAGGCCTGCTGCTTTTCAGACGTGCAGATTTGGCACTTTGCCAAAAATGGCTAAGTTCCAAGTGTAACAGTAACTGGAGCGATCCAGGACTGTTGCGGCGCCCTTGTCGGCCTGGCAGTCAACTCCTTTGCTCCTCTCTTCATTCGACACGTGGAGATACGCAATTAATTGCGTCGATCTCCTCTTGACTGGAGTTTGAACTCGCAGTTCAAATTGGAGCGGGAATTGGGCTGTCGCAATCTGTTAGGTAGGAGCTCGCTTCGCTTTAGAATTGGAGCGTCCGCTTTGATCGAGTCGCTTGAAAGTCATACTGTAGCGAGTATTGGGAAAATTAAGTTCCCGAGTGACTGCTTTAGTAATCGTTGACTAGCTTTGACTTTCTACTGTAGCACTCACTTCGCTTCGCTTTAGCAGACTCGCTTCGATTCTACTGTAGCGCTCACTTCGCTTGGACTCGCTATGCTTCGGCACGCTTCGCTTCGGCTCGCTAGACTTGCTTCGCTTGGAAAACACACTCAAGTGAGTGGCCTTCACTTGAAGTTCCTGCAGTCTAAAACCTAAGCGACTAAAGCAAGATAAAGAGCCATCCTAACAGTATAGGCTTAGAAATTTCTAACCTATTTCTACATCAATTAGGGTTGCTTGGGAATAGGATACTTATGGGTTTTGGGATCAAATCAAAACATATACATTTTTCAAGTGTCTCACTTGAGTTCCCCCTTAACAAGTTATATCCTTAACAATTCCCAACAGAAGTCTTCTAGCCGCATTTACTAAGGTTGGTATCTCGTCTCAGGTCCCTTGAGTGATCGGCGAATGAAATAAACCGGGAGTTGGCAACGTCTTTCCTCGTGCACTAACATTGCGCAAATAGATTCCTCCAAAGTAGCGAGATATAAGAAAAGTACCTCGCCATCTCCGGGCAAAGATAAGGTTGGTAGCTTAGTGAGATAACTCTTCAATTCCGCCAATGTGAGATGGTGTTCCTGATACGATCCTTGACGACCGAAAACACACAAGACGCAAGCGGAAGACTCGAAATTGATAGAAAGGATGGAATATCCAAATATACCTAAAGTCTAACCCCACAAATGATATAGAATCGGCCTAAACCCCCTATACCCCAAGTGGTGATCGCCTTAGTCACATGGAGACGATGAATGACACACAAACGAGGGTGATGAACTCGATTGATTCGCCGATAAAAATACCTCTATGAACTAAGAAATCCACAGGATACACAAAGTAGATAAAATCTCACATTTTAATTGATAATCAAATATTTGAGGCTTATTTTCGTCACCCCCATTTAGGCCCTATTTATAAGCTTCAAAAAGTCATAATTACACAAGGAAACTAGTTAAAAATCTATCCTAAGATATACCAAATCAAATCATAATCTAAAAAGGAATAAAATCTCCAAAATAATGCTTAAAATAACCCTATCAACTAGAGATCTAAATAAAAACGAAAATTACAAAAATAAAATCTATAAAATAATATCTTCAAGCTTTATCCCATAAAATCTTCAAATCTCGATCTAAAAGCTTGATATCTCGAACCACGGGCTGCATCATTCCCCTCCTCTTGAAGACGATTTGCCCTCAAATCGTAGGAGTTGAGTAATTAAATCTTCAAGTCTCCTCCATGAGCAACCTGTTTAAATAAAAAAATACGACAATTTTTCTTTTTTCCTTTTCTCTTTTTTTTTCTCTTTTTTTTTTTTTTTCTTTTTTCTTTTTTTTTTTTTTCTTTTCACTAAAGATAACTAAATTACATGATAATAAAGAAAGAAAGAAACAAAGAAAAATCCTAGGCTCTGATACCAAATGATACGATCTTTGACGACCGATAACACACAAGACGCAAGCGGAAGACTCGAAATTGATAGAAAGGATGGAATATCCCAATATACCTAAAGTCTAACCCCACAAATGATATAGAATCAGCCTAAACCCCCTATACCCCAAGTGGTGATCGCCTTAGTCACACGGAGACGATGAATGATACACAAACGAGGGTGATGAACTCGATTGATTCGCCGATAAAAATACCTCTATGAACTAAGAAATTCATAGGATACACAAAGGAGATAAAATCTCACATTTTAATTGATAATCAAATATTTGGGGCTTATTTTCGTCACCCCTATTTAGGCCCTATTTATAAGCTTCAAAAAGTCCTAATTACACAAGGAAACTAGTTAAAAATCTATCCTAAGATATACCAAATCAAATCCTAATCTAAAAAGGAGTAAAATCTCCAAAATAATGCTTAAAATAACCCTATCAACTAGAGATCTAAATAAAAACGAAAATTACAAAAAATAAAATCTATAAAATAATATCTTCAAGCTTTATCCCATAAAATCTCCAAATCTTGATCTAAAAGCTTGATATCTCGAACCACGGGCTGCATTAGTTCCTCTCCCTAGCTGAACTCTGGCACTTTCTTCAAAATCTTGAAGAAAGGGAGTTGTTTTTCTGCAGCCTTCGAGAGGAATCTGATCAATGCCACGAGGCAGCCTGCCAATTTGTGCATATCGTGTATCGACTTCAGCGATTTCATCTCTAGCATGGTCTGAACCTTCGATGGGTTAGCTTTCAATCCTTCATGAGAAACCCTGAACCCTAGGAATCTTCCAGAGGGTACTGCAAAGGTGCATTTCTGCGGGTTGAGTTTGAGGTTCACCTCCCGAAGTAGGAGTAGTATAGTTCGGAGGTCGGAAATACTAGTGTTCTTCACCTTACTTTTGACGATGATGTCGTCGACATACACTTCTACTATCTTCCCAATGTGATGTTGGAATATTTTGTCCACCATCCTCTGATAAGTAGCTCCGGCGTTCTTGAGCCCGAAAGACATCTTTCGATATGCAAAAATGCCGAAGTCAGTGATGAATGCGGTTTTGGAGGCGTCATCTACATCCATCAGCAGCTGGTGATATCCTTTGTACATATCTAGGAAGTTCAAGACCTCGTGACCCACCAGTTCATCGACTTTCTTATCAATGTTGGGAAGCGGGTATCAATCCTTCGGGCAGTGCTTGTTGAGGTCTGTGTAATCAATACACATTCGCCACCCTCCTCCTCCTTTCTTTACCATGACTGGATTTGCAATCCAGGTCGGGTATGTGACCTCAAACAAGATCTCTGCCTTGAAGAGTTGTTCTACCTCGATGCGGATGACTTCGTTTCGCTCGGCACCAAAGGTGCCTTTTTTTGCCGAACTAGTTTTATCCCGGGATCGATGTTGAGCCTGTGGGTGATTATGTGTGGTGATACTCCGGTCATGTCAAAGGTTGACCAGGCGAAGACGTCTAGCAATTCTCGCAGTAGTTGGATGACCTGTTCTCTAAGATGGGGCACTTCGGTGAAGCCTACTTTGACAACTTTGGTAGGGTCGTTATCGTACAATCGAACATCTCCTACCGAATTGGCACGAACAGGTGACGCTTTCTCCAACTCCTCGGGATTCTGTAGTTGCTATGCTTGAGGGAGCTGGGACGAAGTCCGGTTCCTCTTTGCGCAATCTACAAGCATTCTTGGCCACCTTTTGATCACCTCGTACTACCACTACTCCGCCTTTGGTTGGAAACTTCATGGTAAGATGATAGGTCGAGCACACCACCCTAACCGAGTTCAACCAATTTCGACCTAGTACGATGTTGTAGGGTGACTTGGCATGCACTATGAAGAATTCCACCATCTCGGTTGAGATGGTTAGAGCCTTTCCGACGGTGATACTATAGGTAGTTCCACCACTCCTTCGGGGTGCGTCTCTTCTTGTGCAAAACTCCGAAGTAGGAGAGTGCTCGGGGTAATGCGTGCTTTATCCTTGATGTACGTGGTCTGCCAGCTTGTGTTGGATTGTTTGGAACACCAACAGTTTTGCTCTTCACCTCATATGGAACATTCATTCTTCCGGATGAGGGATTGGATAAATATCAGCACAATATGTCTTCCTCAGAGTTTCCATCGTGTAATAGCTCGACACGTACGAAACATATGATTGGATGGATATACTGTAAAAAAATAAAAAATAAATAATAATAATAATAATAATAATAATAATAATAATAATAATAATAATAATAATAATAATAATAATAATAAAATGAGTATTTTATTTTTTGTGCAGCTTCATGAAGAAATAAATTTAATATAAGAAACATGAAATCATACTTGATTGCTGCACCAACATGAGCACAAGGTACACAAGGTATAAGATCAAGATCGAAAACTCGACAAGAACATCTTGTCAAGCTCAATTCAACCACATAAAATTTTTCCCCTGATTTTACTTTAAACTCGTTGTCATTAATCGGTCCAGCTTCCATGGTGTCCCCACGATCAATAGAATTATCCAACCTTGTTGCAGCCCACTCTGTCAACTCGTGATTTCTCACAGCAACATTATGACGATGTTCAAGAAACCAGTGACCTATCAATGTAAGCACACACTCCAATAACGTACAAACAAGAAGTCTTCTAGCGCATCGTAGTCGTTCGTTGAGTGGCTCTGCAAAGATGTGAGAAATTCATATCAACGAACCATACACTTGGATCGTGTTCGTGTACAAATAATATTATTCATGTGATAACAAAATCAAAGAAGATTATCGAGAGAGCTTGCTTCTCCCTCTGCGTATCACCAATTAACATCGTGCATAAACAAAAGAGAATCAACTATTATAAAAATCAATGTACGAACAAGCACATGAAAACACGACAACACGATAGCAACAAATATTAAGTTAAAATTGAGTTCTCTAACAGGCATTTTGGTAAACACTAAGCGTGTTCTTCAGTAGAATATGACGGAAGAAATTTGAAATTCTGCAGGCAATTGAAATAAATAGAAGTTAAAAG
Source organism: Thymus mandschuricus (assembly GCA_029379335.1). NCBI lineage: Eukaryota > Viridiplantae > Streptophyta > Magnoliopsida > Lamiales > Lamiaceae > Thymus > Thymus mandschuricus. The sequence goes on from CM057079.1 coordinate 23,794,451, forward strand.
AATTTTAATTGAATGCAGGGTGGCTACAATGGCCGGCCAACACCAATTAATACTATTTCCGATTCTACCACCCAATCGTCTCAATAAATATTTTTAACTAATACTTCCGGAGTATTACCTTGATCAATTCTGCTCAAACTCTCTCTTTAAGTGAGAATTGGATGATAGAACCTTTTCCAACTGATAATTAAATTTATATGGCAGAGGTTTTATCGCCGGAGATTCTTCATTGTTTCTGAGTTTTGATTTCACGTTTAACCAATCTGCTTCAAGTTCATATGTTATTAATTTCTCTATTCTTCTTTTTTTGTATACGTGTAGAATGGTAAATTAATTAATATTATTAACAATGGTAAATTAATTAATATAATTATTAAGGGTATAATTGTCATAAAATATGTAAAGTGCCTAGATTTAGACCATTTTATTTTTAGTGGCTAAAAACGACCTTTTTTTATATATAAAAATGGCTACTTATGGGTATTCCAACTATATGTTATTTCATTTTATTGAAGACCCAAATTTATTTTTAAAAAAACACAAGCCCACTAGCCTATTAATTGAGTCCAAAAAAAAAAAAGGAAAAGAAAATGCGAAGTAAGTTATTAGAGTGTTAGACTAGTTAATTATTAGTCTGACCAAATAAAATATTCAATCAATTTTTTTTAAAAAAAATAGAAAAGTAGAAAAGAAAATGAAAGTGTGGAAAGAGTATTGCTAATTAAGGTGGCGTTGATTCTTTCGATTGCTACTACAAGTGTGGAAAGAGTATTTTTCAGAATAACTTATATCAAGAATAAGTTTAGAAATAGCTTGGAGATCAATTTATGAATGATTGTTTGGTCACTTACATCGAAAATGACGTATTTCTTCAAGTTTTCGAAGACGAGATTATCAATCGCTTTAAAGAAATAAAGATTCGTCGAAAGTTAAATTAGATAACTATGTATTTGTTTTTATTGTATTTTGATATATATGTGTGGCATTATGGTACGTATTTTAATATAAATGACATTATTTTCTTATATTAGTAATTATATAAAGTTTTTGCACCCCCAAATTGAAAGTCCTAGCTCCGCGGTTGCATGACACTTTTGACGAGTGAACTCTAAAATTTCTTTAAGAGAAGACTAAAATCTTATAAATTAAAATGGTTTTAAAAACTTAGAATACGATTTGACATCAATATGGAATAAGAGTATACCATGTTTTTCACCCAATCACATTAGATTTTGCTACATGCCAAAAGTTGTGACGGAAATTACAAATTTGTAAAATTCAATAATGATCACAATGTACACCACAGCTAATCAATAATAACTAGAAAGGACGGTTATGCATCATACTATATAGACACGCAACTAATCCATCCAAAGCTATTTACACCAAGCAAGTAGCAGCACTATAGGCAATTTTGAGCCAATGGACGAACCACCACCAAAACTCGATATCGAAAACGACGTCGACGAGGACGAGCTCTCGCCCATCGAACAAGTCCGTCTAACCGTACCGATCACCGACGACCCGACCCTGCCTGTATGGACATTCCGGATGTGGGTCCTGGGGCTCATATCGTGCGTGCTCCTCTCCTTCTTGAACCAATTCTTCTCCTACCGGCGGTCGCCGCTCATCATAACGCAGATCACGGTAATCGTCGCCTCGCTGCCCATCGGCCGCTTCATGGCCGCTGTGCTGCCCCAAGACAAGTGGACAGTTTCGGTTCCCGGGTTCGGACCCCAGGAGCTGACCCTCAACCCGGGCCCGTTCAACATCAAGGAGCACGTGCTAATATCCATATTCGCTAATGCGGGTTGCGCTTTTGGAAACGGGCCGGCCTATGCGGTTATGATCGTGGATATTATTATTGCCTTTTATGGGCGGAAGATTTCTTTTCTTGCTGGATGGCTCCTCATCATTACTACCCAGGTATACACTACTCCTTCCGTCGTCCGGTGATAAAGGGACCATTTTTTTCTTGGGTTGTTTCATTGATGGATATAGGAACATTTTATAAATTGGAAAATTTTAATCCAATAAAATTTAGACACATCACTTTAATACACTATCATCACACTAATCTTATTTCTCGTGTTGAAATAAAAGGAATTAACCTTTAGGTTTATGGATAACTTTATCCTCACTTTAATACACTATCATCACTTTAATACACTATCATCACGCTCTGTTTTATCCTAGATGCCAAATTAGTGAAACGAAAACATTTTCACAATTTTCTCACATTTGCACTTATTTTTTATGATATATAATTTTTATCCGGTAGGAGAGAAAAGTTTCTTAGGTAGATATTTTTTTATGATAAATAACTATGATAAATATTTTTTATTACTTAACTCCCACCAATTTTTGTCTTTAAATTATGATAAATTTTCTACCTATTTTTATAAATAATATTTTCTAACTTATTGAGTCAATTTTCCGTCTCAAAGAACATAAGGTCAAGGAGGTGGGAAACTAAATAATGTTATACTATAAAAGAAATTCTTATTAGAAGCTACTCCCTCTGTCCCGGCCGACTTCGCCACATTCGTCACTTGAATGTGGCTAAATCGGTCGGGACGGAGGGAATATAATTCATTATATCGAGTGGAATAAATTATCCTATCTAAGTAATCAGTGTAGGTTATTTATTAAAAAATGTCACATGCATTCTCTCAAATTTGTGCTAGATGGTCTGTGACCTTATTAGATATTCATTTTATCGGCCATCATCCAAATTCCATGCACATCATTTTTCTTCATTTCATGTACATCATTATTCACAACCCACTCAGATTTCCTTTTTATGATTTTTCAGTGACAATCCAACCAATAACATGCTTACTATTTACAGTATTTAATTAGTTCTAAATTCTAATATAGCTAATTTTAATAAATAGTTAATAATTAGTTTTTGGAGATACTTTGGACACTGCTTGATATTTGGAGATATGAGAACGAGTAGGATTATATAAAATTTTGGAATTCATTAAAGTCGTGTTCATATTCTCAAATTTGGGATAGTAGTATGAGGATTAGTCGAAATTATAGAAATTGAATAAGAATAGGGTGATTCTATTTGGCCATAATGTGGACGGTCATAATTTAACTTTTTTTAATATTAAATAATATATATATTTATGCCAAACTTTTTTAGATTATAAAAAACTCAAAAAGCAATATTTCGTATGTTTTACTTATTTTTTAAAATTAACCCTTTAATTATTTGATACTGATCCATTAGAAAATGCATAAAATTACAATGAATATGTTTAGAGTAAAAAATAGAGAATATGAAAGTTTGTGAAATTATATCTTTGGTTTCTATTCATAAATATTGAAAAAATATTATTATTATTATTATTATTATTATTATTATTATTATTATTATTATTATTATTATTATTAATTTAAAGTGTAAGAGATATGACCATTTATCCGAAAGTTTAGATTAAAAAAAATAAAAATCGATGGACCAATGAAGAAGAGAAATGAGTCTCAATCTCATTAGTTGTACTAAAAGAAATTATATTCAAGAGGAATGATGTGCTACTCATTTAATGGTGCATACCATCGTGAGCACTTTCATCATTTTTTTCGCTTCGACATTATTTTATTCGATTTTTTCAATAGATATTTATTCTAATATCTTATTTATTAATATTAAAATCATTAAATCCATAAAGTATATAAAATTAAAGAATATAGTAAAATTAGCTATCAAAAACGTCGACATCAATGTTTGCCTTTTGCAACTTTTTGCACTTCAAGATTCCTTTCATTAAGAAAATTTAACTAAACAAAATTATATGTTGCCCGCAATAGTGAGCCAAAAACAAAAGAATAATTTTCTATTAAGCCGGCAACTTATGAATGGGTGAGAAAGAATATGGACGGGGTAGGGATAGTTTGCAAATATTGATAATATGATTGAACCAAATCAATAACCCAATATAACTTGAGATGCATGATCTTGCTAGCTTTCAGATTAAAAAAAAAAAAATGTGTTTCAAAATATTTATGAACCAAGTTGTTGAATTGCTTTTCTATTAAGGAAAGTAAATCATCAATTGATACAAAATCGAATGAACATTCGTAAAATATGCTTTAGATTCTATCTCGAATTTTGATTTCGTTTTTTTTGGATATTATTTCTTTTCATTTAGTTTTCAGCCTCTTTAGAGCATGTACAATGGGAAGGATCTTACCTATGTGGCAAAAATAAGAACCATACCTTAAATTTCATTCCCATTTGAGGTCTTCAAAATAAGAACCCAGGTTCTTATATAAGATGCAGTATCTTAAGAAAAAATGGGTCCCACCGCATTAAAACATATTAATTATATGATAATAAAATAAAATCAATTGTTAAATAAAATGATAAAAAAATTAAATAAAATAATAAGTGGGACCCTCCAATTAATATAAGAACTCTTGTTAAGAACTTTACCATTGTAAATTTTTAATAACAATGGGCTCTTGTCTATGTGGCATCTCTAAGAACCTCATTTAGGGTTCTAGCACTGTACATGCCCTTATATTTTTCTTTTAATTAAAGAGTTTTTTTTTATTGTTGTGTACACCTCCGATAACATAAATATTGCAAATATTTGCATTTCTAAATATGAAGTATCATTACGCCCACAAACAGTGATTTAAATTACTTTAAATTTTAGGCGAAACCTTAATTACCTCATGATAATGAGATTATATAAAGTTATGAGATTGATATATGTATATAAGAAAATGCTCGACTACTGTACTTACCGTATATACTCTCAATCTGACCAACCCTTGATTTGCTCGTACGAGATTCTCTATTGCTTTCAGGCATGATATTTCTCATTGCACTGTCATTTTAAGGCCAACACTTAAATTTATGGAACTTTAATTAAGTGCTGGTTTTTAAAAATGTTTATGACAAGTGTCAAACATCTGACTGTGCAATATAAGATGTCACGCCAAAATGGAATAGAAGTTCATCCGGCGTAGCACATCAAGGGTTGATTAGATTGAGAGTATGCACGATAGGTAGGTTTTGGAAATGTTTTTCCATTAAGATTTTAAATTTTTTAGAGTTTATATTTTTGGTAGGATTTAATTTTAAGAATTATATTAATAATAACTTTCTTAAATATAGCATTATCACATCACTCATAGACATATATGAAATGTGTCTATGGTGGATTGAATAGCATTCAGCATTCTTCTATATACTCCTTTTGTCCCCATTTAAATGTCCTCAACCATTAAAATTTATGTCAACCTTAAGGCATCCCACAACATACTTATGTGCAGAAATTGTATCAATCTTCCACTATCACTCTTTTTCTCAATCATTGAAGAAGGGAGAAAATAAGAGAAGAAATATAATGAAGTATTATTAAAAGCTAACATTTAAGGGCATTAATGTCGAATCAAAATATTTCTTAGGTTTCCCACTAAAACTTTAGTAGTTGAGGACATCAAAAAAAAATAAAAAATAATATAGAGCGACTATTTTGAGCAAACGCTACATCAAATTGTTCTCTTTCATTTTATTTTTTATTTCACTCTCTCTTTTTTGGATAGTTAAGTTAGCAACCTAACAACTTATATTCTTTTTTTCCCCTTCCCATTATCATAAAAATTGTGGGTTTTGTTTCTCTCTATATCTATTTGTTATTGATTCACTCTCATTAAGTATCGTTGTTTATTTTTTAACTTTTGACGAAGTAACGACGTTACATTTAATAATACCAATCGAAGTTGATAAGTATAATTATAATTTTATAAATCCTAATCGGGAATATATAACTTATAATGAAAATTAATAGATTCTACTCTAGCATAAATTAATTAGTTAAGCAAGCAAAGTAATATATTTTCACACATAAGAATCAGAAATAAAGAAAATGAATTAAGATATTGTTTACGGTGTAAATATATTTGGACAGGGAGAAAAGAAAGTCATGATGCAGACTTGTGGCATACAAGTTACTAGTGTGCAACATAAGTCATACGACATATAATTTATATCTATATGTATACTCTATTAGTAAAATTTATTAAGTTTTGAGCCTGTCCTAAGAGAAGATTGAAGGGTTTTTTTTTTTTTTTTGTTTGTTTGTTTGTTTGTAAGTATTACTTTAGTTAGTATTAATTAGAAAGTTCATAATTTTAGCGACAAGGGAAGAGGTGCTGGCGAGAGCACCGATACTAGAGATGTCAAAAAAGCTCGAACCCGATGGGCTGGTCCAAATAATCCGAATAAAATGGTAGGTTAGGGTTAAAAAATGTTAGTTCGAAAGTAAATAAAAGTTCAATAAAATTGGACCGAAAAAAGTCCGAACCCGATAGAGTTGGCCCGAAAGCCCGTAGGTTGGCCATGATTCATTGATTCATGTGATATTGCATTACACTACTTATAAATTTGATAATTAAGTCATGTTTTAAATATATTTTTAATGAAAATTTAATCATATTTTTAAATTCTTTACATTTTTAATTCAACACTGACTGAAATTAAAATAAAGATTAATATTTCGGAAATATGTTTGCTAACTTCACAATATTTAATAAATTATGTATTTTCTTTATACAATTATTTGTGTTGAAATAAAAATTATTTTTATATTCATATGATGTTTATTTTATTTTTTATAAACTTAATAACCCGGTGGGCTAGCCCGAGACCTAGACGGTCAGGGCTAGGATCAAGAAGTATTAGCACGAAAGAAAAGAAAAAGGAAAAAAAGTCCGATTAATCCAACCCGAATAGCCCTGAATCCAATAGGGTTGGCCGAAACCTAGTTGTTGCCCGTTTGGCATCTCTAACCGTTACATTCCAATAAATTTTGCAATGTTGTTACAATTAATTTATTTTATTTTTTTAAAATTTCTCATTTAGCTTCCCATTTTGACAATATTTTGTTATTTATTATAATTCTCTTAAAGCTATAGTATTTTGTTTTTGAGTTGATACTTAAAAATAGTCATTTTGATAAGTAAAAGTAAATTGTAGTCACTCATAAAAGAATAGGTAAATTTCTGCCACACTTGCTCATTAAGTTGATTACACGACCGTGTGATGATTGCACAACTACATGTCGTGTAGTTACGGTAAAGGCCGAGGAGTGCACCCAACGTGCCAATATACGATGATGACTTGGGTTGGTCGTGGTCGGGTACTCAGGGGCGGAGACAAGGGGGAGCTGGAGTGAGCTCAAGCACCCCCCCCCCCCCCCCCCCCCCCCCCCCCCCCCCCTAAAAATTGTGTTTTTTACCCTACAAAATTTTTTAGAAATATTTTTTTTTTCCATTTTTTTTTACCCTTTAAATCTAAAAACAATTGATTTTAGCACCCTTCATTCAATTTCTCTCCCTACCCCACTGCGGGTACTTGAACAACTAAGTGAGCACAACACAACAACAAGCCAATGTATGACCACGACTTCGGGGTTGTGGTCGTGCACTTGGACAATTGGGGGGGCATCATGGCAAAAAAATGGGTGAGGGGCATGTCATACATGGCATTGACGACCATGACTTGAGAAGGATGTGGTCGTGCACTTACATGGCCCCAAAGCAATTAATCATTGACGGGCAAGGGGCAAGCTCGACCAGACATTGTAGGACCGTGACTAGGAGGTCGTGGTCGTGATCGTGGTCGTGTAATCTAATTATGATAAGAGATACATCCCTCATGTTGTCATAGGTGCTCCGATGAATTCTCCACGCCACAATAACTCAATAGTTTCAACAATTTGGGCCTTTTAATAATCTTTGCATTACGCCCTGTCTTCCTTATGCTTGCAATCGGACATAGCTCGACGGCGATGGAGTTGTCTTTGTGGTAGAAGGCATTGTTGCGTGGATCTTGACGGCGATTTGGAGGAGCGTCTTGGAGGTTCATACCTTGGTCGTAGTCGTGCATCGCGGAAGCACTCGAGTGATGCATAACATTGTAGTAAAAAAATTTATGTGGCGGGGCAGGGTTTTCGAGAGGGTGGTGCAGCGCTGTGGCTGACATGTGGAGCATGTTGGCACAGAGATAAAAAATAATTTAAACGTTGTGGTGTTAGAGGAGTTGTGGTGGGGTGGGATAACAGTTCGATTGTTGCAGAAAGATGGTGTTACGAATTGAGAACAATAAGAACATAAATTGTATAGACTACACAAATTTATGTGAAAACCTAAAATGGAATAAAACCACGGTTAAATGAGAGAATTTCAATATGAAGCAAAATGAGGTACAAAGTATTATCTACTATGTTGTACCTTAAAGACCCAATCCCTCAAGCCTCAACCATATTGCGAAAAAATTACAAAAAAAGCTGGAAAGCGAACCTTTTGGGTTCAACCCAAAATTTATGTCACTAATAACAACAGATGGTGTAGTGGCGGGCCACGGGAGGGTTGGGTTAGTTTGTTATAGTTTTATTTTGTCAACTTAATTTTTTAATTTTTATTTATTATTATTTTTATTTTTGAATTAGAGCTAAATTGGTAAAATGGTTAGAAATTACCTATTACTGTATATTATTAGCATTAAATTTGACTTTGATCTTATTAGAATAGCTCTATTTGGGATTCACTTTTTTATTTTTTTATTATTATTATTATTATTTTTGGTTCTAGCACTACAACACAATAATATTATATATATATATATATATATATATATATATATATATATATATATATATTTATTGTTTATTTTGTTGTTTTATTATGGGGGTCTAAATATAGGTTCTTGGATATGGATGGGCCGGACTGTTGAGGAAATATGTAGTTGAACCGGCACACATGTGGTGGCCTAGCACTCTCGTCCAGATTTCCCTCTTCAGGTACTTAATTTTAACAACTACTCCCTCCGTCCCGCCAAAGACGTTACATTTTTTTTTTGTCAATTTCTGGCACGTTTTTCCACGCTTCTTGATGAAGTGTTTTAAAATAGATTTTTGAATTTTTTTTTTCTTTAGCGGGATAATACAACTATCATAGTATCCCGTAAAGGAAAAAAATTCTTCAAAAATCTATTTTAAAACGCATCATCAAGAAGCGTGGAAAAACGTGCCAGAAATTGATAAAAAGAAATGTAACGTCTTTGGCGGGACGGAGGTAGTACAATTTTGGGATTGTCAAGTATTTATAATATATGCAATAAAAGTCGTGCTTATGTTACCCACATGTTGATAGAAATATTTGATAAATAAGTAATACTCTTGAGGGAAAGTGTTAAAGGCGTTTAATACTCTTGATAAAATTTTGGTTTTAAACTTTATTATATATATCAGTCTCTACGCTTTTTAAAGGGCATACAATATGGTTTAGAACTGTAATGCATGATTGTTTTTAGTGTAGTGATTTAATAATCAATCTTGTAATATGTCATCATTTGCTAAACATTTTGGACATAGATTAAATTATCCCGGAGACTAATATATATGCAAAGTTTCACCCGGAAAAATATTCTCGTGGCTATGTTTTTCATTATATTGTTTTTGTGCTTGTAGAAAATAATAATATGTTTTTTTTTTAATCTAAATTATCCTTATATAATGTGTGTTTTAGTGGGTAAAGAATAAAAGTCGTTAAGATTCAACAAAATAAATGAGAACACTAAATGATGCAAATTATGGTGTAAAAAGCCTTTTGATGAAAATATAATTATAAGTAATGGATTCATCCAAGGCTTAATATAAAAAAGATTGACAAAAGTATAAATTTTAAACTTTAATTTTATAGAATGCAATTATAATTCAAAAACTATATTGGGATTTGGAAAAACAGGGTATTGGATTAAGTGCAAAGATACTCCCTAGGTGGCTAGGTATATCATATTTAGGACTAAAAACTCTAGCATAGAGTTTAATGTATAGTATTAATTATGTGTTAAATAACTGTTTGTGATGATTTATTAAAGTTTTGTTTAAAATTATTAGTCATAATATTTTTTGTATTAAGGATCAACTTCATAATAGAATATGGTCAATAGATGAGGGATGACAGAGAAAGGAAATAGTGTTTAAAAATTAAAGATTGTAGAAAAATGGATCGTGACCTAGGGCCTACGACCTTTATATTTTGTAACCTATGTCCCATTACTTTTTAAACACAAAAATAAGGATATTGAAAGTGAAGAGTATTTGTTTCTTAAAGCTTCAACAACCGTTGCAGTTCCGGACTGACGAATATATGCTTGACTAATCTACACCATGCTCTTGCTAGGAAGTGTGTGGGCTTTAGTCTACACTAATCCTTACATAGGTCTGCCCCTGTATATCAGTATTTTAGTTTGAAGCTAATGAAAGCTGCTACCTATATTATGTTAATGTTTTTTCTCAGTCTTATCGATTTTAAAACCTTAAGTCGTTTATATAGATATAAATATTAAATAATATTCCAAAAAATGACATTCTTATAAGGGGCAAGGACAAAAATAACCATTTCATAAGAAAAAGTCTTTTTTAACCATTAATAATAAAAAGGTCTAAATCTAGTCATTTTAGACCTAAACTGCCCATTATACCCTTACTACTTAAAAAATATAAAATTAAAAGAAAAGAAAAGAAAAAAAACTATCCCCAACCCAGCAACCCCCACGCACTCTATCTCTCTTCTCCCTCTTCTCCCTCTTCTCGCCGCCGCCGCTGCCGTCGCCGCCGCCGCCGCCGTTGCTGCCACCGAGCACACCATCGTCGGCGCTGTTGTGCTCTCTTTCTCTCCCTCTCCCTCCTCTCTCGATCTCTCCCTCTCCCTCTTCCCTCCTCTCTCGATCTCTCGATCTCTCCCTCTCCCTCCTCTCTCGATCTCTCTCTCTCCCTCCTCTCTCTCTCTCTCTCTCTCTCTCTCTCTCTCTCTCTCTCTCCCTCCTATCTCTCTCTCTCTATCTCACACACACTGCATAGCAACCATTGCCGCCGTTGTCACCACCGGACAAGGTCAGCAGCAAATCGGAGAAGACGAAGAACAATCGTCCCAAGCGAAATAAGCGTATCATTATTGTTGAGCATACGAACACGAGCGAAACAATCGTAAGTACCCGAGTCGTACACATGAACACGAGTGAAATCGTCGTGAATACTCGGTCGTGCACACGAACACGAACAAAATTGTCATGAATATCCGTTCGTGCATTCGAACACGAGTAATCCTGAATTCGTGTAACCCTCAACTTATTATTTCAGATTTTAATTTTAATTTTGTCAATATTTCATTAAGGGTATAATTGTCACAAAATATGTAAAATGGCTAGATTTAGACTATTTTATTATTAGTGACTAAAAAAGACTTTTGTCTTATGAGAATGACTATTTTTGGGTATTCTCTCTTCTTATAAAATAAAGTATGATATAATTAAAGATTATAATTCAAACACTTTTTGTTCAAATGTATTCAGATTTCTATAGCGGGGGTATTCATTTTGGATATCACAATATATAACTAAACGACCACAAGAATTCGTGGTCGAGTAACCACATGAACTCGTGTGGTTATGTAATCAACACGCTCATACTTGCCCACATGATGCTCAAAGCCGTGTAGACGTGCATAAGAAGCAGCGGGCGATGGCACGAGTACGAATACGACTACTTGTGGTTGTGCTGCCTGATGCTACTCGTGTCTTTGAGCGTTGATCACCCCTCTCCCGCTTAAGGGTAAAATTTGTAAGAGTGAATAAAATTATGCTTTTTTTGTCTTTATCTATTACTCCCTCCGTTCCACTCATAAAGGGATAACTTTTCTCGATACGGGAATTAATTCGAGAGTGATAGTAGTGGATAAAATAATGTGAATGGGTTTTAGTGGGTTAAAATTTTGTCATTTAAGGTAATATATCTCTATATGAGTGGGACGGATGAAAATAGAACTTATCCCTTTATGAATGAGACGGAGGGAGTATTAGTTTACCTTTATCATATTGGCAGACGAAATAACAATATATTATACGTCTATAGTATATAGTATCTGTATATATTACACCATTATCTAGAAAATAAACAAGTACAATTACAATTTGTTTCCATAACAAATTAGATTATTTATACTATATTTTGACCAAGTTGCAATCTTATTTTTCTTATTGGCAGGACACTGCATGAAAATGAAAAGAACGATGATATTGAAATTATAGGAAATGATGGTGGCTCGAGGAAACAAACATCACGTTCCAAGTTCTTTGTGATTGCTCTAGCATGCAGCTTCTTATGGTACCTATTCCCAGGTTACTTATTCAAAACCTTGCAGAGTATTTCATGGGTGTGTTGGGTGTTTCCTCACTCGGTAACAGCCCAACAGATAGGTTCTGGTTTCCAAGGCCTTGGAATCGGAGCTTTTACACTAGATTGGTCTGTTGTGTCGTCCTTCTTGTTCAGCCCTCTCATATCTCCCTTCTTTGCCATCGCCAATATTTTCATCGGATATTTTGCGATCGTGTACGTTGTTGTTCCTATTTCCTACTGGGGATTGAACGTTTACAATGCAAAAACCTTCCCTCTCTATTCTGTAGACCTCTTTGATGCAGGCGGTCAAAATTATGACATAAAAGCTATTGTTAATGATGAATTTAAGCTTAACAAAGTTCAGTATGCCAAGCAAGGGAGAATTAACTTGAGCATAATGTTTGCTCTCGCTTATGGGTTTGGATTCGCCACCATTGCCTCCACTATCTCCCATGTTGCCTTGTTCTATGGAAGGTACTATCAACTTTGTTTTATAATATTACTTTAATATTTATTTAATATTATGTTTAAGAGAAACACAAAACAAGGATGCAATTACCTCTTTAGAATTATGTATAATTTTTAGTTATAATAAATGTTATACTTTTTAGTAATAATGTAATAAACGTTAAAAATAGGGAAAAGGTATAAAGGGGCTAAGTGAAATTTGGATATAAGCTTCTTCTGAACTTTACCTACACATTGATCGTAATTTTATAGGGAGATATACGATCGTTTCAAAGCTTCTAAGAGGGAGAAGATAGATATTCACACTAGACTAATGAAAAACTATCAAGACATACCTTCATGGTGGTTCTACATTCTTCTTGCCGTATCATTGTTTGTGGCACTTTTGCTATGCATCTTTCTAAAAGATGAGGTTCAAATGCCAGTATGGGCTCTTTTGCTTGCTGCATTTCTTGCATTCACATTCACACTTCCTATCAGCATTATCACCGCAACCACTAATCAGGTAATAACTAATTTCTTTCAATATCTAACCTAATTTAATTGTTATTAGTCAAAAAATTCAAATATTTTTCACAATTTTACATTTCAATGTTTTCGTGTACAGACTCCAGGCTTAAATATAATCACAGAGTACTTCATGGGACTTATATATCCAGGAAGGCCAATAGCTAATGTTTGCTTCAAGGTCTACGGCTATATGAGCATGACTCAAGCAATCGCATTTCTTAGTGATTTCAAGCTTGGACATTACATGAAAATTCCTCCTAGATCAATGTTTCTAGTCCAGTTTCTTGGGACAATGATTGCGGGTACGGTGAACATGAGTGCTGCATGGTGGCTACTGCACTCTGTCGAAGGGATCTGCAACCAAGACCCTAACTCGGGAAATCCTTGGACATGTCCCAACGATCATGTCTTCTTCGATGCATCTGTTATATGGGGTCTTGTTAGTCCCATTAGGATCTTTGGCAATGAAGGAAACTATCCAGCTCTAAACTGGTTCTTTCTCCTCGGCCTTATGGGGCCCGTCATTGTGTGGGGTTTCCATAAGGCCTTTCCACAACATTCTTGGATTCCGCTCATCAACCTACCTGTGCTCCTCGGAGCAACTGCTAGTTTGCCCCCAGCAACTGCACTCAACTACAACTCTTGGATTTTTGTTGGAACCATCTTTAACTATTTTGTATTTAGGTACAGGAAGACATGGTGGCAAAGGTACAATTACATCCTTTCAGCAGCCCTGGATGCTGGAGTTGCATTCATGACAGTTTTTCTCTACTTCTCCACTGGCATTGAGGATAAGAATATATCGTGGTGGGGCAACGAGGGAGAGCATTGTGATTTGGCTTTTTGCCCCACATCCAAGGGTGTGAAAGTTGACAATTGCCCGTTATTTTAGTTTGTTGTTGATGATAATCGTGTTATTCAAGAAATGCATAAGCAAAACAACAATAAAGATATTTTTAATGTCTTCCAATCCATGAAGAACAATGTATATATACATGTGTCCTCAACTAACACGCATTTGAATATAAAGTACGACTAATATTAAAGGCAAAAAACAACCTGAGCTGTTGATCTTGGAGGTGATGAAGATCAATCAACCCCATCCTGCACAATAGAGTACAAAAGTGGGGTCCACAAAGAGCTTTGGTGTAGAAATCCGCAAGTGGATTGGCAGAAGACACAACCGTAGGAATAAGAAAACCAACAAAAAAAATTCTCCCTAACCACATGACAATCTATATCCAATGGCTTAGTACTTTCATGAAACACTAGACTCTTAGAAATTTGGATAAGATCATCATAGAGTAATGGTATAAGAACTGAAGGCCGAACGTGAAAATCCCCAAGAAGATAATATAGCCGTGTGCGTGAGAACCCTGGTAGTGGAGGTTAATGCTCTTTACTACGCTTCACTAGAACTAACTGAAACAATTGTTTGCTTCTTGCATTTCCAAGAAAGGAGACTAGGGCCCAGTAAAAACACAATATCCACTGAGATACTTGCGAATATCAGGAAAAACATGTAGTTGGAGAGAATTATTAGAAGGATAAAAAACACTTAGAGAAGAACAAGCCCTGCGATACTTTAGCACATGAATAGTTGCATTCCAGTGTAGCATAGTTTGTTTGGTCACAAAGTGACTTAATTATTGAGTGGCATATGTGAGATCATGGCACGTGAGGTTGAGATATAATAACTGCCCAATGAGTTTCCTGTAAGTATCAGGTGCTACAAGGCCAACTTCTTCCTAGCTTGTGACAAAGTGAGATGCCTAGAGGTAGGGGTGTTCCAACATGTTTACAGCATAAGAGACCATGAGAAGATAAGATCTCAAGCACATGTTTTCTTTTGTTCAAGGAAGTTCCATTTGATCCCCTACCAATATCCATACCAATGAAGAACTTGGCAGGTCCTAAATCCTTGATAGTAAAGGTAGAATATATAGAGCTCCTAAAATCTGAAATCAAAGATAGAGATGCACCAATGAAGATCACATCATCAACATAAACTAGCAAAGTAACAAAATCATCAGCAAAACCATTTGTAAATAAACAAGGATCATGGGATAATGCTGTGAATCCAAGAGTGCTCAATAATTGGAAAACTTTGCATTCCATTTTCTGGAAGCCTGGTTCAATCAGTATAAGCTCTTATATAATTTAAAAACCCACCCCCTTTGCACACCAGGAAGCCCTTAAGGAATAACTAGGGGTGTCTAAAATATCGATTTAGGTAATCGGACAGAAAATTGCCTCACATCAGGAACCGAGATTCGCACCGGATAAAATTTCGGTTATCCGTAGTTCAGTTCTGGTTAACCAAAATTATATGTATATATTTTTAATGCATGTTTAACTATTTAAAATGCAAGTTTCACTTTCACCATTCAAATTTATATATATATATATATATATAGGGAGTGGTTCTGGTGAAAACTAAATATTTCGTGCAAACTGCAAACCATGCATTTTTGTGCATAACATGATGCATATTTATGCATAACATGTTGCATAAAAAAATAATATTATATAATGCATTTTTATTAATAAAAAAATATATTTATTTATGCAACATGTTATGCATTAAAATGCATCATGCTATGCATAAAAATGCATGGTTTGCAGTTTGCACGAAATATTTAGTTTTCATATGATTTACTACCTATATATATATATATATATATATATATATATATATATATATATATATATATATATATATAGGGAGTGGTTCGTGTGCAAATAAATCATTGCTTGCTAAAATGCGAAAGATGCTTACAACTATACAAAATCATGCTTAAATCAGTATATATTTATGCTTACAACACCATTATGCTTTTTATGTTCAAATTCATGCTTAAACCTAGTCATGCTTATGATAACTTATAATCATGCTTAAATCAATTACAACCACAGATCAAATTAAGATCAATGGTTCAGATCTATTCCTATTTCTCACACTATGACTTATTTCTATATGATGGATCATATAGAAATAAGTCCTGGTGTGAGAAATAGTAAGAGATCTGGACCATTGATCTGTAATTGATTTGTGGCTGTAATTGATTTAAGCATGATTATAAGGTATCATAAGCATGACTAGGTTTAAGCATGAATTTGTACATTAAAAAGCATAATGGTGTTGTAAGCATAAATACATACTGATTTAAGCATGATTTTGTATAGTTTTAAGCATCTTTCGCATTTTAGCAAGCAATGATTTATTTGCACACGAACCACTCCATATATATATATATATATATAGAGGATGGATCATATAGAAATAAGTCCTGGTGTGAGAAATAGGAATAGATCTGAACCATTGATCTAAATTTGATCTATGGCTGTAATTGATTTAAGCATAATTATAAGATATCATAAGCATGACTAGGTTTAAGCATGAATTTGTACATTAAAAAGCATAATGGTGTTGTAAGCATAAATATATACTGACTTAAGCATGATTTTGTATAGTTTTAAGCATCTTTCTCATTTTCTCACGCAAGAATTTATTTGCACACGAACCACTCCCTATATATATATATATATATATATATATTGTTAGATCCGGGTTAAAGATTAACAACAATTATATGATTATCCAGTTTATTTATGTGTGGTTTGTGAGAATAATGTTATAATGGCCTCAACGCAAGACGCTGATCCATAAAACTTATCCTCGGTGAGGACGATTCCTTCATAAAATAGGCTAGAACAGATATAGGACGCAAAGCGCCCACACTTTCTATCTATTCTACAAAGAACCGTGGAGATAAAGAAGGTGAAATGATAGGTGCAAGGCGTCATCATCCTCATCTTCCTGTATAGAGTACCTTCGAGCTCCGTCTTAGCTGTCATCGGATGCCTGCAAAACAGAGCCGGAGGAACAAAGGGGGAGGTTCCTCCGGGAAAGACCTCTGATGGTCAAATTAGTATGAGCAGATAAATTCCAAGGAAAATATCAATGAAATAGTAGAGAAAGTATAGAACTCGTACCTCAAAATGACTGGATGGCTACCTATTTATAGATGTAGAAAAGGGTGAAAAGGTGAATGTACCTGTGAGAGAAGGACAAAAAAAGATTTTTAAGGGGGACATGATTCCCTCCGTCATTAATTTAGTGGTCCTCACCCTAGGGTACGTAGAGTCATGCGAATTGTGTGTTTGCATATCCCTACACGCTTCGGCAGGTGCCACGGGATCTGTGCGGGATAAGCTTCTGCTCAGGGTCATGGATCTGCGAATAACCTCCCACATTTGCTATCGGCCAGACATCTGCTCTTTCTGTGGCATCTGGCGGTCATGTGGAGCAGATCCACGTGGCATTGGCGAGAACCACGCAGCAAGGTTGCAGGTCCCTATCAACTCCCCCCCCCCCCCCAGGTCCAAAAGCGTGACCAGTTAGCTTCTCGCGTACTTAATACACTTTGTCCGGGAAAGTGTCTTTTCGCCGATGTCATTAGCGTCACATCGCGTTGAAAAACGGAGCGACGGTTGGTTTTTCGAGGCTGGGGAGTGGCAGAGACTCCCTCTCTCTTCATCATTTCTTTTCCTTTTTTTCTTAATCTAGGCACGAAAAAGGCGCAATAAGTTTTTCCTATATATAGGGGACTTTCATTGTCACCGGCGTTCAACGTTGTCGGAGCCGGTGATGAAAATTAGTAGTCAATGAACTTGAGCTTTTTATGTCGTGATAGTTCTATCTCCGTGTTATATGAGGTTCTGACAACTCCCTCATGATGATCTTGAAGCTTTTGTATCCCTTTTTTTTTAGGAAAAATGGCTTCTTTTCTGAAGGGAAAACATGCTCAATTTCTATTTTTCTTTGCTCTGCTTTACTACTCATTCTGTTTTTCCTCTCCAATGTCTTGCTTGGGTGATTCCAACAAACCTTGGGGCTTATTTTCTTAATTTGGAAAATTTTGATCATTGTTATTTCTAGGCATATTATTTTCCCGAGCACGTGTGGTCACGCGAGAACTTTCGAAAGTTCATTAATGTGGCAGTACGACGTGGAGTAGTGGACAAGACACGTCCTCTTTCTTCTTTCCAAGTTTTTGCCTTTTTACCTTCCGCCCTTTGGGTATAAAGGGTTTATAAATTCACTATTTCCTCTTCCTTCTTTCATTTCTTCCCATTATCCAGAGAGAAAAACTCCTTCGCCTCTCAATATTTTCAGCATATGAAAAACTCTTACGTTTCCTCCTCATCAAGTAAGCAGAGTGAACAAGTATTTCTCTTTCTGTCTGTTATTTCCTTTTTCGGCTTTATTCTGGCGAATTTGAGACTTTGAGACCTTCGCTTTCCCGTTGTCATCCTCCCGACCGTTAGGGGAGGGGTAGGTCTACCAAATCTGGCCGGGGGTTAGATTCTCGGGAATAAAATGTAAGGGGTAGGTCAAAGAAACAAACCTTCTCTTTGCATAAGAATAAAGTTTCTTCTCTTCGGAAAGTGAGTAACTACAGGGATTACACTATAACAATTCCAGGGAAGATGAACAGTCGCAGCCTCCGGGGCTTCCTAATAAGACCTCTTCACTTTCTTTCCTTTATTTTTTTTATTATTATTATTTTTTTAACACTGATTCATACTTTTCCATTTTTCCTTCCCATATGTCTTACAGTTCTCCTAGCATTCTTTTCTGCCAAGATTTTAAGAAGGAGGAAATCTTTATTCCCCACCCTTCCTTTATCTTAATGAGAGAGAAATGTAAGGCCGGAACTCTTGATCCGGTGCCCCTCTTTTCATGCTAGGTTAACGCTCGCAGAAAGCGAGGCCATTTTATCTTTCTTTTGTCTCTTATTACCTATATATATATATATATATATATATATATATATATATATATATATATATATATATATATATATATATCCTTTATTGTTTTGCAGCCATGGATTACACCAAGCAAAATTTGGGCAGGAAAAACTCGCAAAAAACTTCTGCGCAAAATGGAAGGTGCGAAGGCTAACAACCCGACCCCCAGCACGCTCAAGGAGGCATCTGAGGAAGAGATTGGGATAACTAAGACCCCCAAGGATCCTGAGGAGGTCTCGGGCCGGACCCCAACAATAGTACCGCGCTTAAAACCCTACCGCATGGGTTCGGAGGCTTCTGCCCAATAGGAAGTGAGAGGCAAATCCCCTTTTTCTCCATCCTCCAATGTATCTGACGGTTCTGCTTTGCAGATCCTTGAGGGTTCTGCATTGCAGATCCCTTTGGAATCATTACACCCAGTTTCATCATCTTCCACGCAAATGCTCTCGGGTCAGCGGATTATCATTGATGCTGATACTTATGTCTCATCGCCTACTCCTATCATGCCTTCTTTTGAAGAATTCCCAATTCCTTCAAAGAGGAAAAACGACTCATCTCTTCTTACTACTACGAAGAGAGGCAGGGCTAGTACGAATACCTTCAAAGAGGAAAAGCTTCAAAGAGGAAAAGCGACTCATCTCTTCTTACTACTACGAAGAGAGGCAGGGCTAGTACGAATACCTTAAAAGAGGAAAAACGACTCATCCGCTTATGGGATTATGGCCCCTATGCCTCTGGATTCCAACTTCCAGGCTTCTTCTACTCTCTGTAAGCGGGATGTTAGGGCCTCTGTTTTGAGTCCCCTGGCTACTTTCTCTCATACCAGCCCCTCTATCACCAGGAAGAGCCCTCAAGCTCCCAGGTCCACTCTCTCCCCTTCATCCAACGCCTCTTTGTCCTTGGTTCACTCCATTCGTCAGAAAGGACTGGAGGTGCCCTCAGCCTCCATGCAAGGATCTGGGGTAAAGCTCTCCTTTCCTGGAGTGGTGGACAATATCGATGGGGGTCTTGCCGCCATGATCTTAGACAACATTCCTCGAGAAGAGGATTGGAGGCTTTCGGAGGGGTTTTCCTCAGATTTCCTAGTCCAGAAAGCAGCAAGCTTCGAACTTCAGGTATGATTTTGCATGTTTCGTTGTGTACACCCAATTAATCATGGGCGACTGTATTTGCACATTTACATTTTCTCAGGATGCCAGCTGTCGATCCATGTTAGGTCTCCGTGCTCTAGCGTATGATAACATGCGGGAACGTCTTTCCGATGTGGAGAAAACCATGGAGCAATTCCAAGCAGAGGTGCATCGCCTTCAAAGATCTTTACAAGAGCAAGAGAAACAAGTCTTTTGCCTTGAAAAAAGTTCATCCTCCCTTGTTCAGCAGGTAGATGGATTGAAGAAGACCTCGAATGCCTCATCTGCTCATATAGCTCAGATGTAAGATGCTCACGCAATGGAGATTGATCAATTGAGGCATCTGCACGAGCAGGAGCCGGAGCGCTCGCAGACTTCCTCTTATAATAGAGGGATAAAGGAAGGATCAAGTCAGGGTGCATCCTCAGGCATTCGGGCATGCAGATCTCATTTGTTGATGACTCCTTATGGCCAGGCTTTCCTCGACCTTCTAGTGCGGAAACTGCCAGAAGCGTACCTTCATTCTCCTGACTTCTGGAATCGCATGGTCGAACCTCTCACCGAGTGGGCTGCCCTGGCCATATTCGAGTGTTGCCAGCAACTAGGTGTTCTAGAAAGGGCTGCCACGATTAATGTTGACCCTATAGTGCGGGTTTTCAAAAAAGAACCCAAAACTTTGGAGCGGGATCCCAGTGTAAATGCTAAGAACCCCTGGCACTTGCAGGTATTGAGAGAGGCATCTCAGATCCTTCGCCGGCCCATTAAGCATACGGAAGACCTTCCTGCCTGGGATGCTCCTTTGTTCGACCCTTTTTCCTCCAAATGCTGAGGTGCAACGACTCTTGCAAAAGGCCTTTCATGAGGTATTGTCTTATGATTTATTTTCGGAACCTGGCCCTGTATTTGTTTTCCTATTTAAGATGAGGGTTATCGCTATATTTCTATTTGTCTGTTGGATTTTAATATGATTCTTTTACGGTGAATTTTTTTTTTAGCAGGAATTAGGCTATATGAAAGAAACGGGGGTTCTTATCCAACCCACTGGTTCATCCAAGGGCATGGGGCAAACCTCTTCTGCACCTCTTAAAGAGAAACAAGTCAAAGGTGTGACGGAGATGGATGCTTCAACTACGGAAGCTGATCAGAGTGAGACGAACCCGGCCAAGGCCCCAACCATGCCTCTGATTACCTCTATGGGTGACACTTCTACTTCCTTCCTCAAAGATTCCGTGAATCCTGCTCCTGATGCAGATCACTCTGCTCAAATTTAGCATATCTTTCCTGCTTCTTGGTAGTTAAAAACAATTTCATCTATTTTTTTTATTTTAATTCAGGCATTCGTTTTATGCCTTTGGGTTATTGAGACAAATTATCTTTGTTCTTGTTTTTGAGTATCTTCCTTGTACTTTTGGCAGGTTGAGGCAATTTATTTGTTTTCGTTTTTATGCTTACGAAGCTCTTTGTCATGCTCTTACTTGTTATGTTGATTTCCTTGACATAATGTTTGCTTCCTTATGCGAAAAGGGGTATTTTCTCAAAAAACATTTTAAGATAATAGGATATGGGGGTATCCCCCTACTCCCCCCCCCCCCCCCCCCAAGTGGGTTATAAGAAATCGAAAGAATTATAACTCATAAGTTGTAGAATCCGAGTTATATTGCTTAAATAGATGCCCAAAAAAGGAAACATTTCTTGTTCTCAAAACATACTTGTGACTTACTTGAATTTTGTAAAGAGGATAAAGAGTAGGCCTAACTTCGCCGTCCTCTTTTCCAAGGCATATTACTTCTTCAAGTTATTAACATTCCACGGTCGTGGTAATGTCCTTCCTTCCTCATCTTGCAGATCGTAAGCACCTCCTCTTAACACTTCCTTTACAATGTAAGGTCTTTCCCAGTTAACGTCCAGTTTTCCCATGGGCTTGAGGGCATCTGCCCTTTTCAGAACCAAATCCCCTTTACAGAACCTGCGGACTTGCACCTTTTTGTTATAGGCATCTTGCATCTGCCTTTTGTACCTTTCTGCCTTCTGACGGGATCTTGCCCTGAGCTCTTCGATCGTATCCAGATTTTCCCTCATTAGTGAAGGGTTCTGGTTTTCATCATAAGTGTCTATCCTTAACGATTTAAGTTCTGCCTCCACCGAGGTTACTTCTATAGCCCCATATACAAGATTAAAGGGAGCTTCTCCCGTGGCAGTTATGGGACTGGTCCGATACGCCCATAGGACAAAATCTAGTTTGTCAGCCCAATTTCCTTTGGCTTTCTCCAACCTGGCTTTGATGCCGTTCACGATGGTTCTATTGGTTACCTCAACCTGTTCATTAGCCTATGGGTGCGCTACGGCCACAAATTTTTGCTCGATGCCCATTTCTTTGCACCAAGTGTGTACAAGGGATCCTGTGAATTGAGCACCATTGTCTGCTACCAAAATTCGTGGGTTTCCATACCGGCAACATATATTTTTCTAGATAAATTTTTCACAACCTGCTCTGTGATTTTAACCACAGCTTCGGCCTCTGCCCATTTGGTGAAGTAATCTACGACTACAATTAGGAATACCCTTCCTCCCATGGCCGTGGGGAATTTTCCCACTATGTTGACCCCCTACTTATCGAAAAGGCAAGGCGCAAACATAGCCCTTAACTCCTCTGAAGGCTTATGAATGAGCCTTTTGATAGATCCGGGTTGAAGATCCACAACAATTTAGGTGATTATTCATCATATTTGCAAGGAGCATTCATAGAAAAAGCATTACAAGGATAGAGAGCAAGAGATTCATGCGTTTCATTGGCCATAACCGCGTATTTCATACAGATTTCATACACGACATTATTCGCATAAAGATAACAAGTAATAATCGAGCTATGTGCTTAAATAAAGGGTGTTTATAGCCATAAATCAGTCAAATCCATGGAGTTTAGAACTCACTCAAGTAGAAAACGAAGAGAGGAAGTGTGAGGAGAGAAGGAAACGAAGAGCGCAAAGCTCTGTTAGGCTTCGTCCTCTCCTAACAACGAGGGTTATACCTTAGGCTCGAGACGGTGTGTGAGAGGAACTCTTCCTGGTGGCGAGAAGGAAAGATGAAGGTGATCGTGGGTGAGGTTTCCCGGAAGAAGGCCTCGGAAGCTTCGACTGCTTGAGCTCGAATGAGCTCGTGGAAGAACGTGAGGAATGAATGGAATAGTACGCAGAGTGCGTGTGTGTATGAAGAGTTGTGTTGTGATGATGGATCATGAGTTGTGCGCTCACTCGGTATTTATAGATGTAGAGAGGGTGAAAAAGTGAACATTCGTGCGAAAGGAGGACAGAACAGGAATTCCCATGGAGGCAAGATCCTCTTCGTCATCAATTTGGTGGTCCTCACTCTAGAGTATGTAGAGTCACGCGGACTGCGTGTCATGCAGATCCTTAGATCTCGGCAGATGCTGGCAGCTTCTGCATAAGCTGGAACCTGGGCAGGTCCTTATAGCATCTTATGCGAACCCAGTCACCTGTACTGAGCAGGTCATCTCAGGTTCCTTAAAAACCTGTATCATCTTTAATAAAATGCTATCATTTCGGCACAATTATTATAGACCCTCATCGCGAATAATATTAATCCCCATTAATAATATGGAAACTAATTCT
Source organism: Thymus mandschuricus (assembly GCA_029379335.1). NCBI lineage: Eukaryota > Viridiplantae > Streptophyta > Magnoliopsida > Lamiales > Lamiaceae > Thymus > Thymus mandschuricus. Next base: position 23,818,208 of record CM057079.1, read on the forward strand.
AGCCAGAACTCATCATTCCCTTTGTTCTAGCAAGGCTTCTTTGTTTGACGTAACACTCAATGCCTTAGGAAATTTTAGCTACCATTCAGGATCGTTATACGATACTATTGGTATTAACTCTTTTTGGAGGTGACACCCCAAAGTTATGGGAGACATATTTTTCTTAGCATTTAGAATTATTTACGTAGCAAGGCTGATATTAGTCCCTATCAGCTACTCCCCCCCCAGGTCCAGAAGCGTTCATATATAAGCTTCTGTCTGGTGTTTTGGCGGGAAAACTACTTCTGGTTTGCTTCGTTAAGGCTTTCTCCTCGAAAATAGAGAAATATTATAGTGAATATATTTTGAAAGGAAAAGTGTATTACTTTTTTGGAAGTGAAAAGGCGTCTCCTCCCCTTTCACAAGCCGACGTGGAACAATAAGTGGGGTATCACTCTACTCTCTTTTTACCCTTTAACTTCCTTCCTTCCCTTCTTCTCCCCTTCATTCTCCATACTGTATCTCCGAGAAAAATAGTAACATTCTCGTTCTTTTGCTCTATATTTCCGGCGATTACTTTGTTTCCTTCTTTTCCCAGGTAGTTTATTCAGTATCATTATTTATTTTTCGTAAACCCGATTTTAAGGCGAGTGTGATGGGAACTTCCATGTGGGGATCCCAAGATTTCTAAAGATTGAGTTTTACTTGCATTTATTTTCAGCCATGAGTTCCGATGAAGGAGAAACGCTTCAAAAAATTCGAATGAAATTGGCGCAGAAGATGGCTGAGGTCAGAGCCGCTAACCTCGAGCCTATTTCTTCTTCAAATGATGCCCTTGTGCTACCTTCCACAGATATCAGAGTTCCAGATTTTACTCAAGAAAACCCTCAGGAGATAATAATAATGAAACCTCGTTCGAGATTCTGCTTCCCTGACCCGCCATTGGTCAGCCATTTTGAGGAGCGCGCTAGACCTTGTTCTCCTTCCTCTCCTGCTGCCGGAGTAGGTATCCATGCCTCTTCTTCCGAGAGGACAGACGATTTTCGTCCTCCTGCATCTACAGAGGTGGACCAGGTCTCGGCACCTTCTTTCGGTATCTGAGCCCTAGCTTTGGACCAATTCTTAGAAATTATGTCTCAAGCTGAGCAAAGTAGGGACCGATCCCAGGTCGAGGTTCGTGATCTTAAGGACTGTCTCCGTGATACGGAAAAATATTGCTCTGTTCTTGAACAACGCATATCTTTATTATCGGAGCGAGTGGGAGAATTAGAGAAAATCTTGGAGGCTTCGTCAAAGCAAGCGATACAAACACAAGAAACCTTCACTGTCCAAGTAGAACAGCTAACGCTCGCACATGAGCAAGAGTTGGAGCGTTCCCAAATTTCTTCCTTTATTAAGGAGAGAAACATAGGCTTAGATCAAGGTATTTCCATGGGGATACAAGATTGCCGGTCTAACTTCTTAATGACCCCATATGGTCAGGCTTTTATAGATTCTTTAGTGAAGCAATTGCCTGAGGCGTTTATCAACTCTCCCTATTTTTGGGCACGGATGATAGATCCTCTCACAGATTGGGCTGCTGATGTTGTCTTTGAATGTTGTCATCAACTGGGCATTCCTGAGCGAGCTGCCGCTATCAACTTGGGACCTATAGTGCATATGTTTGAGATAAAACCCGAGGCCCTTAAGAGGAACTGTTTCCTACCTACCGGGGAACTTTGGTTCATGCCTGTGTTGAGAGAGGCTTCTGAGGCCCTTCGTCAACCCATTCAATCCTCCGAGGATCTTCCTGCTTGGGAGGCTCCCCCTTTTCTTCTCTTTCCTCTTGACACTACTGTCATGCGGCTCATGAAAAAGGCCTTTGACGAGGTGCCCCTCTTTTCTTTGCTATGGTTAAGTTTATGTTGGGAATTGTTATGGACCAATTTGTTAAGGGGGAACTATGTGGGATACTTGATAAACGAAGTCATTTGTTTTGATTGGATCCCAAAACCCCAAGTGTCCAACTCCCAAGTGACCCACTTTGATGTAGTTAATAGATTAGAATTTTCTAAGCCTACTCTGTTAGGATGGCTCTTTAATTTTTGCTTAGATTATAGGCTTCAAGAGTTCAAGTGAAGGCCACTCACTTGAGTGTGTTTTCTAGAGAGAAGCAAGCCTAGCAAACTGAAGTGAAGTGTGCCGAAGAACAGTGTAGCGAAGCGATCGCTACAGTAGATTCGAAGTGAGTCCGCCAAAGCGAAGCGAAGCGAGCGCTACAGTTCAAAGCCAAAGCGAAGCGAAGCAAGCGCTACAGTGAAGAGTCAAAGCTAGTCAACTCTAGTCAGCAGTTTCCAAAGCAGTCACTAAGGAACTTTATTTCCCGAAGCGACTCACTACAGAATGACTACGAAGTGACTCAACTAAAGCGGACGCTATAACTTCAAAGCGAAGCGAGCCACTACCTACCAGAAAGCGACAGCACGACTCCCGCCCATATTTTGAACTCCAGTCAACAGGAGATCGTAGCATTAATTACGAGATCTCCACGTGTCGAAAGCGGAGTGGAGCGGAAGAGTTGACTGGCAGGCCGACAAAGGCGCCGCAACAGTACTGGCTCGCTCCAGTTACTGTTAACCTTGTAAGTTAGCCATTTTTGGCAAAATGCCAAAACTGGACGTCTGAAAAAGGTGCCAGCCTGCGCAAGTACTGTCGAGAGGAGGAGGGACAAGGCCACCAACCAAGCAACGGATCTCAGCCAACCCTCCGCCTATAAATAGTGAAGGATGAAGACGAAGAAGAGTAGAACACTATTTTGAGCATTCAAGCGCATACAGCAAACAAACACTCCCAAGCCTTCGAGCAAATTTTCGAGTCTTTGTTTCCAAGTGTTCTCCGAGTTTCCAGTTCATCGGAACTCCTCTTCACAACCTTCACACATAGAGTCTAAGCCCACTTCAAATATCCAAGCTTAGAAGAAGAGCTCTAGCCTACTTTGCATCTACTATAAAGAGCTCTTCATAGTGTGTTCGTCAACCAAAAACCCTAAACTCTGTCTGTTAGGTTTTTGAGTGTTGTCGTTAGGTTGTCCAGATCCAAGGCTCTTCTTTCATCGATTGAAGAAGCCTCGATCATAGAGTCTAGATCCAAGCTTGCACTTACATCGTTTGTGTGAAGCTCGATCGAAGCTAGGCTATAAGGAGAGCCCGTAATCTCCCTGTCGTGTTTTGACTGAAGCAAGTGAAGCTTCCAGTCTTTGTTAGGTTTGTGTAGTGAACCCGCAATCACTACGTCTGTCGTTTGATCTAGGCGAGTGAAGCCCGATCTCGACCAGGTTTTTGAAGGACCCGTAACCTTCAAGTTCTTGAGTGAAAAGAACAGTTGCCGTCGTGCAACAAGTGGACGTAGGAGCTTTATCTCCGAACCACTATAATTCTTGGTGTCGTATCTCTCTTACCCTAAACTATCTCTTGTTTGATTATTCATTGCATACTGCATCTTAAACAAACTTAATCTGGAAATTTCAATTACTTAGGAAAGATTTAGCTCACCAAATTCCGCACATACGAGTAAAGACTCCCTCTTGATCAAGTGTTCACTTCGGTCAAGTAGGCAAGCTACGTACTGTAGATCTAGCTTCAGCTAGGTCTTAAGTTTCAAAAGAGCTCTTTACTTGTTACTCTGAGTTAAGGGATTTGAAGTTGAAAAACTTCAAAATACGTATTCACCCCACCCTCTACGTATTTTTCCTATTAACAAACCGGGACCAACAAGTGGTATCAGAGCCAGGTTCTTTCGAGCCTCTGCTTTGCATATCCGAAGCGAGTTCCCACTCGCTTCACGTTGTCTCACTGAACCGGATCCTATTTTCCTAAGTGCATCAAAACCTCACTCACGCATATTGCATTTACTGCTGATAGTTTGCTATGTCTACATACAGTGCCTCAAACCTTCCACAGTTCTCGATCGAAGGATACGAGACATGGAGTTTCCGAGTCGAGAGCTTCCTTTGCTCCATCCACGATCGGATGTGGGAAGTCATAGAGGACGGACCAATCGAAATCAAGAAAGCCATATCTGTGAACGTACCAGCTGCTGAAGGACGCGAAGCTCATGTCAGACAAGAGTACGTTGAGAAGGACAAAGATAAATACAATCCCAACGACTTCAAGATCGCCAACCTGGATAAAATCGCACGTCACACGATGCAGAGCACCGTGTCTGATGCCTATCTTCCTAGAATCAGGAAGTGTGCGACGGCGAAGGAAATGTGGGAAACTCTAGCCCTCATTTCTCAAGGAACAGACAAAATCAAGGAGAACAAACTCGCCGTTCAGATGCGGGAGTTTGAGAGTCTGATAATGAAGCCAGGAGAGTCCATCGACACCTTCGAGCTGAGAGTTACAAACATCATTGCAACTCTCAACTCGCTTGGGAAGGAACTCACAGATAAGGAAGTCAACCTGAAGATTGTCCGAGCTCTCACAAGGAAGTGGCAAACTATGAAGGAGCTGTATCTAGCAACCAAGGATCTATCAAAGTTCACACCGGAGATTCTATTTTCCGAACTGAAAGCTCATGAATTCGATCTGAATCGAATGAACCTCGACGAAGAGGATGAAGCGCCCACTACGTCAAAAGGAGTAGCATTCAAAGCTGCTGAAGGGCCAAGCGAGCAGTCGCTAGCCAAGATGACGAGGGAAGAGTTGGAAGAACACATTGCGTTCTTATCCAAGAACTTCAACAAAATGAATTCTCGAGTGGGCAAATACAAAAGATTCTACAAGCAATACAAAGGGAGGAGCACTGATGCTCGAGAAGGAAAAAGGAAGAGAGAAGAGACGACAAAGCCGATCCCGAGAGACATGATGGAAGTGGAATGTTACCATTGCCACAAGATGGGCCACTACAAATCCGATTGCCCAAAGCTGAGTGCGAAGGAGCGAGAAGAACTGAAAGCAAAGAGGGATGCACCAAGGCGAGCGCTCATAGCAAGTGAGGTGCCGGTCGCTTCAACTGAAGAAATCTCAAGCGACTCGGATGCATTCACAGATCCCAACTCCAGTGAGGATGAGGATCTTGGACTCATGGCGCTCACCGATGAAGAAACAGGAGAGGTATTCATCTATCCCCCATCTAGTTCAATTACACTCACACACTCGCACCAAGAGGAACCCAATTCCTCAACATGGAGTGAATTGCTTGACAATCACGTTAAATTGTCAAGTGATCACGAAGTGCTGCAACAAGCTTTGTCTCAAAGCGAGAAGGAGAACCGAAAGCTAGCCACTGAGCTTGACCAAGTCAAACTTAATCTAAGGGCTATGACTAGTAAGTTCAAGGATCTCTTTGCGAGACATCAAAGCTTGGAAGGAAGGTATGAAGCCCAATCCACTCTAGTCGCCAACCTAAACAAAGCTTCATATGCTAGACAGGCACTAGAGAGTTCTCTTCTACCTTTTGGTAGAAAGGAAGGACTTGGATTTGAGGGTGGACCTTCCAAGCCGACTGTCTTTGTTGGTGCTTCAAACACACCATCAGTCATTTTGGAAATGCCCACTGCATCCAAAGCGACCACTAACAAAGACAAAGGCAAAATGGCTGAGAACCCTAAGAAAAAGCCAATGAAGATGTCTATATCTTTAAGGACTGAATCTAAGGGTAAGCAAAATACAACTATCCCGAGCACTCACAATGCTAAAGATTACCAACCCAAAGGTAAAGGGAAACCAGTTGTAGCTTCTAAGCCTCAAGCCAAGACACGAGAGACAAAGGATCTCCCTTTCAAGAAGAGGAGTAATGTCTATGTGTCACGTTATCCGGACTGGAGATGGTCCAACCGGACTAACGTTGAGGGGGAAGAATTCGAAGCACCAAAGAGGCTGCTTCGAACTCCCAAAGTTACTCAAGCGAGTCAGGGACAGAACCTTAGTTGGACCGCTTCGAGAAAACCTAGCGAGCCGCTTCGACAGCCTAGAAATCCTAAGTCAGTCTCTAAAACCATAGCTAATCCAAAGCGAGTCGCTTCAGGATATAAGCAAAGTGGGAAGAGCATTGGTAGGACTGAAGCGAGCCGCTACCCCTCTTGCACACACTGCTGCACATGTGAAGCTGCTTCAAGGCAGAAGTCACTGTTTTCGAAGGTCGAGAAGCCCAAAGCACAAGCTTCATTTCAAAAGAAAGTGAAGCAAGTGTGGGTACCTAAGGGAACTAACCTGCAAGGACCCAAACTGATTTGGGTACCAAAATCTGTCTAATTGCAGGTGAGCGCCGTGGATCCCATGCCATGTGAGGGTCAACAAATTTGGTACTTGGACAGTGGATGTTCAAGACACATGACCGGCATGAGAGCTCTACTTCAAGATTACATAGAGAAGAAGGGTCCACACGTTACATTTGGTGATAACTCTCGAGGAAGCACCAAAGGTTACGGCACACTGAAAGTTGGAAAGCTCACAATTGAAGAAGTCTCCTATGTGGAAGGACTCAAGCACAACTTGCTATCCATTTCACAGTTTTGTGACAAAGGATACAAGGTGGAATTTATTTCAAACAAATGCATTGTAAAGAGCAAGCTCACATCCCAGATTGTGCTTACTGGAATTAGACAAAGGAACGTCTATATAGCACAATGGGATAGCTGCAAAGTGGAGACGTGCTTAGTAGCGAGGAGTGCTACAGAGATAGGATGGCTTTGGCACAGACGCTTAAACCATCTCAACTTCAAAGCAATCAATCGCTTAGCTCGTAAGGGTTTGGTGCAAGGCATACCAAATGAAGTCTTCATCAAAGACCATCCATGCTCACCATGCCAACGAGGGAAGCAGACAAAGAAGCACTTCGCCAGTCTCGAAGAAGCCTCATCAAAGCGAGTGCTCGAGCTGCTTCACATGGATCTGTTTGGTCCAGTTACTCCAGTTAGTGTGAATGGAAGAAAATACACTCTAGTTGTAGTCGACGACTTCTCTCGCTACACTTGGGTCGTATTTCTCTACAGCAAGAAGGAGACTCTGACCAAGCTACCACAACTGCTCAAGCGATTGGCTGTGGAGAAGAATCAAGCGATCGTGACCATCCGCTCCGACAAAGGGACAGAGTTCTTGAACTCTACCATCGAAGCTTACTGCACGGAGCATGGCATAGCACATCAGACCTCCTCAGCACGCACACCACAGCAGAATGGAGTTGCTGAAAGAAGAAATCGTATCATCAAGGAAGCAGTTCGAACCATGATTGCAGACTCAAAGCTTCCAATGAAATATTGGGCTGAAGCAGCCAATACAGCATGCTACACGCAGAATCGAACGCTTCTCTGCAAACGACACGACAAAACACCATATGAAATATGGACAGGAAGAATTCCTAACATATCTTATTTCCATATCTTTGGTTGTAGGGTCTTCATCCATGACAATGGGAAGTCACAGTTGAAAGCCTTTGAAAGCAAAGCTGATGAAGGAATATTCTTAGGATATTCCACATCAAGCAAAGCTTACAGGGTGTTCAACTGTAAAACCCTAATCGTGGAAGAATCACCCCATGTCGTATTTGATGAATCTTCTTTAAGTCATCCACAGGAACAGGATCTATCTAAAGACGGAAAGTCAGGTGAGGAACCCATCAACACTCTTACTTGGGACATACTTGAGAATGAAGAAGAGATCAAAGGCTCAAGCGAGCAGAATGTCCAAGGAAAAGATGAAGCTGCCCCCAAGACTTCTGAAGCAAGTGCAGGCCAAGCACCCAATCCACTTGCTACAGATGGTGAAGCAAGTGACCAAGAAGAAGATGAAGACGAAGCTGGCGGGTCCAAGCGAGCGTGGCTCAAAGATCACTCACCAAGTCAAATCATTGGAGATCCATCCAAGGGTGTAGTGACCAGGAGTCAAGTGTTTGAAGAAAGTGCCATGTTCAGTTGCTTTCTCTCAAACATTGAGCCATCAAGCGTGGAGGAAGCTCTAGCCGACTCAAACTGGGTGATCGCCATGCAAGAAGAGCTGAACCAGTTCACCAGGAATGACGTATGGTACCTCGTGGAACGTCCCAAATTTCAGCACGTTATTGGCACCAAATGGGTGTTCAAGAACAAGACGGACGAGGACCACAACGTTGTGAGGAACAAGGCGCGACTCGTTGCCAAAGGCTACTGCCAAGAGGAAGGAATCGACTTTGACGAGACCTTCGCTCCAGTGGCACGGCTTGAAGCTATCAGATTGTTTCTAGCCTATGCAGCAACCAAGAAGTTTAAGGTCTATCAAATGGATGTGAAGAGCGCATTCCTCAACGGTGAACTCAAGGAAGAAGTGTATGTGGAGCAGCCACCGGGTTTCGAGCAAGGAGACAAGGTGTATCGCTTGAAGAAAGCTCTATATGGGTTGAAGCAAGCTCCCAGAGCTTGGTATGATACACTTTCTCAATTCCTAGTGGGTAATGGATTTCACAAAGGAAAGATAGATCGAACCCTTTTCACAATCAACCATGGAGAGGATATGCTATGGGTTTAGATCTACGTAGATGACATCATATTTGGATCGCCAAACCAGTCGCTTAGCGAGAAGTTTGGAGAGCTGATGAAGACCAAATATGAGATGTCAATGATTGGCTTGATGAGCTGCTTTCTAGGTCTTCAAGTGAAGCAGCAGGATGATGGTATCTTCATCAATCAAGCGAAGTACACAAGAGATATGCTTGCTAAGTTCGGTATTCAACATGTTAAAGCTGTGAAAATCCCAATGAATACCAACTGGAAGATGGAGCCAGACGAAGAGGGAAAATCTGTGAATGCTACAGATTATCGTGCTCTTATTGGATCCCTCCTATATCTCACTGCAAGTAGGCCAGATATTACTTTTGCAGTTGGAGTCTGCGCTCGCTTCCAAAGCAATCCCAAGCACAGCCATCTTGAAGCTGCCAAAAGGATTCTTCGATATTTGAAGGGCACTGTCAACATGGGTCTGTGGTATCCAGCGGAGGACAATTTGGAGCTCACTGGATACTCCGATGCTGACTATGGAGGGTGCCGAGTCGATAGGAAGTCAACTTCGGGCACATGTCAGTTCTTGGGAAGCAAGCTGATCTCGTGGTTCTCAAAGAAGCAAACAAGCGTAGCTACTTCAACAACTGAAGCTGAATACATGGCCGCTGGAAGCTGTTGTTCTCAAATCCTATGGCTTCGTCAACAGTTGAAGGACTACAAAGTTGAAGCGAATGAAATTCCGATCTTCTGCGACAACAATAGTGCCATATGTATTTCGCAGAATCCAGTGCTTCACACCAGATGCAAGCATGTGGAAATCCGACATCACTTCATTCGAGATCATGTCGAGAAGAAGGATATCAAGCTCGAGAAAATTCATACCGATCTCCAGCGAGCAGATATCCTCACCAAGCCTCTAGCTGAGTCTCGTTTCAACCAGCTATGCATTGAATTAGGGTTATTAGACCCTGGTGAAGAATGCTAGATCCAGGATGCACGAAGGAGTGATCGCTAGTTTTTCGTAGTGTCACTCGCTTCGGATCTTCACCAACTCAAGCGAGTCACTTCAAAATCTCACTCGCTTGAAGAAGGAGAAACAAGGTGGAGTAAGGTGGAGTGTTGGAAGATGTTCCCTACCCGCTTACAGGAATTGTTAAGCCATTGGTTAAGGGGGAACTATTGTTTGCTCCCGGAGCAAGCTACTTCCAAAGCGAGCAAGGAAAGCTGCTACCTAGCCTAGGATTCCTAGCGAGTGGGTATAAACACTCGCAAGTGCCGTTTCTAGTAACGGTTGTGGGGTCTTGTATCGGGCCTTCCCACGTAAAAATGGTGAAAGCTTAGGCAGGGCTGGCACCTAGACCTTGTGTCCTCTTCCCATCTTTCCGCCGAAGAGGAGCAAGTCTTCTCATCTCCTTCATCGTGGATAAATGTCCATTCCTTACTCACTCTTTACTAAGTTGAGCTGCCGGATGTCTATCCATTCCCCTCTCACTTTGAATTTTGCATCGCCTCAATTTGCCCAAGCTTGGGTCAAAGCGAGTCGATTCCAAGTTCATTCTGTAGCATGTAGGAGGATGCTTGAAGGTTTACCTTTTTCTACAAAAGGTTGCAGGGCTGGTGACATGCTTCTGCGTAAAATACGAGATTGTCTTGTCAGAGCATTCTCATTGTCATCCTGTCCATTTCTGCTCTGAGATAAGGACTTGTACTCATCACCCATTCGTCGTGAATATGTACACTTACGTGAAACTCCCCTCTGGGTTGTAGTAAGCTTGTGTACTATATTCATTTCCTCCCTCATTCACTTCGATGGAGGACTCTCTAATTCGTAGAGGAAGATGAATGCCATGAAGACTAATGCCAAGAAGTTGAATTACCAATCAGGTAGCATCAACAAGCTTCAAAGCAAACAAGTGGATTCTACAATCTGAAGTCCAAATCAAATGAAGTCTTCAAATAGTGGTATCAATCTCCTACAAAGTGAGATTGACTGGTAAGCGTTTCAATTTTGAGTACACTAAGTGAGCTGAAGCGTGCTAGAAACCTTCACTCGCTATGTGGAAAATATGAAATGAATCTGACACAAATACAAAGAGGAAAACACTCTTGTTTATCCTCGAAGTATGTACGTCAGAAACATTTTAAATATAGGTAAAGAAATTCAGTTTCTTATTCTAGTCGCTTCAGATGGCCAAGCGAGTGCTACGTCACTCAAAGCTAGCCATCGCAAGCGAGTGCGGAACAGTCACGTGAAGCGAGTACTCCGCAAGCGAGTGGATGCTGAAGCGGCTACACTCGAAGCAAGCGGATACGTAGCGAAGCGTATGAGCTGTCAACACTCGAGTGCCTATTTTACTTTCTGCCAAGCATTTAATGCAGCGGCGCGTAGAAGAAGAAACGCCAGGCGCGTGGACGTCAAAGCCGAGGAAAGCGGGAAAAACCGCACTCAATCCAGCCGTCGAATCTGAACCGTCTCTAAATCTCAACCGCTGGATTGACTACTATTGGAAGAGACGAATCAAAATCTGCCACGTGGCCACGTCAAACCAAATTGGCGGTTCACTTTTCCAGTGATGACGCCGGACACGTCAGATCCATCACCGAAGGTCTGCCGCCCCTGCACAGGATCTTGGAAGATATTACGGTCTTGCCCCTGCCTCGTCAGCCGAACCCTAGTTCTATATATGTGTAACACCAAAGGCTGCAGAAAAATTTCAAAAGTCTCAAAACTACCATTTTAGTGAAACCTCTGCACCTCTGAAATCTCAAACCTAAAATCCCTCAAAGCCTTAACTTTTTCCCAACTCTCTCTACAAGTATACACCATGGGAAAGAAGGAGAAAACTGAAACAATGAAGGAATTCCTGAAAAACCTCGACGACAATGTCTTCATTGAACCGCATCTTAATGAAGATGTGGTAATGGAAAATGGCTTTCTCCGCAGGGCTGTGACCACGGCCGGCCTGTGGAAGTTCGTGACTGCCAAGCCGCAAAAGATTCTGAGCAAGGCCGTTGCCGAGTTTCTCTTGAATCTCAAAGAGGGAGAAGATACGTCAACCTTTTCTCATCCACTGAGAGGAACACCCGTGGAGATCGAGCTAGACAGAATAGCACGAGTATTCGATTTACCGACGACCGGACCAGTATCCCTATCAGAACTGGGCATGTCAACTCAGGTGGAGTATGCTCGCTTCGCCAAACAAAGAGGTGTGAAGTTTGGAAACCCTAAGTTGAGCAACATCAGAAACGACTTGAAGGCTCCATTCAATCTGATCTGCGAGATGTACACGAAGTCCATTCTCTGTGGAGTTGGTTCGCTCAACCAACCGTCAGACACCAAGATCTACGCCACCTCAGTAATTGTTGATAGCTTAAAAGGAACAAAATTCAACTGGCATCGCTGGTTTATCAACCAGATTCATGAAGTTGCGGCGGATTTCGAGTACGAGAAGGGAAGCACTAGTGAAATCGTCCGCAAGGGAAAGTTGAAGTTTTTCTCCAGGATCTCCTACGCCCTGGAGAAACTGTTCAATGACATGCCGTGGACAGATACTGCTCCATACAAGAAGAACACTCTTTACTTTGATTCGTGGAAATCTGAGAAGCTTCCGATGGACCGGGATTGTGTTGATGTGATAGTTCTTCCTTCCGCTCCAATCGCTGAATCCTTTAGCGAGGCGGAAGAAGAAATCGAAGCTACTTCACCATTGAAGCGAGTATCGAGGAAAGCAAGGTCTAAGCGGCCTCAAAGATTGAGAAGTGTTTCAACAATAATTGATTGGTGTGTAAATGTTAGGATTTTCGTAGTGTTTTCGAGTCCGTTTCATTATGTTTTGCGTCTCTTTCGTTTGTATTTTGGTATGATTTGGTTGTTCGGAGTTTGGTTCGTGTAGGATCGTTAGGTGGAAGAAACGGAAGGAAACGGCTCGAAAAAGGCGAAGAATTGAGGAAATATCAAGTTTGGAGCGAGCAAGACGCTGGACAATCGTCCAAGGCTCTGGACGACCGTCCAGAGTGCTCTGGACGAGCGCGCTGATGCTGTGGACGAGCGTCCAGAGTAGAAATTGAAGAAGCCAGCGAGTGCGACGTTGGACGAGCGTCCAACGTACGTTGGACGACCGTCCAACGCTCCGGCCAGCTATTCTTTCCTTATTTTTCTAGGTTTTTACCTAGTATATATATATCATCCTTGTACATGAATTTGTATCATCTTTTATCATTATTTAGCTTTAGTTTTCCGATTCAAATACTTTAGTTTAGCTTTCTATTGTTCGGATCCGGATTCGTTCTTCGTTTATTGCAATTTAATTCAAGGCGTTTATTTAATTCAAGTTCTTCGTTCTTCGTCTCAATTTTCGTAAGTTCTTGCTTTCGTTTATTCGTTTTAATTGCTTGCTTTCGTTTTAGATTCGTTTTCTTAATTGCTCCGTTTAAATTCCTTAGTTTAATTTCGTTCTTTCGATTTCAAGTTTAAAGTTTAGATTCGTTTTCTTGCTTTCAATTCTCTTTCGTTTTTCAAAGTTTTCAAGTTAGATTAATTTGCTTTTAATTTCCAGATTTCAAATCATCATGTCTAGATTATGCTTCTTTCTTTGCTTTCGATTCCTTTGTTTCTTTCTTTATTGCTTTCTTTTCGATTCTTGCCTAGGTAGATTTATTGCTTTCTTCTAGTTTAATTCATAGATTTATTTCTTGAGTTCTAGATTAGTTATTTAATTGCTTTTATTTACTTGCTTTGATTTATTTTATTTGCCTAGGATTTAAAACAAAAACCCCAAATATTCTTTACATGCTTTCTTAGTTTTAGGTTTACTACATAATTAATTGCCCTGTTAAGTTTTCCTTGAGATTCGATACTTTGGTTTTACTTGCTAGTGCTACGATAGGATTTCGTTCTATTGCGAACACTTTTTAGTGAAACAAATTTTGGCGCCGTTGCCGGGGAAAACTTTAGGCGATTTATTGTGTAGTATTTTTATTTGTTTTTTTTTTAATTTGTGTTTAGTTCGATTTCTTATCTCTCCCACTCGGTGCGTTTAACCCTTTTGTTGAGTGTTGTTTATGCATGGTCGCCGAAGTCTTCAAAGGAATTTAGCGCCCTACGTCGACAACGTCCATCAAAGGAAAGCGATCTTAGCCGCGAAGGAGAAGGAGGAGATCGACTCTCAAGACTTTGGTTTAGTCTTGTTGTTTGCAGAGCCCGAAGCCATGGCAGCTAGAGTCATGGGCGATTTTGCTCGCCCCACATTCACGGCCACCACTTCGGCGATTGTCCTGACGGAAGCGGTCAGGAATCATGAGCTTAAACCTCACCACATGGCGTTGCTTCCATCCTACCACGGGCTGGCCAACGAGGATGCGTTGACGTTCATCCGAGAGTTTTGCACGGTGGTGCAAACTTTCCCACTCGCGGGACTCACGGAGGACACCTTGAAGATGAAGTGCTTCCCGTACACCTTGAAGGATCGAGCAAAGTCATGGTATTTGGCGCTCCCGGCCAACTCTCTCGCCACATGGAATGCGGTGTGCGAAAAGTTCATGCACAAGTACTACCCAAACCGCAAGACTCAAGAGGTGCGGTCAAAGATTATGAATTTCTCCCAAGACAACGATGAGCCGTTTCACGAAGCATGGGAGAGGTTCCAAGAGCTGCTCCAACAATGCCCTCATCATCAAATGGCACCGGAGTAGCTTTGGCAATATTTCTACGATGCCCTCAACCAAACTTGCCAATTCATGGTGGATAGTTCGGCCGGAGGCAACATAGCGGTCAAGACAGCTGAAGAGTTGAAGGATATTTTCGAGACGCTTGCTGCGAGTTCTCAACAAAAATCAGCTAGACCGAGGAAAGTGGAGGCGAGTGCAATTTCGATGAGCCCCGACTTGAAGAAGCAAATTGCCGACATATATAGGGATCTCGAGAATTTGAAGGTTAAGCAAAGTGCACCGGCCCCGAAGGAGGAAGAGAGGAAGCCCGATCAATGCGAGATTTGTGGAGAGCTTGGACACATCAAGGAGGTGTGCCACAACATGGGGGAGTTTCAATACGAACGAGGAGCCGAGGTCTACGCCGCTCAAGGATACCCACCTCAAGTACCACCTCAAGGATACCAAGGGGGATATAATGGACGCTACCAAAATCCGAGGCCGACACAAGGGCAAGGTAACCCCCCTACCTATCCAAATAGGCGTCCTCCACCATATAATAACCCCTATCCTCCTCCACCAAATCCCTACTACCCTCAACCTCCACCATATTATCCACCCCCTCAATACCCTCCAAATCCATATTACCCACCACCTCCATATTACCCTCCCCAATCTAATCCTACACCACCACCACCATACCCGAACTCTCGTCCTCAAGGACCTCCACAAAAGCCCCCCGCCGATGAGGATCGTTTCCATGCACTTGATGCAAACATAAAGCGGCTCGAGATGGCCACTGGCCAAATTTCTGGATCTATGCACTTGATGCAACAACCGGGGCGGATTCCGAGCCAAGGGATTCAACCACAACAAGCTAACGAGGTGCAATATCCCCCATATGTTCCTCCCTTTCCACCACATCAAGCCCAAGCTGTCTCGGTGTTGCGGAGCGGGAGGCACGTGGATAATGGAGTCACAATGCCGCCTCAAGGCCGTTCGAATGATAGGTGGAGCCCGAATTCGCGTTGGGGATCGAGCCAAAATCGGGCAGCACATCACCCTGGACGACCGTCCAGCGTTTCTGGACGACCGTCCAACGTTGGACGGCCGTCCACCATCACGCCCGCCCCTGGACGAGCTCCAGAAAATGTTTCAGCGAAGCCCGCGCTGGACGAGTGTCCAGCGCACACTGGACGACCATCCAACGCTGAACAAGAGCAGAGTGCGAGCCCTTCCTTGGACGAGCGTCCAGCCGACACTGGACGACCGTCCAGCGCCCAGAATGCACACACGGAGTCCTAGGAAGCTGAGAAAGAGTCCCGACCTCTCCACAAGACGTCCAATCCTTATGTTCCTCCCATTCCTTATCCAAGTCGTGTGAAGAACAAGAAGCGCGATCAACAATTCGCCGATCTCTACAAGCTTCTTTCAAAGGTGGACGTGAACTTGCCCCTCCTTGATGTTATTCGCAACGTGCCACCGTTCGTGAGGTTCGTGAAGGAGCTGACATCGAGGAAGAAGCCGTTCGATGAGATGGAGACGATTGCGGTATCGGAGGTGGCGACATCAATTATGCAACACCCTCTTCCACCTAAGCAACGAGATCCAGGTTCTTTCGTTATCACTATCTCTTTAGGTAATGGTAAGGAAGCATGTGGTATGCTAGATTTAGGTGCCGGTATTAATCTTATGCCTTATTCTATCTTTAAGCAATTAGAGTTAGGAGAACTTAAACCCACTCGCATGAGCCTTCAATTGGCGGATAGGTCTATTAGGTACCCTAGAGGTATTATTGAGGATATTCTTGTTCGCGTAGGGGGTTTGATTGTTCCCGTTGATTTTGTGGTTTTAGAGATAGGTGAGGTACAAGAAAATGGTATTGAGCACACACTTTTGCTAGGTCGTCCTTTCATGGCTACTACTAATACTTTGATTGATGTGAAGAGTGGTGTGATTAAGATGTCCGTTTTAGGAGAGGATGTCTCGTTTTCTGTGCATAAGAGTCGGCCTATGTCATCGGTCAATTTAATTGATAATTGTTCTTTCATCGATAAGGTTGATGCCTTGGCCGAGTGCTCTTTTGTGCAGGATTTTGACACCGAGGAGGTGTGTTGGGGATCCGGAGATCAAATGGAGTGGGAGCGAATGGAGAGAGACATCGGGATCAAACTCCCGTTTCCACCTCAAGACCCCGAGCCCGGCTCGAAGATTCCGGAGCCTTTGGAGTTGAAGGAGCTGCCATCGCATTTGAAATATATATTTTTAGAGGGAGGCAATCAAAAACCCGTAATCATCTCTTCTTCTTTGTCTCTTGCAGAGGAAGGAGCTTTGGTGGGCATACTCAAGGAGAACAAGCTCGCTTTTGGATGGAGCTTGGCGGATATCCGAGGAATTAGCCCGGCCACGTGCATGCATCGCATCAATCTCGAAGAAGGCGCCCGCCCCAAACGAGATGGACAAAGGAGGCTCAACCCAATGCTCATGGAGGTCGTGCGCAAGGAAATCTACAAGCTATTGGCGGAGGGTATTATCTATGCCATCGCCGATAGTGAGTGGGTTAGCCCGGTGCACGTCGTTCCGAAGAAGGGAGGAATCACGGTGTCAAAGAACGAAAAGGACGAGTTGGTCGCCTCGCGCTCGGTTACCGGTTGGAGGATGTGCATCGATTATCGGAAGCTTAATGCTTCCACCAAAAAGGACCACTTTCCTCTCCCTTTTATTGATCAAATGCTTGATAAGTTAGCCGGGCAAGAGTTTTATTGTTTTCTAGATGGTTTGTCAGGTTACTATCAAATTGCGATAGCTCCGGAGGATCATGCAAAGACGGCCTTCACAAGCCCTTTCGGGACCTACGCTTATAGGAGGATGCCATTTGGTCTTTGCAACGCACCGGGTACGTTCCAAAGATGCATGATGTCTATTTTTTCGGAATTTATCGGTGATTTTGTAGAGATTTTTATGGATGATTTTTCTGTTTTCGGGTCGTCTTTCCATGATTGCTTGTTGAAAATAGAGAGAGTCCTGAAGAGATGCATTGAGAGTGGACTTACCTTGAGTTGGGAAAAGAGTCATTTTATGGTTAGAAGTGGAATTGTTTTAGGCCATATAGTTTCGAGTAAGGGCATAGAGGTCGACAAAGCGAAAGTGGAGGTGATTGAAAAATTGCCACCACCTAGTGATGTCAAAGGTATTAGGAGTTTCCTTGGTCATGCGGGCTTTTATAGACGATTCATTAAGGATTTTTCTAAAATTAGCCAACCTCTTTGTCGTTTGCTTGCTCAAGATGTGCCTTTCCACTTTGATGAGTCTTGTATGAATGCTTTTCTCACTTTAAAAGAAAAACTCATCTCTGCTCCCGTTGTAGTTGGTCCCGATTGGTCATTGCCTTTTGAAATTATGTGTGATGCGTCTAATAATGCCGTAGGGGCTGTTTTGGGTCAAAGAGTCGATAAGATGCTTCGTGTGATTTACTATGCTAGTTTAACTCTTAATCCGGCTCAAGTGAATTACACCACCACCGAACAAGAGATGCTTGCCGTTGTTTTTGCCTTAGATAAATTTAGATCTTACATCATAGGGTCTAAGGTGATTATTTATAGTGATCATGGTGCTCTTAAACATCTTTTGACTAAAGCCCAAGCAAAACCTAGGTTGATTAGATGGGTCTTATTATTGCAAGAATTTGACATTGAAATTCGTGATAGGAAAGGTAGTGATAATCTTGTGGCCGACCATCTCTCTCGTCTCGATTCACCTCCCCCTTATGCTTCTCTTGATGATATTTGTGATTCCTTTCCCTTTGAGAATGTTAATGAAGTGAGTGCTACCCCTTGGTTTGCCGATATTGCTAATTACTTGGCCGATAAGGACACTAAACCCGTCCTTAACGCTCAAGAAGAGAAAAGGTTTCTTCGTTTGTGTAGGCAATACTATTGGGAGGATCCTCACTTGTTCAAGCTTGGGAAGGACGAGGTGATTCGAAGGTGCGTTCCCGACCACGAGCAAACCGAGGTGCTGCGACATTGTCACGAGGAGCCGAGTGGAGGACATTTTGGATGTCAAAAGACTGCTCATAAGGTGCTACAAAGTGGATTATATTGGCCTACCTTGTTCAAGGATGCTCAAGCCTTCTACCTTGCATGCGATCGTTGCCAACGCACAGGTTCTATAGGTCGCCGTAATGAGATGCCCCTTAATCCTATTTTAGTGGTTGAGATTTTTGATGTATGGGGCATCGACTTTATGGGACCTTTTCCTAAATCCCATGGTTTCGAATACATTTTACTTGCCGTCGATTACGTGTCTATGTGGGTAGAAGCAATACCCACGAAGACATGTGATTCTCACGTTGTCTTGAAGTTTGTGCAGGAAAATATCTTGTGTAGGTTTGGTTTCCCTCGTGTGATCATTAGTGATGGGGGAAAACATTTTTGCAACAAGTTGTTCGCCAAGCTCATGAAGAAGAACGCCATCACTCACAAGGTGGCGACTCCTTATCATCCACAAACCTCGGGATAAGCGGAGACGAGCAATCGCCAAATCAAGGGGATTTTAGAGAAGACGGTCAAGCCATCGAGGAAGGATTGGGCCGACAAGTTGAACGACGCTCTTTGGGCATATCGTACGGCTTACAAAGGCGTGCTTGGGATAAGTCCCTATAGGCTCGTCTATGGTAAGTCGTGCCATTTGCCCGTTGAGATCGAGTTCAAAGCATATTGGGCCCTCAAGCGCATCAATTTCGACCTCGACGATGCTCATGATCGGAGAATTTTGCAAATGGAGGAGCTCGACGAGCTAAGGAACGAAGCCTACGACAATGCCAAGATTTACAAGGACAAGGTGAAACGTCTACATGATAGACGCATAGCCTTCAAGGAGTTCAAACCCGGAATGAAGGTACTTCTCTTTCACTCTCGTCTTCGTTTATTTCCGGGTAAGCTTAAGTCTAGGTGGGGAGGTCCATACACGGTGGTGCAAGTTTTCCCTCATGGTGCGGTGGAAATCAAGAACGAGGATTCGGGATACATTTTCTCGGTCAACGGGCAACGATTGAAGCCATATATCGAAGGGACAACATTACCTCACACGGTGGAGACGATTCTCATCTCCGACCCTCCACTTCTCTCTTGAGTTTTTGGTACGTCAAGCTAATGACGTTAAACAAGCGCTTGGTGGGAGGCAACCCACTTTCTCTATTTTATTTTTGTAGAATAGGATGTATTTTCTTTTTATTTTCATTATCTTTCGCGTGTTTTTCTTTAAGTGCTTGTGCAGGGATTAGTTGCTACGGATTGCAAAGGCCCGGAAGGCTTAAAGAGGGAGAAAAATGGAGAATTCGAGCACATTTTTGCGAGGGCCGCGCTGGACGAGCGTCCAGAGCAACCTGGACGAGCGTCCAGCGCATTTTGTGCGAGTTTTTCAAATTTCAGCAAGGATCGCGTTGGACGAGCGTCCAACGTGCGTTGGACGAGCGTCCAACGTAATTCAGCCCTTCAATTTTCTGCGAACGCCACGTTGGACGGGCGTCCAACGTGCGTTGGACGAGCGTCCAGCGCAAGACGGGCCCCCAATTCGATTCCAACTCGAATTCACCTAGGTTTTCCCCTAAATTCCTTCTCTCTTTTCCCTCTTTCTCACAACTCTTCCTCCAAACATTGCAGCTTGAGACCTAGCAGCCGCCGTTCGAGAGTGCCGCCGCCGTTCACGCTATCGCCGGAATCCGACGTTGCCGCTGCCGCCGCCACCAGCCGCGCCGCACAGCCGCCGCGTCTCAGCACGTCTCCCTGCCCCTTTCAGCACGTCCCCCTGCCCTCGTCGTCGTTCGCCACACAACCGCCGTCGTCCTGCCCTCGCCGACGCCGCCGTCCACCCACCAGCGCCAGATTCACCTTGGACGAGCGTCCAAGGTGTAGTGGACGACTGTCCAGTGCGAGCTGCGTTTCCGGCCCGTTTTTCGCCGTCAATTTCCCCGTCTCATTCCCGTTTCATCCCAGTAACTACCATGGTTCGTGGAGAGCTCGGAGAAGCCCGCCCTCTCACCGATGCACGCATTCCGTTGCATCGCCGCCCCGACTATCACCCGTCCGGAGTTTCTCCAGAGCTCTTTGGCCATCAACAGCACGTTCCCTTCCCGACGGAGAGATTCGAGACCACAAATTTTTATGGCCGTCTACGAGGTAAGGAAATTCGACCTCCTAGGCACTTCAATATGGATTTTCTTCGTCGTTTACCTATGTGGGATACACTTAGAGGATACATAGATTGTTTAGGACTTATGAATTTAATTACACGTGCTTGGGATGGACACGAGAGTTTATGTATTGAAATGTGTTCTAGCTTTAGGTTAGAACGTAATGCGGAAGATGAGCTTTGCATGTATGCTACTTTTCGGAGTGAGTTGTGGGAAATTCCTAGGCGAGTGATGCATGAAGCATTTGGTTTTCATATGGGTGATGGTTTGTCTGAGTTCATGCCGTCTGATTTCAATGTGTCTAATGCTTGGTTTGCGTTGACGGGTGTTACTAATTATAAAGCTTCTGGGGTGCCGAGTGCTTTTATCAAAGATCATGCTTTATTAATTCTTCATCGTTTTTTGTCTTGCATGATTACTGGTAAGAAAGAGCATAATAAGGTGAATGCGTTAGAAATTTATTTGCTCCATTGTGCTTCTAACAATATTAGGGTGTGTATGGCTCCATTTATATGGTCCCAACTTACTAATGTGCAAACCAAGAGTGGAGCACACCCTACTTTGAGTTATGTGGCTACAGGTTTGGCACGCCATTTGCGCGTAGATATTTCTCAAAGCACCGGCTTAACTCGAAGCAAGGAGATCACCCTCAACGAGCTTATCAACGCTCATCTCATGCGAGGGGCGACCGAGTTCGTTCCCGTTCGGGAGAGAGCGTCTGTTATTGCCTATCATGCAGCTCGTCGTCTCCATGGTCTCCCAAGTCAAGAGTCGGGGGATGAGGAGGAGGAATATGAGGACGGAGACGATGATGAGGAGCAAGAGGATGATGAGGAGCACAACGAGGACGAAGAAGAGGATGGAGACGAGGAGGAGGAGCAGCACGTCCCGGACGACAACGAGCGTTTGATTCACTACTACACTAGCCGAGATCGCGTCCGGGCTCGTCAAAATATGGAGGCCGAGGTTCCCCCTTATTGGGCCGACTTTAGGACTGATTTTACACAATTCCAAGAGAATGTGTTTAATCGGTTCGATGATTTGTCGACCCAAGTGACGGGGTTGAATAGTCGGGTGTCCCACATGGAGAGTCACTTGACTCGTTTTACCGACTTCTCGGTGGCTTCTACCTCTACCTCTACTCCACCGGACCCGAACGACCCTCGTTGGTGGTCTCCTTACGATCCCCGATGGAATGATCCACGTTACCGAGGTTTCTTCAACCCATAGCATGTTTGTGTCTTTTATTTTTGTTTGAGTCCTTTATTGTTTTCTTTTTATTTTGTTCGATTTTACGCTTTGGTATTTGTGTTTTGTGTTTGTTTTGTAGGTGATACTTGGAGTCTCTCGAGATTTTGAGTATTTGTGTTCGTCATATTGCGATAAGTTCTCTTTATCCCTTTCCTTTTTATTTTCTCGCAATGGGGACATTGCTTGATTTTAAGTGGGGGGGGGGGGGGGGGGGGGGGTCTTTGAACTTTTGGCATGTAGTTTTTAATTTTGTTGAGTCATTAGGTGTTAATTGAGTCAAGTAAGCATGTGATGATAGTATTGTGGACTTGGCCAATGATAGAGAATTGTTGATTTTTGGAAAAATTCATGATCTTTATTATGCATGGAACCTTGGCGAAGCGACGCATTTTATTTGACGAATTTGATGAATGCTTTGATATCGGGAACTAGATAGTTTGAACCCGTGATATTTGAGCTTTTTGTGCATATTTATGCCTATTCTTGATTGAGTGATCATGCTTGCTTCGTTGTTTCTAGAACTTGCCTTGTTTCTCCATCAAGACCTTAGTATATTTACGAACTAGGAGATGATCTTAGGCCATTCTTTCGTAGCCACATGATTCCTATACACTAACCTTGTTCATAATCCTTTGTTTACCCCTTTTGAGCCTTTATTAGCCGTTCTTTGTGAAACCGGATGATAGGAGGTTTGGATGATTATGGGTATCCTTAGTTGTAGTTGGTGATATGGAAGGAGAAAATTTGAAAATACTTGTTGTGGTGTAGAAGGAGAGAAAGAAAAGAAATTTTAGATGCTTGTTTAAGTGTAGTTAGCTATCCCTATAAGCTTAGAAAAAAAAAAAGAAAGAAAAAAAAAAGAGATAAGAAAAAAAAATAGAGCCTTTGTTCAAATTAGAAAGAACATGTATTAGTTGAGCTCTAGAAAAAAAAAAGAAAAGAAAAAAAAAAGAAAAGAAAAAAAAAATAAGCATAAGGGGATAGTTAGCTTTGATTTGTATAGTTTAGCATCTTTGAGTTTGTATTTGGTGTGTTGGAGGGTAGAAGATGGAGATAAAAATCCATACTTTGGTTGGAGTTGAAAAAAGAGGTTGATGATTTAGAGCATTTTGAGTCACTTAGCCTATATATTCCCTACCTTAACCAATGTCCCTACATTACAAGCTTATATAAAGACCTTTTTGATCCTTGTTTGTAGGTATTACATTAGGTGGAGATGTTGAGATTTAAGGCAAGCTTATGGTAAACATGTTGCATTGCATTGATGTTGAGTGAACCTTCTTGATGTGCATTATATTACATCTTTTCTTTGAGAGAGTTGAGTGTTCACTTTCATATACAAAATTTCACATGTTTGGGAGTGTTCTTTGATGGATTAGCATACTTTGAATTAGTTGAGTAGATTGTGTTGATTGATGCTAAGGTTGTGTGCATAGTTTTGATCATGAATATGAGAGTTGTTTTTGAAAAGCTTTGAGGCCAATATAGTTCACGATACTTGAGTCTATTGTTTATTTCGTTTTTGTATTGCTTGAGGACAAGCAAAAGTCTAAGTGTGGGGGAGTTTGATTGGTGTGTAAATGTTAGGATTTTCGTAGTGTTTTCGAGTCCGTTTCATTATGTTTTGCGTCTCTTTCGTTTGTATTTTGCTATGATTTGGTTGTTCGGAGTTTGGTTCGTGTAGGATCGTTAGGTGGAAGAAACGGAAGGAAACGGCTCGAAAAAGGCGAAGAATTGAGGAAATATCAAGTTTGGAGCGAGCAAGACGCTGGACGATCGTCCAAGGCTCTGGACGACCGTCCAGAGTGCTCTGGACGAGCGCGCTGATGCTGTGGACGAGCGTCCAGAGTAGAAATTGAAGAAGCCAGCGAGTGCGACGTTGGACGAGCGTCCAACGTACGTTGGACGACCGTCCAACGCTCCGGCCAGCTATTCTTTCCTTATTTTTCTAGGTTTTTACCTAGTATATATATATCATCCTTGTACACGAATTTGTATCATCTTTTATCATTATTTAGCTTTAGTTTTCAGATTCAAATACTTTAGTTTAGCTTTCTATTGTTCGGATCCGGATTCGTTCTTCGTTTATTGCAATTTAATTCAAGGCGTTTATTTAATTCAAGTTCTTCGTTCTTCGTCTCAATTTTCGTAAGTTCTTTTATTGCTTTCGTTTATTCGTTTTAATTGCTTGCTTTCGTTTTAGATTCGTTTTCTTAATTGCTCCGTTTAAATTCCTTAGTTTAATTTCGTTCTTTCGATTTCAAGTTTAAAGTTTAGATTCGTTTTCTTGCTTTCAATTCTCTTTCGTTTTTCAAAGTTTTCAAGTTAGATTAATTTGCTTTTAATTTCCAGATTTCAAATCATCATGTCTAGATTTATTTATGCTTCTTTCTTTGCTTTCGATTCCTTTGTTGCTTTCTTTATTGCTTTCTTTTCGATTCTTGCCTAGGTAGATTTATTGCTTTCTTCTAGTTTAATTCTTAGATTTATTTCTTGAGTTCTAGATTAGTTATTTAATTGCTTTTATTTACTTGCTTTGATTTATTTTATTTGCCTAGGATTTAAAACAAAAACCCCAAAATATTCTTTACTTGCTTTCTTAGTTTTAGGTTTACTACATAATTAATTGCCCTGTTAAGTTTTCCTTGAGATTCGATACTTTGGTTTTACTTGCTAGTGCTACGATAGGATTTCGTTCTATTGCGAACACTTTTTAGTGAAATAATAATCGGAACGAGCGAGGCTGAGGAGCAGCCGCTCGAGAAGATCGCTGAAGAAGAAAATCCCCAACCCTCACCGGAAAAAGACCTACCTTAGCCTTCACCAACCAAAATCCAATCACCTCTTACCCAAATTCAAACCCAAACTCAACCGCTACCAGAACCTCAAACATCAACCACTGCCATTCCCATCACTCAAACATCATCCTCACCACAAGAATCAACCCACTCATCCTTTCAAATTCCTAACATACCTTTTCTGGGCACGGACCTCACCGATGCCTACAAACTTTTCTCTGTCCCACTCAATCCTCAACCAGAATCCAACCAACCTGAAGCTACTGAAGCTTCCACCCCCAGCTCACAATCCTCATCAGCCGAAAGCGCTGACACCGCCCAAACAGCCAAAACAACCAACACCTATCCCAACATCATCCCAGATTCTTCCCCAACTCCAACCGAAAAGGAATTGGTCCTTGAACGGTACCTGAAGGACCGAGAACAAGCTGCCGAGCTCATCCGTGAACGATACCTCTCTGTGAAAATGGCCGATGACTTCTTCACCCGCGCAGTAGATTTCCTCACGTACATCACGTACAGAGGAACAGAGTTCTACAAGATCTTTAACCTGCGCAAGGCGATGGAAGAAGAGGTGATAGAAGCCATGGAGGTTGAAGTGCTCAAATTTGCCCAAGTGGACGGTTTCCACACCTTCCTCAGTGAGGCAAAGTACTGGGAGGCGCTCGATGCAAGAGTAAAGATGGAGTATCCCGATGCGTCCATCCCAGAGCGTGAGCCTTCGTTGCATGAGCTCCGATTGGTCAAGGATCATGAAGCTGAAGTAAGAGAGAAAGACGCGGTGATCTCTAATTTGCAGAATGAGATCACCAAGAAGGATGCTGAGCTAACTTCGAAAATATTGGAGGTCACTAATCTGCGTGCAGTTTGTGACAAGAGGAAGACGGAAATGGAGGTGTTGGTTGTGGAAAAGACAAAGCTTGTGAAGGAGAAAGCAAGTTTGTCAAAGCAGGTAGAGGAGTTAGAGAAAGGAAGTCAGGAAATGAAACAATCCCTAGATGCTGAGAGAAACAGGCTTAGGGAAGTAAACACGAAGTTGGTGGAAGTGAGTGGAGAGAAGGAGAAGCTAGAGAAGGAGGTGGAGACAGAAAAGGAGGAGAAGAGGACCATGAGAGACAAGTACAGAGAGAATATCAACAAAGCAACTGGTAATGTTGAGAAGATGGAGAAGCAGATCTCCAATAATGAGGAAAAGATAAGGAAGCTGGAGAGCGAGCTGACAAGAGGAAAAGTGAAAACTCTCGGTCTTGAAAAAGAAATCGAAATCCTCAACAGCAAGCTTGACGAAGCAAATGCAGAGTTGAACAGCCGAAGGAAAGCTGGTCTCGATGTAGCTCTCAAGCAGGCTCAACTTGCTAACGACATCGAGAAGGCACAAAAGACGGCCGGAGAATTTGCTGCCCGCATGGCTGGAGCTGCTCAGGTCTATGTGACCTTAAAACAAAAACAGAACGCTCTTGCCACTGCTCAAGCGGAGCTGGAAGCTTCGCAGAACTTCTTCAACCTCAAGCCGGAGGAAGAGAGCAAGCTTATCCGTGCAGATATTGAAGCGGAGCTGGATGCTCGCTTCAGAGCAGTAAAGCCATTAGAAAGCTTGATGCGGTCGGTAAAGGAGAGAGAATACCAGTGCAAGTATCTCCTTGAAGAAATTTCTATAAAGACAGCAGAGCTCGTCCTCGCCAAGGAAAATGTGTTTGCAGCACGGTCTGAAAAGATGCTTCAAGATGTGCTAGGCAAGCTGACAAACATTCACCAATCCATCAGCGGAACGGTGATTACAATCGCCCCCGGCAGTCTTGATGATGCCAAAAAGGGGGAAAACATTGAAAAAGCACTCATTCAATCAAGTGAAGTTGGAGGATCGAGCAACGCAGGAAGAGCGATCGAAGCCAGGGGCTTGATCGAAGGAGGTGTTGGAGGATCTGGAGGCTGTGAAATCATTGAGATTGAGAAGATGTTAGAAGTAGGAAGTAGTGCAGTCGAGGAAGTGGCTGATGAAGCTAGAACTGAACTAGCAAGGACAAAAGGCAAAGAGAAGGTTACGGAGGAGCCCCGCTTGCCGACGGCCGGAAAACTGTTAGGTTCATCAATCGCCACTCATCCCGTTATTCCCGGTGTTCCTTTATCCAAAGAACAAAGGGAGCGACAGATTGCAGAGGATGAAGCTTACGCACGAGCCTTGGAAGTGGAGCTTGAGCTCAAAAGAACTGACACTCAAGATGGTGCATCTTTGCATGCGCCCGCTTCATCTTCACGAACGGTTGCTTCGCCCTCTGCCCCTGTCTCTGCACAGGCACTCACTTCAGCATTGGCTGGAATTGTTCCTGCCAGTGAAACTGCTACTCAAATGCCACCGCCGCCACCTCCTGTTCAGAAAATTTCCTTGAAACGATCAACGCCTGAAACAAAGGAAGATGACACTGCTGTCAAACGCCAGAAAATGCAGCAAGTGGTCAAAGAGAAGGCTAGTCGCTTCGAGAAGAGGCAGAAGAAGAAAGAGGAGAAGAAGAGAAGAAGGGAGAAGGATGAGGAAGTAAGGGAGAAAAGGCTGATGAAATTGGATGAACGGATCGAGTCCCACTGGAATGAAGTGAGGCTCATCCAATCTGCCATCACGCGCAGTGCCTACATTCCTCACTTGCCTGAAGAGTCTGATGCTGTCAATCTCCAAGCCTGGATGGATACTGGCAGAGTTACGCTGAAAGAAATGATCAATTCCGGTCGCTACTCGACCGAAGAGCATGACTTCATTCGGAAGCGAATTAATGATATGCTTCCGAAGTGGAGTGGTGACGCCAGCACACAATTTAACTCAATCAGAAGGAGTTGAAAAGCAGGACAGAAGAGGAGCTGGCTATGCGGAGAGATCATCATCCGGACTCCAGACAAATCGAGGATTTCATCCCAAGAGACCTTCTCGACACTTGGCTGATTCTAAAGGATAAGTTCATAAAAGCCTACTACTGGTGGAAAGTAGTACCGTATCAAGACAAGTGTTCTAGAATGGAGGCTCTCAGCAACTTCCTGCATCAATACAATGAGAGATTGAGGCGAAAGATCTCCACGTTGGCAGAAGAAGCAAAACCCCTTCCACTTATTGTCAAAGTGCCAGCTGCGAAAAACTTTCCTATGCCTCTCAAACCAAATTCAGAGATTCCTAATCGAAAGGAAATTGATGCAGAAGTGGATGAAGCACTGAGATTGGAGAAAAGTTGGAGAGACAACCAGTACAACATCCGGACAATGGAGTCGAATGTCCGATCTGCTTACTATTCAGAGAAGAAGAAAGAAGAGGAGGAGAAGAAGAAACGTGATGAAACTGCAGGAAACCGTTGAGTTTCAAGTTTCATATTTTTGACTATGTGAACTGCTTGTTCATCTATCAAATTTCAATTTCTGTCAAAATTTGTCATTTACCTGCTTTGTGAATGACCTTACCTTTTGCTACAAACTCAAATAATTTAACCGAAAAAAAAAGGGAAAGGAACTTAAAAAAAAATTTACAAACGAAGCTGCAAAGGAAGCAGTCGCTTGGAGTTCCCTTCACGGTTAGATAGGCTGGAACTTTCTAAGTCTTAGCCCTTGGGTTTTGGCATCATCAAAAAGGGGGAAATTGTTGGGAATTGTTATGGACCAATTTGTTAAGGGGGAACTATGTGGGATACTTGATAAACGAAGTCATTTGTTTTGATTGGATCCCAAAACCCCAAGTGTCCAACTCCCAAGTGACCCACTTTGATGTAGTTAATAGATTAGAATTTTCTAAGCCTACTCTGTTAGGATGGCTCTTTAATTTTTGCTTAGATTATAGGCTTCAAGAGTTCAAGTGAAGGCCACTCACTTGAGTGTGTTTTCCAGAGAGAAGCAAGCCTAGCAAACTGAAGTGAAGCGTGCCGAAGAACAGTGTAGCGAAGCGATCGCTACAGTAGATTCGAAGTGAGTCCGCCAAAGCGAAGCGAAGCGAGCGCTACAGTTCAAAGCCAAAGCGAAGCGAAGCAAGCGCTACAGTGAAGAGTCAAAGCTAGTCAACTCTAGTCAGCAGTTTCCAAAGCAGTCACTAAGGAACTTTATTTCCCGAAGCGACTCACTACAGAATGACTACGAAGTGACTCAACTAAAGCGGACGCTACAACTTCAAAGCGAAGCGAGCCACTACCTACCAGAAAGCGACAGCACGACTCCCGCCCATATTTTGAACTCCAGTCAACAGGAGATCGTAGCATTAATTACGAGATCTCCACGTGTCGAAAGCGGAGTGGAGCGGAAGAGTTGACTGGCAGGCCGACAAAGGCGCCGCAACAGTACTGGCTCGCTTCAGTTACTGTTAACCTTGTAAGTTAGCCATTTTTGGCAAAATGCCAAAACTGGACGTCTGAAAAAGGTGCCAGCCTGCGCAAGTACTGTCGAGAGGAGGAGGGACAAGGCCACCAACCAAGCAACGGATCTCAGCCAACCCTCCGCCTATAAATAGTGAAGGATGAAGACGAAGAAGAGTAGAACACTATTTTGAGCATTCAAGCGCATACAGCAAACAAACACTCCCAAGCCTTCGAGCAAATCTTCGAGTCTTTGTTTCCAAGTGTTCTCCGAGTTTCCAGTTCATCGGAACTCGTCTTCACAACCTTCACACATAGAGTCTAAGCCCACTTCAAATATCCAAGCTTAGAAGAAGAGCTCTAGCCTACTTTGCATCTACTGTAAAGAGCTCTTCATAGTGTGTTCGTCAACCAAAAACCCTAAACTCTGTCTGTTAGGTTTTTGAGTGTTGTCGTTAGGTTGTCCAGATCCAAGGCTCTTCTTTCATCGATTGAAGAAGCCTCGATCATAGAGTCTAGATCCAAGCTTGCACTTACATCGTTTGTGTGAAGCTCGATCGAAGCTAGGCTGTAAGGAGAGCCCGTAATCTCCCTGTCGTGTTTTGACTGAAGCAAGTGAAGCTTCCAGTCTTTGTTAGGTTTGTGTAGTGAACCCGCAATCACTACGTCTGTCGTTTGATCTAGGCGAGTGAAGCCCGATCTCGACCAGGTTTTTGAAGGACCCGTAACCTTCAAGTTCTTGAGTGAAAAGAACAGTTGCCGTCGTGCAACAAGTGGACGTAGGAGCTTTATCTCCGAACCACTATAATTCTTGGTGTCGTATCTCTCTTACCCTAAACTATCTCTTGTTTGATTATTCATTGCATACTGCATCTTAAACAAACTTAATCTGGAAATTTCAATTACTTAGGAAAGATTTAGCTCACCAAATTCCGCACATACGAGTAAAGACTCCCTCTTGATCAAGTGTTCACTTCGGTCAAGTAGGCAAGCTACGTACTGTAGATCTAGCTTCAGCTAGGTCTTAAGTTTCAAAAGAGCTCTTTACTTGTTACTCTGAGTTAAGGGATTTGAAGTTGAAAAACTTCAAAATACGTATTCACCCCCCCCCCCCCCCTCTACGTATTTTTCCTATTAACAAACCGGGACCAACAGTTTACCCATTAACGGTTTATTATTTTTTACTTGGTGATTCTTTTTTCTCGCTAGGAGCTAAGAAGGGAGAAGGTTCTGTGTCCTCCTTTTCCCCAAGGAACTATTCCTACCGTACATATTCTGTCAGATATGGAGAGCGGTTCGGGGGCAAATGATGCCTTGAGTATTTCAGCAGATCATCCTAGAGATGACTTTCCTTTGCATTCGGCTAAAACTCCCTCTGTTTTTGGGAGTCAGGCTTCATCCTCTCACTCATCTAGCTCTGAGGATCTGGCCTCCGCCTCAGACCCTACTCTTTAACCCGACTATTTTTGATGAGATGTTTTAAAACAATTTACTTTTTGGTGTTTGTAGTAGGGCGCTTTTTTATGGCCCTAAAATCGTGCTGGTGGGGCACAAACAATATTGCTTCTTTCTGCTTTCGGCCAGGTGCTTTTTAAGGCCTCGCCTTTGACATGTTTCTACTACTTCCTATCAGTTTAGAATATTATCCTTCTATTTTTATGTTTATATGACTTCTTGTCTTGTTTCTGCCTGCTATGTGCTAAAGCATTTTGAGGTAATAGAATACAGGCCAAAGCATTTTAAGATAATGAAATACGGATATCGGGATGTGAGGTATCCCCTACTCCCCCCCCCCCAAGTGAGGTGTAAGGGATTGAAGGAATTACACTTCATTTTAGAGCGAACAATCTGCAAAACATAATTATTTTAAAGACAAGGAGGCATGATCCTGTGTTTTTCGCATATTGACTAATTATAAGATAAAAAAGTTTCAAAATAGATAAGGGTTATGATCAATCGTATTCCCTTCTTTGCCTAGGATTTTAGAAAACCACATTCATAATTTCTTTTTGCCTAGACATCAGTTTAATTCTAGAGTAGAGGTACTTTGTGTGATTTCGATATATCAATCCCTGTGGATACGATACTCGTACTTGCTTTATACTATACCTATTTTGTGTGGTTAAAAATTGTGCGATCATGGACTGAACTACTTATAAATTTATTAGTAAGAAATGCGAATTTGTCACATATAATAGGTAAGAAATTACGATTACATATACGATTTTTCACCTAGTTACAATAACGCATACAAAGTATTAAACGTGATACGAATTGTAATAAATGCGATAAACAAGATAAGAAATTGACAAATTCTCACCAAGGTATTTGATATGGTGTATCAAAGATAATTTGATTAAAAAAAATCTTTATGAAGGGATTACGAATATAAAAAAAAATTAAAAGTGATTTTTTAAAAAAAAATCCGATTTTGTCTGATTTGATCACGGGGTAAATTGATTTTGACACATGTAAAAAAAAAAGTGATTGTGACACATGTGGTGAAAGTGGGTGGGAGAGAGGGAATGAAATTGATTTTGACTGATTTGATCAGGGGTAAATTAGTCTGGGAGAACTTTAAATATAACCAAACTCACTAAATATATATGTTATATGGTAGTGGATCATATGAAAACTAAATATTTCGTGCAAACTGCAAACTATGCATTTTTATGCATAGCATGATGCATTTTAATGCATAACATGTTGCATAAATAAATATATTTTTTTATTAATAAAAATGCATTATATAATATTATTTTTTTATGCAACATGTTATGCATGAATATGCATCATGTTATGTATAAAAATGCATGGTTTGCAGTTTGCACGAAATATTTAGTTTTCACCAGAACCACTCCCTATGTTATATAACCACAACTATAAAAACATAAGTTTTATAGCCACTTTTGTATGAATGTACCATTTTACCCTTAATGAATTGGACCCCACATACAATAAAATAATTGAAAATGAAATTTTCCTCTCTCTCTCTCTCTCTCTCTCTCTCTCTCTCTCTATTTCTCTGCTTAATGTGTAGATATGCAAAAAAAAAAAAAAAAAAAAAAAAAAAAAAAAAACAACAACAACAACAACTTTCAATTCAATTAGTGTAATTCGTCGGAAAATGAGCACATCGGAATCGTCGATCGAGGCAAGCCCGATAAACGACGTCGGTGCACCAACAAAACTTAGTCATGCTCGACCTCGAGTAAATTAATTTTGGGCATCGAAATGTATGAATGAACTGAAGATGAAATTTCCGCAATTAGGTTTAATTTTGTAGACACACGGTTGAATCAAGAATCTCAACCGTGTATAAGTAATTAACTGCTGACCATACACGATTGAGATTATTGATTCAACCGTGTATGCTACACGGTTGAATCAATAATCTCAATCGTGCAGAAGCAATTGCATGCTGACTATACCCGGTTGAGATTAATTTTTTTTTATTATTATTTTTTCTACACGGTTGAATCAATAGTCTCAACCGTGTATGGTTTAATTTCTAAAACATGTGTCATTTTTTTGTCCCCGAAAGTAATGAAATTTTATCAAATTATCAATTACACGGTTCAAATTATCCATAAAATTTGCATCAACCGTGTACACCATAAAATTTCATGTACCCTAACCGTGTACAAGTCAACGAGGGCTAGAAAAAGTCAACCTTATCAAACACATGGATTTATTGTGGTTGATTTGTAATCTTATGATTGTTTATTGTTTAATAAAGTTGCATATGACTATAATAAGCTATAGGAAATCGAAAACCCTCAAAAAAAAAAAAAAAAAAAGGAGGATATACAACGGAAACGTGAGATTTCATAAATTAGTTAGTGTACCACATATGTAGTGACAATATACTCTACAATGATCTTCCATTCCAAATCTTCACGTAGAAGTATTTGAATGTATATAATAAGTTATAGTAGATCGAAAACCTCTCAAAATAGGAGGATATACAATGAAATTGTGAAATTTCGTGAATTAGTTAATGTACTACATATGTAGTGACAATATACTCTACGATGATCTTCCATTCCAAATCTTCACAAAGAAGTATTTGAATGTATATAATAAGTTATAGTAGATCGAAAACCTTTAAAAATAGGAGGATATACAATGAAATTGTGAGATTTCGTAAATTAGTTAGTGTACTACATATGTAGTGACTATATACTCTACACTAATCTTCCATTCCAAATCTTCACAAACGAGCATTTGAATGTAAATTTAGTGTGTTTTGTTTTTCAAAATTAATCACTCTTAATGATTTCTCTGAATTAAAACAATGAGAAGTACGTTTGTCATATAGAAATGTGATTATTGATATTTCGCCAAAATTCCTAATTAATGTTCTTAACTACGCGGTTGATATTATAATTCAGCCATGTACAATACACATTGATCTGATTATCGGACACCGTAGCATACATTCCGATCAACAACACACGCGATGGTGATTCTCGTGCCAATGAGGAATCTATCCGAAATTGGTTGATTACTTATGTCGGTTTAGACCCCGCCCTACCGTTAGGGCACATGGAGCATGGATCCGGACCCTCGATAGGAGAATTACGTGTGGGAGACCTTTTCAAGGGAAAACATGAAGTTAATTACACGGTCAATGTTTCACTAAAAAGTGTTCGCAATAGAACGAAATCTATCCTAGCACTTAGTAAGTAAAAACCCAATGTCGAATCTCAAGGAAAACTTTGCAGGGCAAATAATCGTGTAGCAAAACGACCTAATCTAGCCTAAAACGAAGAAAGCAAGTAAAAAGAATTTTGAGTTTTGGTTTTTAAATCCTAGGCAAGAAAATAAATTAAAGCAATTAAATCAAAGCAAGTAAATAAATCTAATCTAGAAAGCAAAGAAATAAATCGAATAATCTAAAGAATTAAACTAGATGAAAGAAAATAAACTAACTAGGCAAGAATCGAAAAGAAAGCTATAAAGAAAGCAACGAAAGAAGCGAAAACGAATCTAGACATGAAATAAACTTAATCTGAAAATCTAAGCAAATAAATCTAACTACGAAAACTTGAAAACGAAGGAATTGAAAACTAAGAAAAACGAACCTAATCTAAGAACTTGAAATCAAACGAACTAAATTTAACGAATGAAACTAAACGAAGCAATTACGAAAGTAAATCTAGAACTAAGGAAAGCAATTAAATCAAATTAAAGAAAGCAATAAAGAACTTACGAGATTAAACGAAGACGAAGAACGCGAATTAAATAAAGAAGTCTTGAATTAAACGAACTAAGAATCCGGATCCGAACAAAGTAAAGCTAATCTAGAGAATTTTAGTGCTGAAAAATAAAGCTAACTAATGCTAAAAACTGATACAAATTCGTGCACAAGGATGATATATATATACTAGGTAAAAACCTAGATGAAAAAGGAAAGATTTGCTGGCCGCCTTAGTTGGACGGCGTCCAACTTCATCTGGACGGCGTCCAACTCCATCTGGACGGCGTCCAGAAGCTGACTCTGCATGATTTGCTTCATCCCTCTCTCGCCCGTCCAGCTTTGGACGTGGACTTGGACGGCACTGTGGACGGCGTCCAACATCATCTGGACGGCGTCCAACTCCATCTGGACGGCGTCCAGAACTTGAATCTGTCCTCGTTCGCTCGATCGTCATCTTTTCTTCCTTTTCGGCCCGTTTCCGCTCCTTTTCATCCATAATCACCTACAAGTCCCAAAAACTCCAAACAAACGAATCATAGCCATAAACACACAAAGACACGAAAACATAACGAAAACGGACTCGAAAATACTACGAAAATCCTAACATTTACACACCAATCAAACTCCCCCACACTTAGACCTTTGCTTGTCCTCAAGCAAAACAAAATAAACAATAGACTCAAGTATCGTGAACTATATAGGCCTCAAAATTTTTCAAAAACAAACTCTCATGATCATGATCAAAACTATGCACACAACCTTAGCATCAATCAACACAATCTATTCAACTAATTCAAAGTATGCTAATCCATCAAAGAACACTCTCCAACATGTGAAATTTTGTATATGAAAGTGAACACTCAACTCTCTCGAAGAAAAGATGTAATATAATGCACATCAAGAGGGTTCACTCAACATCAATGCAATGCAACATGTTTACCATAAGCTTGCCTTCAATCTCAACATCTCCACCTAATGTAATACTTACAAACTAGGATCAAAAAGGTCTTTATATAAGCTTGTAATGTAGGGACATTGGTTAAGGTAGGGAATATATAGGCTAAGGGACTCAAAATGCTCTAAATCATCAACCTCTTTTTCAATTCCAACCAAAGTATGGATTTTTATCTCCATCTTCTACCCTCCAACACACCAAATACAAACTCAAAGATGCAAAAATATCAACTATACAAATCAAAGCTAACTATCCCCTTATGCTTATTTTTTCTCTTTTTTTTTTTTTTTTTTCTCTAGAGCTCAACTAATAAATGTTCTTTCTAATGTTGAACAAAGGCTCTATTTTTTTTTTCTCATCTCTTTTTTTTTTCTTTTCTTTTTTTTTTTCTAAGCTCATAAGGATAGCTAACTACACTTAAACAAGCATCTAAAATTTCTTCTCTTTCTCTCCTTCTACACAACAACAAATATTTTCCAATTATCTCCTTCCATATCACCAACTACAACTAAGGATACCCATAATCATCCAAACCTCCTATCATCCGGTTTTACAAAGAACGGCTAATAAAGGCTCAAAAGGGGTAAACAAAGGATTATGAACAAGGTTAGTGTATAGGAATCATGTGGCTACGAAAGAATGGCCTAAAATCATCTCCTAGTTCGTAAATATACTAAGGTCTTGATGGAGAAACAAGGCAAGTTCTAGAAACAATGAAGCAAGCATGATCACTCAATCAAAGAATAGGCATAAATATGCACAAATAGCTCAAATCTCACGGGTTCAAACTAACTAGTTCCCGACATCATAGCATACATCAAATTCATCAAATAAAATGCGTCGCTTCGCCAAGGTTCCATGCATAATAAAGATCATGAATTTTTCCAAAAATCAACGCAATTCTCTATCATCGGCCAAGTCCACAATACTATCATCACATGCTCATTTGACTCATTAACTCCTAAGACTCAACAAAATTAAACACATCATGCCAAAGTTTCAAAGACCCCCCCCCCCCCCCCCACACTTAAAATCAAGCAATGTCCCCATTGCGAGAAAATAAAAAGGAAAGGGAAAGAAAGAACTTATCGCAAAATGACGAACACAAATACCCGAAATCTCGAGAGACTCCAAGTATCACCTACAAAACAAACACAAAACACAAATACCAAAGCGTAAAATCGAACAAAATAAAGAGAAAACAATAAAAGACTCAAACAAAAATAAAAGACACAAACATGGCTATAATTAGTTGTAAGGACCTCCGAACCGTGAGTCATTCCATCGAGGATCGTAGGGAGACCACCAACGAGGGTCGTTTGGATCCGGTGGAGTGGAGGTAGAGGCAACCGAAACGTCGGTATACCTCGTCAAATGACCCTCCATGTGGGACACCCGGCTATTCAAACCCGACACTTGGGTAGACAAGTCCGTCATTTGGGTAGACAATGAATCGAAACGAGCAAACATACCTTGTTGAAATTCTGCCCAATACGGAGGAATCTCGGCCTCCATGGCCTGCCGGGCCCGAACACGATCGCGTCGTGTGTAGTAGCGAACTAAAGGCTCGTCATCTCCCGGGACCTCTTGGTGCTCCTCTTGCTGCTCTTCTTGCTCCTCTTCATTACCACCTCCCTCTTCATCGTCACCTCCGGCCTCGTGAGCTTGCTCCTCCTCGTGTACAATCCCTCATTGTCTAAGATCTCTGTAATGGGCTATCACCGAAGGGCGCTCTCGCACAGGGACGAACTCGGTCGGGGAAATCATGAGATGGGCCCTGATGAAATCGGAAGGGGTGATCTCTTGACTCGGGGTTAGCCCTTCACATTCTGCAACGTTGACTCCGAAGTGGCGAGCTAGACCTGTGGCAATGTAAATCAAGGTAGGGTGTGCTCCCCTCTTGGTTTGCACGTTAGCCAACTGAGCCCAAATAAACGGGGCTAAACCAACACGAGTACCATCCCGAGCACAAGTAAGCAAATAAATCTCAACAACATTGACTTTGCTATGTTCCTTCTTAGCAGTTATCATACAAGACAAGAAACGGTGAAGGATAACTAAAGCATCATCACGAATAAATGCACTCGGAACCCCCGAAGCCTTATAATTTGCTACCCCCGACAGTTCATACCAAGCAGCAGCCACATCAAAGTTTGAAGGCACGAATTCAACCAAATCATCACCATTATGGAATCCAAAAACCTCATTCATAACATCCCTAGTGATTTCAACCAATTCACCATTAAAAGTACAAAACATGCATAACTCCCCTCCCTCATTCAATTCCAACCTAAAACTACTACACATCTCCAAACAAAGGCTAGTATGGCCATCCCATGCATTCGAAACCAAAGTAGACAATCCTAAACAATTCAAATACCCTCTAA
Organism: Thymus mandschuricus; assembly: GCA_029379335.1. Taxonomy (NCBI): domain Eukaryota; kingdom Viridiplantae; phylum Streptophyta; class Magnoliopsida; order Lamiales; family Lamiaceae; genus Thymus; species Thymus mandschuricus. The sequence goes on from CM057079.1 coordinate 23,855,391, forward strand.
GTGTATTCCACACCGGCAAATTACGAAGAAAATTCATACGAAAATGTCTAGGGGGCATAATATCAAGTTCATGCAAACGAAGATAAATATGGGTAGTAGCGATCCGTTCAGTGGGAAACGGAACGCCTCGGAGTATACCTAGTTGTTGCGGTGTGGCTCCGGTGGGTCGTTCGACCTCGAGGCGTTTAATTTGGGCTTTGTTGAACACGTTTCCACGGGCCATGGTAGTAGAGGAAGGCTGGGGAATGAAGACGAGACGAGAACGGTTGAAAATCGGGACGAATCGAGCCGGTACAGCAGGCGATTCTGGACGGCGTCCAAAGTATGTTGGACGGCGTCCAACTTGTAAATTGGACGCGGCTGGCTCTTCCGACGGGGAACGGCGGCGACTGACCGCTGGGCTGGAGGCGGCTACTGTAACGGTGACGGCGTTGAAAGGCGACGACGTGGTGATGCGGGTGGTGGCAGAAGCAAACGGTGGCGCGGCGGCGGTGGTTTGAACTGAGCGGCGGTGGCTGTTTGCACTGAGCGGCGGCAGCAGTCCGAACTGAACGGCGGCGACTGGAAGCGAAAAGCGGCTGCGGCGGCCGGAATTGGACAGCAACAGGGATGGGTCAGGCTGCAATTTGCAATTGAGAGAGAGAGAGAGTCGTGAGAGAGGAAGGATGAGACAATTAGGTTAAGCTATTGCACAATTTTGAATTCGAGAACAATTTGGGGAGCCCGTTCAAGTTGGACGGCGTCCAACTCCTTGTGCTGAGTTGCGTCGTGGTTAGTTGGACGGCGTCCAGCTTCAAGTTGGACGGCGTCCAACCCTCGAGACTGCCCAAAAATTGTGTTTTGCTCCTCGTCTCGACTTCTCTTCTCGCCAATCCTTATATATCAATCCCTGCACGAAAAACTAAAAAGAAAACAAACGAAAATACGAAAATAACAAGAAAATGAAACCTAAACTACATATTTATATTTTTTACGTGGGTTGCCTCCCACCAAGCGCTTGTTTAACGTCATTAGCTTGACGTACCAAAAACTACGATCAACCGAAACCCGTAGCACCAAGCGACGTGTTGGTACTCCTCGCGACATATCCACTCTTCGTTTTCGACAAATCTCGAAGAACTCGGTCATCATCAACTCTTGACTCCCCCACACTTAGTTCGAACTCCTCCTCAAACATCCTCGAGTTAAACTCTGCAAGAAAAGATGTTACACAATTAGTGAGGTTAGAAAGAAAAGAGTTAACGACAACTTCCTCTTTCGATGCATGGTTCAAGTGTTCCTCTTCCACTTCATCAACCTCCTCCAAATTCCCAAGATATTGCTCGATTATATCCTCTTCCTCATCCACACAACTAAAGAACTCGTCATCTTCAATGGACTCCTCATCTTCAAAGAATTCTTCTCGAGCCGCTCCCTTGTCAAAAATCTCACAAATATTTTCCTCAACACAAGGGTTAGCGAGCTTAACATAAGAGCATAAATGAAAAGAAGAACTAGGAATAGAAGGTGATTTTCCAAAGATCGAAAATGTTACCGAACCTCCTTCACCGGCCAAGCTCAATGTGCCGGTGCCTACATCTATCCGAGCTCGAGTAGTGGCCATAAATGGTCGTCCCAACAATAGAAGATGTCCGGTTGCGCTCTTAGCTCCTTTGCCTTCATGAAGCACAACAAAGTCGGTAACGACTAGAATTCCACCAACAAGGACAGTGACATCTTCCACAACTCCCAAAGGACTGCTCACGGTGCCGTCTGCTAGCTCAATGCGCATATCGGTAGCTTGAAGGACTCTTGAGTTCATCTTCTCGAAAATAGAATACGGCATTAAGTTCACCGCAGCTCCTAAGTCCATCAATCCCGAGACGATCTCTCCACTATCCAAAACGATGCTCAAGTCGAAACCTCCCGGATCTCCTCTTTTTGGAAACGAATTGATAGGCTCGAAATCCTTCTTCTCCTTCTTCACAACACTCTGAATAGGTGGAGCATACGGGTTGAGCGTCTTGTTTTTCACACGACTTGGAAAAGGAATGGAAGGAACATAAGGGTTGAAAGTCTTGTGTAGAGGTGGGGACTCCTTCTCGGGTTCCTTGGGCTCCATCTCGGGTTCCTTGGGCTCTGTGCGCTGCTCGTCGGGTTTGGACGCCGTCCAACTTGGATCTGGACGCCGTCCAGATCCTGATTCTGTATGAATTTGGGATTGAGCGTTGGGTGCCCGTCCAGAAGGTTCTGGACGCCGTCCAGAGTTGGACGCCGTCCAACTTGGACGCCGTCCAACTGACTCTGGACGCCGTCCAAAACCTGATTCTGCCCGATTTTTGCCGTCGCTCCACTGCTTGATCGGGCTCCTCCTATCACTTGAACTCCCTTGGGGCGACCTCGTGACACCATTGCGTTGTAACACCGTGATTGCATGAGCTTGGTGAGGCGGAACGGGAGGAACATATAGAGAATATTGCACCTCGTTGGCTTGTTGCGGTTGAATCCCTTGGCTCGGAATTCGCCCCGGTTGGTGCATTAGGTGCATGGAACTGGAAATTTGGCCAATGGCTGTCTCGAGCCTCTTAATGTTTGCATCAAGTGCATGGAGACGATCCTCATCGACGGGAGGCTTTTGTGGAGGTCCTTGGGGACGAGCATTTGGATATGTAGGTGGTGTAGGAGTAGGTTGAGGAGGGTAGTATGGAGGTGGTGGATAATATGGATTTGGAGGGTATTTAGGAGGTGGATAATATGGTGGAGGTTGAGAGTAGTAAGGGTTTGGTGGAGGAGGATAGGAGTTATTATATGGTGGAGGACGCCTATTAGGATAGGTAGGAGGATTACCTTGCCCTTGTATCGGCCTCGAATTTTGATAGTATTCCCCTTGATATCCTTGAGGTGGAGGCACTTGAGGTGGGTATCCTTGAGCGGCGTAGACCTCGGCTTCTCCTTCGTATGGAAACTCTCCCATGTTGTGGCACACCTCCTTGATGTGCCCAAGCTCTCCACAAATTTCGCATTGATCGGGCTTCCTCTCTTCCTCCTTCGGGGCCGGTGCACTTTGCTTAATCTTCAAGTTCTCGAGATCCCTATACATGTCGGTAATTTGCTTCTTCAAGTCGGGGCTCATCGAAATTGCACTCGCCTCTACTTTCCTCGGTCTAGCTGATTTTTGTTGAGAACTCGCAGCAAGCGTCTCGAAAATATCCTTCAACTCTTCAGCTGTCTTGACCGCAATGTTGCCTCCGGCCGAACTATCCACCATGAACTGACAAGTCTGGTTGAGGGCGTTGTAGAAATATTGCCAGAGCAACTCCGGTGCCATTTGATGATGAGGGCATTGTTGAAGTAGCTCTTGGAACCTCTCCCATGCTTCGTGAAATGGCTCATCGTTGTCTTGGGAGAAATTCATAATCTTTGACCGCACCTCTTGAGTCTTGCGGTTGGGATAGTACTTGAGCATGAACTTCTCGCACACCGCATTCCATGTGGCGAGAGAGTTGGCCGGGAGCGCCAGGTACCATGACTTTGCCCGATCCTTCAGAGTGTAGGGGAAACACTTCATCTTCAGGTTGTCCTCCGTAAGGCCTGATAGTGGAAAAGACTGCACGACGGTGCAGTACTCCCGAATAAACGTAAGTGCATCCTCGTTGGCCAGCCCGTGATAGGAAGGGAGCAACGCCAGGTGGTGAGGTTTCAGCTCGTGATTTCTGACCGCTTCCGTCAGAACAATCGCCGAAGTAGTGGCAGTGAAGGTAGGGCGAGCAAAATCTCCCATATATCGTGCCATCGCTTCGGTCTCAGCAAAAACAACACTCAGCAAAAAGGGTTAAACGCACCGAGTGGGAGAAATAAGAAAAACGAATAAACACAAATAAAAATAAAACAAATAAAAATACTACACAATCAAAAGCCTAAAGTTTTCCCCGGCAACGACGCTAAAATTTGTTTCACTAAAAAGTGTTCGCAATAGAACGAAATCTATCCTAGCACTTAGTAAGTAAAAACCCAATGTCGAATCTCAAGGAAAACTTTGCAGGGCAAATAATCGTGTAGCAAAACGACCTAATCTAGCCTAAAACGAAGAAAGCAAGTAAAAAGAATTTTGAGTTTTGGTTTTTAAATCCTAGGCAAGAAAATAAATTAAAGCAATTAAATCAAAGCAAGTAAATAAATCTAATCTAGAAAGCAAAGAAATAAATCGAACTAATTAATCTAAAGAATTAAACTAGATGAAAGCAAATAAACTAACTAGGCAAGAATCGAAAAGAAAGCTATAAAGAAAGCAACGAAAGAAACGAAAACGAATCTAGACATGAAATAAACTTAATCTGAAAATCTAAGCAAATAAATCTAACTACGAAAACTTGAAAACGAAGGAATTAAAAAATAAGAAAAACGAACCTAATCTAAGAACTTGAAATCAAACGAACTAAATTAAACGAATGAAACTAAACGAAGCAATTACGAAAGTAAATCTAGAACTAAGGAAAGCAATTAAATCAAATTAAAGAAAGCAATAAAGAACTTACGAGATTAAACGAAGACGAAGAACGCGAATTAAATAAAGAAGTCTTGAATTAAACGAACTAAGAATCCGGATCCGAACAAAGTAAAGCTAATCTAGAGAATTTTAGTGCTGAAAAATAAAGCTAACTAATGCTAAAAACTGATGATAAATTCGTGCACAAGGATGATATATATATACTAGGTAAAAACCTAGATGAAAAAGGAAAGATTTGCTGGCCGCCTTAGTTGGACGGCGTCCAACTTCATCTGGACGGCGTCCAACTCCATCTGGACGGCGTCCAGAAGCTGACTCTGCATGATTTGCTTCATCCCTCTCTCGCCCGTCCAGCTTTGGACGTGGACTTGGACGGCACTGTGGACGGCGTCCAACATCATCTGGACGGCGTCCAGAACTTGAATCTGTCCTCGTTCGCTCGATCGTCATCTTTTCTTCCTTTTCGGCCCGTTTCCGCTCCTTTTCATCCATAATCACCTACAAGTCCCAAAAACTCCAAACAAACGAATCATAGCCATAAACACACACAAAGACACGAAAACATAACGAAAACGGACTCGAAAATACTACGAAAATCCTAACATTTACACACCAATCAGTCAACTTTCGTGTATGACGTTAATTATTGGATTAAGACTTAATTAATTGTGATTCCACTTTCCGAATTATACACGGTTGATTCATTTGTCAACCGTGTAGAGACATTTACCCTAACCGTGTACCCTAACCATATACTAGTCAACGAAGGCACAAAAAGAAGTCAACCATTTTAAAAACTTCGATTTATTATGGTTAATTTTGTAATCTGATGGCCGTTTAACGTTTAATTACGTAGCATAAGACAATAATAAGATATAGGAATTAAACCCTTTACAAATAGGTGAATACACAATCAAATTGTGAGATTTCATAAATTAGTTAGTGTACCACATATGTAGTGACAATATGATCTTCCATTCCAAATATTTACAAATGAGCATTTAAATGTAAATCCAATGTATTTGGTTATCCAATTTTATAAATCTTAATAATTTCCGTCTATTTAAACAATGAGAAGTATGTTTTTGATATAATTAAAAATTAAAAATTATTCATATCTATGTTCTTTACTACACGGATGGTATTAAATTAAAATTCAACCGTGTATGATGCACGGTTGAATTTGGTACCACCCGTGTAGATATATATTTTTTTGATGAATTTAAACAATATTAAGTATGGTTAATTTAGGTGGAGTGGTGCAAAAAAATCACATAATTTTTCCTATCACTACACGGTTGGTACCAAATTCAACCGTGTACCATACACGGTCGAATCAACGTTCCAACCGTGTATTGGCAGCTAGAATTTCTAGGAAATTCAGCCTCTACACGGCTGGAATGTTGATTCGACCGTGTACTACACGGTCGAATCAACGTTGCCGTGTAGTTATGAAATTTACGAATTGCAGAAAATAACCTAAAATTAAGAAATACCCATGTAAATTTATGCATACATTTCAATGTCACTATTAATTTTTTTTCGAAATATCATATGATTATCAAAAATTAAATCTATAATAAAGGTTTTAAGAAGGCGGCGGCGGCGAACGGAGTTCAAGCAGGGCTAGGTTTTGTTGGTGTACCGACGGAGTTTGTCGGGGCTGACGCGGTCGCCGTGATTCTTTATCTTGGTCGGATTCTGATGCACTAATTTTTACTCCGGCGAATTATACGAATGGAGAAAGATTGAGGGGTTTTTTTCGTGTAGATACATGGTGAAGGAATTGGGCGAGAGAGAGAGTCGTAATTTTGGGTTTGATTTCAATTTTTTTTAGTTACACGAATTGAGAGAGAGAGAGAGAGAGAGTTGATTATTTCATTTTTTTTAATTATATGTGGGGTCCATTTCATTAAGGGTAAAATAGTACATTCAATGAAAAATGGTTATAAAACATATGTTTTTAAAGTTGTGGTTATATAAGATATATATTTAGTGGTTTTGGCTATTTTTATAGATTAAGACAATTAGTCTCTCCACCTCAATTTTGTCTAAGTTTTGTGTTTTATTATGTTTCAAACATATACCACTCCGGTCCCAACCAGTTGAACCATTTGCTTTATACACGGGAATTAAGACGAAAATATTTAGTGTATAAAGTGTAGTTTGTAGGGAATGTAATGTAGTTTATGTATTTAGACATAATTTAGAAACAAAGATTCATAGATGCATAAAAACATGTTCTTGTTTGATCTTAAATGAAAGATCGTATCAAGACCTTTAATTTGATATAAAAATCATAAAAATCCGATAACAAACGATCAAGTCATAATAATTTAAACTTTCAAATTTTAAAATATTGAACTACGTGCAGAAAAATGAGTGGATGAGATTTATCTATGGAATGTTAAGTGTAATAAGAGGTTTACTAATTGTACTAATTATACTCTAATCTATATAGCATATAAAAACAAAAAAACAAGGGGCATTTTTGTATTTTCACTTCTATTTTAAGGGGTATTTTAGTATTTTCCCCTCTTTTGTTTTTTCCCCTTCTTTTTTTTTTAAAAAAAAAAAGAAAAAAAAGAAAAACGTTTTAAAATCTTAAGAGGATAAAACCGTGCCTGATTATCTATTTTTTAAAAAATGGTTTTAACATTTCTTAAAAAAAAAAAAAGGTTTTAACATAATAGTATAAAATTAATTAGTTGCAATCTCATGTGAATAGACGCCATTCCTGCCGCTTCCTTGAGATTTGGGGTTACAATCTCATGTGAATAAACGCATCCTTCCGATTCTCTAACTATATATCATCTTTCGTTATTTGAGATTTGGGGTGTTGCGTGTATTTTGTTAGTTTCTCAATTCATTGAAACTTCTACAACAATAAAAACCGAATTCCCCGGGCCGGAGTGCTGCGACGACATCTCCGCCGCCTTCTCCAACGGCACCGCCGTTTGCCTTTGCTACTTCATCCTTTGAACCGGATATTCTCGAATTTCCCCTCAATTCTAGCCGGCTGCTGTCTCTCACATCCTTCTGCCCGCGGAATTATCCGAACTCCACTGCTAATTTCTCGCTCCACTCACTCTGTTCAGGTTCGAATTTCGAATTTTGTTTGTACTTTGCATTCTAATTGATGCTGCCGATAATGAATTGTCTTCTACTCTTGATTATTCACCGATATGCGACGTTCAATTTGATTTTTATTTTTTTTTTAATTTTTTGGTTCGTACTCCTTTGTGCTCCCTACTGTGAGGTTGGATTTGAATTTGCGTGTTAAATTTTAATCCAAGCATTAAGCTAAACCTCTAATACAAAAAACGCCCATAAAGTGTTTGATATAAGTTCCTTCCTAATTTTTATGCCCATAAAGTGTTTGATGAAAGTACCCTCCTAATTATTTGAGAACACTGAACACATACCAGTTATAGTACGGAGTATTAGTTATCCCCAATTATTTATTCTCATATCTGAATTCCTATTCTTATTGGTTTCGTCTTTAAATGGTATCAATTCTTCATTTGATGCTGTCGATAATGGATTGTTTTCTACTATTGATTATTCACCGATATGTGACGTTCTATTTGATTTTCTTTTTTTTTTTTTTTTGGTTCCTACTCCTTTGTGCTCCCTACTGTGAGGATGGATTTGAATTTGCGTGTTAGATGTGAGAAATGATCTCATCTTCTTTTGAATCCGTAAATGTTCCTCTCGTAGAGTACTCAAAATAATTGTTTGTGATTTCTTCGCATTTTTTGGTTCATGATTACTTCTGTCGAAAATTCATTGTGATAATCTTTAAAGTTCTGCTCAATTTTCCTTATTAAATTTCAAATAATTTAATCCATTAATGTTCATAATTTATTTTCTTTTATTCGAGATATCTGATAAAGAGAAATTTGTAATTACGCTGAAATTTAATATAAATTTAACCCAGTTTCTGGAATGAAATGCATTTGGTTCTGTAACTGAAGTCTGAAATGATTATTCGGTTGACTATCGAATGATGATTGCACTAATTCTGTTTATGGTGATGGATGATCAGATTCAACTGCATTGCCTCCTCTTCACATAACAGGTAATGCAGATTATGCCAGTCAACAATACAATTATGGAGAAATCTCAACACAATAGTCAACAACCTCTACACAATGGTTATGATCAATGGAGTGAAGATGGAAACGGCGTAAAGACAATTACTCAATTGCAAAATGATAACTCTCACGTGTAGGTATATTCTTGCCCAAACCAGTTTTCATACATGGTCAACTATATGTTGCTATATCCAGAGTGAAAACCCGCAAAGGGCTAAGAATTTTAATTTCAGAAGATAATAAGAATGATAGTGTTTCAACAACTAATGTAGTATATAGAGAAGTATTTCAAAATTTAGAATGATCTAACGTCTATATGCTATTAACTTTGATTATTAGTAATGTAAAGAATTGTAATACATTGTTGTTAGTTCAGTGCTAATTGTATTCTAGCAATAAATTTATAAATTGCGATATAATGTTTTTTTTTTAGCTATATTTTGAGATTTTTTTGGCTAAACAACTGTTGTTTTTTCTAAGTTTTTGTTATCTGCTGTAAAGTTGTATCTAGCTATTAATTTGTTGAAATTAAGCTTTACTGTAATTTGTTAATAAAATTGCATTCCCCATAGTTTCTTTGCCGTGGGTACTACAAGTTGAAATATAGTTTATTTCAGTGTGACTAATTTAGTTAGATTCAGCAATTTTATGAAATAAGAAAAGGACAATTGAAAATAATATATCTAGGTCAGCTTTCTTGGTCAGATTTTGTGTTTATGTTGTAATATATTAATGCAATTTCTCTACTTTTGATCTGAATATGAACTGAACTTCATGCTCTACCCTGTGTTTAAATTAGGAAAGTTGATTAGGTATTAAATATATGTCTAAAGTAATTTATCGTATCATGAATATTTTTACATCTTGCATTTTAAATCTATTTTACTCAAAAAGGGTAAAATAAAATTCATGATACAATAAATTCAAGATGAGTTATGTTCAATTTGATCAAAGAAGAGGTATAGGAAAATTGTGGAAGAGGATTTGATCAAAGAAGAGATATAGGAAAATTGTGGAAGAGGAAAAAGCCAAGGACCTTAGGTTGTCTTTATATTAATACGTATTGCATAGGAGTGTATTAGATATGTAAACTTGATAACAGACAATTAGTACAACTTCTAATCAATGTTAAAAATTCTCTCTAAAAACAAAATATACTTTGTTCGAAAAAATAAAAAAAAAATAATATCCACATAATCAGATGAAGATACCACAGTACGAGTTGCAATGTTTGTCGCTGTCAAAGGATATTCTTATGCTGAAAGGTCACAAGTAAGCTGATTCAATTCGTTTACTCATTTATGTTTATTTTTATTATGAATTGTTGTTCAAATTACTTCGTATTTTGAATATCAATTTATTGTTCAGATTTTGTTTCACTTTAAGCCGATTCTGATCATTTATTAATTTCTTCTTATTGCTCAAGATATTTTTTTCTAATGCCGTATGGCTCAAATCATATATTATGCTAGATCAATATATCACCTTAGTCGATTGAATTAGTTTTAAGTATGTATCGTTAATGTTGTTTTATTCAATCTTATCGATGGAGTTAAATAGATTATGGATGTAGAAGTAGTTTGGATATTTGATTCCATGGTTCTAAGTATTAATTTATGTTGCAATTTACTGTTTTTTGCTTATGGAGTTAGATTAAGTTTATCGTTAGTAACATATCAAAGTGAAAATACACCCCTGAGCTATAATGATGCAAGTGCTTCGATATTTTCTTTTTCGCAGCTACGAAGCTATTAGCCCTTGACTTTGCTTTTCCAGGGTTCCGAGGTGAAAGCGTTTTCTGCTTCCCAGCTTTCCCTTAAGTAGAGGAGATACTGAACCGAATCTAGCGTAAGCAAGCTTATGAGATATGGATATGCTGAGAAAGAGAAAAACTAGCGGCCGGAACATCAGACTTAGAAGAAGGTCAGAAAGTAGGCTCTGCAAGACCTTAACAAGATCATTAGCAAGACCAGCAAGAAGTGGAGCCTCTGGAATCTATCAAGAATAAGGTTTGGAACCCTATTTCTGTCTATTGGTGAGACAACTATCTTTTCATGATCCATCAGAAAATTCTCGAGCAATCTCGGACTTCAAAGAAGAGGAAAGAAGATAGCTACAATCCGCTCATGCATAATGTTAAGGGAGGTCATGCACTAAGTTATAGGAGCAAAAACTAAAAGAATTGGGAAATAAGTTAAGAGTTCTCCCAACAAAAGTCAGGAGCATATTCGTCTAATGATATGGGTTTTGGATCCATGGCAGTAGCAATCTAAATGACCTCCATTCATCCCTCTCTCCCTCAATTCTTGCATTATGCAACTATATAGGAGATATTTGCAGGATTTAACATTCATCACTCCTGTACAAGTATAGCATCATCTTTAATAAGTTTATTAGTAAATTTTTGTTCTTTATTCCTCCTTATTCATTAATCACATACACACAAATGGTACCTTTAATGGTTAATATCAAAATTTTCATAAGACACGGGCATGTCATTTTCATTTTAACATACTTCTAAGATATAAAGGCCAATTCATACGACTTATCGTTATACTTGGTAATCAAAATCTAAATAAATAAAGTAAATTTCAACCGTGCATCGCACGGGTAGTTGTTCTAGTTATTTCTAAAAAAGGAAATGAGTCAATAGGTGTGGGACGTCTCAAAAAGGAAAATGGTTCAACTGGTTGGGACCGGAGTGGTATTACGAAACACTAAGCTATATAGCTAGTACTACCTCCATCTCATATAAGTAGTCTCATTTGTCATTTATGTTTATCTCATTTATTAGTCTCATTTTCTAAAATGATAAAGAATATTTTGCTACAATTTACTCTCTCTCCTCACAATCAATTACAACCATATATTTTCTTCCTAATTGACTATAGTGCTATTTTCAAATGAGACTACTTATATGAAATGGAGGTAGTATTTTTTTTTGCCTCAAATAATTATTAATATTAAAATTTGTTAACATAAATCAAAAATAAATAATTGTAATTAATGAAGTAAAATTTCTTTAAATAGTTACGATGATCATGGGCGTGCTAAACGTCCAAAGTAGTTTATATATGAAACAAAGTTCTTAACATACTCCCTCCGTTTTTTTTATAAGTCGTTTTTAGCTCAAGCACACGAATTAATAAAACTTAATGACTATTCTTTATTGTTCATTTTTTTCCTCGTAAATTGCATTTTTCATGTAAAAGTAGATGAAATTATTTTGGAAGAAGATATAAACATTAATTGTGATAAATGAAGATAATGAAAACAAGTGAAAAAGTGAAGAATAGTTAGTTGGAAATTAAAAATCTTATCTTGAAATATGAAAGCGACTTATAAAAAAAACAAAGACAAAAAGCTAAAACGACTTATAAAAAAAAACGGAGGGAGTAATAAGGAATGCCTCCGGTGATATATGCCACCGTTTATGACGAAAATTTGGAAACCTTAAAACAGGTTTCGAAAGGAATATGAGCTGGCAGGCAACTTAAGTCGAGATTGATTGTTAAAACAAATTTTGAAAATGTTTATTTTAGAATAATGAGAATTGAATTTTAAATTAAAGAAAGAAGCTTTTTGCTTTCCATCATAGTACGTTACGTTACAATGGTTAAAGTCGTCACCATTTATTTTATTCAATTTTACTCAACAACAGAATTTTTGTTTGACTCCTTTTCTTTTCACGGTCCACGACAACTTTCAATTTATCGAAAATGCTTCTGTAAGTTTCTCTTTTTCTTAGTTTAATTTCAAGCTGTAAACCGGAGTGCCATGGCGAAGGATATTGGCGACGGAACACAGCTTCAAACCGCTCAAGAAGGTGAGCGAAATCTCCACAGCCTCTTTGATCAGGTCATATTCTTTTTCTATGTGAAGATCACTTGATTTTTTTTGTAGTTTCAGCAACATATTGTTTTTCCTAATTCATTTATGTATTGGGTTTTTGTCAGCTGATGAATTCTATTAGTTGGTAGACAGAATTTTTCCGCTTTTCTTTTTGCCTAATTTGATGAATTCCTGGCTTGGCAACTTTTTGGACTGGCAGTTTGGAATAAAACTTAGAAATTAGTTTTGATTTTCTGAGGTCGAGTTATTCTAAATTGAGCTTTGAATATTCTGTTTTAGATTGCATCTCTTAAATCAAATTATTCTAAAATTTTCTTCTACGATACTCAGTTTGCTTGTAGTTACTTACTCTATTAAGTTAGATTAAGAGCTTGATTGTATGCAAATTTTGATTTGCTTCGAACTAGTTGTCAATCTATCCAAAATGAGAAGATCAAACGCTTGTGATAAAAGCAGAAGCAAGGACGTGCGGACCTAATTTGCATTGTTATGGCTTCTTACTTTTCTTGATATATGACAGAAAATGAGGAAGAGGGGTTTACATAAGTTTTTAACAAATGCATGGAAAATAAGTATGGGATACTGCCATATGTTGGATAGTAAAATCTTGATTGCTTGATTTTAGCTGTTTGTGCTTTCACTCGTTGCTAGGGAGCTGCAATTATAGACCTGGTGATTGTTGAATTAAGACATCTCAATCTGCACTCTAAAACACCATTTTTGTCTCTTTATGTGATGATATTGCACAATTTCTATTTTTCAAGTGTCAAAAGTTTATATGCTATGTATTTTATGTTTTAAGCTCTTCATTTGGTTCTGGAAAATATCTATCAATTTCGTAGAATTTGTGCCACAATTGTGCAAGGACAAGGCACTATTGATATTTTTCATTTTCACAATCATATTTTTATTTTCATCAAAGCATAGCATCACCACTCTTAGTGGTCAACAATTTTTGGATACGTGCACAACGGTTTACATTTTATTGTTTTTCTTGTTGTAAGATTATCGAAGTCATGAAAAGAACTAATTTTGATGTGAATGATATCAGAGATATGAAAGAGAAGAAGCCACCTTGATGCCTCCTAGACGACCGAACCTCTCATCCTTGGAAATACCTGAAAGGTCCTTGGAGGCTTCATTATCTGATTTCACTAAGATAGACATTCTGAGTCCTGGCTCTACTAGAGCAGGATTGCCTCCAAGACCCAGTTCGGCTAAACATAAATCATCTGTTAAGAACATGATTTCACAGAAAAGCTTCAGGGGTAAAAACCCATCTCAAGAAACTGAAAAAACAGTTCTTATTATTCCAGACATACCACTTTCAGACAAGCCTTCAACTTCAAGATCTTTTTCCTTAAACAAGCTTTTGTTTTCACCATCCATAAAATCAGTACATTCCTTACCTGTGACACCAACAGCGAAGGCTGATCCTAAGCCCTCGCTAGAAAATCATGCAGATCTTCAATCTAAAACTATTGTAAGTTCGTATCCTAATTTATACCTAATATAACAAACAAATTTTATTTTTTATTTTTGGATCATTCTAACTGAACTTTGTTTTTATCCAGCAAACCGAATCGAAGAAATTCATGACACGCTCTTTTTCAGTTCCAGTTAATGTTAAATCCAGAAGCTTAAGGCGGACAGAATCATCTGGCGGTTTGATACGTGTGATATCAAAACACCATAACCCTGTATCAGTGGAAAATCCCTCACCAGATATAGCTCCAGAAACAGAAGCTGGTATTACGCTTGCATCTCTGCTTTTTATTCTAGTAGGATGCTATTAGTACTTGTTATTGCTAATCCTAACTTCTACACGTTAGACATTCCACTATTGTGAAGAGCTTGTAAAGATGACCTAAGGTGATTTAGCTTTTTAGGTGGGACAATGTACTTGTAACTCTTAAAACACGTAGGGAAAGATCATGATGAAACAGAATAAACCCCTCAGCATGGTGTGATGGCCAAGGCAGATCTGTTTGCTTGTTTCTCTAAGTCTATTACCTATTATAAAAGTGTGGATTCTTACAAAATGTGGTTTGCCTATTGCACCCTTCGATGTTATTCTTTATGATTAATATGTAAAAAAAAATGAATTAATTATTTTGACTGTTCACGGCTATAGGTGATGCTGGGGAAGACATCCCTGAAGAAGAGGCTGTTTGTAGAATTTGTTTCATAGAGCTTGGAGAAGGGGGCGAAACACTAAAGATGGAGTGCAGCTGCAAAGGAGAGCTTGCACTTGCACACAAAGAGTGTGCCATTAAGTGGTTTAGCATCAAAGGTAATAAGACCTGTGATGTTTGTAAGCAGGATGTCCGTAATCTTCCAGTTACGTTGCTGAAGCTACAAAATCCTCCAAATGTTCTACGAAGACCGCCTGCTGTACAACAACAAATGGAAACAACTCGTTACAGGTAAGCTTATCCTTAATGTTATATCATCGTATTGATTGGTGTTGATATATATGCTCTGGTGTACTATATACTCAAGTACCAGATCATGTTGAGAGTATTATTTACATGTGTTGTCTTCATTCTTTTTTTGTATCAGTTTTACATACACTGATTTCACTAATTAGTTCAGACGTTGAGTTTATATATTATTCATGTCTAATTAACAATTTATCCAAGGTGGAGACTATATTCATATTGTCTGTCTTGATAAGTTAGGTTCATATTATTTGAATGTGTGTGTAGTTTATGCTTGTTTCTTGCCTAAGAGCCTTTCTATGGATGTTTTCATAATTTTGTTATGCTGGGACGAAGATCGAGATATTTATCTAATAACACCGTACAATAGCAAATTTATGTTTTCTAGTGTAGCTACTGAAGTCGCCTGAATTATTTTCTAGAAGTATTTTATCTCTAGCGGAGCTCCTTTTCTATTATTTTGTGTGATTTTTTTGGTTTATGATAGGGTCAGGTCTAGGAAAGAATAAAATTTCCAAGTATTTAAATCAGTAACTGGAGGAAAAGAAATTGGCACCAGGATCTAAAATATGTATCCCCACCATTTTCTTTCTTTCTTTTTTTTTTTAAAGCTTTTACAACATAAATTTTAAAGGCCGTGCCTTAGAAGACTCGAACTCTGGACGTTTGGCCCCGAAACTTAATCCCCTTCCCGCTAGGCCAACACACACACACATACACCTTTTTCTTATTTTATATACTCCCTTCGTCGACGATCTTTGCGCTTCGATTTTTATGGCACGAATTTTAATTTTTGTGATGATTGGATGTTAAAGTGATTATTGGGTCCCCTTAATGTGAGTGGGGATTAAAGTGAAATGAATAATTATATATATTTGAGTTGACTTTTGAGGTGTGAATGAATAATGGGTATGGGGTCCACGTCGACGAAGCACAAAGATGGTGGAAGGCCGAAAATGGAATTAAAAGCACAAAGATGGTGGACATAGATAGGGAGTAATTAATTGTTATCACCTTCATCTATATCGAAAACGTCGTTGGCATTGCAATATTTCATTTTGTGACGTTCAATGAGAGGCAGTGTGAAGACAGCAGAAAAGGGTACTACATATAGGGCAAATTTTCATGTTCTGGGGATCAGTGGAAAGACTTTTGGTTTCTTGATTGGGATAAGATTATTTCCTTCTGGATGTAGACCAGAAGGAAAGATTATTTATCAAGTAGTAGTTGATTAATTAATTTACTTACAGTAATAATTCAATTCATATTTACCTGATATAGTATTATACTGTAGTTTTATTATCGATGCATTAGATTGCTGTGATAATTCAGAAAATGAGTGTGAATGATTTCGCTATATGCTGGAAAGGCCACTTTGTTTGACTGGATTACTGGTATCCCTGATGCTTCTTTCTAGCTTCTTCTCAAATGATTGACACATCTAATCGCTCCTGAATCTACAATTTGTTCTGACCCGCTGCTCCATTGATCAAATCATGCTTGTAACACAAATAAGTTCTCAATTAGATGTGGTAGAGATGAGCAAGGAGTTGACATGGGTACAGGATTGTTAACTGCATCCTTTATTTGATAATTTTGATAAAGTTGAGGAGATGCTATTGCTAACTACTGACACAGATTTTTCACCTTTTACGAGCCACTTGGCTATGGTGGTCTCTAGTGCTGCCATTTCCTTCTCAGCTCAACAAATAGACTCCCACGTATTTCAGGGCAGATCTTGGTGAGTTGGATTTCGCACCCAAATCACGAGTTTGCACTCTATGAAGAATTCCAAGAAAGTGGAAATTAGGTTGAACTATGGAGGGTGTTTCTCTTCAGTGAGTTGGCATTACCGACATATTTTGCCTAACCAAGCAAATTGGTATTGTTAACAAAATACATGAATGCCATTGTGACCTGCTAGCCTTACCATTTCTAGCCTCTAAATATCTTACTGTTTGGGGATATTCCTCAACAGCTTGAGAAAGGACATTTGTGTGCATACGCGTTGGAAGGATGCTGCTGCTATATTCAATACCGTACACCTTTTGAGGATGAAGACAAAGTGGATCTTGTTAATTAGAATTGACTCAGGGTGGGTGTTTCCATTTCGCAACCCTGAGGCCTAGACACTTTTAGAGTACCATAATTATAAGAAAAGGATCACTTCTTTTGAATGTTTACCGAAGAAGGAAAATGATCTGTCAAATTTGGTTGAGTGATTAATTTATTTATATTAATGATTTGATTAGTTTATTTCAGGGATGATTGTTTATTTATTAATTTTATTTTATTGTAAATGAAGGATTGTTGAGGTTTTAAGATTGTGGGGAAGTTGATTAATAAGCCGAGTTTATGCTGGATGGCCGGATGGGATTACCTAATCTTTCTGAAATTCCTTTTAAAGTCCTTTTCAATCAATAAACAACTTTTTTTGTCCCTTGATTTTATCAATTCTGATATGCACTGAACATGGGTTGACAGAAATGGGAGGCTTCCTAACTGTTAATTAGTCCAAATATGCTAAACTTCCTTGATATGTTAATAGTAGACATTATCATAGACACTGAGACTGAAGGAGCCTTCATTTGGTGTTTAGTTTCCAAATAAAAGGTATTTGTTTATTTCACTAATTACTAATTCTCAATCTCACTTTGCATGGTCTCGCTCTTAGATGTGGTGTACTAAGTGATAGGGTTATACGTTCGAGTCTCATACAAAAGCTTTAAGGGTTCAATGCTAGGTATTGAGCTTCTGTTCCATATGACAATGTGCTTCCAATTAGATAGTTCCTTAGACTCCCTTAACTGTTTTGCTAATGCTGTCTAGAAATTGGACAGCATTCCCTTGCTTACCTGTTTCTCTATCTTCTCATTAAATAAGAAACGGCTTGATTTCTACTTTTGGAACAAAACTGCCATTTAGTTATATAGAAAGGAATTATTTACTCAAAGAGAAATCACGATAGTCCATCTTTGGTTTTTTATCGTATCCACACATCTATCATTTTAGGAGCTATTAGCATATTTATTTGATACCAGACTATGTCCAAGAATAGTTATTCATATTCAAATGCTTCTTAGTTTTCCTTCCCTCTTTTTTTTAGGTGGTTAATTCTGTGGTTCAATATGTACTGACTTTGTGATTCTGATTGGAGATAGTTGTAGAACTTTCAATTTTGTTCTAAGTATTGCTTGATTTGTAATTACTTTTATTCTCAACAGGGTTTGGCAGGATGTGCCTGTTCTTGTCATGGTCAGCATGCTTGCATATTTCTGCTTTCTGGAGCAGCTTCTGGTACTCCTTTTATTTATTTTATGTGTTTCTTTCATTATTTTACATACCCACTGTGTACCTAGTCAAATGTTGTCTGATGCCAACAATTCTTTTCTGGTTCAAATACATTAGAGTTTACTCTTACAAAGAATTTAATATTGATTCCTGTAATTTGATGGTGAATAAGTAGAAAAAGCTTCATAATATGAGAAGCTGGAGTTGACAGTAATAATACATTATCATCTCTGCATTATCTTATCGTTTATGTCCTTTTTTACTTTTATCAGATCTGGCATGAAACATATCATCCAATCTCCATTCCAAAGAGGGGTTGTTTCATACTTTCATTTGCTACAAATTGATTTCTTTTATCACTTTGCAACAATGTAAAGCTTAATTGCTGTTAAAAAGTTTTTTTAATCATAGCATCTGAGTGGTTGTTTGTTTATATTCTTATTGTTTATAAACAAAATCTGCTGGTTGGAAGATCGGAAGTTTAATAGTAGGGCAATAGCAGGGGAAGGGGAACATTCATCAGTGTGGAACAATGTTCCAAAATTCATTAGGCGCTAGCCGGGGGTGGGGTGGGGACTAGCGCCTAGGCGGATTTGAATTATAATGCCTATTTTTTACTAATGGTACACCTTATTTATAATCTTAACTTCGAATTCATGAGAGAAACACATAATAGGATAATAAGAATTCAAAATCCATAAACTTAGTAGTATGTATAATTTTAAACATGAAATCCACGAATTTGAACATGAATCAATTAAATATATCAATTTAAATAAAATCCAAGATCACTAATTAATTTCTCCTAGCCCGTTTAGAGCCCGCCCTGCCTGCTTAAATCCTGCCCAGAACCTGCCAACCCCGCCCAGTCCACATAGCTTACTAGCCTGCTTAGAGCTAACTAGCTTGCCTAGCCCAACTAGGTGACGATTTTTTCCCCGACTCCTAGAGATGACCAATTTAAGGAAAATGGGGTTGCCGGACTACCGCCTAGCGCCTAGGCGCTGCCCGCCAAGTTTTTTGAACACTGGCTTGGACGTACCTTTCTTATTCATGTAAAGTGGCTAGTGATGTGGCTGGGACTTCTACGCGAGACAATTGTTATGCAGAGATAAATTTTGTTTTGTTGTGTGTAAGTAGATTAAACTACCTTCAAATCGTACTATATTTTAACGACTCTTTTGTAACAGGTAGCTGACATGGGACCGCGAGCACTTGCCATTTCTTTGCCTTTCTCTTGTGTTTTAGGTCTCCTTTCATCCATGATGGCGTCTACAATGGGTAAATTCATTATCTTTTCCCATTAACTTATACT
Source organism: Thymus mandschuricus (assembly GCA_029379335.1). Lineage (NCBI taxonomy): Eukaryota > Viridiplantae > Streptophyta > Magnoliopsida > Lamiales > Lamiaceae > Thymus > Thymus mandschuricus. The sequence goes on from CM057079.1 coordinate 23,874,873, forward strand.
GCCTATCACGTTCTGGTACTTCAAAATTTTGGAACATTGGTTTATTTCTCATGCTACCATGTTTAACTCTAAATTTTGGCACTGCTATTCAATTACAAGGCTTTAGAAAGGATGACTAAAAATACCAGAGGAGACAATATAATCTATGTGACTAATATGACTATCTTTTAATTGCAGATGCCAAACTGTAGTTTAAACAAGTAGGAAACAATTGTTCATTAGCTTTTGTTATTGAACTAGAGTCAGATAATCATGTTCCTCTGCGGCTTAATCAGTACTATAAGTTTAACACATGAGCATCTCCTGTTCCATTCAGTTTTTGCATATTTATGTGATTGAATTTGATAATAGAAGTTGAATCCATGCAAGTTTTGCAAGTGTCTGTTAATTTGTCTTGAACTTGAAGTAAGCAGTCGTTTTGGTAGTGGTCAAAGACTATTAATTTTGTAGCGCTGGTTGATTTTCAATTTTATTCTGGGACAAAATCTTGGAGAGCAAGACTATAGTGAATTTTTGAATGCTACCTTAGTTGAGTAACATTGGGAAATTACCCCCCCCCCCCCACCTCTCTCCCTTTTTTTATATTACTGTTCTTTTTCATCTCATATTAGCTTTTGAGATCGATGTTCTGATAAGGAATTATATGCTTATGGTATGATGTGATAATTTGCAGTGAGCAAGAGTTACATTTGGGCGTACGCTTCTTTCCAGTTTGCAATAGTGATCCTATTTGCTCATATTTTTTATACTGTGGTATGAGATGCTTCTTCTACGAATCTACGCTTTTTCTCAGAATCATGCCTTATTCTTCTTATTATAAAAATTAGTGTAATAACGGAATCTTGCCACGTGCAGCTCAATGTCAACGCTATTCTTTCAGTGCTGCTTTCCTCTTTCACCGGGTTTGGGATTGCAATCAGCACTAATTCGCTTCTCGTGGAATATTTACGATGGAGAGCAACTCGTCATCCCCAGTCCTTACCACAACAAATAAGTAGTGGTGTACCGTCTCATCGGCCCCAGCAGAATAGGCAGCAGCATCAACAAAATAGGCACCACAGTGATCATAATAATCGAGGTCTTCAAACTCCAGTTACGCTCACAAGATCATCGGAAAACACATGAGGAGCAGCAGAATATATGAGCCAAGGAGTTGGATTGAAGATTTGAAGACCACCTTTTGGACTCTCTGCATCTGTTTTCTATGAAACTGGAGGGTGATGCAAGGATATTAGGCAGCCATTGCAATTTAGCGAATGTTTGTCATTGATTGTAGTTAGAATATATATATGCTAGGATTCTGTAGCTGTTACATGCTTCCGCTCCCCATCGATCTGTAATTTTGTTAGTAACAAAATATTGAACTTAATGGGTGCTGAAAAAAAATTAATGAGGTTTGAAGTTGATGCTCCTACGTTTTTACTGCGTTTGTGCTTATTAATTTACAAGGTTGTTTTGTTTCATCACTCTGGGAAAAGGCTGCCATTGATACAGAATTTTAGAACGGAATTCGCCTAGGTGGTCTTGACTTTGCATATATGGATAAAGAGATGGGCGACTAAGATCAGTTGCAGGCTCCGCCAAGAGTCGCAATCGCCGTTGGGGGCGAAACCCATGGCGCGATGGAAGAGGAGCAAGTGGCTGGATCACTTGATCGACCGGTCAGCAAAGGCAGAGCCGTTGAGGATTTCCTTGGCGTTGTTCGGCTTTCTGCTCTTTTATTCCGCCTATTTTATGCCGTTGGGGTTTTGAGTTCTACGTGTTGGTGAAGGATTGATTTTAACGAAAATTTTATTGTGTTAATTCCAAATTTTGCGGTGGTTGCGCACTTATAGGATATGGCCCAAATAAGGCCCAAGCCTATCTAAAATAAGGCCCAATACAGTTTGGCCTATGAACCTGATGAGCCTAAGAGATCGTGCGATCGGTGGACGTGGAATCGTGCAAGTAACGGAAGCCCCCACGATTTTAGGCAGTAATTTGTGGTTATGAGATAGATATATACGGAAGGATGAACTCTCTATAAAGGATACACAATCTTGATACAAAACAATATATTTCTCTATCCCGTGGACGTAGATCTATCTTCCATAGATCGAACCACGTAAATCCGTTGTGTTCTTTCAATTCTCTTTCATTTTAGTTTAGCCATAGTACGCGTGATTACAACAAAAATAAGATTCATCACTTGCGTCGTCTGTGCTTCGAGCGTGTCCAAATCATGGTCTTGACAAGGAGGAGCAAACCCTTCGTTTCTATCGTGGTTTGACCAAGCAATGCAAGAAGGAGCGCGATTATGCATCCAAAGGAGGGCTCCTGAACAATGAGGTGGATGTAGCTATGGAGATAATTGAGCTCACGGTTAATTCAAGCTATGAGGATGCGACTGACAGGCGAGTTGGAAGGAAGAAAGTGGCTACGATTGGTATTGAGGCTTACGATGACTTGATGGAGAAGTACACTAAAACAGCGAGTGAGTTGGATACCATCAAGAAAGGAGTGCTTCAGTGTGATACTATAGTTGATGAACTAGCACCTCAATCCGAAGGAGAAGATGCCAACTTCGTACAACAAGGTGGCAAGTGGCAAGGAGGACAAGGAGGCCAGGAGGTTCGAACTATCAAGGAGGTTTCAAGAACTGAAGCCATCCAAACTTTTCCTATGCTAACCCCAACAACACTTTGCAACCACCTCCTGGCTTTCATGTGGAGAATGGAGTTATCCAAGAGCCGTAAAAGGAGATTTCGATAGATGAGATGATAAGGAATTTCATAGCGACGTCGGAGGCTAGGATGAGAACTATGGAGCTGCGAAATTCCACTATGGGGAACAACTTCAATAGCTTGAGCAAGCAATTGCAGATGTTGGAAACTCAAGTTGGTCAGCTAGCCAATGCTCAAGCCGGAGCTCACAAGCTCGGTCAGTTTCCAAGCACAACCGAGCAAAACACGAGAACCATCAATGCCATGCGATAGAGCTTCGAAGCGGCACTCAATACACCAATCCATCACTAGAAGTCGAAGATTTGGGAGATGGGAGCAACACGGACTCGGAAACGGAAGAAACAAAGGGAGAAGCCACGGAGGAAGGAGGACTCGACCGAGTCACCGGTCGAGTCAAAGTTTTGAAAAACTCCCAGGACCGACTTGACCAGACGCTCGACCGAGTCGGTGGTCAAGTCACTCAACGTGAGGATTCGACCTAGGACTCGACCGAGTCAGCGGTCGAGTCAAGATACGAGATTCACGCCAGAGTCAACTCGACCAAACCGGTCGAGTCGGAGGTCGAGTCCAGCACCAAACCGGTCAACTCGACCCACCACTCGACCAAACCGGTCGAGTCGTTGGTCGAGTCGACCCTGTTTTACCCCAACCGAGGGAATCCATTCCCAATGCTCCTTTTCCACAACGATTGGCGAACAACAAGCAAGACGAGAAGTATCAGAGATTTTTGGAGATCTTTCGGAAGGTCAACATCAACATACCACTTCTCGACGCACTTATCGACATGCCCAATCATATGAAGTTCATCAAAGATGCGGTTTTGGGAAAGAAGAAGTGGGCCAGGTTCGAGACAATCAACTTGACGGAAGAGTGTAGCGCGGTGTTATAGAAGAAGCTCCCATTAAAGCAGAAGGATCCCGGGAGGTTCACGTTAGCATGCTAGATCAGAGATCAAGTCTTCTAGCATGTCCTATGTGATCTTGGTGCTAGCATCAACTTGATGTCACTCTCTATCTTCAAGAGGCTCAAGATATGAGAGATGAAGCCGAGTACTATATCCCTTCTCATGGCGGATCGATCAGTTTCTTAACCAAGGGGGATAGTCGAGGACGTGTTCATGCAAGTGCAAAACCTTGTCTTCCCTGCTGATTTTGTAGTCTATGATATGCCCGAGGATGCCGACCAACCATTGATCTTAGGAAGGCCATTCCTAGCTACGGGGAGAGGATTAATCGATGTTCAAGATGGAGACCTCACTTTTCGGGTCAATGGAGAGGAGCTAAAGATTATATCTACGAAGCAATGAAGAGGCCCGACGACCATTGTGAGGATATCTTCTCCATCAAGACATTGACACCACCTACTCCAGACGAGGCTCTCAACCATTGCATCTCAAATTCGCTCTTTTCATACTCGGAGATCAACGAAGCTTGTGACAAGATCCTAGAGTACCTACATCAATTTGAGGCAAATCAACCATCCCCTACTCAAAAGGGGGTTCTCTACCTCGACATCAACAAGAAGGTGGATGGTGGAGTCATCGAAGAGGAAAAGGAAATCTCTGCACCTAAAGTGGAGTTGAAGCCACTACGGAAGCACCTCAAGTACCAATTCTTGGGAGAGGAGGAGACATACCCAGTGATCGTTTCTTCGCACTTGACGGAGACAAACAATGACAAGCTATTGACGGTCCTAATGAAGCACAAATCAGCGATTGGATGGACGATTGCCAACATCATAGGCATTAGTCCTTCGATTTGCATGCATAAGATCTTGCTTGAAGATGATCATCGCCCGAGAGTCCCACCCCAAAGGCGATTGAATCCAGCTATGCAAGAAGTAGTGAGGAAGGAAGTGCTAAAGTTTCTCGACGTCGGCATGATCTACGTCATCTCGGACAGCGAGTGGGTGAGCCCTACTCAAGTGGTGTCGAAGAAGGGAGGCATGACGGTGATCAAGAACGAGTTGATCGCGACGAGACTTGTCACGGGATGGAGAGTATGCATTGATTATCGCCTTCTCAACGCAACAACAAGGAAGGACCACTTTCCCCTCCCGTTCGTGGACCAAATGTTTGATAGATTGGAGGGGCACGAGTACTATTGCTTCCTCGACAGATATTCGGGCTACAATCAGATTGCCATCGCTCCAGAGGACCAACACAAGACGGCATTCACTTGCCCTTATGGAGTTTTCGCTCACTGGAGGATGCCTTTCGGATTGTGCAATGCTCCAGCTACTTTTCAAAGGTGCATGATGGCTATTTTCCATGGCTTGATCGAGAACATCATGGAGGTCTTTATGGATGATTTTTCGGTATTTGGTTCTTCCTTTGACCAATGCTTGGAGAATTTGTCCAAGGTGCTTCAACGTTGTGAAGAGACGAATCTAGTCCTCAATTGCGAGAAGTGCCACTTCATGGTGCAAGAGGGAATTGTGCTCGGCCATAAGGTGTCATCGCAAGGATTGGAGGTGGATCGAGCCAAAGTTGTTGCTATTGAGAAGTTGCCACCACCAACCAATGTCAAGTCGGTTCTTGGGCCATGTCGACTTCTATATGAGATTCATCAAGGATTTCTTGAAGATCACGAAGCCTCTTTGTGGACTACTCGAGAAGGACGTCAACTTTGTTTTCGATGGAGATTGCTTGGAGGCCTTCGAGACATTGAAGAAGGCGCTGATTCCTACTCCCATTTTGGTCTCATCGGATTGGAGTGCCCCGTTCGAGCTCATGTCTGACGGAAGCGATTGGGCCATATGAGCTGTTTTGGGGCAGAAAAGGGAGAAGCTTTTCCGAGTCATCTATTATGTAAGCAAGACGTTGGACTCGGCACAAAGGAACTACACCACCACGGAGAAGGAGTTACTTGTTGTGGTCATGATTTCGACAAGTTTAGACCTTACTTGGTGGGATCTCACACGATTGTGCACATCGACCATGCCGCCATTCGCTACCTATTCAACAACAAGGACTCGAAGCCGAGGTTAGTTCGTCGGATTCTACTTCTTCAAGAGTTCATTATGGAGATTAAGGATAGGAAGGGGTGCGAGAATGTGGTGGCCAACCATATCTCGAGACTTGAGCAGCCGGTGGAAGGAGAGGATTCGAGGATTGTCATCAAGGAGAGCTTTCCCGATGAGCAGATTTTTGAGATTGACAAGTACACTCCGTGGTCCGCCGACATCGTCAATTACTTTGCGATTCAACATGTTCCAAAGGGTCTCTCGTCTCACCAAAAGAAGAAGTTCCTCCATGACTGCAAATTCTACTATTGGGAGGATCCTTATTTGTACCGGAGGTGCGCCGACAGAATCATTCGAAGGTGTGTTCGACAAACGTAGTGGAAGAAGATCATTGAGGATTGTCATAACGCTCCGAATGGGGGACACTTTGCAGTGAATCGCACCGCCCTCAAGATCTACCATAGTGGATTTTATTGGCCTTCGATCTACAAGGATTGTTACTCTTACATCAAGACTTGTGATCGTTGCCAAAGGATGGGTAATATCTCGAAGAGAGAGGAGATGCCGCAGCGCACAATCATGGAGGTGGAATTATTCGATGTTTAGGGGATCGACTTCATGGGTCCCTTCCCTAAGTCTCAAGGCTTCTCCTACATTCGACTTGCGGTGCAGTACGTCTCTAGGTGGGTTGAGGCCATTCATACAACCACCAACAATTCGAAAGTTGTCATCAAATTCCTAGCCTCCAACGAAATATCTTTTCTCGGTATGTAACTTTGAGAGCTTTGCTTAGTGATGGGGGGAGCCACTTCAACAATCGTTGGTTGGGATCAATCTAGCCAAGTATGGAGTCAAGCACAAGGTGACGACGCCCTACCATCCTCAAGCCTACGGTCAAGCCGAGCGCTAATCGAGAGATCAAGCAAATCTTGGAGAAGACCGTCACCAACTAGATGGAATGGGCGAAGTACTAGGATGATGCACTTTGGGCCTATAGGACGGCTTTCAAGACGCCGATTGGAAGGTCTCCATATCAATTGCTATTTGGCAAATCTTGCCATCTACCAATGGAATTGGAGCACAAAGTTCATAGGGAGACGAGAAGGATCAACTTCGAGTTCGTGGAAGCTTTGGGCCAAAGGTGTGACGACTTGCTAGAGCTCGATGAATGGAGGAACGAAGCGTTCGAGAACTTGAGAATTTACAAAGAACGAGCTGCAAAATTCCACGACTTGAGCATTCGAGATCGTAAGTTCGATATTGGTGACGATGTTCTTGTATTTAATTCTCGTCTTCGTTTATTTCCAGAAAAGTTGCAAAGCAAGTGGTCTGGACCTTTCGTCATCTATAAGGACTTGAAATATGGAGCTTTCGAAGTGATGAAGAATGATGGTGAAAAGTTCGTGGTCAATGGGCATCGTCTCAAGCACTACTTCAACCCGATACCTCTTTTCCTCACAAAAGAGGCCATCAATCTTGAAGACCTGAACTAAAAGAAGGTATCGTCGGGCTAAAGACGTTAAACGTAGCACTTGTTGGGAGGTAACCCAATATTCGTATCCGTTTTTCAATATTTTTTCAATTTTTAGTGTTTTAATTAGTAGATTATTCAATCTTTAGTGTCTTATATAGTTTTCGTATTGTCTTGAGTCTTACCCCTTAGTAGAGCAATTGCACATATTTAGTTTGTGGTTGGACAAATCGAGTCGAAAGTCGAAAATACGTCAAAATTTTTCGTGTCGTCCCAGGTCCGACTTGACCAAAGACTCGACCGAACTGGTCGAGTCAAGGGTCGAGTCAGGTCATGCAGAATGTTGAACTCAGACAGCGACTCGACCGAGTCAGGGGTCGAGTCGTGTTAAGAAATTGATGTAATTTTTTTGTTTGAAAGTTCCAGGTCCGACTCGACCAATTCGGTCGAGCCAGTGGTCGAGTCACATCTTACAGACTCGTCGACTCGAGGATTGACTCGACCGAGTCAGCGGTCGAGTCAAAACACGACTTCAACACCCAGCTCAACTCGACTAGTGACTCGACCAATTTCAGTCGAGTCATCGATCGAGTCAATGAACTCAGATTGCGCACTCGACTAGTGACTCGGCCGAATCGGTCGAGTCGTTGGTCGAGTCGGTTGATTTTGCCGAAAATTTCCTCTTTCATAAGGTATGTTTTCTTCCTATTTAAACACACACATGCATGAAAAACACACACCAACACACACAATTTCAATTTTCTCTCCAAGAACACACAATCTCTCTCAAATTCCTCTTCAGTTCCACTCAAGGTATGTAATTTCTTCCTTTAATCTTTGTACATTTACATTCTCTACGCAACTTAGAGCATACTGACCGATTAATTTCGATTTTGAATGGCTAAATTGTATGCTAGAGATTAGGGGGAGAAATTTTTGAATTATTATAGAATTCATGTTTCGATTGTTTTGAGTTGATAATTATGTTCTATAATGCATCCTATGATGGTATCCATGATCAATTTTGAATGGCCTATTGAAATTTTCATTAAAATTTTGATAGAATTGTATAAATTGAGCATGCCTATGAATATTTATGCTTGAATTGGATTGATTTGGGTATGAATTAGAATAGGAAGCATGTTTTCTTGGATGAATTTTGTGGAAAGATTGAGTGAATGTGTGGATTGAATGTTGGTGCTTGTATCTCGAGTTGAACGATATAGAGGTGATAATAGGGGAGAATTGAATTGAATAAGTTTGGGGGATTGATTTATAATGGATTGAAATGTTTTTGAAATTGCTAATTTGTTTTTGTAGGTACTATCATGGGCCGAGACAAAGGAAAGAGCGTCGCATCATCTTCCTCCAACAAGGGGAAAGCAAAAGAAAATGCGACGTCACAAAGTAGGACCCCAAAGGCTCAAGCTCTCTTGGCCAACCAACAGCCAAAGGCCTATAATGTGACGCTCAAAACACCGGAAGCAAGAAGGAGGTGGTCACACTTGGTGACATTGAAGCACAAACATTGTCGCTTCCTTCATCATGAAACGATAGCAGGGATGGGCATTGCCAACCAAGTTGTCACTTTGATGGGGAATGGTGGCTTTAAGAGGGTATTTCAAACCAACTTCTGGGCTTATCACGGGTCGACGGTGGAGTTTCTATCCACTTTGGTAGTGTACCGGAATAATACGGGCACCCCTACATCACTCCGATTTCAGTTGGGGTACACCCAAAGGTCCCTAGACATGGATGAGCTTAATGAGCTCATTGGAGGCGATAAGGAGGGACACTTTGCCGGTGATCACTCCACCGATATGGATGCCTTGTGGAAGGAGATAGTTTACTTGGAGAAGGAGAGGATGCTCTTCAATGATGCAAGGAGAGCCAAGGCGTCTTCCGTCCGAAATCCCGTATTCCGGTATCTACACCGGCTCATCTCGAGCACTATCTTTGGGAGGAGCGACGCCGGGACCTTCCAAGCCAACGACTTCCACTTGTTTTGGGCTTGCTTCAAAACTGTATCTCTAGATGCGGCTCTTTGGTTAGCCGATCACTTCGAGAACCAAGCTCTCCTCCATGGAAATCAAAAGATTGGTTGTGGAGCTTGGATCACTCCTATTTGCATCAAGTTCAGAGTCCCACTTTCAAGGGAGACGATTTCTAGGGACATCTACCTTGATCGAGCTTCACTTTTAAAACAAGGAATGCTCTCCCATGAAGAAGGCTATTGATGCTCAACAATATCGAGAGGAGGAGAGGAAGAGACGAGAAGATGAAAGGGCTTATATGGAGAACTACAACCGAATGGTGCATGAGATGCACTATTTCTACCCTCACTACCCTCCTCAACATCAAAGGTTCTACCCCAACAATCCCAACAATCCTCCTTTTCCTCTGTCATTTCAATGAGGTAAGTTTGTTAACTTAGTCCCTTCTTCTTTTTGCAAACTTATTTCTTTATCTTTGATTTTGAAATAAGTTTGGGGGAGGGAAAAGAGTGATTATGTTAACAATCTTTTGGGTGTATTTTTATTGTTTTTAGTAGGTGTCTTTATTTTGGGGTATGTTGAGTCTTTTATTGTTTTGAGTCTTTAGGAGTTAGTTGATTGAGTCATAAGCATTTTGATGCCAATGATAGAATTGATTTGGATTTTTGTTGAAAATTTTATGATTGATGTTATGCATGGAACCTTGGCAAAGTGACGCAATTTTTATGATGAATTCTATGTCATGTTTTGGATATTGGGAATCATGTACCTTGGTGAGGATTTGAGCTTTTGAGCATAATGATGTCAATTTCTTTGATGAGTGATCATGCATGCTTTGAATTTCTAGAACTTGTCTTTGTTCTCCATTGAGACCTTAGTGTGTATATGATCTAGGAAAGGATTTTGGGCCATCTTTCTTTAGCCACATTATCCCTATACACTAACCCTTGATATAGTCTTTGTTCACCCCATCTGAGCCTTTTCTAGCCTTTTCTTTCGTAAAACCGGATGATAGGAGGTTCGGTGATTTATGGGTAACATTTAGTGGTTAGTTGTGTGGAGAAGTTGAAGAGAAAAAGAGTATTTGTTGTGGTGTGGAGAAAAGAAAGAAAAAAAAAAAATAGATGTTTGGTATAAGTAGTTAGCTATCCCTATATGCTTATAAGAAAATTAGTATGAGAAGAGAAGAGAAAAGAAAAGTAGAGCTCTTGATTAGCATTGGAAAAAACATCCTTAGATGAGAGAGAGAGAGAGAGAGAGAGAGAGAGAGAGAGAGAAATAAGCATAAGGGGATAGTTAGCTTTGTTTTGAGTTGTATAAAATTTTTGCATCTTTAGTTATGTAGTTGATGTTGATGGATGGTAGAAGATGGGGTAAAATCCATACTTTGGTTGGAGTTGATAAAAAGAGGTGAATGATTTGGATTTATTTTGAGTCACTTAGCTTATACATTCCCTACCTTAATCAATGTCCTTACATTACAAGCTTATAAAAATAACTAATTGATCTTAGTGAGTAAACATTACATTAGGTGGACATGTGAGAAAAGGGCAAACCTATGGTAAGTTCATTGCATTACATTGATATTGAGTGATCCCCTGATGTGCATTATATTTCACATCTTATTCTTTTAATTGAGACTGTTGAGAGATCACTTGTATAAAATTCTTCACATGTTTGAGAGGATTCCGTAATTGATGATCATGATTTGAATTTGTTGTATGAATTGTGTGGTGGAGTTTTGAGGTTGCTTGTATAACTTTGATCATAGGATTGATTTTTGAAAACTTTGGAGGTCGTATAATTCACAATGCTTATGTTGGTGTTTCTTTGTTTAGTTTTTGTTATTGTTCTGGACGAACAATGTTTAAGTTTGGGGGATTTTGATAGGTTAGAAATTTACATGTTTTTATAAGTGTTTGGGAGTTGTTTGAGGTCTCGTTTAGGTGGTTTAGCTCGTGATTTCTATATTTTTATGATTTGTCGAGCTATATTACGCTTTGGGTATATTGTTGTGTTTTCTGGAGTTTTTGAGATAAAATAACCCAAGACGAGACGATGATCGAGAAAGCCAACTGAAGAAGAGTCGATAATCGAAGATTGAAGCTCGAAGGAGGTGACTCGACTGTTTCACCAAAAAGTGTTCGCAATAGAACAAAATCTATCCTAGCACTTAGTAAGTAAAAACCCTATGTCGAATCTCGAAGGAAAACTTTGCAGGGCAAATAATCGTGTAGCAAAACAACATAATCTAGCCTAAATCTAAGAAAGCAAGTAAAAAGAATTTTGGGTTTTTAGTTTTTAAATCCTAGGCAAGAAAGTAAATAAGCAATTAAATCAAAACAAGTAAATAAACTAATCTAGAAAGCAAAGAAAAGAAATAATCTAACTAATTAATCTAAAGAATTAAATAAAAGCAATTAAACTTTTTTTTTTACCTAGGCAAAAATCGTAGAGAAAGCAATAACGAAAGCAACGAAGAAAACGAATCTAGACATAATAATTAAATCTGAAAATTAAGCAAATAAATCTAACTACGAGAACTTGAAAAACGAAGAAATTTAAAACTAAGAAAAACGAATCTAAACTAAGAACTTGAAAACGAACAAACTAAATTAAACAAACAAAATTAAACGAAGCAATTACAAAAATAAATCTAGAACTAAGGAAAGCAATAAATCAAATAAAAGAAAGCAATAAAGAACTTACGAATTTAAACGAAGAACAAAGAACACGAATTAAAAGTAGTCTTGAATTAAAACGAACGAAACAACGATCCGGATCGAACAAAGGAAAACTAAACTAGAGTATTTAAGTGCGGAAAATAAAAACTAAACGAAGATAAAAGGTGTCCAAAATTCGTTCTCAATGAGTAGTATTTATACTAGGTATAAAAACCTAGTTATACAAGGAAACAAAAGTTGGCCGCCCGATTCTGGACGATCGTCCAACATGAGTTGGACAGTCGTCCAACTCTTCACACTGGAAACCAATCTTCAAAACGTTGGACGCTCGTCCAGCTTTGGACGAGCTCGGCCAGAACACCTTGGACGGCCGTCCAGATGAGTTGGACGGTCGTCCAACTCCCCGAGTCAGCGGTCGAGTCAACCCAGTCGAGTCACTTACACACGTTTCTCACTTTTGTGGGCTTTTGACTTTTAGTAGAATCCTAGTACACTTATATTTTCTTTGTAAATTTCTACCTTATAAATACTCTAGATTTGGCATTGTGAACCCTATCGGAGATTTGAGATTTATTTTTAGCACCTAGTTTTATTTTGTATTCGACATTGAAGATTTATTCCAGTTTTATTCAAGATTCAAGTTCTACATTTGTTCAAGATTAATTCCAAGTTTTTCTTACTCTTATTTCAATTATGTCTAGCTAAATTTCTTTAGCTGATTTTTTAGGGTTTTGTATGTCTAATTGAATCTATGTGAGTTCCTTTAATTTCAATTAGTCTTTCAATCTAGGTGTATGTTTCATGGTGCTTGTTCTCATGCATGATTAATTGCTCACTAATTATGTTTGTTTAGTTATGTTTTTATGCCTTAGTAGGATAATTGCATAATAGATCTCATGAATACATACTGTGATGATTTTTAGCTGTCCTAGCCCGAAGTTAGAGTATCATAGGTTTTGCATATAGTTGTATTGGGAATTGTTAAGGATAACATGTTAAGGGGGAACTCGAATGGGGCACTTGAAAATAAATGTGTATGTTTTGATTTGATCCCAAAACCCCTAAATATCTTATTCCCAAGCGACCCTATTTGATGTAGAATAGGTTAGAATTTTTCTAAGCCTATACTGTTAGGATGGTTCTTTAATTTTGCTTTAGTCGCTTAGGTTTTAGACTGCAGGATTTCCAAGCGAAGGCCACTCGCTTGAGTGTGTTTTTCAAGTGAAGCGAGTCTAGCGAGCCGAAGCGAAGCGTGCCAAAGAATAGCGAAGCGAAGCGAGCGCTACAGTAGAAGCGAAGCGAGTCTACTAAAGCGAAGCAAAGCGAGCGCTACAGTAAAAGTCAAAACGGGTCAAAACTCACTTAAGTAATACTCGGAAATTTTATTTCCAAAGTATACGCTACAAGTATGACCCGAAGCGACTCAGTTGAAACGGACGCTCCAAATCTAAAGTGAAGCGAGCCCCTACCTAACAGATTGCGACAGCTCAATTCCCGCTCCAAATTCAAACTCCAGTCAACTGAAGATCACCGCATTAATTGCAAGATCTACACGTGTCGATAGGAGAGTGGAGCTACGGAGTTGATTGCCAGGCCGACAAGGGCGCCGCAACAGTACTGGATCGCTCCAGTTACTGTTATAGTTGGAACTTAGCCATTTTCGGCAAAGTGACAAATCTGCGCGTCTGAAAAGCAGCAAGCCTGTGCAAGTACTGTCGAGAGGAGGAGAGACAAAGCCACCAACCAAGCAATGGCACCTGGCCAACCCTCCGCCTATAAATAGTGAAGGATGAAGACGGAGAAGAGTAGAACACTACTTGAGCATTCAGCGCATACAGCAAACAAACACTCCTAGCTTTCAGCAATCTTCGAGTCTTTGTTTAAGTGTTCTCCGAGCTTCAGCTCTATCGAAGCTCATCTCCGCAACCTTCACACTTAGAAATCTAAGCCTAGTCCATATCCAAGCTTAGAGAAGAACTCTAGCCTTCTTTGCATACATTGTAAAGAGTTCTTCATTAGTGTGTTCGTCGAAAAAAAAAAAACCAAAAACCCTAACCCAAAGTTCTGTCTGTTAGGTTTTGTGTTCGTCGAAAGGTTGTTTTCGATCCAAGACTCTACTTTCCTCGATAGTAGAAGTCTCGATCATAGAGTCTAGATCCAAGTTAGCACATTCCTCGATTGTGTGAAGCTTGTTTCACTAAAAAGTGTTCGCAATAGAACGAAATCCTATCGTAGCACTAGCAAGCAAAACCCAATGTCGAATCTCTAAGGAAAACTTAGCAGGGCAATTAATTATGTTAAAAATCCTAATCTAGCCTAAATCTAGGAAAGCAAGTAAATAAGATTTTTGGGTTTTTGTTTAAAGTCCTAGGCAAGAAAATAAATCAAAGCAATAAATAAAAGCAAGTAAATAACTAATCTAAAAAGCAATAAAAAAAATCTAAGAATTAAATTAGAATAAACGATTAATCTACCTAGGCAAGAATCGAAAAGAAAGCGATAAAGAAAGCAACGAAGAAAGCATAAACTACCTTAGACATGATGAATAAAATCTGGAAATTAAAAGGTAAATAAATCTAACTATGAAAGCTTTGAAAAACGAGAGAATTGAAATCGAACGAAAACAAATCTAAACTAGAACTTGAAAACCAAACGAACGAAATTAAACTAAGGAAATTAAACGAAGCAATTAAGAAAACGAATCTAAAACGAGAGAAAGCAATTTAAGCAAATAAACGAAAGCAATAAAATAACTTACGAAATTAAGACGAAGAACGAAGAACGCGAAATAAAGAAGAAGTCTTGAATTAAATTCCAACGAACGAGGAATTCGGATCCGAACAATAAAAAGCTAATCTAGAGTGTTTCAATGTAAAAACTAAAGCTAAAGAAAGGTAAAAGTTGATACAAATTCGTCCCAAAGTACTAGTATTTATAATAGGAAGAAAACCTAATTATATAAGGAAACAAAATCCTGGACGCGGACATCTGGCCGATCGGCCAGATTTGTTAAGGACTTGGCCGATCGTCCAGATCAGGCACTGGACGATTGCGCGCGACTCTCTTGTTTCGGCCGTATCTTCCTCATCCGAACTCCAAATTGACCTCCGTTTTAGCCTATGTGCTCCTATCGAACCCCTCTTCGATATAATGCTTTCATTACATCCAAAATGAATCTTCAATAAAATCATGAGAGGTTAGAACTCGAGGTCAATGATTGCTCAACAACCTTTCTTCTCATTTTCTTCTCGTTTCCGCCCTTTTCATCCTACAAGTACCAAAAACTCTAAACAACCAATTCATAGCCAAAGACACACAAAAAGACACAAAAACACAACGAAAACGGACACAAAAACATGACGAAAAACCTAACATCTAGACACCAATCAAAGCTCGATCGAAGCTAGGACTGCGTGGAGAGCCTGTAATCTCCCAGTTTCGGACTGAAGCGAGTGAAGCTTAGTCTAGTCTAGGTCTTAAGGAGAACCCGTAATCTCCCTGTCGTCCTCAGATCCAAGCAAGTGAAGCTCGATCTTGACAAGGTTTTTGAAGAACCCGTAATCTTCAAGATTCTTGAGTGAAGGGAATCAGTTGCCTAGTGCAACAAAGTGGACGTAGGTGTTTTACCTCCGAACCACTATAAATCTCTGTGTCGTATCTCTCTAAACCCTAATCTTTCATATTGTTTACTGTTTTGATTATACATTTGCACAAGCATCGTAATCAAACTTAATCTGTATTTTCAAATACTTAGGAAAGACTAGCTCACCAAATTCCGCATCTTGAGTAAAACCTCACTCTTGATCAAGCACTCGCTTAGGTCAAAAGATTTGCTAACACTATAGATCTAGCTCTCGGCTAGGTCTTAGTAGTTGAAGCGAGCGTTTTACTTGTCACTCTGAGATAAAGGAAAAGAAGTTCAAAAACTTCAAAACACGTTCCCCCCCCCCCCCCCCCCCCCCTCTCTCTACGTGTTTTTCCTCTATCAAACCGGGACCAACAAGTGGTATCAGAGCAGGGGTTATTTCGAGCCACTGCTTTGCATACCTGAAGCGAGTCCCCTCTCGCTTCAAGTTGTCTCACTATACCAGATCCAGATTTTCCTAAGTGCATAAAACCCTAACTCACGCATACTGCATTTACTACTGACAATTTACAACGTCTACCTACAGTGCATCGAATGTTCCGCAGTTCTCTATAGAAGGATACGAAACATGGAGCTTTCGTGTCGAGAGTTTCCTATGCTCCATCCACGACAGAATGTGGGAGGTCATAGAGGAAGGACCGATCGAGATCAAGAAAGCCATATCTGTGAACGTTCCAGCTGCAGAAGGCCGTGCAGCTCACGTCAGACAAGAATACGTAGAGAAAGAGAAGGACGACAATTCTTCCAATGACTTCAAAATTGCCAACCTTGACTGCATCGCACGCCACACAATGCAGAGCACTGTGTCGGACGCTTATCTCCCCGGGATCAGAAAGTGCACCAGAGTGAAGGAGATGTGGGAAACCCTAGCCCTAATCTCCCAGGGCACTGAAAAGATCAAGGAGAACAAGCTCGCCGTGTTGATGAGGGAGTTTGAAAGCCTTACCATGAAGTCTGGAAAATCGATCGACGCCTTCGAGCTACGAGTCACCAACATCATCGCTACTCTTATCTCTCTAGGCAAAGAGTTCACGGACAAGGAAGTGAATCTAAAAATCGTTCGAGCTCTCACACGGAAGTGGCAGACCATGAAGGAGTTATATCTGGCAACCAAGGATCTGTCAAAGTTCACACCGGAGATCCTGTTCTCTGAGCTCAAGGCTCATGAGTTCGATCTCAATCGAATGAGTCTTGACGATGAAGATGAAGGTCCTGCTTCATCCAAGTGAGTCGCTTTCAAAGCTACAGAAGCTCCAAGCGATCAGACGCTTGCCAAGATGTCAAGAGAGGAACTGGAAGAGCACTGTGCGTTCTTATCCAAGAACTTCAACAAGATGAATTCACGCGTGGGGAAGTACAAAAGGTTTTATAAGCAGTACAAAGGAAAGAGCACTGATGCTCGCGATGGAAAAGAGAAGAGAGAAGAGACATCAAAGCCGGTCCCTAGATACATGATGGATGTAGAGTTGTTGGGAATTGTTAAGAACAACATGTTAAGGGGGAACCTATAAGGGATATCTTAGTGTTTTGATTTGATCCCAAAACCCCAAAGCGTTCTGTTCCCAAGCGACCCATTTTTGATAATAGGTTAGAATTTTTCTAAGCCTAAACTGTTAGGATGGCTTTGTTTTGCTTAGATTATAGGCTTCAAAAGTTCAAGTGAAGACCACTCGCTTGAGTGTGCTTTTCGAAGCGAAGCAAGTCTAGCAAGCCGAAGTGAAGCGTGCCGAAGAAGTGCGTAGCGAAGCGAGCACTACAGTAGATTCAAAGTGAGTCTGCCAAAGCGAAGCGAAGCGAGCGCTACAGTGGAATCAAAGCAAGTCCACTAAAGCGAAGCAAAGCAAGCGCTACAAGGAAAAGACGAAGCGAGTCAACACTGGTCAACACTTAATAAAGAAGTCTCTCGGGAAATTTATTTCTCAAGTGACTCACTACAAATATAACCGTGAAGCGACTCACTTCAGAGCGGCCGCTACAACTTCAAAGCGAAGCGAGCCACTACCTACCAGAAAGCGACAGCGCGACTCCCGCCCATATTTTGAACTCCAGTCAACAGGAGATCGTAGCATTAATTACAAGATCTCCACGTGTCGAAAGCGGAGTGGAGCGGAGGAGTTGACTGCCAGGCCGACAAAGGCGCCGCAACAGTACTGGCTCGCTCCAGTTACTGTTAGCCTTGTAAGTTAGCCAATTTTGGCAAAATGCCAAAACTGGACGTCTGAAAAGGTGCCAGCCTGCGCAAGTACTGTCGAGAAAAGGAGAGACAAGGCCACCAACCAAGCAACGGATCTCGCCAATCTCTCCGCCTATAAATAGTGAAGGATCTCAACGTGAAGAAGAAGAACACTACTTGAGCATTCGAGCGCCCACAGCAAACAAACACTCCCAAGCCTTTGAGCAATCTTCGAGTTTTTGTTACAAGTGTTCTCCGAGTTCCCAGTTCATCGGAACTCGTCTTCACAACCTTCACACTTAGAATCTAAGCCCATTCCATATCCAAGCTTAGAAGAAGTGCTCTAGCCATCTTTGCACTTACTGTAAAGAGCTCTTCATAGTGTGTTCGTCAACCAAAAACCCTAAATCTGTCTGTTAGGTTTTTGAATCGTCGTTAGGTTGTTTCGATCCAAGGCCCTTCTTTCATCGATTGGAGAAGTCTCGATCATAGATTCTAGATCCAAGCTTGCACCTACATCGTTTGTGTAAAGCTCGATCGAAGCTAGGCTGTAAGGAGAGCCCGCAATCTCCCTGTTGTTCGGACAGAAGCGAGTGAAGCTTCTTGTCCAGTTAAGGTCTTAGTAGTGAACCCGTAATCACTGCGTTGTTTGTCAGATCCAGGCAAGTGAAGCCCGATCTCGACCAGGTTTTTGAAGGACCCGTAACCTTCAAGTTCTTGAGTGAAGAGAACAGTTGTCGTCGTGCAACGAAGTGGACGTAGGAGCTTTATCTCCGAACCACTATAAATCTCTGTGTCGTATCTCTCTAACCCTTAACTCTTTACAGTATTTGATTATCCATTGCACGTAAACAAACTCAACCTGGACTTTTAATTACTTAGGAAAGATTTTAGGTCACCATATTCCGCATTCACGAGTAAAGACTCCCTCTTGATCAAGTGCTCACTTCGGTCAAGCAGGCAAGCTACGTACTGTAGATCTAGCTTCAGCTAGGTCTTAAGTCTCAAGCGAGCTCTTTACTTGTTACTCTGAGTTAAGGGATTTGAAGTTGAAAAACTTCGAAATACGTATTCACCCCCCCCCCCTCTACGTATTTCTCCTATTAACAAACCGGGACCAACAAGAGTGCTATCACTACCACAAGATGGGCCACTACAAGTCTGACTGCCCAAAGCTGAGTGCCAAGGAGCGAGAAGAATTAAAGGCAAAAAGAGACGCTCCCCGGCGAGCGCTTGTAGCGAGTGAACCGCCAGTCGCTTCAAATGAGGAGGTCTCAACCGACTCAGATGCCTTCACTGATCCAAACTCCAGCGAGGGAGAGGATCTTGAACTAATGGAATCCCAAAGAGAGGAACTGGAAGAGCACTGTGCGTTCTTATCCAAGAACTTCAACAAGATGAATTCATGCGTGGGGAAGTACAAAAGGTTTTATAAGCAGTACAAAGGAAAGAGCACTGATGCTCGCGATGGAAAAGGGAAGAGAGAAGAGACATCAAAGCCGATCCCTAGAGACATGATGGATGTAGAGTGCTATCACTACCACAAGATGGGCCACTACAAGTCTGACTGCCCAAAGCTGAGTGCCAAGGAGCGAGAAGAATTAAAGGCAAAAAGAGACGCTCCCCGGCGAGCGCTTGTAGCGAATGAACCGCCAGTCGCTTCAAATGAGGAGGTCTCAACCGACTCAGATGCTTCACTGATCCAAACTCCAGCAAGGGAGAGGATCTTGAACTAATGGCGCTCACCGATGAAGATACAGGGGAGGTATTTTTCTATCCGCCTATTAATTCAATTACATTGGCACACGAGCACGAAGAGAAAGTTAATTCCTCGACATGGAGTGAGTTGCTTAACAAGCATCACAAATTGTTAAGCGACCACGAAGTATTGAAACAAGCAATGTCTGATAGCAAGAGAGAGAACCGAAAGCTAGCAGATGAACTTGATGAAATCAAGATTAATCTAAGGGCTATGACTAGTAAGTTCGAGGACCTCTTCGCTAGGCATAAAAGCTTGGAAGGAAGGTATGAAACCCAATCCAAACTAGTGGCCAATTTGAACAAAGCCTCGTACGCTAGGCAGGCACTAGAGAGCTCGCTTATACCTTTTGGTATAAAGGGAGGCCTTGGATATGAGGGTGGACCTTCCAAGCCTACAGTCTTTGTTGGTGCTTCTTACACAACACCATCAGTTCCTTTGGATGTGCCCTCTGCCTCCAAAGCAACCACCAACAAAGACAAGGGCAAAACGTTTGAGAACCATAAGAAGAAACCAATAAAGATGTCTATATCTTCAAGGGAAGAATCTAAGGGTAAGCCTAAATCAACAGTCCCCAGCACTCACAATGCTAAAGCTTACCAATCAAAAGGTAAAGGGAAGACTGTTGAAGCTTCTAAGTCTCAAACCAAAACACTAGAGACAAAGGATCTTCCTCTCAAGAAGAGAAGTAATGTCTACGTGTCACGTGAGCCGGATTGGAGATGGTCCAACCGTACTTACGTTGAGGGGGAAGTGTTTGAAGCACCCAAAAGGTCGCTTCAAACCCCAAAGGTTTCTCAAGCGAGTCAAGGTCAAAACCCTAAGTTGACCGCTTCTAAGAAACCAAGCGAGTCGTTGGCAAAGACTAGAAACCCTAATTCAGTCTCCAAGCCTAAGGCTAATCCGAAGCGAGTCGCTTCAGGATATAAGCAGAAAGGCAAGAGCATAGGTGTGTGTCAAGCGAGTCGCTACCCCTCATGCACACACTATTGCACATGTGAAGCTGCATCTAAGCAGAAGTCACAATTTCAAAAGGTCGAGAAGCCCAAAGCACAAGCTAACTCTCAAAAGAGAGTGAAGCAAGTGTGGGTACCTAAAGGGACTAACCTGCAAGGACCCAAACTGATTTGGGTACCAAAAATTGCCTAATTGCAGGTGAGCGCTGTGGATCTCATGCCCAGTGAAGGTCAACTGATTTGGTACTTGGACAGTGGATGTTCAAGACACATGACTGGCATGAAAGCTCTACTTCAAGATTATACAGAGAAGAAGGGTCCACATGTAACCTTTGGTGAAAACTCTCGAGGAACCACCAAGGGATACGGTGTACTGAAGATAGGAAAGCTAAGAATCGAAGAAGTTTCCCATGTGGAAGGATTGAAGCACAACTTGCTATCCATTTCACAGTTCTGTGATAAAGGATACAAGGTGGAGTTCATCTCCAGCAAGTGCATTGTGAAGAACAAGCTGACATCCCAGATTGCACTCATTGGAATTAGACAAAGGAATGTCTATATTGCGCAATGGGATAGCTGCAAAGAGGAGACGTGCTTGGTCGCTAGGAGTGCTACTGAAATTGGATGGCTATGGCACCGACGCTTGAGTCATCTCAATTTCAAGACGATCAATCGCTTAGCTCGGAAAGGCTTGGTGCAGGGCATACCCAATGAGGTCTTCGTCAAAGACCACACTTGCTCACCATGCCAACGAGGGAAGCAGACGAAGAAGCACTTCGCCAGTCTTGAAGAAGCGTCTTCCAAACGAGTGCTGGAGCTACTACACATGGACTTGTTTGGACCAGTCACTCCAGTAAGCGTTAATGGAAGGAAGTACACTCTCGTTGCAGTCGACGACTTCTCTCGCTACACTTGGGTTGTATTTCTCTTTAGCAAGAAGGAGACACTGTCCAAACTGCCACAATTTCTCAAGCGTCTCGCAGTGGAGAAAAATCAAGTGATCGCCACCATTCGCTCCGACAAAGGCACAGAATTTCTAAACTCAACAATTGAAGCATACTGCACGGAGCATGGGATAGCACACCAAACTTCCTCAGCACGCACACCTCAGTAGAACGGAGTAGCTGAAAGAAGAAATTGAATCATCAAAGAAGCTGTTCGTACTATGATTGCCGATTCAAAGCTTCCGATGAAGTATTAGGCCGAAGCTGCCAACACAGCATGCTACACTCAAAATCGGACGCTTCTCAACAAACGCTTCGACAAAACACCATATGAAATATGGACAGGGAGAATTCCTAACATTTCTTATTTCCATATCTTTGGTTGTAGGGTCTTCATTCACAACAATGGGAAGTCACAGTTGAAAGCTTTCGAAAGCAAAGCAGATGAAGGAATATTCTTAGGATATTCTACATCTAGCAAAGCTTACAGAGTATTCAATTGCAAAACCCTAATTGTGGAGGAATCACCCCATGTCGTATTTGATGAATCCTCTTTAAGTCTTCCACAGGAACAGGCTCAAGCTAATGACAAGAACTCAAGCGAGGAACCCATCAGTCCATTGACATGGGACATGCTTGAAGATGAAGAAGAAGTTAAAGACTCAAGCGATCAGATTGCTCAAGAGAAGGTTGAAGCTGTCCCCAAGACTCAAGAAGCGAATGCAGGCCAAGCACCCATTCTAGTCGCTTCAGATGGAGAAGCAAGTGACCCACATGAAGAAGAAGAAGAAGCTGGTGGATCCAAGCGTGCATGGCTCAAAAATCATTCACCAAGCCAAATCATTGGAGATCTATCCAAAGGCGTGGTGACCAGAAGCCAAGTGATTGGAGAAAGTGCTATGTTTAGCTGCTTTTTGTCCAATATTGAGCCGGCAAGCGTGGAGGAAGCCCTAGCAGATTCCAACTGGGTGATTGCCATGCAAGAAGAGCTGAACCAATTCACCAGAAACGACGTATGGTATCTAGTGGATTGTCCCAAATTTCAGCATGTGATTGGCACCAAGTGAGTGTTCAAGAACAAGACGGACGAGGACCACAACGTCGTGAGAAACAAGGCTCGACTCGTCGCCAAGGGCTACTGCCAAGAGGAAGGGATCGATTTCGATGAGACCTTCGCTCCAGTGGCCAGACTTGAAGCGATTAGACTATTTCATGCCTATGCAACGGCTAAGAAATTCAAGGTCTATCAAATGGATGTCAAGAGCGCGTTTCTCAATGGAGAGCTCAAAGAAGAAGTATATGTGGAGCAGCCGCCGGGTTTCGAGCAAGGAGATAAGGTGTATCGATTGAAGAAGGCCCTGTATGGATTGAAGTAGGCACCTAGAGCGTGGTATGATACGCTATCTCAATTCCTAGTGGATAATGGATTCCACAAAGGGAAGATAGATCAAACTCTCTTCACCATTAATTATGGAGAAGACATGCTATGGGTCCAGATCTATGTGGATGACATCATATTTGGATCGCCAAACCAGTCGCTTAGCAAGAAGTTTGGAGAGCTTATGAAGACCAAATATGAGATGTCAATGATTGGCTTGATGAGCTGCTTTCTAGGTCTTCAAGTGAAGCAGCAAAATGATGGAATCTTCATCAATCAAGCTAAGTATACTCGAGACATGCTTGCCAAGTTCGGTGTTCAGCATGCCAAAACTGTGAAGATCCCAATGAACACCAACTGGAAGATGGAGCCAGGCCTAGATGGGAAGTCTGTGGATGCTACAGACTACCGAGCTTTGATCGGATCCCTTCTATATCTCACTGCAAGCAGGCCGGATATAGCCTTTGCAGTTGGAGTGTGTGCTCGCTTCCAAAGCAATCCCAAGCACAACCATCTTGAAGCTGCCAAGCGAATCCTTCGCTATCTCAGAGGCACAATCAATATGGGGCTGTGGTATCTTGCTGAAGATAATCTAGAGCTCACAGGATACTCCGATGCTGACTATGGAGGATGCCGTGTTGATAGGAAATCAACTTCGGGCACTTGTCAGTTCTTGGGAAGCAAGCTAATCTCATGGTTTTCTAAGAAGCAAACCAGGGTAGCTACTTCAACGACTGAAGCCGAGTATATGGCTGCTGGAAGCTGTTGTTCTCAAATCTTGTGGCTTCGTCAGCAGTTGAAGTACTACAAAGTTGAAGCAAATGAGATTCCAATCTTCTGCGACAACAACAGTGCAATATGTATCTCGCAGAATCCAGTGCTTTACACCAGATGCAAGCACGTAGAAATTCGACATCACTTCATTCGTGATCATGTCGAAAAAAAGGATATCAAGCTTGAGAAAATCCATACCGATCTCCAGCGAGGAAATATCCTCACCAAGCCTCTAGTTGAGTCTCGCTTCAACCAGCTATGCATGAAATTAGGGTTACTAGACCCTGGTGAAGAGTGCTAGATCCAGGATGCACAAGGGAGCGGACGCTTGCCCTCAAGCGACCCACGCCTTGGATCTTCACCAATTCAAGTGAGTTGCTTCAAAACTCACTCGCTTGAAGAAGGAGAAATAAGGTGGAGAAAGGTGGAGTGTTGGAAGATGTTCCCTACAAACTAACAGGATTGTTAAGGCTATGGTTAACGGGGAACTATTGATAGCTCTCGAAGTAATCTACTTCCAAAGCGAGCAAGGGAAGCTGCTACCTAGCCTAGGATTCCTAGCAAGTGGGTATAAACACTTGCAAGTACCGTTTCTAGTAACGGTTGTGGGGTCTTGTATCGGGTCTTCCCACATAAAAATGGTGAAAGCTTAGGCAGGGCTGGCACCTAGACCTTGCGTCCTCTTCCCATCTTTCCGTTGAAGAGGAGCATGTCTTCTCATCTCCTTCGTCATGGATAATCACTCACTCTTTACTCACTCTTCACTGAGTTGAGCTGCCGGGTGGTTATTCATTCTTCTCCCACCTTCATATTGCATCGCTTCAATTTTCCCTTTTCTGGGTCAAGCAAGCCGAATGCATATTCATTCTATAGATTTTAAGTGGAGAGCTTGAAGAGTTACCTTTTACTTCAAAAGGTTGCAGGGCTGGTGACATGCTTCTGCTTAAAACCGAGAATGTCTTGTCAGAGCATTCTCATTGTCATCCTGTCCTATTGCGACCTGAGATAAGGACTTGTACTCATCTCCCATTCATCATGAATAAGTACACAAAAGTGAGTCTCCCTTCGGGTTGTAGAAAGCTAGTGTACTCTTTTCATTCTCTTCCCCATTCACTTCGATGGAGGACTCTCTAGTTCGTAGAGGAAGATGGAAGAGATGAATGCCAAGAAGTTCAAGCTCAAAGAGGACCAACAAGTGAATCTACATATGTGGTATCAATCTCCTACACTGTGAGATTGACTGGTAAGTGTTTCAATTCAAGTACACTAAGTAAAGTGAAGCGTGCTAAAACCTTCATTTACTATGTGGAAAATATGAAATGAATCTGACACAAATACAAAGAGGAAAACGTTCTTGTTTATCCTCGAAGTATGTAAGTCAGAAACATTTTAAATAAAGTCAAAGAAATTTCAATTTCTTATACCAGTCGCTTCAGATGGTCAAGCGAGTGCTTCGCCACTCAAGCGAGCCATCGCAAGCGAGTGTGGAACAGTAACGACAAGCGAGTACTTCGCAAACGAGTAAAAGCCAAGCGGCCACACTCAAGCGAGCAAGTACGAAGCGAAGCGTATGAGCTGTACACACTCGAGTGCAAATTTCACTTTTTACTTTGCATTAAATGCAGTTGTAGTACAAGGCAAAAATTTCGGGCCGTGGTGCACACTTCAAATTTGAAGCGGGAAGTTCGCACAAGATCTGGCCGTTGAATCTCAACAGTTTTTGAATCACAGACGCTAGATCTACGCCGTTTGAATAAACAAATCGCGGAAGGCCACGTGGAGTGCCTAGTCAACTTAACGGCTCACTTTTACTGTGATGATGCCGGACACGTCAGTCACATCGCCGATAGCCACCGCCTATGCACAGCAGTTTCGGGGAAATTACTGACTCACCCCTGCCACGTCAGCCGAACCCTAAATCTATATAAAGGGCCGATGCAAAATTGCAGAAACTTTCATCACCCCCCAAATTTGCCATTCTTGTGAAAAGCTTCTCTGCAACTTCTGCAATTTTCACAAGTCTCAAACCTTTAAGTCTCTACCAAAACTCTTCAAATATTCAATCATGGTAAAGAAAGCAGCAACCCAGACGATGGAACGATTTCTTGCCACCATCAGAGACAACATAAACGTCGAACCCCATGTCGACGCGAAGGTTGTAGAATCCAGAGGCTTCTTCCGCAAGGCTGTGACCACGGCCGGCTTGTGGGAGTTTGTCACGGCGAAACCCGAGAAGATCTTAGCCAAGTCTGTGGCTGAGTTCTTACTGAACCTGAAGGAAGGACAGACTACTTCCACGTTTATAGAACCGGAGGATGATAAGCCGGTGGAAGTAGATCTAGACGCCATTGCCGGAGTATTCAACCTACCGAAAGAAGGAGCGGACTCTCTTTCGAATTTGGAGTTGTCCGTCGACGTCAAGTTTGCTCGATTCACCGCCGACAAAAGTGCAGAGTTCGAGGTGAAACACAGCAACATCAGAACTGACTTGGAAACCCCCTTCAACCACATCTACGAACTATACACTAAATCCGTTGTGTGTAGTATCGGAACACTGGGCCAGCTTTCCGATACGAAGCCTTTTGCCGTCACTGTCATCGTGGATAGTTTGACCGGCACACGATTCAACTGGCACAATTGGTTCATCAACCAACTGCATGAGGTCGCCAAGGACTTCAAATACGAGAAAGGAAGCACCGAACAAATCCTTCGGAAGGGGAAGCATTGCTTTTTCTCTAGGATCTCGTTTGCACTGGAGAAATTGTTCCCAAACAGGAGATGGACAAACACCATGGAGTACAAGAAGAACACCATATTCTATGATATTTACAAAACCGAGAAGATCGTCGTGGACAAAGGGATCTTCGAAGTGGATGTGCTCTCAGCCGTTCCCGTCGCCGAAAGGCCGAGTGGGAAGAAATCTAAGCGAGCCGCTTCACCTGCGAAGCGAGCGGCTCCCAAGCGAGCAAGAAAAGTGAAGCGAGTCGCTTCACTTGTAAATTCAAGCGAGGAGGAGGAGCAGCCGCTTGAAGAGGAAGTGGAAGTAGACAAACCCCAACCCTCTCCAGCCAAAATCGCAAAACAAAGACCAACTGACGCAAACAAACCCCAACCCTCTCCAGCCAAGGAACAACCCCAAGCTTCCCCAGCCCATATCCAAACCCAGCAACCCCAAGAACCAGAAGCTTCAACAACCAACCAACCCCAACCCGAAGCTTCCACCACTCAAAAGCAAACCTCGCCCCACACTCTATACGAAGAAGAATCTACTTCTTCAATCCCCAGTTCCAAATTACCATTTCTAAGCACCGACCTTGATGCTGCCTATACTCTGTTCGAACCAACACAACAACAACAAGCCACTCAAACCCAGCCCAAAACCATCCAAGCATCAACACCCAACTCCCCCACAGATACAGCCATTACAGCCGACACCACCCAAACAGCCGAAATAGAAATAACCATTAAACCACCAACAAAACCCCCACCCCCATCCGCGGAGGAGAGAGCCCTACGTCGCTACTTGATGGACAGGGATCTAGCCGCAGAAACAGTTCAGAACCGCTACCCCAGCCTAGAGATGTCTGAGGACTTCTTTACCAAAGCAACAGATTTCCTCACATATATAACTTACCGAGGAACTGAATATTTTAAAATCTTCAACCTCCGCAGAGCCTTCACAGAAGAAGTCATTGAAGCAAAGGAGGCGGAATTGCTCAACTTCATTGGAGTAGACGGGTTCCATGTTTTCATCAATGAGGCTCGCTACTGGGAGCTACTTGATGCTAAAGTTAAGCGTGCATATCCTGACGCTGTGATCCCAGAGCGGATGCCATCTGCTCATGAGCAGAGATTGATGAGGGAGCACGAGGCGGAGATGGTGGTGAAGGAAGAAGAGATTGCCAATCTCCAAGATGTCATTATTAGAAAGACAGATGAAATAGAAAACAAGGAGGAGGAGGTCAAGAATCTACGGGCATATTTTGATGTTGGTCCCGGTTTGTTATAGGAAAAATAAGTAGAGGGGAAGGGGGGGGAATACGTATTTTGAAGTTTTTCAACTTCGAATCCTTAACTCAGAGTATGAAGTAAAGTGCTCTTTTGAAATACTAAGACCTAGCCGAGAGCTAGATCTAAAGTAATCACGTTTCTCTTGACCTAAGCTTAGAGCTTGATCAAGAGAGAGACTTTACTCTTTAATGCGGAATTCGGTGAGCTAACTCTTTCCTAAGTATTTAAAATTTCCAAGTTATGTTTGTTTAGATGCACGTGCAATGGATAATCAAACAAGGAAATAAGAGTTTAGGGTTAGAGAGATACGACACGAGATTTATAGTGGTTCGGAGATAAAGCTCCTACGTCCACTTGTTGCACTCGGCAACTGTTCTCTTCACTCAAGAACTTGAAGATTACGGGCTCTTCAAAAGCCTAGTCGAGATCGAGCTTCACTCGCTTGGATCTGACAGACGCTGGGTGATTCCGGGTTCACACCAAAAACCTAAACTGGACAGGAAGCTTCACTCGCTTCAGTCCGACGACAAGGAGATTGCAGGCTCTCCTTACAGCCTAGCTTCGATCGAGCTTTACACGAACGATGTAAGTGCAAGCTTGGATCTAGCCTCTATGATCGAGGCTGCTACGATCGATGAAAGTAGGGCCTTGGATCGAAACAACCTAACGACGACGAACTCAAAAACCTAACGAATAGACTTGGGTTAGGGTTTTTGGTTTACGACGACACACTATGAAGAACTCTTTACAGTAGATGCAAAGTTGGCTAGAGTTCTTCTTCTAAGCTTGGATATGGAATGGGCTTAGACTCTAAGTGTGAAGGTTGCGAAGACGAGTTCCGATGAGACTGGAACTCGGAGAACACTTGGAAACAAAGACTCGAAGATTGCTCTAAGGCTGAGAGTGTTTGTTTGCAGTAGGCGCTCGAATGCTCAGGAAGTGTTCTACTTCTCTTCGTCTTCATCCTTCACTATTTATAGGCGGAGGGATGCCGAGATCCGTTGCTTGGTTGGTGGCTTTGTCTCTCCTCCTCTCGACAGTACTTGCACAGGCTGGCTACTTTTGCAGATGCGCAGTTTTGGCTCTTTGCCGGAAATAGCTAAGATCCAAACTTAACAGTAACTGGAGCGAGCCAGTACTGTTGCGGCGCCCTTGTCGGCCTGGCAGTCAACTCCGCTGCTCCTCTCCGCAATCGACACGTGGAGATCTCGTAATTAATGCGACGATCTTCAGTTTGACTGGAGTTCAAAATCAGAGCGGGAATTGTGCTGTCGCTTTCTGGTAGGTAGTGGCTCGCTTCGCTTTGAAGTTGTAGCGTCCGCTTCGAATCGAGTCGCTTCGGGTCATACTTGAAACGTCTACTTTGGAAAACAAAGTTTCCGAGTATTGCTTAAGTAAATTTTGACTCGCTTTGACTTTCGCTGTAGCGCTCGCTTTGCCTTTACACTGTAGCGCCCGCTTCACTTTGCTTTGGCAGACTCGCTTTGAATCTACTGTAGTGCTCGCTACGCTTCGCTTTGCTTCGGCACGCTTCACTTCGGCTCGCTAGACTCGCTTTGCTTGGAAAACACACTCAAGCGAGTGGCCTTCACTTGAATTTCCTGCGGTCTAAAATCTAAGCAAAATAAAGCCATCCTGACAGAGTAGGCTTAGAAAAATTTTCTAACCTATTATCTATATCAAAAATGGGTCGTTTGGGAACAGAACGCTTTGGGGGTTTTGGGATCAAATCAAAACAACTATTTGACTCGCTACGAAGTGTCCCATAGTAGTTCCCCCTTAACACTTTGTTCTTAACAATTCCCAACAATTTCTCCCTTTTTGATGATGCCAAAACCCAAAACAAATTCTTAGACTAAGAGATTTAGCCTACCTAACCGTGGAAGGAACTTCAAGCGAATGCTTCCTTTGCATGTTCGTTTGAATATTTTCTTTAGGTTCCTTTCCCCTTTTTTTTTTCGGTTAAGTTGTTTGAGTTTTGTAGCATAAGGATAAAATATCCACAAAGCTAGTAAATGACACAGGAGAGACAGAAATTAAAATGGGATACATGAACAACAGTTCACAAAATAAGAGACTTGAAACTCAATGGTTTCCTGCAGCCTCGTCCTTCTTCTCCTTCTCTTCCTCTGTCACCTCCTCTCCCTTCTCCTTCTCCTCTGCCTCCAAATCCTTCTCGATCATCTCCTCCGGAACAACATATGCACTGAAGACCTTCACTTCCAATGTTCCGACATTGTGAATACTTGGTCTCCTCCAATTTCCTCCAGTTTGAAGGCTTCATCAACTTCTGCATCAATGATGCTACGATCTGGAACGCTTGTGCCGGGCAGGAAGGGCATAGGGAAGTCCTTCGAAGTTGGCACCTTGATGATTAGAGGCATGGGCTCTGCAAGCTCTGCAAGGGAGAAGACCTTCCGCCTGAACTTCTCATCATAGGCACTTAGGAAGTTGCTGAGCGCGCTGATCCTTGAGCATTCAGTCTGCAATGGCACTACCTCCCAGTAGTAATATGCTTTGATGAATTTATCCTTGTAGTATAGCCACCGCTCAAGTAAATCATCAGGGATGAACTGCTCTATCTCTCGGGCATCAGGATGCTCATTCCTGCGCACAACCAACTCCTCTTCAGATCGGCTGGACATCTGAGCAATGACAGCATTGAACTTAGCACTTAGCTCTGTGTTCCACTTCGGGAGCATATCAGTCAGTCGCCTCCGGATATATTGTTGCTCCTCTCTGCGCGGGTAGCGACCGGACTCGATCATCTCCGCAGTGGTCACATTGCAAGCGTCTATCTAGGCTTGCTTCACAAATGCTTCCGATTCTTCAGGTAGGAATGGGATGAAGGCGCTTCAAGTAAGGGCGGACTGGATGAGTCTCACTTCATTGAAGTGTTCCTCGATCCGACCTTCAATAATTTCCATGCGCCTTGCCCTGATCTTCTTCTCTTTCTCCACTTCCTCCTTCTTCTCCTCTACTTTCTTCCTTCTCCTCTCCACTTGACCAGCTCGTAAAGCGACTGCCTGCTTGATCTTTCGGCGCTTGGCCTCGGGATCATCATCTCTCGCTTCGGGGGCAGTTCGCTTCAAGGCTCGTTTTGGTGCTGGTGGTGGAGGCATCTCCTTCTTCTTCTTTTCTGCATCTTTAGGAGGGATGACTGCGGAGGCACTTGGAGTAATGGCTTTACTGGATGAAGTGGGTCCAACAGTCGATGAAGTAGCTCCTGCAAGATCAGAGATTAGTGCAAGAGTTGAAGCGGCCAGAGGTGAAGCGGGCGCTTGGAACTCGGCAAAGGCCTTCAGATCAAACTGCTTCTCCATGTCCCGAGCTAGGGCTTCATCTGCCGCGATTTGCGCCTCCCTTTGTTCCTTTGTGAGCACGACAGGAGGATGAACAGCAATCGAAGAGCCAAGTATTTTCTCTTCATTTGGCCTGCGGGGTTCTTCGGGCTTCTTAGCAAGATTGGCAAGTTCTTCTTCAGTTAGCTTTTCTTTGCCCTTCTTTGCTCGCTTCGACCTCGCTTCATCATCCATTTCCTCCTCTTCAATCTCCTTCTCCACTCCGCTACCTCCAGCTCCACTACTTCCTCCTTCCAACATTCTCTCTACTCCAATTCCACTACTTCCTACTCCTCCATCTCCACCTTGTAGCTCCAGAAGTTCAGCACTCTTCTGCACAATACCTTCCCCCTTTTTGGCATCCTCACTGCCGGGGGTTGGTGTGATCAGTTTTCCAGTGACATTCTTGCGAAGCTCCTCAAATTTATCAAACACGGCATGGAGCATCCTTTCAGTCCGTGTCGCGAAGACATGCTCTTTGGACAGTACAATCTCCGCCGTTTTGATCGAGATCTCTTCCAGCAAGTACTTGCACTGCTTTTCTCGCTCCTTAACAGAGGCCATTAGCCTTTCTAGAGACTCCACGTTCCTGAAGCGAGCGGCAAGCTCCGCTTCAATCTCAGCGCGAATTTCCTTGCGCTCCTCCTCGATCGTGAGATTTAGGAAGTCCTGAGAAGCTTCAAGCTCCGCCTTTGCAGTAGCTAAGGCGCTTTCTTGGCTGTTTAGTGTTACGCGAAGCTGGGCAGCTTCGATGATCTTGACAGCAAGTTTACTGGCCTTCTCCTTGGCTTCATCAACTTGGATGGCCAGCTCTGCATGCTTTAGATCCATGGCTTGAGCACTCCTTCGCCGGCTCTCAAGCTCCTTCAAATTTATCTCATGTTTGAGCTTCAGATCCTTCATCTCCTGTTTAAGCTTATCAAGGGCTGTCTTGGTCCTTGTCAGCTCACTTCCCTTCATCACTAGATCCCCATCTTTCTTCTCTATCTCCTCCTTCAACTCCTTCACCTCCTTATCCAACTTCTCCTTTTCCTTGCCAACTTTCACAAGCCTGGCATTTACCTCCCTCAAATGACTCCTTTCGGCATCAAGCGAGTCCTTGAGTTCGGTGAGATTTTTCTTCTGGTCTTCCACCAGCTTCACTTGTTCCTCCAGCACCTTCTCCTTATCCTCCAATAACTTCTCCTTCTCCTCCACCTTTCCCTCCAGCTCACCCTTTTTCCTGTCAAAATCTGCACGCAGATTATTGACTTCTTCCACCTTCTTCTCCAACTCCACATCCTTCCTGGTGATCTCACTTTGCAGGCTCGAGATCTCCGCATCCTTCACCTCCACCTCCTCCACGTGCTCCCTTATTAACCGCTGCTCATGGATGGTTGGGACGTGCTCGGGGACTGAAGCGTCCGGATAAGCTTGCTTCACCTTCGCATCTAGCTTATCCCAGAAGCTGGTCTCAGTGAGAAATGCGTGGAAGCCATTCTCACCGATGAAGTCGAGCAGCTTTCCCTCCATCTGGATGAGGTCTTCCTCTGATAAGGCCTTTAGGAGTTTAAAGACCTTGTAGTACTCAGTGCCGCGATATGTGATGTATGTCAGGAAATCGGCGATCTTGGTGAAGAACTCGCCGGACATCGGCACTGAGGAGTAGCGGGTTCTGAGTGTTTCTGCGGCCTGCTCTCTATCTCTCGCATATCTTTTGAGAGCATCCAGCTGTGCAGAGGTTTTGGAGATTTGGAATTGGGGAATGATGGTTGTTTGGGCGGTATCGGCTGTAGCTGCCGATGAGGTGGGTGATTGGGATGTTCGGGTGGTTTCAGTTATTTCGATGGGTTCGGTAGCTGGCTGTTGGGTTTGGATAGGCTGATACAGGGTGAATTCAGCAGTAGGGTCGGTGCTGAGAAGTGGGATAGGGGGGATTTGGAAAGAAGAAGCTGATTCTTCTTCTAGTGGAGAGAGGGGGGATTTTTGTGTATGTGGTTGGGCTGATAAAGAGGCTTGAGGTTCTGGTGGTTGGGTTGTTTGTGTTTGTGTTTGTGGTGGGGGAGTTTGGACTTTGATGGGTGAAGGCTGGGGTTGGGTAGCTTCGGCCTCCTCAAGCGGCTGCCCCTCAGCCTCGCTTGATTTGACCAACGAAGCGACTAGCTCCGTTTTCTTCTTCTTGACTAGCTTAGGCGCAGCACGCTTCCCGGGTGAAGCGGCTCGCTTTGCTTGGCTCACTTCAGCTTGCCTTTTGGCAACTGGTACTGCAACGGGCACTTCAACCTCGAGAAGTCCCAAATCGATTGGAATTTTGGTTTTCCTCCACTGGTCATGGAATACCGTGAGCTTGTTGTAGACTGCGACGCCAGATTCCGGCCACACTTTGTCCGGATACCGTTCCTCCAGTGCAACGGAGAGTCTGGAGAAAATTTTCAGCTTCCCCTTGCGGAGAATCTGATCGGCGCTACCTTTCACGAACGCGAAATCATCGGCAGCTTCGTGAATCTGGTTGAGAAACCAACCATGCCAGTTGAATCTGGTTCCGGTGAGGCTGTCGACGATGATGGTGGTGGCGAACAGCTTCGTTTCTGAGAGCGTGCCCAGAGTTCCGACGTAACATGCGACGTACTTCGAAAAGAGCTCGCAGACATGGTTGAAAGGAGCCTTCAAATCTGAACAAATACTGGCCTCCTTGTAGTTTGGTTCTGCTCCGTCGACGGCGAATCGAGCATATTCGACTCCGGCCGAAAAGCCCAACTCCAACAAGGAGTTTCCACCTTCCCTCGGCAAGTCGAATACGCCGATGAGGTTGCTCAGGTCCACCTCCACCGGCTCTCTGGTCTGTGGATCAGCGAATGAGGATGTGTTCTGCTCTTTCCTCAGATTCAAGAGAAGCTCACCCACCGCCTTGGCCAAAATCTTTGACGGCACCGCCATCACGAACTTCCATAGGCCGGCCGTGATCACGGCCCTACGGAAGAATCCATCTTCCTCGATGACGACTGGGTCGAGATGAGGCTCGACGTTGATGTGAGTGTCGACTTTGGTGAGAAATTCCTCAATCGTCTCGGTGTTCTGCTTCTTTCCCATGGTATGAAATTTGAGAGAGATTGATCGGAGATTTAAAGAAGAAAAACAGAGGTGAGACTCGTGAGTTACAGAAGATTTGCAGATCTTTGCACAAGAATGGTAAAGATTGAGAGTTGTGAAAGTTTTCTCAGTCTGCAACTACGTCCTTAAATAGAGGTAGGGTTCGGCTGACGTGGCAGGGGCAAGACAGTAAAATTGGCGAAGATCCTGTAGGTAGGCGGCGGACGCACGGTGATGGATCTGATGTGTCCGGTGTCATCACAGTAAAAAGTGAACCACCAACTTGCTCGGCGTCTCCACATGGCCTGCTGTGATTCGTCACTTTACACGGCGTCGGATCCAACGGCTAGAAATCGGGGACTGTTAGGATTCGATGGTTGGATCTCCTCCGTCCTTTCCCGCTTCGAATTCAAAGTGCAGTGCATGCGCCCGTTATTTTCGGCTGTACGTGAACCTGCATTAAATGCAAAGCAAAAGGTAAAATTGCACTCGAGTGCAGACAGCTCATACTCGCTTCGTACCCGCTCGCTTCGAGCTGGGCCGCTAGGCCTTTGCTCGCTTTGAGAGGTACTCGCTTGAGTAACTGTTCCGCACTCGCTTGTGATGGCTCGCTTGGAGTGACGTAGCACTCGCTTGGCCATCTGAAGCGACTGGAAAATAAATGAAATTTCTTTGCTTAATTTTAAAATGTTTCTGACTTACATACTTCGAGGATAAACAAGAATGTTTTCCTCGTTGTATTTGTGTCAGATTCATTTCATATTTTCCACATAGCGAGTGAAGGTTTCTAGCACGCTTCAGCTCACTCAGTGTACTTAAAATTGAAACACTTACCAGTCAATCTTGATGGATTTGTATACTAGAAAGCAGACCTATTAGCTTGTATACATGTGTTGTCCATAACCACTAACAATCTTCTATCTGATTAAGTATGAATTGTTATCTATGCATCAAACAACATCTATCCATTATCTCAAAGTTGTAGGCTTTATGGTGTGTAGTAGATCACAGAAGACCATAGTTGCCGGTTCCTCACGAGATATAAACGGGTATCACAGTTGAGACAATTCTGGATATAACTGTCGGTTTACGCTGTAGTATAGGCTGCATAAGTAGCTTGTCTTGGCTACTTGTCTATACTAGTACGTGCATGTACTGATAGGATCACGGTGAGGTGTATTCTTCTATTCTGACCGAATGTAGAAAGAATCAAGACCTCGGTGACTTAAGATGAACTTTAACTCTAGTTGAGTCCTAAGGGTGTATAGTTGTAGTCTGCTTCTTTGATTTACCATGGGTGAGAGTTCAGAGTATCTGTAACTCAATATGCTCCGTATCTTGGGAAGCAACTATAACTAGTACGACTCTTAGTGCAACTGCAACAGAGCACCATATCCTGGTAGAACAGGTTGATCACATCCCCTGAGGAATTCATTAAGGATTATCATACCAAACCCTGCAGGTGGATTAATTTCCGGTATGATGAATAAGGAATGAATGGTACTACTCAGGAATAAAAGAAGTTGAATAACACGAGCAGTCAGAAGCTCTAAGTTAATCAACGGATGTGGGATATCTTAAATATGGGGGTCGCTAAGTCTAATACTAGCCCTGAACTCAACAGGGGTAAAACAGGTAATTCAGTACTATTACTCTAGTGGAATGTTTTAGTACTTATGGACTAAATTATACTCTGGGCTGAGTATGGAGAATTTAGCCATTGGGAGGCCAAGTTTTACCAGCTAGTAGATCCCTGATCTGGCCCAAAAAGCTCAACAGGCCACAGTATAAGGAATAAGTAGGCCACCACACAATTTGGCCCAGTATGGGGCGCCAATCTGCTAATGGACGCCTAGTCCATGTGTTGCAGGCCTGGCCTGCGACTTAAGCCCAAGTCTCACTTGGTCTCCTCTATATATAGCCCCTCAAGGTCTTGTTTTGACCTAACAGTCAGAATAATCGAGTGCACTTAAATATTCTAAATAAGAAAGGCAGGCTAGGGTTAGAGAGAGAGAGAGAGACGCGCGGCCGGCAGTAGCAGTTCGGTGGGGATCCCATTTTCCGTGGCTGATTCCGAAGATCGTTGTCCATCCAACGTCAGAATCGAGCAGGGATACAGATCAGAGGATCTATTCGCGAGTTCTCTACTTCTTCAGGTAATCAATCTATAAACCCCCTATGATTCTGCACTTAATTCATAGGAGCATGATAGGTTTAATTCGATAGTTAGGTATCCGAAATAGATCCTCGGGCGAACCGATCTTCACCGATCAGATATGGTTCCTTCAGTTGGTATCAGAGCCAAGGATCAGATTTTCAGCTCTATCTGAGTAATTATCGATTATTATGCATGTTAGATCGATTAGGATGTCGCTTTTCGTGGTGTTTGTCGTTTTTCGGGGCCGATTTGGCAATCTATGTAATTTTTGATCGCAAGATAATAAGGTGCGATCTAGAATAGGATTAGATAGATTTTTTTGTTTTTGTTTTTCGTTTGTACCTGCTGGACGAGACGAAGAACACAAAGAATGAGGAGACGAACACCAAAGGACGACCGCCGCACGCGGCGGCGCGTGAGTGACACGCGCCAGCGCACACGCGCGTGCAGCCACCCAACGGAGCGTCCCCTTCTTCTCCGGTGATCGACGGGGCTCCAATAGGCTGCTGGAGCCTGCACGTCGTCGGAGGAAGGCGGAGTAGGTCGGGAATGGCGGTGAGAAGCACGGCAGCTAGAGAGAGAGCCGCGGCGGAACCCTAGTTAGGGCTCGACGCCGCGGCAGCCTCTGTGGCCTGCATGGTCGCCGGAGACGATGACCACGGAGTCCGGTGACGGACTCCACGTGGTCGCCGTCGTTGATGGTGGCAGTGGGCAGCGCCGGAGCGAGAGCAGCGGCGCAGAACCCGTGAGGGTTTCTGCCGCGGGAAACGCGGCTGAGGGCGACAGCGAGGGCGGCGGAGGGAGCGTCCAGGACAGCGGAGCACACCGGCGACATCAACACCAGCAGCAGGAGCCGCGGCGGACGTCGCCGGCGGCAGAATCGGCGGTAGCAGGCGAGTAGGGTTCGCAGCGGAACCCTAGTAAGAGTTCGACGCCGCGATTCACGCCGGAGAGAGCTGCCGGCCGTGCCACCGGCAGGGATCGACGGCCAGCAGTAGCAACGGCGCCAGGGAGGTGGAGGTGGC
Source organism: Thymus mandschuricus (assembly GCA_029379335.1). Lineage (NCBI taxonomy): Eukaryota > Viridiplantae > Streptophyta > Magnoliopsida > Lamiales > Lamiaceae > Thymus > Thymus mandschuricus. The sequence goes on from CM057079.1 coordinate 23,911,943, forward strand.
CGGCGGCAGCGCCTCACGCTGTTGGTCGCGGCGCGGGCAGCTTTGCACGCCCGTGCCCTAGCCCGTGGACGGGCCTAGGGTTTCCAACCCAGCCCGTTCGCGTTTACGGGCTGCCTCCAGCGTTCGGGCTCGGGCCCTGTCACGAACTCGGGCCGTTTTAGGTCAGGTTTCGGGTTCGTGGGCCCATGAGAGTGAAACGAGCGCGGTTTGGGCTTATTCGAGAGAATTGGGCCATGTGGTGTGGGCCCAATCTCGGTTAGAAAAGCCCAATGGCAACGGAAAATAGATAATAAATTATTTAATTAATTTATTTATTTTTGGGGAGAAACGGGAGATCAAGACGGAGGACTTATTCAAGACCGAAGCCTGTTTCGGATTTAATTTCTATTTTGTAATAGATTAGACGGGTCGTCACACCACGAAAAGCGAGTTTTATTTTTGTTATTATCTCGTTTTTCTTAAGCATGCTATGGATGCAATTTATTTTATAATAATAGCATGTCTTGCCTGTCGAGGTGAATAAATCGCGCTTAGTCGAGCATGTTTTAGGATTGTCAATATAAGCATATTTTAATTTTCTGCGAGCATGGTTTATTTGCTGCGTTTAGAAAATTATGCTTAGGATTATGTGACAACGTGATCTAGCATGTCGACAATCTTTTGAAAGAAAAATACTAAGCAGATAAAAACATTTTTAGTATAGAAAATGTTAAGACCTCCACAACTGATCTTAAGGTGAAGTTTTGATGCGAGTGTGTAAACGTCCACACGAACGTGGCTTGCACATCGTATCGGACGAGTTCGCCAGACTCAGGGTTTCTTAACAAAAATGTTCTAACCAAAATGAGAAGTGGGAGCTTTTCTGAGTAAACGTCCACACTAACGTGGCTTGCTCGGAATAGTAACTGCGGTTTTCTCTGGAGTTGGTTTTTGAACAAAGATAGCTTAAGAAAATAGTGCTTTTTCCAAGTTAGGCTAAGATTGTGGTTAAAAGCTTAGATATTAGTTAGAATACAACTCCCCAACGGAGTCCCTTTTCTAATCTAATATGGTCTAGTAAGGTTCAACTATTAGCTCTATTTGCCATAAGGATAGGTTGGCAAGATAAGTAGAGTTAAAGATCCGAATATCTGGTCGAACAGTGGGAGCGTAAACGTCCACACGAACGTGGCTTGCGATCCGCATTGTTTGGGCTGTTGAAGGTTTCGAAATTATTGGTTTATCAAAAGGTTACAATAATTTTCGTTACGAATTGATGCATGATCTATTCTTACTTGTATCTACGTGTTTATTGCTTTTTCAGATATGACTTTAGGCCCGTTGATAAACATTCTCACTTCGAGTCCTCTCACGGATTCCAACTATTTGGAGTGAAGGAATAAATCTCAATATTGTCCTTGTTGATGAAGAGTACAATTTATTACTCACTACATCTTATCTGAAAGCTCTAGTATCATCGAATGAAGATAGAGAGTTACACAAGTTGTGGCATGAGAGTAACGATTCGACTAAGATTAGTCAAATACTCTCTAACGCCAGGGTTGCAAGCCTTGTGTTCTCAATTGGCAGATATTGCAGATATCCCAGAACTCCTGGAAATCTTCTAGAAATTGGATGATATGGAACTTGCGAGTTAAGAAGCTTGTGCGCTTACGTTTGCTCCTTAGACGGCATCGAAAGATGAATGTAAGGAAGAAGGTGTCAAACACTAGCAAGTTAACAAGAGCTTGGAAGAAGATAAAGGTGTTGAGCCTACCGATGGCAAAAAAAGCCAAAGGGGAAGGGCAAGTGCTTCATATACAACAAGAAAGGACACTGGAAGGCTGTCTGCCCTCTAAAGAAGAAGAATTTTGGTACGTCATACTGAGAAATGATCAACTGCATGTTCTACCCAGGATGGGGTAGTAGATACGGGAGCAATTGATCATATGCATTACACCTTGCAGTGTTTTTCTGCGGATAAATGAGGTGAATGATGACGAGATTACCATCTCCATGGGCGATGCATCGAGAGTTGCAACTATCGCAGTTGGAGACATTCATTTATCTTTTGATAGTACTGTTTTGGTTTTGAGAGACATTTTATATGTGCCTGCCTTTTAGCGAAACTTGGTTTCGGTCTCGAAACTTTCATGGATATTCAGTTGTTTTTGATAGAGGTGTTTCTATCATGAGAGACAATGAAGTTATAGTTTCTGGCACATTGTCCCGGTCTCTCTGTACCATTACTTGTCCTATGAATGGTTCTTCTTCTTATAATGCTTCCTCATCATTGAACACTAAAAAGATGAAGAATCCGTCTCAAACGAACCAAACTCTATTATGGCACTTACGATTGGGTCACATCAACCAAAAGAGGATTCAAAGGTTGATAAAAGAAGGTGTTTTGGATTTCCAAATAGAACCTTTATCAACGTGTGAATCGTGTTTGGAAGGAAAGATGGTGACCAGACCTTTCAAGTCCATAGGATATCGAGCTCAAGAGCTCTTAGAGTTGGTTCATTCTGACTTGTGTGGACCGATGTCCGTTCAAGCTCGAGGAGGCTACGAGTATTTTGTCACGTTTATTGATGACTACTCGAGATAAGGTTTCATCTACCTACTCCACAAGAAATCCGAGTGCTTTGATAAATTCAAGGAATTCAAAGCGGAAGTGGAGAAGAGGACGGGTAGAAGTATCAAGTCACTTCGCTCTGATAGAGGTGGCGAGTACCTCGGAACTGAGTTTCGAACTTTCTTGTCAGAAAATGGGATTTCATCTCAGTTAACTACGCCCGGTACTCCCCAACAGAACGGTGTAGCTGAGAGACGGAATCGTACTCTTTTAGATACAGTAAGATCGATGATGAGCTATGCATCCTTGCCAATTTCATTCTGGGGATATGCCTTGGAAGCAGCAGGTTATCCCCTCAAACTAGTACCTACAAAGTCGACAGTTAAAACTCCTTCCGAATTATGGACAGGGCGTAAGCCTAGCTTGGGTCATATTCGGGTTTCGGGATGTCCAGCACACGTGCTGACTAAGGAGTCCGACAAATTGAGGTCTAAGACTGAGGTTAGGCTGTTTGTAGGATATCCAAAGGGAACGAAAGGATGTTATTTCTAAAGTCCCCAGGATCAGAAGGTCATTGTGAGCACTAATGCCCGATTCCTAGAGGAGGACTTTATTAGTAACCATTGGACAAGGAGTGAAATAATGCTCGATGAGTTGCGAGCATCAGCAGTAGCCAGTATTCCAGAACAGCCGAGTGTACAAGAGGATATACCACTAACTGCACCCTTATCCGATACTGTATCTCCACCATCGCTTCGTCGCAGTGGGAGGGTTGTTCGTCAACCAGACCGTTTCATGTTCGTGGGAGAATCCAATGAACTACTCTCGGGTATCGAACATGATGAGATCGACCCCTGGACTTACAAGGAAGCGATGGAGGACAAGGATGCAGATTCCTGGAGAGATTCTATGGATTCGGAGATAGAATCCATAGTTAACATGGACGTGTACGACCTTGCGGAGCTGCCGGATGGGGTAAAGCCCATCGGTTGCAAGTGGGTGTACAAGAGAAAGAGAGGACCTGACGGGAAAGTTTTAGCCTTCAAAGCTAGATTGGTGGCGAAAGGATTCACTCAGAAAGAGGGAATCGACTATGATGAGACATTTTCGCCGGTTGCCATGCTTAAGTCCGTCAGAATACTCTTGTCCATGGCGGCACATTTAGACCTAGAGGTTTGGCAAATGGACGTCAAGACTGCGTTCTTGAACGGGTACCTTGAAAAAGGTAGGGACATTTATATGCGCCAACCAGAAGGTTATGTGAGAGATGGCCAGGAGCATCTCGTATGGAAGCTTAAGAAGTCCTTATATGGACTTAAGCAAACGTCCAGGTCCTGGAACATTCGTTTTGATGGAGTGATAAAATCCTTTGGATTTGTCCAGTGCGTAAACGAAAGCTGTGTTTACAGGCTCAGTTCGGACGGAAGCGTGGTATTCTTAGTACTGTACGTAGATGACATACTTCTCATTAGCAACAATGTGAACGTGTTATCAGGCGTAAAGGATTGGTTGTCTGAACAGTTTCAGATGAAAGACTTGAGAGAAGCAGGTTACTTCCTAGGGATCAAGGTGATCAGAGATCGCCGTAAGAGGATGTTAGGCTTAAGCCAAGCTTCATATATAGATACTGTGATCACCCGTTTCAGCATGCAGAATGCCAAGAAGGGTTTTCTTCCCTTCAGACATGGCATACCTCTATCTAAGGACATGTGTCCGAAGACACAAGAGTAGATAGAGGGCATGAAGACTATACCGTATGCTTCCGCGGTTAGAAGTCTCATGTATGCAATGCTGTGTACTAGACCAGATATCTACTATGCGGTTGGCATGGTGGCGAGATATCAGTCTAACCCTGATCAGGGACATTGGACGGCTGTTAAGCACGTATTGAAGTATCTCAAGAGGAAAAAAAATCATGTGCTTGTTTATCAGTCCAATGAGATGATCCCGATAGGGTATACGGACTCAGACTTCCAGGCTAATCGAGATGAGAGGAAATCTACCTCGGACTATGTGTTCACCTTGGGAGGTGGAGCTATCACTTGGAAGGGTGTGACGCGGGAGGGCGTCACAGAAACTCTACCATGTAGTCGAGTATGTGGCTTCTTGTAACGCCACAAAAAGGTTGTGAAGCTCCTGCACTTCCTGAATGAGCTAGATCTGGTTCCCAATTTGCCCAAAGGTATACACCGTGTTGTGATAATGTTGGAGCAGTTGCAAACTGCATGGAACTCAGAGCTCACAAGGCAAGTAACAACATAGAGAGTACCATTGTACGAGAAATCCTCTAAGGAGGTAAAGGGGAAGTTGAGATAATCCCTTCAACGGTAGATCTAGCGGATCTATGCACAAGGAGCGCCTCCCATACTAGTAAACTTTGAGTATAAGTGGGAGAAGATGTGTAATAGATGCTAGATTGTAGACACTGCCTATTTGTCACATGATATACTAAAGTTTGCTTTAGTATAAGTGGGAGATTGATGGATTTGTATACTAGAAAGCAGGCCTTTTAGCTTGTATACATGTGTTGTCCATAGCCACTAACAATCTTCTATCTGATTAAGTATGAATTGTTATCTATGCATCAAACCACATCTATCCATTATCTCAAAGTTGTAGGCTTTATGGTGTGTAGTAGATCACAGAAGACCAAAGTTACCGGTTCCTCACGAGATATAAACGGGTATCACAGTTGAGACAGTTCTGGATATAACTGTCGGTTTAGGCTGTAGTATAGGCTGCATAAGTAGCTTGTCTTGGCTACTTGTCTATACTAGTACGTGTGTGTGCTGATAGGATCACGGTGAGGTGTATTCTTCTATTTTGACCGAATGTAGAAAGAATCAAGACCTCAGTGACTTAAGATGAACCTTAACTCTAGTTGAGTCCTAAGGGTGTATAGTTGTAGTCTGCTTCTTTGATTTACCATGGGTGACAGTTCAGAGTATCTGTAACTCAATATGCTCCGTATCTTGGGAAGCAACTATAACTAGTACGACTCTTAGTGCAACTGCAACAGAGCACCATATCCTGGTAGAACAGGTTGATCACATCCCCTGAGGAATTCATTAAGGATTATCATACCAAACCCTGCAGGTGGATTAATTTCCGGTATGATGAATAAGGAATGAATGGTACTACTCAGGAATAAAAGAAGTTGAATAACACGAGCAGTCAGAAGCTCTAAGTTAATCAACGGATGTGGGATATCTTAATTATGGGGGTCGCTAAGTCTAATACTAGCCCTGAACTCAACAGGGGTAAAACAGGTAATTCAGTACTATTACTCTAGTGGAATGTTTTAGTACTTATGGACTAAATTATACTCTGGGCTGAGTATGGAGAATTTAGCCATTGGGAGCCAAGTTTTACCAGCTAGTAGATCCCTGATCTGGCCCAAAAAGCTCAACAGGCCACAGTATAAGGAATAAGTAGGCCACCACACAATTGGGCCCAGTATGGGGCGCCAATCTGCTAATGGACGCCTAGTCCATGTGTTGCAGGCCTGGCCTGCGACTTAAGCCCAAGTCTCACTTGGTCTCCTCTATATATACCCCCTCAAGGTCTTGTTTTGACCTAACAGTCAGAATAATCGAGTGCACTTAAATATTCTAAACAAGAAAGGGAGGCTAGGGTTAGAGAGAGAGAGACGCGCGGCCGGCAGTAGCAGTTCGGTGGGGATCCCGTTTTCCGTGGCTGATTCTGAAGATCGTTGTCCATCCAACGTCAGAATCGAGCAGGGATACAGATCAGAAGATCTATTCGCGAGTTCTCTACTTCTTCAGGTAATCGATCTATAAACCCCCCATGATTCCGCACTTAATTCATAGGAGCATGATAGGTTTAATTCGATAATTAGGTATCCGAAATAGATCCTCGGGTGAACCGATCTTCACCGATCAGATATGGTTCCTTCAAATCTCACTTCGTAGGAGATTGATACCACTTATTGAAGACTTCATTTTGTGGATTTGGACAGCAAAAACCACTTGTTAGATACTTCATCTTCTTGGCATTTATCTTCATGGCATTCGTCTTCATGGCATTCATCTTCCTCTACGAATTAGAGAGTCCTCCATCGAAGTGAATGGGGGAGAAAATGAATATAGTACACAAGCTTACTACAACCCAGAGGGGAGCTTCACGTAAGTGTACATATTCACGACGAATGGGAGTTGAGTACAAGTCCTTATCTCAGAGCAGAAATGGACAGGATGACAATGAGAATGCTTTGACAAGACAATCTCGTATTTTATGCAGAAGCATGTCACCAGCCCTGCAACCTTTTGAAGAAAAAGGTAACCCTTCAAGCTTCCTCCTACAAGCTACAGAATGAACTTGCAATCGACTCGCTTGACCCAAGCTAGGGTTAATTGAAGCGATGCAAAATTCAAAGTGGGGGAGGAATGGATAGATATCCGGTAGCTCAACTCAATGAAGAGTGAGTAGGGAGTGAATATTTATCCACGATGAAGGAGATGAGAAGACTTGCTCCTCTTCGGCGGAAAGATGGGAAGAGGACACAAGGTCTAGGTGCCAGCCCTGCCTAAGCTTTCACCATTTTTACGTGGGAAGGCCCGATACAAGACCCCACAACCGTTACTAGAAACGGCACTTGCGAGTGTTTATACCCACTCGCTAGGAATCCTAGGCTAGGTAGCAGCTTTCCTTGCTCGCTTTGGAAGTAGCTTGCTCCGAGAGCAAACAATAGTTCCCCCTTAACCAATGGCTTAACAATTCCTGTAAACGGTTAGGGAACGCCTTCCAACACTCCACCTTTCTCCACCTTATTTCTCCTTCTTCAAGCGAGTGGAATTTTGAAGTGACTCGCTTGAGTTGGTGAAGATCCGAAGCGAGTGACGCTCAAAAGAACAAGTGAACACTCCTTCGTGCATCCTGGATCTAGCACTCTTCACCAGGGTCTAGCAACCTTAATTCCATGCATAGCTGATTGAAACGAGATTCAGCTAGAGGCTTGGTGAGAATATCTGCTCGCTGGAGATCGGTATGGATTTTCTCGAGCTTGATATCCTTTTTCTCGACATGATCACGAATGAAGTGATGTCGGATTTCCACGTGCTTGCATCTGGTGTGAAGCACTGGATTTTGTGAGATGCAGATTGCACTATTGTTGTCGCAGAATATTGGGATTTCATTTGCTTCAACTCTGTAGTCCTTCAACTGCTGACGAAGCCATAGAATTTGAGAACAACAGCTTCCAGCGGCCATATATTCGGCTTCAGTCGTTGAAGTAGCTACACTCGTCTGCTTCTTCGAAAAACATGAGATCAGCTTGCTTCCCAAGAACTGACAAGTGCCCGAAGTTGATTTCCTATCAATTCGGCACCCTCCATAGTCAGCATCTGAGTATCCAGTGAGCTCCAAATTGTCCTCAGTTGGATACCACAGCCCCATGTTGACAGTGCCCTTCAAACATCGAAGAATTCTCTTGGCAGCTTCAAGATGGCTGTGCTTGGGATTGCTTTGGAAGCGAGCACATACTCCAACTGCAAAAACAATATCAGGCCTACTTGCAGTGAGATATAGAAGGGATCTGATCAAGGCTCGGTAGTCTGTAGCATCCACAGACTTCCCATCTATGTCTGGCTCCATCTTCCAGTTCGCGTTCATCGGGATCTTCACAGCTTTGGCATGCTGAACACCGAACTTGGCAAGCATATCTCTTGTATACTTAGCTTGATTGATGAAGATTCCATCATCCTGCTGCTTCACTTGAAGACCTAGAAAGCAGCTCATCAAGCCAATCATCGACATCTCATATTTGGTCTTCATAAGCTATCCAAACTTCTCGCTAAGCGACTGGTTTGGTGACCCAAATATGATGTCGTCCACATAGATCTGTACCCATAGCATATCATCTCCATGATTGATGGTGAATAGGGTTCGATCTATCTTTCCTTTGTGGAATCCACTATCCACTAGGAATTGAGAAAGGGTATCATACCAAGCTCTGGGAGCTTGCTTCAACCCATATAGGGCTTTCTTAAATCGATACACCTTATCTCCTTGCTCGAAACCCGGTGGCTGCTCCACATAGACTTTTTTCTTCAATTCACCGTTGAGGAACGCGCTCTTCACATCCATCTGATAGACTTTGAATTTCTTGGCCGCTGCATAGGCTAGAAATAGTCTGATCGCTTCAAGCCGTGCCACAGGAGCGAAGGTCTCATCAAAGTCGATTCCTTCCTCTTGGCAGTAGCCCTTAGCAACGAGTCGCGCCTTGTTCCTCACAACGTTGTGGTCCTCGTCCGTCTTGTTCTTGAACACCCACTAGGTGCCAATAACATGCTGGAATTTGGGACGATCCATGAGGTACCATACGTCGTTCCTGGTGAACTGATTCAGCTCTTCTTACATGGCGATCACCCAATTGGAATCAGTTAGGGCTTCCTCCACGCATGACGGCTCAATGTTTGAGAGAAAGCAACTGAACATGGCACTTTCTCCAAACACTTGACTTCTGGTCACTACACCCTTGGATGGATCTCCAATGATTTGACTTGGTGAGTGATCCTTGAGCCATGCACGTTTGGATCCGCCAGCTTCATCTTCATCTTCTTCCTGGTCGCTTGCTTCAGCATCTGAAGCGGCTGGATTGGGTACTTGGCCTGTACTCGCTTCAGGAATCTTGGGGGCAGCTTCATCTTTTCCTTGGACATTCTGCTCGCTTGAGTCCTTGACTTCTTCATCATCCTCAAGCATGTCCCAACTTAATGAATTGATGGGTTCCTCGCTTGACTTATTTTCCTTGGATTGAACTTGTTCCTGTGGAAGACTCAAAGAAGATTCATCAAATACGACATGGGGTGATTCCTCCACAATTAGGGTTTTACAATTGAATACCCTGTAAGCTTTGCTTGATGTAGAATATCCTAAGAATATTCCTTCATCAGCTTTGCTTTCAAAGGCTTTCAACTGTGACTTCCCATTATCATGGATGAAGACCCTACAACCAAAAATATGGAAATAAGATATGTTAGGAATTCTCCCTGTCCATATTTCATATGGTGTTTTGTCGTGCTGTTTGCAGAGAAGCGTCCGGTTCTGCGTGTAGCATGCCGTGTTGGCAGCTTCAGCCCAATACTTCATTGGAAGCTTCGAGTCAGCAATCATGGTTCGAACGGCTTCTTTGATGACCCGATTTCTTCTTTCAGCAACTCCGTTCTGCTGAGGTGTACATGCTGAGGATATTTGATGTGCTATCCCATGCTCCGTGCAGTAAGCTTCAACGGTAGAGTTCAGGAACTATGTGCCTTTGTCGGAGCGAATGGTGACAATCGCTTGATTCTTCTCCACAGCCAATCGCTTGAGCAGTTGTGGTAGTTTGGTCAGTGTCTCCTTCTTACTGAAGAGAAATACAACCCAAGTGTAGCGAGAGAAGTCGTCGACTACAACTAGAGTGTATTTCCTTCCATTTACACTAACTGGAGTGACTGGACCAAACAGATCCATATGAAGCAGCTCGAGCACTCGCTTGGATGAAGCTTCTTCCAGACTGGCAAAGTGCTTCTTCGTCTGCTTCCCTCGTTGGCATGGTGAGCATGGATGATCTTTGATAAAGACTTCATTTGGTATGCCTTGCACCAAACCTTTTCGAGCTAAGCGATTGATTGCCTTGAAGTTGAGATGGTTCAAGCATCGGTGCCATAGCCATCCCATTTCTGTAGCGCTTCTTGCAACTAAGCACGTCTCCTCTTTGCAGCTTTCCCATTGTGCTATGTAGACGTTCCTTTGTCTAATTCCAGTGAGCACAATCTGGGACGTGAGCTTGCTCTTCACTATGCACTTGTTGGAAATAAATTCCACCTTGTATCCTTTATCACAGAATTGTGAAATGGATAACAAGTTGTGCTTAAGTCCTTCCACATAGGAGACTTCTTCTATTGTAAGCTTTACGACCTTCAGTGCGCCGTACCCTTTGGTGCATCCTCGAGAGTTATCACCAAAAGTAACGTGTGAACCCTTCTTCTCTATGTAGTCGTGAAGTAGAGCTCTCATGCCGGTCATGTGTCTTGAACATCCACTGTCCAAGTACCAGATTTGTTGACCCTCACTTGGCATGGGATCCACGGCGCTCACCTGCAATTAGACAGATTTTGGTACCCAAATCAATTTGGGTCCTTGCAGGTTAGTTCCCTTAGGTACCCACACTTGCTTCACTTTCTTTTGAAAGGTAGCTTGTGCTTTGGGTTTCTCGACCTTTGAAAACTGAGTTCTGCCTTGAAGCAGCTTCACACGTGCAGCAGTGTGTGCAAGAGGGGTAGCGGCTCGCTTGAGGCTTACCTATGCTCTTACCCGCTTGCTTGTATCCTCAAGCGACTCGCATCGGATTAGCTACAGGCTTAGAGACTGACGTAGGGTTTACAGTCTTTCGAAGCGGCTCGCTAGGTTTTCTCAAAGCGGTCCAACTAGGGTTTTGACCCTGACTCGCTTGAGAAACCTTGGAAGTTTGAAGCGGCCTTCTTGGTGCTTCAAGTTCTTCCCCCTCAGCGTTAGTCCGGTTGGACCATCTCCAGTCCGGATAACGTGACACATAGACATTACTCCATTTCTTGAAAGGGAGATCCTTTGTCTCTGGTGTCTTGGTCTGAGACTTAGAAGCTACAACTGTTTTCCCTTTACCTTTGGATTGGTAAGATTTAGCATTGTTAGTGCTAGGGGCAGTTGGTCTTTGCTTCCCCTTAGATTCTGCCCTTGAAGATATAGACATCTTCATTCGCTTCTTCTTAGGGTTCTCAGCCATTTGGCCTTTATCTTTGTTGGTGGTCGCTTTGGAGGCAGTGGGCACATCCAAAGTGACTGATGGTGTTGTGATTGAAGCACCAACAAAGACAGTCGGCTTGGAAGGTCCACCCTCATATCCGAGTCCTCCCTTTCTACCAAAAGGTAGAAGTGAGCTCTCTAGTGCCTGCCTAGCGTATGAAGCTTTGTTCAAGTTGGCAACTAGAGCGGATTGAGTTTCATACCTTCCTTCCAAGCTTTGATGTCTAGCGAAGAGATCCTCGAACTTACTAGTCATAGCTCTTAAGTTAAGTTTGACTTGGTCAAGCTCAGTGGCTAGCTTTCGGTTCTCCTTCTCGCTTTGTGACAAAGCTTGTTTCAACACTTCATGGTCGCTTGACAGTTTGATGTGCTTGTCAAGCAACTCACTCCATGTCGAGGAATTCGCTTCCTCCTGATGAGTGTGTGCGAGTGTAATTGAACTTGGTGAGGGATAGATGAATACCTCTCCAGTTTCCTCGTCGGTGAGCGCCATGAGTCCAAGATCCTCTCCCTCACTTGAGTTAGGATCTGTAAATGCGTCGGAGTCGCTTGATGGATCTTCAGTTGAAGCGACCGGCATTTCACTCGCTACAAGCGCTCGCCTCGGAGCATCCCTCTTTGCTCTCAGTTCCTCTCGCTCTTTTGCACTCAGCTTCGGGCAATCAGATTTGTAGTGACCCATCTTGTGGCAATGGTAGCATTCCACTTCCATCATGTCCCTTGAGATCGGCTTGGTCGTCTCTTCTCTTTTCCCTTTTCCTTCTCGAGCATCAGTGCTCCTTCCCTTGTACTGCTTGTAGAATCTTTTGTATTTGCCCACTCGAGAGTTCATTTTGTTGAAGTTCTTGGATAGGAACGCAACATGTTCTTCGAGCTCTTCCCTCGTCATCTTGGCTAGCGACTGGTCGCTTGGCCCTTCAGCAGCTTTGAAAGCTACACCTTTTGACGTCATGGGAGCTTCATTCTCATCGTCGAGGTTCATTCGATTCAGATCGAATTCGTGAGCTTTGAGTTCGGAGAACAAAATCTCCGGTGTGAGCTTTGATAGATCCTTGGTAGCTAGGTACAGCTCCTTCATTGTTTGCCACTTCCTTGTGAGAGCACGAACGATCTTCAGGTTCACTTCCTTGTCTGTGAGTTCCTTCCCAAGTGAGTTGAGAGTTGCAGTGATGTTGGTAACTTTCAGCTCGAAGGCATCGATGGACTCTCCTGGCTTCATCACTAGGCTTTCAAACTCCCGCATCTGAACGGCAAGCTTGTTTTCTTTGATTTTGTCTGTGCCTTGAGAAATGAGGGCTAGGGTTTCCCACATTTCTTTCGCCGTTGCGCACTTCCTTATCCGTGGTAGATAGGCGTCCGACATGGTGCTCTGCATCGTGTGGCGTGCGATCTTTTCGAGGTTGGCGACTTTGAAGTCATTTGGAGTGTACTCATCCTTGTCCTTCTCTACGTACCGTTGTCGAACATAGGCAGCCCGACCTTCGGCAGCTGGGACGTTCTCAGAGACAGCTTTCCTGATTTCGATTGGTCCACCTTCGATGACCTCCCACATCCGGTCATGGATGGAGCATAGGAAGCTCTCAACGCGAAAGCTCCAGATCTCATAGCCTTCAATGGAAAACTGTGGAAGACTCAAAGCATTGTATGTAGACATGGCAAACAGTCAATAGTAGATGCAGTATGCGTGGGTGAGGTTTTGATGCACTTAGAAAGATAGGATCCGGTTCAGTGAGACAACGTGAAGCGAGTGGGGACTCGCTTCGGATATGCAAAGCAGAGGCTCGAAAGAACGGCTGCTCTGATACCACTTGTTGGCCCCGGTTTGTTATAGGAAAAATACGTAGAGGGGGGGTGAATACGTATTTTGAAGTTTTTCAACTTCGAATCCTTAACTCAGAGTATGAAGTAAAGTGCTCTTTTGAAATACTAAGACCTAGCCGAGAGCTAGATCTAAAGTAATCACGTTTCTCTTGACCTAAGCTTAGAGCTTGATCAAGAGTGAGACTTTACTCTTTAATGCGGAATTCGGTGAGCTAACTCTTTCCTAAGTATTTAAAATTTCCAAGTTATGTTTGTTTAGATGCACGTGCAATGGATAATCAAACAAGGAAATAATAGTTTAGGGTTAGAGAGATACGACACGAGATTTATAGTGGTTCGGAGATAAAGCTCCTACGTCCACTTGTTGCACTCGGCAACTGTTCTCTTCACTCAAGAACTTGAAGATTACGGGCTCTTCAAAAGCCTAGTCGAGATTGAGCTTCACTCGCTTAGATCTGACAGATGCTGGGTGATTCCGGGTTCACACCAAAAACCTAAACTGGACAGGAAGCTTCACTCGCTTCAGTCCGACGACAGGGAGATTGCAGGCTCTCCTTACAGCCTAGCTTCGATCGAGCTTTACACGAACGATGTAAGTGCAAGCTTGGATCTAGACTCTATGATCGAGGCTTCTACGATCGATGAAAGTAGGGCCTTGGATCGAAACAACCTAACGACGACGAACTCAAAAACCTAACGAACAGACTTGGGTTAGGGTTTTTGGTTTACGACGACACACTATGAAGAACTCTTTACAGTAGATGCAAAGATGGCTAGAGTTCTTCTTCTAAGCTTGGATATGGAATGGGCTTAGACTCTAAGTGTGAAGGTTGCGAAGACGAGTTCCGATGAGACTGGAACTCGGAGAACACTTGGAAACAAAGACTCGAAGATTTCTCTAAGGCTGAGAGTGTTTGTTTGCAGTAGGCGCTCGAATGCTCAGGAAGTGTTCTACTTCTCTTCGTCTTCATCCTTCACTATTTATAGGCGGAGGGATGCCGAGATCCGTTGCTTGGTTGGTGGCTTTGCCCTCCTCCTCTCGACAGTACTTGCACATGCTGGCTACTTTTGAAGACGCGCAGTTTTGGCTCTTTGCCGGAAATAGCTAAGATCCAAACTTAACAATAACTGGAGCGAGCCAGTACTGTTGCGACGCCCTTGTCGGCCTGGCAGTCAACTCCGCTGCTCCTCTCCGCAATCGACACGTGGAGATCTCGTAATTAATGCGACGATCTTCAGTTTGACTGGAGTTCAAAATCGGAGCGGGAATTGTGCTGTCGCTTTCTGGTAGGTAGTGGCTCGCTTCGCTTTGAAGTTTTAGCGTCCGCTTCAAATCGAGTCGCTTCAGGTCATACTTGAAGCGTCTACATTGGAAAACAAAGTTTCCGAGTATTGCTTAAGTAAATTTTGACTCGCTTTGACTTTCGCTGTAGCGCTCGCTTTGCCTTTACACTGTAGCGCTCGCTTCGCTTTGCTTTGGCAGACTCGCTTTGAATCTATTGTAGCGCTCGCTACGCTTCGCTTTGCTTCGGCACGCTTCACTTCGGCTCGCTAGACTCGCTTTGCTTGGAAAACACACTCAAGCGAGTGGCCTTCACTTGAATTTCCTACGGTCTAAAATCTAAGCAAAATAAAGCCATCCTAACAGAGTAGGCTTAGAAAAAATTTCTAACCTATTATCTATATCAAAAATGGGTCGCTTGGGAACAGAACGCTTTGGGGGTTTTGGGATCAAATCAAAATAACTATTTGACTCGCTACGAAGTGTCCCATAGTAGTTCCCCCTTAACACTTTGTTCTTAAAAATTCCCAACATTTGACAAGAAAAAGACCGAGTTGGAGGGAAAACTCGAGACTGAAGGGAAGCATGTAGAGGAGAAGGAGAAGAGAGTAGAAGAGCTCAAGCAGTCGCTTGAGGCTGAGAGGAACAGATTAAGAGACATCAATTCTAAACTTGTAGCAGTTGAAGAGGAGAAGAAGAAAGTCTCTGATTATCTTGAGAAGATGAGGAATGTAGTAGATGAGAAGAATGGAGAGTTGATCAAACTTGGGAGCGAGCTAACAAGGACCAAGCTCCAACTCGACGTGCTTGAGAAAGAAACTGAGTTACTAAAACTCAAGCGTGCGGAAGAATTAAGCGAGTTGGAGAGCAGACGTAGAGTTGCCCAAGATATTGATCTGAAGCAGGCAGAGCTAGCTATCAAGCTTGATGAGACACAGAAAATGGCAGGAGATTTTGCCGTCAAAATAGCTGCTGCATCTCAGATCAACGTGATGCTCAACAAACGGGAATCTAACCTCGCTACTCAACGGGCCGAGCTTGAAGCGACCCAGTCTCATTTTGATTTGGTTTTGCAGGAGGAGCGCAGGAAAATTTGGGCTGAGATCGAAGCGGAGCTAGACGCTCGCTTCAAGGCTGTTGAGCCCCTGGAAAAGTTAATGGCCTCTGTGAAGGTGAGAGAGGAGCAGTGCCAATATCTACTCGAAGAAATCTCGGAAAAGACGGCGGAGTTGGTGCTTTCCCAAGAGCACACCTTTGCGAAGCGAGCAGAGGGGATGCTCCACGCCGTCTACAATGAATTCTCCTCACTCCGCAAGGCCATCACCGTTCCCTCTGGAAGTCTTGATGATACCAAAAAGGGTGAAAGGTTAGTAGAAGAAGGGAGAGGAGCGGTTGAAGGGGGAAGTGGAGTTCAGAAGGAGGAGGAAGAGATAGATGATGAGGCGCGGACGGAGCTGGCGCGCAAAAAAGGGAAGGAGGTAGTAATCTATGAAGAGAAGCGCAAGCCGCTAGCCGGGAAATTGCTGGCTTCTTCTCTTGCAGCCCAATCTGTATCTGCTGCTCATACTCAACAACAAATTGCGGAGGACGAAGCTCTCGCCTTAGCATTACAGCAGGAATTCAACCTTCGCAGTGAATGGGTGACCAAAATTCCTCAAGTGAAGCCACTTCAAGCTGTGTCTTCCCAAGCAGGCGCTACAAGTTCTTCAATTCAAGCGCCCGCTTCAACACTGGCTCTCGCTTCCAGCACTGTTGCCGCCGCTCCAGCCGCCAAAAAGATCATTTCTTCTGCTCCTGCTAAGAAGAAGAAGGATATGCCTCCACCACCTTCGGCGCCAAAGACACAATTGAAGCGTGCTGCACCCGATAGTAGAGAATTGGATCCCGCGGCCAAGCGCCAGAAGATCCAACAATCTCTAACTACTAGAGCTTCGCGCCAATCACTTAGAAGGAAGGAGGAAGAGGAGATGAGGAAAAGGTCTGAGAAGGAGAAGAGGCTCCGAGCTGCTAGAATTAAGAAGGTCGAAGAGAGAGCAGCGGAGCACTGGGAGGAAGTGAAGGTGATTCAATCTGCACTGGTCAGAAGTGTTTTCATCCCGTTCACCCCGGAAGAGTCCAAAGCATGCGAGATACAGAGGGATATTGATACATGCAGGGTCACCATCAAAGAAATGATTGACTCCGGACGCTACACCGAGGATGAATACGATATCATTCGAAAAGCCGTCAACCACAAGACTCCCGAAGTTCAACACTGCTATGAGTGATAGCTTCCATCGTATGATGAAGGAGTTGACTGAGAGGGCGGAAGGAGAGCTTGAGAGGAGGAGAGTGATGGATTTGTATACTAGAAAGCAGGCCTTTTAGCTTGTATGCATGTGTTGTCCATAGCCACTAACAATCTTCTATCTGATTAAGTATGAATTGTTATCTATGCATCAAACATCTATCCATTATCTCAAAGTTGTAGGCTTTATGGTGTGTTGTAGATCACAGAAGACCATAGTTGCCGGTTCCTCACGAAATATAAAAGGGTATCACAGTTGAGACAGTTCTGGATATAACTGTCGGTCTAGGCTGTAGTATAGGCTGCATAAGTAGCTTATCTTGGCTTCTTGTCTATACTAGTACGTGCGTGTACTGATAGGATCACGGTGAGGTGTATTCTTCTATTCTGACCGAATGTAGAAAGAATCAAGACCTCGGTGACTTAAGATGAACCTTAACTCTAGTTGAGTCCTATGGGTGTATAGTTGTAGTCTGCTTCTTTGATTTACCGTGGGTGAGAGTTCAGAGTATCTGCAACTCAATATGCTCCGTATCTTGGGAAGCAACTACAACTAGTACGACTCTTAGTGCAACTGCAACAGAGCACCATATCCTGGTATAACAGTTTGATCACATCCCCTGAGGAATTCATTAAGGATTATCATACCAAACCCTGCAAGTGGATTAAATTCCGGTATGATGAATAAGGAATGAATGGTACTACTCAGGAATAAAGAAGTTGAATAACACGAGCAGTCAGAAGCTCTAAGTTAATCAACGGATGTGGGATATCTTAAATATGGGGGTCGCTAAGTCTAATACTAGCCCTGAACTCAACAGGGGTAAAACAGGTAATTCAGTACTATTACTCTAGTGGAATGTTTTAGTACT
Source organism: Thymus mandschuricus (assembly GCA_029379335.1). Lineage (NCBI taxonomy): Eukaryota > Viridiplantae > Streptophyta > Magnoliopsida > Lamiales > Lamiaceae > Thymus > Thymus mandschuricus. The sequence continues at coordinate 23,929,543 of CM057079.1, forward strand.
TATGGACTAAATTATACTCTAGGCTGAGTATGGAGAATTTAGCCATTGGGAGGCCTCGGTTTTACCAGCTAGTAGATCCCTGATCTGGCCCAAAAAGCTCAACAGGCCACAGTATAAGGAATAAGTGGGCCACCACTCAGTTGGGCCCAGTGTGGGCGCCAACTATGCTAATGGACGCCTAGTCCATGTGTTGCAGGCCTGGCCTGCAACTTAAGCCCAAGTCTCACTTGGTCTCCTCTATATATACCCCCTCAAGGTCTTGTTCAGACCTAACAGTCAGAATATACGAGTGCACTTAAATATTCTGAACAAGAAAGGGAGGCTAGGGTTAGAGAGAGAGAGACACGCGGCCGGGCAGTAGCAGTTCGGTGGGGATCCCGTTTTCCGTGGCTGATTCCGAAGTTCATTGTCCATCCAACGTCAGAATCGAGCAGGGATACAGATCAGAAGATCTATTCGCGAGTTCTCTACTTCTTCAGGTAATCGATCTATAGCCCCCTATGATTCCGCATTTAATTCATAGGAGCATGATAGGATTATATCGATAGTTAGATATCCGAAATAGATCCTCGGGCGAACCGATCTTCACCGATCAGATATGGTTCCTTCAGTTGGTATCAGACCCAAGGATCAGATTTTCGGCTCTATCTGAGTAATTATCGATTATCATGCATGTTAGATCGATTAGGATGTCGCTTTTCGTGGTGTTTGTCGTTTTTCGGGCCGATTTGGCATATTTATGTAATTTTGATCGCGAGATAATAAGGTGCGATCTAGATTAGGCATAGATAGTTAGTTTTTCGTTATGTAATTGCTGCATCGAGACGAGGAACGCAAAGAACGAAGGAGACGAGCACCAGCTGGGCACCGTCGCACGGGGCGACGCGTGAATCACACGCACCACCGCACGCGCGTGCGAGTCGCCCAACGGGGCTACCTTCTTCTTCTCCGGTGATCGACGTGGCTCCAGCAGGCTACTGGAGCCTGCACGTCGTCGGAGAGAGGCGGAGCAGGCCGGGAGCGACGGCGGTAGCGCGCGACGATGAGAACGGCGCTGCGGCGGAACCCTAATAAGGGCTCAATGCCGCAGCAGACGCCGTGGACTGCATGAGGGCCACCGACGACGACCACGGAGTCCGGCAACGGACTCAACGTGGCCGCAAGCGTCGTTGGCAGCAGCAGCCGTCGGGAGGCAGCGTCGGAGGAGCAGCAGCCGCGGCGGAACCCTCCAATGGTTTCTGCTGCGATTTGCAGCGGCAGCTGGCGATGGCGACGGCGACGGGGAGGGTCCAGCAGCACGGCGGAGGCACGGAGACATCAGCCAGCAGCAGTGGTGGCCGCGGCGGACGTCGCCGGCGGCTGGAATGGCGGCAGCAGGCGGAAACAGCGGCGGCGGAACCCTATCAAGGGCTCGACGCCGCGGGGTGTTCTCCAGATGCCGGCCAGCCGTGTCACCGGTGGAGGACGACGCCAGGGACGGCAGCGGCACCAGGGAGGCGGAGGCGGCCGGCGGCAGGCCTCACGCCGTCGGCTGCGGCGCGGGCAGCCTTGCGCGCCCGTGCCCTAGCCCGCGAGCGGGCCTAGGGTTTCCAACCTGGCCCATTCGCGTTACGGGCTGCCTCCTGCGTTCGGGCTCGGGCCCAGTCACGAACTCGGGCCATTTCAGGTCCGGTTTCGGGTTGTGGGCCCATGAGAGTGAAACGAGCGCGGTTTGGGCTTATTCGAGAGAATTGGGCCATGTGGTGTGGGCCCAATCTCGGTTAGAAAAGCCCAATGGCAATGGAAATTAGATAATAAATTATTTTAAATAATTTATTTATTTTCGGGGAGAAACGGGAGATCAAGACGGAGGACTTATTCAAGACCGAAGCCTGTTTCGGATTTAATTTCTATTTTGTAATAGATTAGACGGGTCGTCACACCACGAAAAGCGAGTTTTATTTTTGTTTTTATCTCGTTTTTCTTAAGCATGCTATGGATGCAATTTAAATTATTATAGCATGTCTTGCCTGTCGAGGTGTATTAAATTGCTCTTAGTCGAGCATGTTTTAGGATTGTCAATATAAGCATGTTTTAATTTTCTGCGAGCATGGTTTATTTGTTACGTTTAGAAAATTATGCTTAGGATTATGTGACAACGTGATCGAGCATGTCGACAACCTTTTGAAAGAAAAATACTAAGCGGATAAAAACATTTTTGGTATAGAAAATGTTAAGACCTCCACAACTGACCTTAAGGTGAAGTTTGGTGCGAGTGTGTAAACGTCCACACGAACGTGGCTTGCACATCGTATCAGACGAGTTCGCCAGACTTAGGGTTTCTTAACAAAAATTTTCTAACCAAAATGAGAAGTGGGAGCTTTTCTGAGTAAACGTCCACACTAACGTGGCTTGCTCGGAATAGTAACTACGGTTTTCTCTGGAGTTGGTTTTTGAACAAAGATAGCTTAAGGAAAATAGTGCTTTTTCCGAGTTAGGCTAAGATTGTGGTTAAAAGCTTAGATAGTTAGAATACAACTCCCCAACGGAGTCCCTTTTCTAATCTAATATGGTCTAGTAAGGTTCAACTATTAGCTCTATTTGCCATAAGGATAGGTTGGCAAGATAAGTAGAGTTAAAGATATGAGTATCTGGTCGAATAGTGGGAGCGTAAATGTCCACACGAACGTGGCTTGCGATCCGCATTGTTTGGGATGTTGAAGGTTTCGAAATTATTGGTTTATCAAAAGGTTACAATAATTTTCATTACGAATTGATGCATGATCTATTCTTACTTGTGTCTACGTGTTTATTGCTTTTTCAGATATGACTTTAGGCCCGTTGATAAATATTCTCACTTCGAGTCCCCTCACGGATTCCAACTACATGGAGTGGAGGAAGAATCTTGATGATGTCCTAGCTGCGGGCGAGTATACTGATATGCTCGCAACTTCTGCTCCTCCTTCCCTTACTGAGTCGGCATCGCAAGAAGAGAAAGAGGTTCATGGGGCTTGGCACAAGAAAAATGATGAGGCTATGAAAATAGTCTTGTCGTCTGTGTCAGATGGAATGCAGTATATGATTAGTCATATGGTGACTGCATCCAGCATGATAGAGACTCTGGAGTCCTTCTTAGTTGATGAAGTGGTGCCAAAAGCTGAACCAGTTGCAGAGTTTATTCAAGCTGTGAATAAAGCAACATGAGTTACTCTAACGCCGGAAGACGTTAGAAGAATGGTTCAGAATGCTAGGGGAGCGATGAAGGTGCCTCTCGGTGTAAAAGGGAAACCGAAGTTCAAGGGCAAGTGCTTCATATGCGGCGAGAAAGGACACTGGAAGGCTGACTGCCCTCTAAAGAAGAAGAATTCTGGTATGTCATTCACATATGTAACTGAAACATGCTTAGCTGCAAGTTCTACCCAGACTTGGGTAGTAGATACGGGAGCAACTGATCATGTATGTTACTCCTTGCAGGGGTTTCTGCAGACAAGGGAGCAGAGTGATGACGAGATTACCATCTCCATGGGCGATGCATCGAGAGTTGCAGCTGTCGCAGTTGGAGATATTCATTTATCGTTTGATAGTACTGTTTTGGTTTTGAGACACGTTTTATATGTGCCTGCTTTTAGGCGAAACTTGATTTCTGTTTCGAAACTATTTATTTATGGATATTCAGTTGTTTTTGATAGAGGTGTTTCTATCATGAAAGACAATGAAGTTATAGTTTCTGGCACATTGTCCCGGTCTCTCTATACCATTACTTGTCCTATGAATGATTCTTCTTCTTATAATGCTTCCTCATCATTGAATACTAAAAAGAGGAAGAATCCGTCTCAAACGAACCAAACTCTATTATGGCACTTACGATTGGGTCACATCAACCAAAAGAGGATTCAAAGGTTGATAAAAGAAGGTGTTTTGGATTTCCAAATAGAACCTTTATCGACATGTGAATAGTGTTTGGAAGGAAAGATGGTGACCAGACCTTTCAAGTCCATAGGATATTGAGCCCAAGAGCTCGTAGAGTTGGTTCATTCTGACTTGTGTGGACCGATGTCCGTTCAAGCTCGAGGAGGTTACGAGTATTTTGTCACGTTTATCGATGACTACTCGAGATACGGTTTCATCTACCTACTCCACAAGAAATCCGAGTGCTTTGACAAATTCAAGGAATTCAAAGCGGAAGTGGAGAAGAGGACGGGTAGAAGTATCAAGTCACTTCGCTCTGATAGAGGTGGCGAGTACCTCGGAACTGAGTTTCGAACTTTCTTGTCAGAAAATGGGATTTCATCTCAGTTAACTACGCCCAGTACTCCCCAACAGAACGGTGTAGCTGAGAGACGGAATCGTACTCTTTTAGACACAGTGAGATCGATGATGAGCTACGCATCCTTGCCAATTTCGTTCTGGGGATATGCCTTGGAAACAGCAGGTTATCTCCTCAATCTAGTACCTACAAAGTCAACAGTTAAAACTCCTTCTGAATTATGGACAGGGCGTAAGCCCAACTTGGGTCATATTCGGGTTTGGGGATGTCCAGCACACGTGCTGACTAAGCAGGCCGACAAATTGAGGTCTAAGACTGAGGTTAGGCTGTTTGTAGGATATCCAAAGGGAACAAAAGGAGGTTATTTCTATAGTCCCCAGGATCAGAAGGTCATTGTAAGCACCAATGCCCGATTCCTAGAGGAGGACTTTATTAGTAACCATCGGTCAAGGAGTGAAATAATGCTCGATGAGTTGCGAGCATCAGCAGTAGCCAGTATTCCAGAACAGCCGAGTGTACAAGAGGTTATACCACTAACTGCACCCTTATCCGATACTGTATCTCCACCATCGCTTCGTCGCAGTGGGAGGGTTGTTCGTCAACCAGACCGTTTCATGTTCGTGGGAGAATCCACTGAATTACTCTCGAGTATCGAACATGATGAGATCGACCCCTGGACTTACAAGGAAGAGATGGAGGACGAGGATGTAGATTCCTGGAAAGTTTCTATGGATTCGGAGATAGAATCCATAGTTAACATGGACGTGTACGACCATGCGGAGCTGCCGGATGGGGTAAAGCCCATCGGTTGCAAGTGGGTGTACAAGAGAAAGAGAGGACCTGACGGGAAGGTTTTAGCCTTCAAAGCTAGATTGGTGGCAAAAGGATTCACTCAGAGAGAGGGACTCGACTATGATGAGACATTTTCGCCAGTTGCCATGCTTAAGTCTGTCAGAATACTCTTGTCCATGGTGGCACATTTAGACCTAGAGGTTTGGCAAATGGACGTCAAGACTGCGTTCTTGAACGGGTACCTTGAAAAAGGTAGGGACATTTATATGCGCCAACCATAAGGTTATGTGAGAGATGGCCAGGAGCATCTCGTATGGAAGCTTAAGAAATCCTTATACCGACTTAAGCAAGCGTCCAGGTCCTGGAACATTCGTTTTGATGGAGTGATAAAATCCTTTGGATTTGTCCAGTGCATAAACGAAAGTTGTGTTTACAGGCTCAATTCGGACGGAAGCGTGGTATTCTTAGTACTGTACGTAGATGACATACTTCTCATTGGCAACAATGTGAACGTGTTATCAGGCGTAAAGGATTGGTTGTCTGAACAGTTTCAGATGAAAGACTTGGGAGAAGCAGGTTACATCCTAGGGATCAAAGTGATCAGAGATCGCCGTAAGAGGATGTTAGGCTTAAGCCAAGCTTCATATATAGATACTGTGATCGCCCGTTTCAGCATGCAAAATGCCAAGAAGGGTTTTCTTCCCTTCAGACATGGCATACCTCTATCTAAGGACATGTGTCCGAAGACACAAGAGGAGATAGAGGGCATAAAGACTATACCGTATGCTTCCGCGGTTGGGAGTCTCATGTATGCAATGCTGTGTACTAGACCAGATATCTGCTATGCGGTTGGCATGGTGGTAAGATATTAGTCTAACCCTGGTCAGGGACATTGGACGGCTGTTAAGCACATATTTAAGTATCTCAAGAGGGCAAGAGATCATGTGCTTGTTTATCAGTCCAATGAGATGATCCCGATAGGGTATACGGACTCAGACTTCCAGGCTAATCGAGATGAGAGGAAATCTACCTCAGGCTATGTGTTTACCTTGGGAGGTGGAGCTGTCACTTGGAAGAGTGTGAAGCAGAAGTCCATCGCAGACTCGACCATGGAGGCCGAATATGTGGCTGCTTGTGAGGCTGCTAAAGAGGCTGTGTGGCTCCTGAACTTCCTTAATGAGCTAGAACTAGTTCCCAGTTTGCCCAGAGGTATCACACTATATTGTTATAATGTTGGACCAGTTGCAAACTGCAAGGAACCTATGGCTCACAAGGCGAGCAAACACATAGAGAGAAAGTACCATCTCGTACGAGCAATCGTCGAAAGAGGAGAAGTAGAAGTGAAGAAAATCCCTTCAGCGGATAATCTGGCGGATCCGTTCACAAAGAGTTTACCAGTCAAGGTGTTCGACAAGCATGTCGAAGGGATGGGACTGGGGCGCCTCCCACACTAGTAAACTTTGAGTATAAGTGGGAGAAGATGTGTAATAGATGTTAGATTGTAGACACTTTGCCTATTTGTCACATGATATACTAAAAGTTTGCTTTAGTATAAGTGGGAGATTGATGGATTTGTATACTAGAAAGCAGGCCTTTTAGCTTGTATGCATGTGTTGTCCATAGCCACTAACAATCTTCTATCTGATTAAGTATGAATTGTTATCTATGCATCAAACATCTATCCATTATCTCAAAGTTGTAGGCTTTATGGTGTGTTGTAGATCACAGAAGACCATAGTTGCCGGTTCCTCACGAGATATAAAAGGGTATCACAGTTGAGACAGTTCTGGATATAACTGTCGGTCTAGGCTGTAGTATAGGCTACATAAGTAGCTTGTCTTGGCTACTTGTCTATACTAGTATGTGCGTGTACTGATAGGATCACGGTGAGGTGTATTCTTCTATTCTGACCGAATGTAGAAAGAATCAAGACCTCGGTGACTTAAGATGAACCTTAACTCTAGTTGAGTCCTAAGGGTGTATAGTTGTAGTCTGCTTCTTTGATTTACCATGGGTGAGAGTTCAGAGTATCTGCAACTCAATATGCTCCGTATCTTGGGAAGCAACTACAACTAGTACGACTCTTAGTGCAACTGCAACAGAGCACCATATCCTGGTAGAACAGTTTGATCACATCCCCTGAGGAATTCATTAAGGATTATCATACCAAACCCTGCAGGTGGATTAAATTCCGGTATGATGAATAAGGAATGAATGGTACTACTCAGGAATAAAGAAGTTGAATAATACGAGCAGTCAGAAGCTCAAAGTTAATCAACGGATGTGGGATATCTTAAATATGGGGGTCGCTAAGTCTAATACTAGCCCTGAACTCAATAGGGGTAAAACAGGTAATTCAGTACTATTACTCTAGTGGAATGTTTTAGTACTTATGGACTAAATTATACTCTGGGTTGAGTATGGAGAATTTAGCCATTGGGAGGCCTCGGTTTTACCAGCTAGTAGATCCCTGATCTGGCCCAAAAAGCTCAACAGGCCACAGTATAAGGAATAAGTGGGCCACCACTCAGTTGGGCCCAGTGTGGGGGGCAACTATGCTAATGGACGCCTAGTCCATGTGTTGCAGGCCTGGCCTGCAACTTAAGCCCAAGTCTCACTTGGTCTCCTCTATATATACCCCCTCAAGGTCTTGTTCAGACCTAACAGTCAGAATATATACGAGTGCACTTAAATATTCTGAACAAGAAAGGGAGGTTAGGGTTAGAGAGAGAGAGACACGCGGTCGGGCAGTAGCAGTTCAGTGGGAATCCCGTTTTCCGTGGCTGATTCCGAAGTTCATTGTCTATCCAACGTCAGAATCGAGCAGGGATACAGATCAGAAGATCTATTCGCGAGTTCTCTACTTCTTCAGGTAATCGATCTATAACCCCCTATGATTCCGCATTTAATTCATAGGAGCATGATAGGATTATTTCGATAGTTAGATATCCGGAATAGATCCTCGGGGGAACCGATCTTCACCGATCAGATATGGTTCCTTCAGAGAGCAGAGCACCCAGACGCGTGCGAAATTGAGAAGTTCATCTCCAATGATCTGTTGGAGGATTGGAGCGTCAGCAAAGAGAAAATCATTAAGGCCTACTACTTTTGTCAAGTAGTGCCTCTCCAAGACGATTGCTCTAGATTGGACGCTCTCAACAACTTCCTATGCTTTTACAATGAGGGGCTGCGCAGGAAAATCCTCACGCAGGCAGAGCTCTCGGAACCAAAACCCAAAGTCATCATTGTGCCAGCAATGAAGCAGTTTCCGATGCCGCTCTTGCCGAATTCAAGCGTTCCAGATCGGAGGTTGATTGAAGACGAAGTGGATGAAGCACTGATGATTGAAAGGAGTCACAGAGAAAGCAGACACAATATCAAGACAATGGAGGAGAAGGTTTTATCTGCCTATTTTAAGGAAGAGGAGGAGAAGGCTGCAGATGAACTTTAATTCCATATCTTGTGAACTGCTTGTTCATATATCTATCTTTATTTTTCTGTAAAATTGTGTCATTTACAAGGTTTGTGAATGATTTATCTTTATGCTACAAACTCACCATATTAACCGAAAAAAAATTAGGGAAAGGAACTTAAAAAAATGATGAGCAAATCTGCAAAGGAAGCAGTCGCTTGAAGTTCTTTTCACGGTTAAGTTTAGTTGGGTTTTGGCATCATCAAAAAGGGGGAAATTGTTGGGAATTGTTAAGGATAACATGTTAAGGGGGAACTCAAATGGGACACTTGAAAATAAATGTGTATGTTTTGATTTGATCCCAAAACCCCTAAATATCCTATTCCCAAGTGACCCTATTTGATGTAGAATAGGTTAGAATTTTTCTTAGCCTATACTGTTAGGATGGCTCTTTAATTTTGCTTTAGTCGCTTAGGTTTTAGACTGCAGGATTTCCAAGCGAAAGCCACTCGCTTGAGTGTGTTTTTCAAGTGAAGCGAGTCTAGCGAGCCGAAGCGAAGCGTGCCGAAGAATAGTGAAGCGAAGCGAGCGCTACAGTAGAAGCGAAGCGAGTCTACTAAAGCGAAGCGAAGCGAGCCTTACAGTAAAAGTCAAAACGGGTCAAAACTCACTTAAGTAATACTCGGAAATTTTATTTCCAAAGTATACGCTACAAGTATGACCCGAAGCGGCTCAGTTGAAACGGACGCTCCAAATCTAAAGTGAAGCGAGCCCCTACCTAACAGATTGCGACAGCTCAATTCCCGCTCCAAATTCTAACTCCAGTCAACTGAAGATCGTCGCATTAATTGCAAGATCTACACGTGTCGATAGGAGAGTGGAGCTACGGAGTTGACTGCCAGGCCGACAAGGGCGCCGCAACAGTACTGGATCGCTCCAATTACTGTTATAGTTGGAACTTAGCCATTTTCGGCAAAGTGACAAATCTGTGCGTCTGAAAAGCAGCAGGCCTGTGCAAGTACTGTCGAGAGGATGAGGGACAAAGCCACCAACCAAGCAACGGATCCTGGCCAACCCTCCACCTATAAGGTTGCGTTTGGTAGGGGAGATTAGGCCATGATAGTGATTACTAACCGGGTTTATCATCCGTTTGGTACGGGAGATACGGAAACTTGGGGGCCCGTGATTAATTTTGGGCCCGGGCTTGCTGCACTGTTTCGCACTGTTCCGCCTTAGTGTATGAAACCCACCAATTTGGCCCATTTGAGAAGCAGGCCTTGAACAGTGGCCCAGATTAGCAAGGGAAAATACGAAACTGCCCTCACCAATTTTAGGGTTTCATACAATTCAAAATTCATCGGGCTCATTTTTTCATCCTCCCGACTTCTCTCTCTCCCTCTCTCCCTCTTTCCATCCTCTCACCTTCCATGGCGGACACGAGCAGCGACGGCAAGAGATCCGGTTGCTCCATCCACGACGCGGACTCAACCCACGGCGCGGGTTCCTCCCACGGAGCCGGCACCTCGCACGGCGCGGGCTTCTCCCACGGAGCGGGCTCTTCCCACCACCGCGGCTCCTCCGACAGCGACGATTCTGGCCACGGCAAGGGTTCTCCACTGCTTAACTACAACGTTCCGGCTGTAAGTGTCTCTTCCTCTTTTCGATTATTGTTGAAATTAAGGGGCAAGCTAGGGTTTAAAATTGGGGGAAATGACGGCGGTTTAGGGTTTCGATTTTGGAACATTAGGGATAGTCATATTATTGAGGGCGATTTTGTCATGTTCTTACTTTGAATTTGCAAAAGCATTATTTCCTTTGAATTGGCAGAAGCATGAGAATATACAGGTTACGGGTTTGAATTGGATGGGAATCTATGGTTCGGATTGGGGATGTTGTAAGGGTTGGGGGTTAAGGTTAAGGGCTCGTTTGGTAGGTTTAGGGTTTGGGCTTTTCAGTTCACCCCGATTTGGAGTTAAATTTTACTCCACATATGTGTTACGTTGTGGATATGGCTCTGTATCTGAGTGTGTTAATGTTTTGTACAATGACTTTCATTATCTCTATTGACATGTTGTGCAAATCAGGGAAATTATGCATGAATTTGCTCTATTTGTGGAAATTGGAATCATTGGCAACAAAGGCAATATTGGTTGGGGTGAGAGGTTGAAGGAATTACATTGGCAACAAAGGCAATAGGGGTGGCAACAAAGGCAATTTTGGTTAGGTTATATGCCTATAGATTGTTGTTGTGGTTGTTGATTGAAAGTATAGTATTATTCCCTGAAATATGCTTGTTACAAAATAGCATAGCATTTCTCATTGTGCTTAGCTTATATTGAATTATACCTACTGCATTCAACTGAAATATGGTTGTTACAAATTAGCCTAGCATTTCTCAATCAACTTCAGTCAACATTGAGTGAAACTGGAATTGTTTATGAAATTTGATAATGGTTAGCTTCTATTTATACTGATGCTGTGCAGGGGCAGTTTAGTGTATAGTATTGAAAAGTGTTGTTATCTCTTTGTGAACTGTCTTTATGCTTTGAATTCTCATTCCCTATCTTTGTTCAATGAAATAAGCCATGGGATGATCAGACAACCACAAGTGAATCTGATACCGATTCTAGTAACACTGAGGATCATGATTCTGGTGAAAGAGCTCATAATCACAATTCTACGGAGAACATGTCTGGTGTCCTTCCCTGGTTTGAGATTGAGCTTGTCAAAACACACGTTGCTAGGAGATACAGATTGGTAATTCTCTACATTATATCTACATATTCTGAAATATTTGCACTGTATTTGTGATAATGTGATGTTTTGTTGCAGCTGATGCCCCGTGTTGCTATGAGGTTGCTGCCAACCGTTGATGTTAGTGTGACATTGCGCTATGGGGTGAAAGAATGGAAGGGCACTTACCACGGAAGCTACAAGCGTCCTGTGATAAGCAAGAACGTGTGGCAGCCGTTTGTTGAAGATAACCACCTTAAAGCCGGTGACATTTGCACGTTCGAGCTTGAGAAGCTCTGTGACAATTGCGGTGTATGGCTGAAGGTGTTGTTAGTGAAGGGCCCGTTCGATACCCCGGCAGAGAGGCGTGCGAGGGCCATGGCTGGCACCAGTGAAGATTTTGCGATCGTTATTGATTGAAAAGTTGATGTGGATTAAAACAAACAACCTTATTTATGTATATCCCCTCTCCTCCCTAATGCATGTTTTGAAATACTTTTATATCCCCTATTATTTTTGTTTTTTGGTTAAACTGAATAGGGTGATATTTTGATGATATGAATCTGATATTATCGTTGTATAATATATGCCTTGCTGAAGAAGAAGACAATGTATTTACTTTTATTAAGTCCATTGTGCATTTTTAAGTCGCATTGTATAAAATCAAATGGAGCATTTGTTTAATAATTCTCAAATAATTTTTTTCTTAATAAATACCAACTAGAACAGCACTTTGCTTTGGACAGAAAACACAACTCTTGGTTGAAACACTTTCAAGGCAAAAATTTTGGGTGCTAAAGTTGCTAAACCTAAAACACGTTTTTTAATAAATGAAAGGCAACCACCTCAAATTTACACACTTCACCTCATTTACACAGTCTTCATGAGCAGCTGCTGGAATCGAGCTTGGAGAGGAGAGCCAAATAATTCGTTGCCGATTACGAAGCTCGGACGGCGGAATTTACATCCACATTCGATTGCCCGGCACCGGAACTCTTTGTGCAAGGTAATTTCTTGGATCTTTGAGTCAGACTACGGTGCGAGCTTAGGGCTACATTATGATTCTCCTAATTTGCTGTAGATTCGCATTAATAATTTGTGAAGTTGAACTGGAAGACAACTATATTTGAAACGCACATGCAGTTTCTATAGGGGGGGCGTAGATTCCATGCCTTATTTTGTTGGCCGCTTTTAATTTGTTGTTGCAATTTGAATGTGTGCTTTTAATTTGTTGTTGCCATTTGAATTTGTTGATAAACAGCATCGTAATGGCCGCTCTAGGAGTCGATAGCGTGATTGTTTTTTAAATTATGGAAGAGATTGTGAGAGTTCACATTCGAAATGTGGTAGTGATTGCAAACATAATTAGGCGCCGTCGAGCTAGATTACGTAGATTGCGTGCAACTGCCAATCGTTCATACTCTATGCTAGGTAGAATCCCAACCCAAGTCCAACACATGAACAGGTTGGTAAGGACACATAATGCCGAGTGTCTAGCTAACCTACGTGTTGATCGGAATACCTTTGGGAGATTGTGTGGCTTACTAAGAGGGATTGGAGGGTTGAAAGATTACAAGTACGTTGGTGTGGAAGAGCAGGTAGCATTGTTTTTAGGGGTTCTAGCTCATCATAAGAAAAACAGAGTGGTAGGATTTGATTTCCAAAGGTCTGGTGAAACCGTATCAAAGTATGTCCACACGGTACTGACGGCCATTCTCAAACTCCACGGCCTTTTGCTTGTTAAACCGGAGCCCATCACTGAAGACTGCACTGATTCTCGTTGGAAATGGTTTAAGGTATCTTGTTCATTCACAGTTTGGCTATTATATTGTTAAATATGCGATATATGCTTTTGATCCTCCTATATAACAATCTCTTACAATTTGCAGGGCTGCTTGGGGGCATTGGATGGAACCTACATCAATGTTAGGGTTCCTATTGCTGATAAACCAAGGTTCAGAACAAGGAAGGGACAAATTTCCACAAACACTTTGGCTGTTTGTGATCGGAATTTAAAATTTTTGTACGTACTGCCGGGATGGGAAGGATCCGCCGGGGACTCGAGAGTATTACGTGATGCATTGAGTAGGACTCACGGCCTGAAGATCCCAGCAGGTTAGGAGTTTATATTTTTTATTCAATATGTCTCACTTTTGGTTTAGGTTAACACCAACAACAATTGCTTATGTATGTTATCTGTTGCATAACTTAGATTCCTACTACCTTTGTGACAACGGCTATGCGAACAGCGAGGGTTTCATGACTCCATACAAAGGCGTTCACTATCATCTCAAAGAATGGGGCCCAAACGCGGATGTTCCTCAAAACCCAAAGGAAATATACAATATGAGGCATACCAAGGCAAGGAATGTGATTGAGCGTGCATTCGGTGTAATGAAGATGAGGTGGGGGATTCTGCGGAGTGCATCATACTATCCTATCAAGGTTCAAATAAGGATAATCATGGCATGTTTCTTGCTGCACAACTTTATTCGTAATGAGTTTGGCGACGATCCATTCGTAGAGGAGTTGGGGGACTATGAGGACAATGATGATGATGAGGAGCCAATACATTACGTTGGGGGAATCGAATCAACTCCGGAATGGAATGAGAAGCGCGAAGCTATTGCAAACGCGATGTGGGCAGGGGCAGCTTAGCCGAAATTCTAGTGGGGGGATTGAACATTGAATGCAAAACTAAACTACTTTTCTTTGCTTTTGTGTGTGAACTACTGTTTTTAAATTTATGTCATGTAATTGAATGTGCTGCTCGAACTGAATCTTTGAATTTAGTGACTTGAGTTGAGTAATGCATATTTATGTTGACTAATATGTTGTGCATATGAATTGTAGATTGGATAATGGACAAGTACCGTGAAATAGCCCCTCAATGCGCCTGTAAGAACGGAAAGATGCAAGTGAAAGTTGCATCGAGGAAAGCTGCAAATCCGGGGCGTCTTTACTATATTTGTCCGAACAACGAAGATCACTATAACCGTTTCATTTGGTGCGATGAATATCAGAATCGATCTAGGAGCTACACTCAAATTCCAAACCAAATTACTAGAAGGGAGGCTCAACCTCAAGACTCAAACAATGTCGCATCTCGTGTGACGATGGATCAAGCTTCAAGCCACGGCACGGCCGACACTCCACGCCCCCAGCTGTACAGGGTAGTCGAGGTGTACGTTGCGATTTGTTTCATGGCAACAGTGTTAGTTTTGTTTGGTGTGATCATAGGAATCCTTCTAATGAAGTAACTATTGTACTAGTCGAATCCGATTCCCTAGACTCGACTTTCACGTGAACTACGGGCAATTATGTTGAAGCTTTTGTACTAATTAATATGACAACATTGTTTTTTGGTAGCTTGTGCTTGTCTTGGTGTTACTTGTTTTACTTTAGTTGAGCATATATTCCAATGTCCTCATTTTTTTATCTTAGTATAAAGAATTGAACCCTATTCATGCCATTTACAGCACCATGGCTCTCAACTTCCTCCCACAAGAAGATTTCTTCTATAAGGGGAAATGGGATGAAGGAAATGTCGATTTCCTAGTACAATTCATCGTCAAAGATCTAGCCCGACACCCTGAAGAAAGAAGAGCTTGCATTCCGACAGGGACTTTACATCGTGGGTGGAGTGCTCTTAACGAAAAGTTCGGGTTGCATTTTTCGTGGGATGAAATTTGTGAGCAATTTAACTTGTTGAAGGATCGATACAACACATTCACTGAAATCCTTCGAAATCCCGATGTGTGTTGGGTAGATGAGCTATGTCATGTGCACGCAACCGACGAAGTATGGCGCCGTATTTGCGAGGTAATTCTCTACATTTTTCGAAGGCCTAACGCCTCAATTATTTGAAGATCATATGACAAGCAAAAAATTAACGCTTTTTTTTTTTTTTTTTTTTTAAGCGCAACAACCTTGCTCAAGCATATTATTGTGTGGGTGATGCCAATTATGATGAACTATGTATTATATTCAATAATATAAGCGTGAACGGGAGTTCGGGCCAACATCACTCCGGCGGAAGCGCGAGCGAAGAAGGAGGGGATTTTAATACTCATCGTACCACAAAGAATCCGCGAAGACAGCTTTTTAAGCCTTCGATTCCCATCGAGCTTGGCATCACAAATAAACGGTCCGCTCGAAGACCATAGCTTCATGGCGTGTGAGGGCCGAGAGGTTCGCTATGAAGTAACTTTGGTTCATGTTTGTTTTTAAGTAATTTTGGTTCATGTTGTGTTGTAGTTGAATCTTAAAAGTTGGATATATCGCTTTGCATCAATATAACTAAAATCTAAACTATAGACATATAATTCATTAACTTGCACTAGTCGAATATATCACTAGATGAAACTACAATAATTACAACCAAAATATATCCAAAAAAGGAGAGTTCATAATCTCCAAGGCAGAAGGAGGAAGAGCGGAGCCATCAAAAGAACCTATTGTTTTGTACCCAGAGTTTTAACCACAAACCATATCAACAAAAAAAAAAACAGCAGCCATCCATCAACATCTTCGCTTCGTGCAGCTTAGCAAAAAAATGCCTTCAATCCGCCTTCTTCGATAGAGGAACCATGCTACGCACCTTTCCCCATTAGCAAACGATGCACATATCCGGCACGAGCTAGGATTGGGAGGCCGGAGAAGAACTCGAGCATCGGAGGATCAGCAATGAGGATGTCAGAAACGTCGAACTTCTCCTCCATCCCAAGATGAGGGATATCCTCTAGCATCAACCATATCTCAGTCCGTTTGTTCCCAAGATCGGACTGATATCCAATGCGATGAGCAATGGAATCGAGGCTGAGTTTTGTGTCCGAATGCATCTTCCCTAAGATGTCGCAGAGGTTTTGATCTGTCTCATCAACCAGCTTCCTTTTCTTGTGAGCGCGGGAACTTCCAGCTTCAAACCTTGTGGAATTAGCAGTGCTTTGATCTGTCTCATCGTGCTCGACAGTGGCAGTCCGGGCAGGTGAGTTTGGGTGGAATGGAGGAGGCTGTGCAGCCATGGGGTGCTGCTCCTCGTTTAGAAGTTGATTGACAGCATCGATTACGTCCTCAGCCGCCTCTCCAGTGGCCCTATCCTTCCCAAAAGCTTCGGCCCAGCGATCGTAGTACCGCCATGCCTTCCCTCGAATGTTCTTGGCATTTGCATCCACCTAAAACAAAACAATAGAAGATTCTCTATAAGTACAATATGCAAATAGAGTACAAATCATAGCATTACTTCATAATCTCCATCATATGCTATCTATTCCATCTGAACAAAAGCATTAAACCAAATATGCAATTTGAAAAAAACTAGAGGCTGCAAAACAGACATGCCTTTGTAGCATAGTGCAAAGATAGTACAACATCTTCCCATCAGTTCATCATATTCATCATATTATGGTTGTTTTATCCCACCTTCTCCTCAAGCTGTTGAGTTTTTAAACACATAATAAACACACAAACAAAGTGCACAAATAGTATTTGATTTTCTACTGTATCATGAGCTTTATACAATTTATATTCCACCACAAGATACATAGTAAAAAGCAAACAAGATTTCATCCAACCAATGTACTCAAGCTGTTAATTTTTTTAAATCCAAACACACAAACACAGTGCACAAAACTAGTTGATTTTCTACTATATCATGAGCTCCCTTATACAATTTATATTCCACCACAGCATACATAGCATTCTCAAACAAGATTTCATCCAACAGGGCACAAAGTGTAGGAAAATATCAACCTCGTCTTCCTCAAACCATAAAACAGAGCAAAAGAGTTCCAAATTTCGTTATCACCCTCGCATAATTATATTCCACAATCATATTACCACGTTATATAAACACCACCCTAAAACATTTGCATATAATACATCAGATTAGAGTAGAAGAGGAATTGAGATGGTACCCTACATTGCAAATCTGCTCCCACTGTTCGTTGTCAGCATCGACAGTGTGATCCCCATGGAGATTGAAGCCGACACCGCTACGGGCTAAGATTGAGGATAGGGAGTCGTAATTCTTCTTCCAGCCCGTCAGTTTGGACACAATGTGGGGGTTGGCTCGTATGTTTGCACTGGGAAAGTGGCCCCTCAACAACTCCTCGAGCTTGTTCACGTATGCAGCCCGGAAACCGTTGTCCGACTTCCATCCGGTGGCGACGAGCTCCTTTAAGCAATCCAGGAGTACCTCCTCTTCACGGAGACTCAAAGCACGTCGTAGCTTAGCCAATCTTTGCACTGCAACAAATACAATTTTGGTTAAACACAGTCGACACAAACATTGCGACGGAGCAACACCACAGTAGAACCCTAAACCATGAACACTATACCCTAAACTCGAGCCCTAATCACAGAAACCCTAAGCCCAAGGCCGGAGGAGAGTTGCAGAAATTCGACGGCGGGAGGAACAAACCTGGTTGAGCAGCCATGATTCCTCCGAATTGCGTCTGAAAATCTTGCCCGAATTGCTACGGTGATAGTCTTCCCTCCGACCTATCTCTCTCTCTCTCTCTATGTGCCAATCAAATGAAGAAATGGGGAATTAGCAGTGGGTTTTGTTCTCTGAAATTGGGGGAAATGAAATTGGGGGGAAAGAAATTGGGGGGAAATAATTTGGCCGCCATTTTTTTTCACAAAAAATCAAATGGGGCAAAACACAAAAAGACAAAAACTATCAAGGGTAATTTGGACAATTCACATATCAATTTTATGAAATATTCATTGTAACCAAACAATACTTCTTCTTCTCTTGGGTTATGAAACATACAAACCAAAGTACACATTACTTATGAAACTCATGTAGCTAAACTAGGTTTGAATCACGGGCCGGCTATCCCGCCCGGCCTACCAAACGAGCCCTAAATAGTGAAGGATGAAGACGGAGAAGAGTAGAACACTACTTGAGCATTCAGCGCATACAGCAAACAAACACTCCCAGCTTTCAGCAATCTTCGAGTCTTTGTTTAAGTGTTCTCCGAGCTTCAGCTCCATCGAAGCTCGTCTCTGCAACCTTCACACTTAGAAATCTAAGCCCAGTCCATATCCAAGCTTAGAGAAGAACTCTAGCCTTCTTTGCATACATTGTAAAGAGTTCTTCATTAGTGTGTTCGTCGAAAAAAAACAAACCAAAAACCCTAACCCTAAGTTCTGTCTGTTAGGTTTTGTGTTCGTCGAAAGGTTGTTTTCGATCCAAGACTCTACTTTCCTCGATAGTAGAAGTCTCGATCATAGAGTCTAGATCCAAGCTAGCACAGTCCTCGATTGTGTGAAGCTCGATCGAAGCTAGGATTGCGTGGAGAGCCTATAATCTCCCAGTTTGGGACTGAAGCGAGTGAAGCTTAGTCTAGTCTAGGTCTTAAGGAGAACCCGTAATCTCCCTGTCGTCGTCAGATCCAAGCAAGTGAAGCTCGATCTTGACCAGGTTTTTGAAGAACCCGTAATCTTCAAGATTCTTGAGTGAAGGAAATCAGTTGCCTTGTGCAACAAAGTGGACGTAGGTGTTTTACCACCAAACCACTATAAATATCTGTGTTGTATCTCTCTAAACCCTAATCTTTCATATTGTTTACTGTTTTGATTATACATTTTCACAAGCATCGTAATCAAACTTAATCTGTATTTTCAAATACTTAGGAAAGACTAGCTCACCAAATTCCGCATCTTGAGTAAAGCCTCACTCTTGATCAAACACTCGCTTAGGTCAAAAGATTTGCTAACACTATAGATCTAGCTCTCGGCTAGGTCTTAGTAGTTGAAGCGAGCGCTCTACTTGTCACTCTGAGATAAAGGAAAAGAAGTTGAAAAACTTCAAAACACGTATTCACCCCCCCCCCCCCCCCCCCCCCCCCCTCGTTCGTGTTTTTCCTCTATCAAACCGGGACCAACAAGTTGATATCGGTGTCGCAGCTGAACCTTGTTGATTATATCTATCGATACTTGATCTTTGTTGCGCTTGATTTAATTCCTATGAGACCGAGAGGAGATTAGAGTTTTATTAATTGACTGTCTAAACTGCCTTAGCCGGAGTCTTACATTATTTTCGTGCATCGCATCTAGGTTGGAATAAATTGGTTAATTGTGTTATTTGTTACTTGTGTAGATTTAGTTAGATATACTTCCCTAGAATCAACCTTATTTTCTTATATGATTTTATTATTTGATTTATTTGTTAGTATTTGTTTATTTAGTTGCCTTTTCTTTTTTTCTTTTTCTTTTTTTTTTTTACATTATTTATCTAGGATTTTAAAAAACCACATTCTTAATTTCTCTTTGCCTAAACTTTAGGATAATTCTAGAGTATGAGTACTTTGTGTGATTTCGGTATATCAATCTCTGTGGATACGATCTCGTACTTGTTTTATACTATACCTATTTTTGTGTGGTTGAAAATAGTGCGATCAAGTAGCTAAATGCTACAATCAAGCCTATGGGATTGATTTTGAGGAAGTGTTCTTACTTGTTGCAAAGCTATTATCAGTTAGATTTCTTATTGCACTATCAGCTTCTCATTCTTGGCATCATGTCAACAATGCATTCCTTCATGAATTTTTACATGAAGAGATTTACATGTTTCCTCCACAGTGTTATAAAAAGGCTAAGACTGGGGAGGTTTGTAAACTGGTGAAGAGCCTCAATGGACTTAAGCAGGCTGCAAGGGAATGGAACTTTGAGTTCAGCCATAAACTGCAATCTCAAGGTTTTGTCCCTTCTTCCAATGATCCTTGTCTATTCATTAGAGGGAATATATATGATTTCATTAGTCTGTTAGTGTATGTAGATGATGTACTCATAGCCAGTCCTAATCTCCATCTCATTCAAGAAATTAAGGATTACTTGCATTCAGTGTTTACTATTAAATCACTATTTTCTAGGGATGAAGATTGCAAGAGGTGATGTAGGGATTGCATTGAACCAGCGCAAGCATATTCTCAATTTGATCACCTCTACTAGTTTAATGTGATGCAAAGGTGCACCTACTCCACTTCCTCTAGGTATAAAACTAGTTCAATCCAAGGACTCTTTAATGGTGGATCCAGAACCATATAGGAGATTGGTGGGGAAGCTTCTTTATCTTAATCTTACTCGTCTTGATTTGTCCTACTCAGTCCAACAGTTGAGTCAATTTGTGAGCAGACCATACTTCACATTGGGATGTTGCATTACATATGGTTAGATATTTAAAGAATTATCCTTCTTTAGGGTTATTTTATGCATCTGATTCTGGTAGTAACCTTGTGGGATACAGTGATGCAGACTGGGGTTCATGTGTAGACAGTTGGAAATCTCTCACAGGATATTGTGTGTTTCTTGGATCCTCTTTGTTTTCCTGGTGTTGCAAGAAAGTTACAGTGTCGGTATCATCTGCTAAGGCTGAGTATAGGAGTCTAAGCACATCCACTAGAGAGCTTCAGTGGCTTCTATCTTTGCTCCGCAACTTTAGTTTTGATTCTGCTCTACACATTCCACTGCATGTGATAATCAAGTTGTCATTCACATTACTAATAATCATGTATTTCAAGAGAAAACCAAGCACCTAGATATTGATTGCCATCTTGTGCGTGAAAAGTTCAAATTTGGGTTGTTGACTCCAACTCATATTTCCTCTACTCTCCAACTAGCTGATCTCTTTACAAAGGCACTACCTGCATGGGGGGGGGGGGGGGGGGGTTGAAGACGTATGAAGATTCGAGGTA
This sequence comes from Thymus mandschuricus, assembly GCA_029379335.1. NCBI lineage: Eukaryota > Viridiplantae > Streptophyta > Magnoliopsida > Lamiales > Lamiaceae > Thymus > Thymus mandschuricus. The sequence goes on from CM057079.1 coordinate 23,950,427, forward strand.
GAAGAAGATCATGAGTTAAGAGAGTGAAGTGTTGCTGCAGTTGCAGCAACGTTATGGAGAAGAAGATGATGACTTGGCGTGTTTTAATAGAGTGTCAATCGTATTATAACACGTGTATTAGTAGCCATGTCATTAATCCAGTGTAATAGATTAGAATAAAACACAGTCGTTAGATTAGATAGCAATCTACGGCTCTCATTTGTTCACGTGTAATCTCAAGATTGGGGACTCGTTTCTCAGTCTATAAATAGCAACTTTCAGCTTTCAGCTGAAAGTTGATGTACTGTTTTATTGAAATCGAATACAAATTGTGAGTTGAGTTTTACAGTTTGTTTCTTCATTTTATTTCATAGCTTGTTGCTTAAGCTACTACATAAATGGTTTAGGGTTTCTTCAGAAACCACTCCCTGCCGACCGACGTAAACTGTCTCTATCGTGGTGGCTTTTTCGACAAGTTTTTTCTGGCAAGTAGGCCCCAATTTTTATTTTTCACTAACCATTTGTGTCTTCTGTATTTCCTCTTCGGAGTCACCCTTGAGTTTTCTTCTTCGGTGGTGGCGGCAGCTACCTATGCAGAGAAGTAACGTGAGGGGGGTGACTTCTGTTGTAAATGGGCGTGAGAGGGGCAATGTGGGGTGACTTATCATCGCCGGTGGGATACAGGAGAGATTGTAAGCGTGGGGAGATGGGAGAGAACGTGGATTTCACCCGAGAGAATCAATTATCTCGGTCAATACACATTTTCCATTAGGTACACATTATTGTTTTAATGTGGGATCCACAAGCACTAAAAAAAATAATGAAATTGCATATATCAAAAGGTAGGAGTATTTTTTACATCACATTCTTGTAGAAGGGCAATTTTAGCTTCCGCCCAATTTATTATACCTATTCTGCTATTGATGTTGTATGTTCTTTAAGACGTGTGCCTGTTTCAAGTAGTTAACCAATTAAATTCCAGCATATTTGTTACCATAAGTTGGTGGTCAATTACCATTTCTATTTGTAGAGATTGTAGACTCTGAAGCTTCCCAGTCAATTTATTTTATGTAGGTTCAAAGAAAGACTGAAAAATCTCCATGCCCCTTCAAAAAAAAATAAAAATTACCTATATCCAGAGACTAATTTCCTTGGAGAGATAAGTAGATTATATGTTTGGATGATAAATCCATATGGTCTTTTACCTATCCAGAGACTAATTTCGCTAAAAATATAAAAACTGCAATTTAGCTTCTTGAGCACTAAATATTTGCAGGAAAAAAAGCATAGAGTAACATTTCTAGGAGAGAGACAACAACGGGGAAAAAGAAATTTAGAAGAATCGAGGGTACGGATGCCACCACTTTGTATGTAGTTTGGTTGATATGCATGAGAAAAGAATCCTTGTGCATATGTAGTTGTGGAGTAATCACCGTATTATACTTCTCGAATTTGGTTTCGTCAAAGCTTCAACGAGCCTGTACATCCATCGATCTAGCATTCCTGTAACATGGAAACCAATCTCAGACCCAAAGGTAACAGATTCCAACTCAAAGTCAATAAGAAACCTAAATGGTTAATCGATTTTTCAAGCTCCTCAATATATTTCAGTCAGATTTAGCCCCCTGCAAACTAGTGTGAATAGGTAACAGCCACCACAAGAGACCTGAAAGCAATAAAGCAGACTGGGTTGATTCTCCTACCATCTACGAATGTTTCAGTGATAACTTGTGCATCAAGTAAAATATATACAAAATATTATTAGGATTATAGCATGTATTACAACAGCACCTGTATGAGGCTAGAAGATGAACAACAATGAGGTCTACTTCTAACTCGATATTGTATATCACTACTTCTTGTACTCAAAATGAAATAACTTCTTCTGTGAGCTGAAAGAGTCTTTTGTCATTATGTAGAATAATATTTGTACTTCCAAATAACTTTAAAATAAATAAATCTAAAAATAACAGACTGGTATATGACTAAATCAAATAATGTTGTGTTTAATCCCAATTTGATTATCTAACATAGTAAAGATAGTATCTTACATATTTTTTTTAGATTTATGCTCCCTCCATCCCATTGTCCCCCTTTCCTTTTAGAGTTGTCTCATTCAAAGTGTTCCCTTTCTCTTTGTGGAAAAGATTAACTCTGCAAAAAAATTGTGGACCCTACCATTTTTTTGTGCCGGAAAGAAAGGGAACACTTTGAATGATACGGAATCGCAGGAGTATAATTTAGCTATCATTGTATACGTATATATTATGCCTTCTAACGAAATAAATTATCATAAAACTTAAGAAATTATAATTCAGGACTTCACTCTGCCAGGGAAAAAAGATTTGAATTACAATAATGTTATTTGGCCATAATGTGGCCGGCCACACACCGACATTTTTCATAATATATGTAATTTTTAAAATAGTAAATGATAACTATAAAGTCTATAATTTATTACTTTTATATTTTAATTTAAAAATATTTTTTCCCCCAAAATTACATATTTTTCTCTTTTTTTCTAGATAAAAATGTAACAAATTCTTTAAAATAGTAAAAATTATCAAATAATTAAAGGATTAATTTTAAAAAATACGTAAAAAATACGGAGTATCGCTTTGAGTTTTTATAATCTAAAAAGTTTGACATAAATATATAAATTATTTGATACTAAAAAAAATTAAAAAAGTTAAATTATGGCCAAATAGCTGAACACATGTTAGTAAGAACATTTACAATACTGCTTGATGTGTTCAGATATGATTTATTTTTCCAAGTATGATATGATGTTTCTCATGGTTAAAATGGTAAACGAATTTCAAAAAAGTAAGTATCAATGTACTACCAACTAACTTTAACAGATATTTTTAGATACCGTGACCATGAAATTTCACAATAATATACTAATATCTTAAACATAAAGTACGAAATTATACAGTTAATAAGTAAGAGAAAATAATAACATGATGCATATGAGAGGGTTAATATTTTAATATTTTAATAGTTAGACGGTAGAACATAATAATATTTGTAGTTAGTGAAGTAGGATGTCAATGTAATTAAAATTTTAAAACCCATGAATTAACCGGAATAGATTGAAGAGGGTTCTCGGAAAAAAATTACAGCCCAGAATGTGCAGGTCGGCCACATTCAATGTTTTGGGTCATAACTCTTTGTAGAATATTAATTCATGATAGGCATTGGAATGCCCACTCAATTTCTTTTCATCGACAAATTAACCAGATCTAAGACTTATAAACGTTCAAAGTTACGTAAATCGTACAAGAGTCACATTGAAAGATGCTGATTGTCATTATACTAGAATCGCACATCGATGAATATCAGTTCTGGTAGATATAAATGGTTAGTATTATGCAGAAAAACGCATATTTGAATATATGATAATTTGATAATAAGAGTTTTTCAGTAGAATAGTTGTTTACACCCTTTTTCCTACTTTACGAATTTGACACTCCTTTTTTGTTCTTTTCATTTCCTCCAGTTTTTCGTCCTCAGTTAACTATTGTTTAGACTTTAGATGGTATTGGTGTATTCTTTATCAAATTCTAAATTATCTGATTGTATTAAGATACAATGTTAAAAAAATTCAAAAGATGAAATAGAATATGAATTAAGATACAATGTTAAAAAAAATTCTAAAGATGAAATAGAATATGAATATAAACACGATAATGATGTAGAAATTAGAGCTTCAAGAACAAGAGATTAGGACCGTTATCTTTTATTCTATCTTTATGTCTATTTGTGATTTATTTAAAAAATTAAAGAGCATCATTTACGGGATCATCAATAGGGAATTCACACAAGTCAAAAGTATCGGAAATTTTGAGCTAGCTAGAAATTTGGAGATTTAGAGTTGGGACCGAAACTTTATATCCCGAAAAAATATCTAGAGTAGTTGACATGGATTAAATAGCCCAATAGGTCTGGCTCAGCGGAATTATTCTTTTATTTTTGGAGGAAAAACTTGTCACTAATACTTACTTTGATAGTCTGATAATCCCATCAACTCCGCCTATCCAAACCAAAGGAACAAGAGGGCCTTTCACTTTTTCTGCTAATCTGACGAGGTTTTAGGATAACAATTAATTCAAGGTCATCATTCTAATCTTATTGCAGGTCACCAATTAATTAGACAAGTTTCCAGACTCAATGCTTTGGGTGCTATCAGAAAAGTACTATATTTTTGAATGGGTGAATTCCAAACTTCCGATATGTATATTATATTCACCTAGGAAACAGAGTCTAATACAAAGTTCAGAAGTCATTGTGTTTTTCCTCTAGCCGACTAATCTACAGCAAGTAATTAACATAGATTTCAAGAGTTTAGGCAAGAAAAGAGATGGGCTTATAAGACATTTAAACAATTTCCACCATTTATGTATAACCATATCATTACCAGATAATGTCTAGACCTACATGTGCATGCACTGCTAAAGCAAATCAGGGGAAACAAATGGAACTGACCTGTTAAAGCAAATGTACCACCTAGTACTGCACAAAGACGTGTGATGAAGTGGAGAAAACTACGACGTTCTTCCCTGATGGTCACCGTAATTGGAGACAAGTCATACAGAAAGTAAACGGCTGCATCAAAAAAAGCAATACTAGCATCATATCATCATTGGAAAAAAGAATTCAAAAGTGTAGAAACCATTCTTTGAGTTGAAGAAAACTTACCAGGCCACGCCCTATCATACTCATTAATTGGAGAGAAGTACTCAGTGACAGAGAATTGATTTGTGGGTAAAACTTCCTTTGAAATATACTTGTACTCGGTCGGGACAATCTACATCATTAGGATATCAATAATTTCAGAACTGTTAAATAATTTCACGCTCATGGAATGTAAGTCGTATCCCATACATCCCTAACATATTGGCCCTCGCCCACAAAGGAAAGGAAGATAAGTCTGAATCAATTCAAGCAGCATAGAAGAACAAAATGATTAAAGCAGTCAACACACATCAGTCTGCACTTAGCACATGTATTATCACTAATACTAACAAAAAGGAGTGGCCCTCTAGTTTGCAAGTCGTGAAGCTCAAAGGAGGTTGACACTAGAACCTCATTTTATAAAAAAAAAAAAAAAAAAAAAAACAAGCATACGTTGGATGAAGTACATTATATAAATAAAGGAGCGTCCAGTTGGAGCTCGAATTGAGATACTCGAACGCAATCATGGACACTCCTAAATTTAAGGGGGAAAGTAAGCAGCCTAATTATCCAACAATGATAGTCAGAACTAGTTATCAAGCTAAGCTAACAGTTGTTCCTTGCCATATAGATAGTTATCTACTGTCGTCAAGTTGCCAACTTGCTGAGTCATTTTATTCTTCTGCAATATATGAACCCATCTACAAAACCATTGTTCCATTCAATAAAGACATTATTACCAGATAAGTTTTCAAAATTTCACGACTCAAGCTTTATACTACAGGATAAGATTATGTTGAAGATGTGAATGCACAGGCCACATCTCCATTGAGTACAGATGCTTGCTTCTATTTCTAATTGATTATTTTGTTTCCTGTCAAAATATAAATGACTTAAGCTTTCATTAGAATTAGCAGAAATCAACCTTTATGTAATACTTGAATGTTCCGCTGGCTCCACGCAAAATCCTGGATGTGCCATCAAGTGGGTTCTCTATTCCAGGATATTTGGGCCCAAAGGACAAGTCATGAATTATATGACTCACATTTACATGAGATGAACCATCAAAAATCTGCAGGAAAGATTCCATATAATATGATTATATCAGAAAGTTCAGAAAGGTAGCAATCAATACCGTTAAAATCAAACCAACAAATATCAGCTTGCATGAAAAGAAGCACCGGATGTGAAACAACCATCTCTTACCTTTTAGTCCAGGGAAAAACCTGATCAAAATATTAAAAGCTAAAAAGTGGAGTTTGGTCTGCTCTAGTAAACCTAGCATAGACCTAAATAAACTGGACACTACGACAAGAAATTATAAAACTTAGAAAGGGTGGCTCTGTTAAACTGCTATTAATCGGTGCTTTTAGTAGATTCAGATAAGAACTATAGAGATAGCAATATGCACTTAAGTTTTCCACCATAGACTGATTGGCAGCTGATACTCAGATCTGAACAAACCACATAAAGACATAGACAGTCCAAGTTCCATATGCAATGATGTTAGACACCAAAGATAAAAAACATGTACAGTAACAACTAAGCTGGAACAGAGAGCTTCAATCAAAACATTTGCACCATTTGCTTCACTATTCTGTTTATTTGAGTCAAAGGGAAGGATATAACTAGGGCTGGGAATCGGTGCGGTTAGCTGATAACCGAACCGCAATTGCGGTTAACCGAACCGCAATTCCCGAAAAAAATATACCGATACCCGAACCGTTTTAGGTATGCGGTTACCCGCTAACCGCATGCGGTTATGCGGTTCGGGTATTCGGTTACCCGCTAACCGCATAATTTTTTATTTTTTTTAATTTAATTTATTAATTTTGAATTATTATTCCATTTAACTTCTTTCATTATTTCACACATTTTTGTCATATATATTACTATGATATATTGATAGTTTATATTACAGAAAGCTCTCTCCCCTTCGACTGACTAGATTTGGAATCATCATATATGATTAATATAATTATTTGTGTTCGATTAATTTGTTTGGTTGTAATCTTGAATTAAAAATTCGGAAAAAAATAAAATTCATCGCCTGTAATCATTCCAATATATCATAATTTTAATCGAATTTTCAATATTTTGCACAAATGAAATGAAATGACAAATCATTTAATATTTAAAAATTAAAATACATATTATATAAATATTAATTATATTAATTAATAATTTGCGGTTATGCGGTTATGCGGTTATTTACCCGAACGGTTATCGGGTAACCGATAACCGTTTAGAACACAATACCCGTACCGTTTACCGAACCGCTAACCGCAATTGCGGTTAGCGGTTAACCGCTAACCGCGCGGTTAGCGGTTCGGTACGGTTATAACCGAAAAAGTGGGTACCGATTCCCAGCCCTAGATATAACTAAAAATGTAGGAAAAAGGAAACGAAGGGAGAGAATGTTACGAGAGAAAAAGAAGGGGGTCAGCATATTTTTAGATATAACCTAATTTTGTCAACAGTTCTTATGCTAGGAACTCCAACTGCAGCTACCATCTGATGTCATATATACTATAACAGCCGTAGAACTCGACTGTCAAAACCAAAAGTGTCATCAGCAGGAGAAGATAAATAACACATATAAGAAAATGCAGGAGCTGACCATCTGTGCAACAAAAATGTTCAGTCCATGGACTGAGATATGGAAGTTCCCAGCAACTCGTTGCACATCTAGAACACCATACACCTGCAACAAACGATGAAATAAGAAGGATAAGAGTGGCAAATACACCTGCAACAAACAAAGAACTAAGAAGGATAAAAGTGACCAACAACAAGAAGGCTATAAATTAAAAACACACACTCCCTTCATTTTTATACTCATTGGTGTAATTATTAACTAATAACAAATTAGGTTCTACCCCACAGGAGTTGAACTTAAGCACTGATTATTGTCAGGATCTCGTTTCCATAATTGTTATATTTATTTTACCTTATCAGCTTATCTATTTAGATTTAAGAGTTATAGTTGTAGTAGTAATGGGCTAGGCTTGTATTACTGGAAACCCTAGTACGGTTCTTATTTGAATATGCGAGTTTAAGTCATTACGCAACAGAAAAGTTATTGGTGGGAAACCACAGATTTTCTGCTTGGGATAATCGGCGGCTAGTACTTGGAGCAGGTTTGCCTGCAACTTCTTTTCTTATGCTCTTTTGTTATTGTTACTTCAATACATTGAAATGCCCTTGACTCTATCAATTGTCCTATCTGCCGGATGGAAAAGACGATAGAGAAAGGCGTTGATTCAATTTCACGAGAGGGAGGTAGATTATTGGCGACAGTCAATGAGCTCGAAGAGATGCTATTTCGATTGCTTAGCCAAGAAAAATTGATGCCACGTGACTGCAACAACACAGCCTTTTGTGATCCCCTATGAAGCATGGGGACGTCCATTAGGTGTGGCGTCCCCGTATTAAATGTATTAAATACTAGTACGCTGCAAATACGCCAAAAATACCAATTCTATATGTATTTTTTAATTGTTTTATTTATTTATTTATTTTAATTAAAAAATACGTATTAATTAATACTACTAGGGTTTTTACTTTTTACCAATCCTATGGATTTGCCTTATTTTGATAATTATACGTCTTTTTATGATATTTATAATAGCATTATTAAAACATATATAAATATTATTAAAAAAATGTAAACGTATTTTTGACGTATCGTATCTAAATTTTAGAAAAATTAGCATATTCTCGTATCGTATCGTATTCGTATTCATATTGCGTACCCGTCCCCATGCTTCATAGGTGATCCCGCTAGCCAGAACAATAACAAATCAACCATGCTACAACCCAACTCTTCCTCCATGACACTGTTGTCTGCTTCTCTTTGTTGATGCAGCATCAGTGCCTCCTGCTGTGGTTGTCCCAACTCCCACAACCACTGTAGCCGTACTTACTTCCCCTACAGCTTCTTCTTTTCCTAGAAAGGCTCCAATTCCTTCAAGGGCTACTCCAAACTGTGCAAAGGCCTCTGCCCCTGCAAAGGTTGACCTTGGAGTCCTTCACAGCGATGAAAGAAAACTTACTACAAAGTTTTTTGTCAACACCAGATAAATGTATAGAAACTATGTAGTTCTTTAGGGGATAGACCTTCGAAAAGCATCCCGTGTCGCTTGCTAGCCGAATTTTCTCAAAGTTTATTTTGGTACTGAAGTGGGTGTAATGCAGCTCATGTCTGCTTGAAGCCTAGCATTCGGACGAGACGAACTTGTGACATATTTTGAATACACAGCCTTGAGGACAAGGCTATTTTGGAGGGAGACGGAATTGTTAGAGATTATAGTCATGTTGGTATCCCACATCGATTCCACATGAAACTCAGGAAGGGTATATAAGTAATAGTCAACCCTTTACCTTTGACCATGGTTTTGGGTTAAGTTAAATCTCCCTTACTTAAATGCCTAACATATCAGGGTCTTGTTTCCATAATTATTATATTTATTATTTACCTCATTTATTTAGATTTTATTAAGAGTTGTAGTTGTAGTAGGATTTTTAGTAATGGGCTAGGCTCTTATTGCTGGAAACCCTAGTTCCTTTTCTTATTTAAGTGCGAGAATTTTAATTCATTACATATCGGGAAAGTTATTGTTTGAAAACGGCAGATTTTCTGCTTGGGATAATCGGCATCTAGCGTTTGGAGCAGGACCGCCTGCGAGTTCTTTTCTTGTTCTCTTTTGTTCTTTTCCTTCTAATACATTGAAATGCCATTTACTCTATCATGCATACATGTGGATTTTTTGATAGAGAGCAGAATTGAGAGAATTAAAATAGCCGGGAACGGGTTATTCATTAGTCTTTTATATTTATTATTAGTCTTTTATATTATTATTAGATTAGGGTTGTTTAAGTTTAATTAGGGTAGAAGTTTATTTATGGTAGGACTCTTCATTATGGTAGTATAAATATTGTTATTAGGTTTTTGAGATTATTATCGAAGTATTGAAATTTGAGCCCTAGGCTGAACCGTGTTCTTCTTTTCTTTCGTTTTCTTCTTCTTCTTTTCCTTCCATACTATTTTCTGCTCCTATCAATTGGTCCGACCTGCCGGATCCCGTTCCCGCCATTATGGATCTACGATCTACAACAGAACGCTTATCCAAGGTTGAAGCAGCGCAAACGGAGATGCAGAAATCGCTGGAGGAGATTTCAGCGACATTGTCAGACGTTTCGAGGTTGATGAAGGCACTTCAAGAGAAGGTTTCGGATAAGCCGAAAGAGGGGGAGTCGACATCAGGGAATCCGCAGCCCGTGGTTTCTCTGCAGTTGCCGCCTTTTAATGGTGCTGATCCGATAGGTTGGTTGGCCCGTGCCAATCAACAGTTTGAGATCAACAAAACAGGCGATGGGCAGAAGGTGGTGATAGCGGTGGTTGCTATGGAGGAATCGGCCCTATATTGGGTTACGTGGTTTCGTTCTCGCAAGCCGGAACTCTCATGGGAGGAATTCTCAAAGGCGCTGGTATCGCGATTTGATACTAGATTCAAAGGAAATCCATTTGAGCGCCTAGCCGATGTGAAGCAATCAAGCTCGGTGGAGGATTATATCAATTTGTTTGTGCAGCTAGCAGGTCAAGTTCCAGGTCTCAGTGACGAGCACTACTTAGGATATTTTATGAAGGGTTTGGCAGATTCAGGTGCGCTTAGACTGTTACGTCCCAAGGATTTGGAGACTGCAATGGAGCTTGCAAGGGATGTGGAGGACAATTTGGCACTGCAGTCTGGAGGTCGAGCGAATAGCGGAATAGTTAGTACGCCTATTCGTGCTAACTCCACCCCGAGGCCAACATTTGGAACCAATTCAGGGTCAGAAACGACTCCTGACAATAGTACTGCATCGGAGCAGAATGCAAAGCAGCAACGTTTCACTCGTCTTTCACCGAATGACAATGCAGATTTGCGGGCGAAAGGGTTGTGTTTCCGTTGTAAGAAACCATACACGCCTCAGCATGAGTGTCCGTTGAAACAACTAAAAGTTCTACTAGCGGAGGAGGACGAGCTACTAGATTTTAGTTACACAGAATTTTTGGAGAGGGTGCAGCCGTTCGATCCGGGTGATCCAAACAAATATCCTTGACCAGCAGTTTCTTAATTTCAACCTTGAGGACAAGGTTGTTTCGAAGGGAGAAGGAATTGATAGAGAGCAGAATTGAGAGAATTAAAATAGCCGGGAACGGGTTATTCATTAGTCTTTTATATTTATTATTAGTCTTTTATATTATTATTAGATTAGGGTTGTTTAAGTTTAATTAGGGTAGAAGTTTATTTATGGTAGGACTCTTCATTAAAGTAGTATAAATATTGTTATTAGGTTTTTGAGATTATTATCGAAGTATTGAAATTTGAGCCCTAGGCTGAAAATTGAGCCCTAGGCTGAACTGTGTTCTTTTCTTTCGTTTTCTTCTTCTTTTCCTCCCATACTATTTTCTGCTCCTATCATTTTTCTACCGCAAGCATGATAAAGAAGATGACATAAGATTTAAATTGGATGAAACCATACCCGGCAACCTTCCCCATTAGCCATTGCATGCTTCACCTTCTTAATCATATTTTCAGCTTCTTCATCAAGACTGTGGAGTTTGATTTTGTGGTCCGACTCCTCATGGTCATGGTTATCTTTGTGGTCATCTGATCCTGTTCATGAGAAAAGACAATTCGATTTAGCAAAAAGTTCTAAGATAGTAACAAGATCAACCCTGGTATCTGAACTAATCTACAAGAATTGGGAAAACGTCTAAGAATCAAGCACAGTCTATCATAGCAACAACAATATGGTTAGACTTGTCACAGTAGCTTCTTAAGATGAAAAGTTTGGTGGTAAAAGGGACAAGACCAAACATTTTTCACGAAATTATATAAGAAAAAACATTTGGGGGGAAAGGAGATTAACCAGATAATGATCAACAGAAAAGAGATTTATGTTCAGAACTAACCATGGCCATGAGCACCATGTCCCTTTTCAACAAGGTCATTTAAATACTCTGTGCCGATGATCTGACCATCTTTATTCAAGCGAAGCTGCAGTAATAATTAAGGTCAGCAAACTGATTAAGCAAGCACGCTAGATATCACATACATCTCCTTTGACGGCATGTGATGACTTCATTAACTCGTAAAACAAGAAATGAAATAGAAAGAAAACAGGATATATATCAAGAAATAAACTAAGCTACCTACCTTCCATATATTTGTGTCAAGATCAACTTCATGCTTCCCTGACATATCAATAGCATCTACACTAAGCACTGCAAAAACCCCAAGAAATCAGATACCCGGCAAAAAATGTGAATAACTTAAACTGAAGAGACTGCATCAATACAAACTTAAGGTCAGTTACGGAGAAGTTATGGAAGACAGATATCCAATAGACTAACCATCACAAGGCAAAGATGGGAATGTCATATTTATATGGATTGGAAGTGTTTCTCCACGCTTTAAGTCTACTGACATCTGCTAGGATCCGAAATGTCACAGATAACAAATTGAGCTAACTGTCTTACGTCAAGCTAAACCCAGTTTAGGAAAGATAGAAAACACTAAATAATTTAAGGAGGTGAAAACTAACCTGGTGTACAGTATAAGTTGAGAGATAATAAGTCAGCTCGTGCACAAACAATGTTGCCATGATTACCAGTCCAACAATAGAGACTAATAAGAAACACAAAAAGCTTCATAGTTAGTGTCAAGTGTGAGGTTTCAACCCCATGTCCCCACTCTACAGAGTAAATTTTGACAATCATTACAATACATAGCGAACGTGACATAACCACTGAACGGATCATAGGGCAATTATATGATTAAACTATACCTTGAGTGCACCGATTAATTGCACTCAATAGAAAAGAAAACAGAAATTTTCATATAGCCAGTGCTATTCGTCCATTCATCCGGTATCAAAACTAATTTACCTAATAGAAAATAAAAAGTGATAACTTGCCAGAGCTGGCTAGGAAATCCGAGGCATCTAAACGGCCAGAGTGGCAGCTTTTGGGCATAAAGATAGTTCACACCCTAAGTTGATCAAAAGCACTCTAGCTATGACTGAAAACAATTTTAGATGACTAGTTATACCTAGCTGAAGATAGAATAAGATTGGTCAATTATCCAGCCGATTATGTACAGTCTCCCCATATGTGATGCCAGTTCGGAAATGCGTTGTAAATGTAATCAGTCGAACTATAACTTTTCTTAAATACACAGATTACAAAGACATAGTTCAAATGAATAACACAAACTCTTCTATGGTTCATACTACTGCAGGGAAATAGATATACAAGACAGCTCCCATTGTTCAATGCTTTCATTTTACAGTAGGGAAAACATGAAAGCAGACAACACAAATCGGAGATAAAAAAACACTAAATGATTTTCCGGGACAAAAGATGGAAAATCATACCGAAGGCGCCAGATTTCGTCTTTTGCATCAGATGATCTTCAGCTCTAGGGAACGCATCGAGGCTTCTAAGAGCCTGCTTGAAATTACCCATCCTTTCCTCAATAACTTATTAGCCCTAATTTTCTCTCCAGAATCAAGCAGCCATCAAATCTCCTAACCTATCTACAACACAAAACAAAACAAAACGAAACAAAATTAGAAAAGAAAAACAAAATAAAGGTGGAATTCAACATACAAAAACGCTTCCAATAATGAATGAATTGTAAATGTTTCATTGAGATTCATTGTGCCTCTATATTGCGTTGGTTAGAAACTTAGAAAGAGAGAAGGAGAGGAGAAGGTGATCACCTTGGAAATTAAGATGAAACTTAGAAATTTGCGCCTGCAATGAGCAAAATATGAAATTTGCGCTTGCGATTGACCATATATGTTGAAAGTCAAGACAGGAGGACCGACGAAAAACCTTAGTCCAAATGCCTTCTTAGACTTTCTAAAATAAACGTCTCCCATTAATGTAGTCCATTTTTTTTAATTTTAGGGACTATATTAAAATTTTATTGTTACAAAAACGAAGTATTTAATGTTTTTAAAATTACCCATCATTTTGGACGTGTGAAAATAATGGGTGCACATAAGCCTCAATCGAACATTTATGTAAAAATTGTCATTTTAAAAGTAAAATAAATTAGATTTCTTAATTTTTGTGAACATTGAATGATGACTTATTTAGTAGGACGAGGTAACAACAACAACGATAATAACAACAAGGTTTTTGTTATAAACTAGAGATAAATTTTCTAAAGAAAAGAGAAAAATAAGAGAGAATAACCCGTAGAAGAGAATATTTCAGATATATTATTATGAGGACTGAAAATCTCTATTAATAGTGATACAAAGCTAAGGTTTGGGGTTAAGGGATGATTATCACTAATAATATAGATCTAAACATATATGATTGAACATATTTTCGTAAGGCAATAAACATAGCGAAGAAGAATAAAACGACATAAAGGATTTACGTGGTTCGATCTATGGGAATAGATCTACGTCCACGGAGAGAAAAGGAAGCGGCGGTATTTCATTAGGGTTTTGCGTAGAGTACAAAAAGTTTCCCCTCTACAAAGAGAGTTTTCTCTGCTCTATAACTATTCCATCCTCTATCAATAAATGCTTGTTAACGTGGGGATATCAGTTATCTCCCCATAATCCCACGTCCATCGCCCATATTGTCTCTTGGGCTTGCCTAGGTTATGGGCTGGACGGTATCAGGCTTTCTCTTGGGTGGACTTCTTCTTGGACCTGGACCCTTCATTGTTTGGGTCTTATCCCATCACATCCCCCCCCCCCCCCCCCCCCCCCCCCCCCCCCCCCCCCAAAAAAAAAAAAAAAAAAAGATGTGGGATTGTGGGTGTGATGGTGGTGATGGCACATCTAAGTCGATTACCCTGCCAAAATATTAGATTCTGACGAAGTCGAATCGTAGTTCCCACCATAGTTGTTCTAATGCCGAAGTGGCTTTAATGGATTTTTGACGAAGTCATGCTGTCTATCCAACCGAGGTGGATTTTGATGAAGTCATGCTGTCTATCCAGACAAGGTGGATTTTTGACGAAAGAGGTGGATTTCAAGCCTAGTATTGGTTGGTTTTTGCCGAGATGTATCGGTCTTATGTTTTGTCGAGGTGCATCGGTCTTAGGTTATGCCGAGGTGTATCGGTCTTAGGTTCCTTGTTTGCCGAGACATATCGGTAGGGGTGGTCCCCTCATGCGCGTGTATTTCATACCCGAGATACATGTCTCAAAGGTGACACACTTTCCTCGTCAGGATAGTGCGGAAAAAGATGAGAGGTGGTATGCATAGGTAGTAGAATATGCAAGACTGGACTGACTCGAGAAAGACTTGACTCGAAGGACTTGACCCAAAAGACTGACTCAAAACATGAACTCTCTACTCATATGCATAGTACCTCTTGAGGTGAACAATGTTCCGGGCACGAGGTATGGTCCTTCCACGTGGCTTCGGGCTTGCTGATCTTGGAAGCTTTATGTTCCTTATTTACCGAGAGGTTTCGGTAGAGGTGGTCTTCAAATTTGGATTTTCTTTTGCTTTCAGTTCTGGTGATGTGGGCGATGTGGAGCTTAAGCCCTTCGATCTCCGCCGAAGTGCTCTTCCTCCGCCGAAGTGCTTTCTTAGACACTCTTTGATCATGATGATTGGTTTTTGTTGGTGTAAAGGAGGATTCGCCGCAGCTCTAAGGTTGAGCTCGATAGATTTACTAGGATACCTCTGAGATAAGTCCACCATGACTATCACTTGAACAATAAGTTGAATATAGATGTCGTCGCTCCTTGAAATATTATGTTTTATATTGTACCACCTTTAATATATGAAGCTGGAAATAATGTCCACTCAAATCATTATTATATAAACTCTCCCTTGCCCTCTATTGTTGTGATGTTCATGTCTTGTAAACACTTCTCCCTAAAAACCCTATGGAAAAAATCCGACAAAGAGTACACGACATACACGTTGTTGGGAACCTCTACAGTTTAGTTTTAATGATTTTTATCGAAACCACAATTAGAAAAATTTATACTTAGTTTAGAGTTAAGGGAAATAGACAGACCTGCCACATGTTATGCAGGGTCGAGTATTTAGACTATTGTTTGGTGTTTAGATGTTAGGATTTTCGTCGTGTTTTCGTATTCATTTTCGTAGTGTTTGTGTGTCTTTTTCGTTTAAATATGGCTATGAATGGTATTTGTGGAGTTTTGATGTTCGAAGGTGCAAATGGATCAAAATGGAGTGAAACGAGTCGAAAAAGGTGAAAAGATGAAGACAAATCGAAAGAGGGCAGTTCGGGGAGTTGGACGACCGTCCAACTCACTTGGACGACCGTCCAAGGTGTTTCAGCCAAGCTCGTCCAAAGTTGGACGAGCGTCCAGCGTTGCGAAGCCAATTTACAGAATGAAGAGTTGGACGGGCGTCCAACTCATGTTGGACGACCGTCCAGTTCCAGCGGCCAGCACTCCTTTCCTTGTATAACTAGGTTTTTATACCTAGTATAAATACTACTCCTTGTGAACGATTTTAGTCAACTTTTACCTTTGTTTAGCTTTTATTTTCAGCACTAAATACTCTAGTTTAGATTTCCTTTGTTCGGATCCAGATCTTTGTTTCGTTCGTTTTAATTCAAGACTACTTCTTTAGTTCGTGTTCTTCGTTCTTCGTTTAATTTCGTACGTTCTTTATTGCTTTCATTTATTTGATTTATTGCTTTCCTTAGTTCTAGATTTACTTTCGTAATTGCTTTGTTTAATTTCACTCGTTCGTTTTCAAGTTCTTAGTTTAGATTCGTTTTTCTTAGTTTTTGATTCCTTCGTTTTTCAATTCTCAAAGTTAGATTTATTTGCTTAATTTCCAGATTTCATTATTATGTCTAGATTCGTTTTCTTCGTTGCTTTCGTTATTGCTTTCTCTACGATTTTTGCCTAGGTAGTTTAATTGCTTTCTTCTAATTTAATTCGTTAGATTAATTAGTTTAGATCATTTCTTTGCTTTCTAGATTAGTTTATTTAGTTGCTTTGATTTAATTGCCTTGATTTATTTTATTGCCTAGGATTTAAAACCAAAAACGCAGAAATTCTCTTTACTTGCTTTCTTAGATTTAGGCTAGATTAGGTTGTTTTGCTACACGATTATTTGCCCTGTTAAGTTTTCCTTGAGATTCGACTTAGGGTTTTACTTGTTAGTGCTACGATAGATTTTGTTCTATTGCGAACACTTTTTGGTGAAACAATTATCGTAATTATTTCGATCAACATGTAAAAAAATCGTGATAACGACCTTGCCCATCAGGATCGACCTGCTCTGTTTTAGCTCTGCCAACCTTCTCTATTTAAAGATTCCAGCTGCCATACCTTAGAAGATTTCAAGACTGTTGGAGGCCTATCAAAGGTCGATTGATTCGCCTTCATGGATCTACACGACCTGTCATATGTCACGTGAAGTGACACCTAAGACAAACCCCATCGGCTAGAAGTGAGTCAACATTCCAATTGTTTGTGTCACATCATCAATGACTCCAACGACTAGAATTCAAATTCAAGCCTATAAATACTACAACCATTTTCAGAATCAAGGACGGGAAAACTTAGAACTCAAAGCAAAATATTTACCAAAATCTCTCTCAAGTTCATCCATTTCAAGTCCTCGAAATTATACAACGTTTTCCAAACACTTGACGATTAGAGATTTCTGATTCTGAATCTACTTCGACGACGAAGCATTCATTGTTGTTTGTCGTTGACGAAGGCGACCCATTCTCCATCGAAAAAATTGTAGTTTGAAGGTTCACTAGATTTTAGCCATTGTAAAGCTAAGTCACGCTCTGCAACTTAGGTGAAATGTTGTTCATTTGTATCGAAGGTTGTAAGGGTCACAACCCATAACTCGTGTCTAGATACAGCCAATGGCAATTGTACTTAAAATTGATACCCAAGTCGGTATAAATAAGAGAGAGGTTGAATCTAAAGGTTAAAGGGATTTTCAGGTCAAGCTCGACCTGTGGACGTAGGAGGGTTATCTTCGAAGCACTTTAAATCGGTTCTCTCTCTCTCTCTCTCTCTCTCTCTCTCTCTCTCTCTCTCTCTCTCTCTCTCTCTCCTCTCTATCAATATCTTTTCATACTGACAATCATACAACCCGCATATCATAATTCGACCTTGCATCAAAATACTTGGCTAATAATTTTCTCTAAGAGTTAACCAACATTTCCACCAACTTCCGCACTATACGCAACTTGATACATCAGCTCAACTCTGATCACTCGACCTTGACAAAGTCGACCTTAGATCACAAATTTATTTTAAAGTAAAATACGGTTAGTTATTGTGTGTACTCCCCCCTCCCCCCCCCCCCCCCCCCCCCCCCCCCCCCCCCATACACCAATTAACCCCTTTCCGGACCGACACACTTTACTTGTGTAATGTACTGGTTGTGTGCGTGGGTGTTTGTGATGGCCTAGTGGTAGGGGGTTAAGTATCAGGTACAAAGGTCACGAGTTCGAGTCCTCCATGGGCAGGCAGGCCTTCAAATTTTTGTTGTTAAAGTTTTTAACATGATCTAGAAGAAGTCTTTACAGTGGCAAGATTTAATCATCTCAAACTGAACCCAGCTAAATGTGCATATGGCGTACAAGCTGGAAATTTTCTGGGATACATGGTTACTACTAGAGGAATATAAGCAAACCAGGCTAAAGTGCAAGCAATATTGGACATGGCCCCTCCTCGGAACATTCATGAGATTCAAAGGCTGAATGGAAGAATTACGGCTTTAAGTCGCTTTATCGCTAGATCTACAGATAAAAGATTACCCTTCTTCAAAATTTTGAGGAAAGGTAGTAAATTTGAATGGACAGAAAAATGTCCAAAGGCCTTTGAGGAATTGAAGAGGCATCTGACGGCTTTGCCATTGCTCACCAAACCTCTCCCCCAAGAGACGTATTTATACATAGTCGTGGGGAAAGAATCTATTAGTTCACTGCTTCTGAGAGAGGAGGGATCTGACCAGAAGCCCGTTTATTACACAAGTAAAATGATACAGGGTGCAAAAGCTCAATATGTTGACACCGAAAAGGCAGCTTTAACCATGATGGTCACGACAAGAAAATTGAGGCCTTACTTTTTGTCTCATAAAGTGATAGTAAGAACCAATGAACCGTTGAAGCAGGTGCTGGAAAAATCAGATTTATCAGGAAGAATGGTTAAATGGGACATAAAATTGAGCGAGTATGAGGTGGAATTTGAGCCACGGGTAGCCATTAAAGCTCAGACCTTGGAAGATTTTTTTACATGAGACCACCAGAAGATCTGAAGAGAAAAAAAAGTTATGGAAGACATATGTAGATGGTTCTGTGACTAAAGAAGGAACCGGGGTCAGAATCTTTATACAGGATCCGGAAGGCCGAAGCCACAAGTTCGTTATCAAGATGAATTATCCAATTTCTAACAATGAAGCTGAATATGAGGCTCTTGTAAGATGCTTGAGCATTCTGCAGGACATGGGAGCTGAGTATATAACGGTGCATTCAGACTCGCAGCTCGTAACACACCAGATCTTAGGGACTTGTGAAAGGAAAGAAGGGCGGATGATTGCATATGCTAACACTGTAGAAGATTTGCTAAGCAAATTTACAGATGCAGAGGTGATACAGATCCCTCGCGAAGAAAATGAGGAAGCTGATAGGCTCGCCAGAATAGCTAGCTCAACCGAGGGAATGTGTATTGGTGATGTTGTGTTGTGCAACACATATGCTAAATAGGTAAAAGCTGAAGTATATGCCATTGAGGTGGTAGAGGATTGGAGAGCTCCTATTATCAAAGCTATGAAAGAAGCTTCTGACACACCAAACTATATATCCTACGGATGCCGTTAAACTTCCGCGCACCTTGCGTGCTAAGTTTTGCATGGTTGGGAATTATTTATACAAAAGGGCCTTTACCCATCCCTACCTCAAGTGTTTGTCAGAACCCGAGGGGGAATATGTTTTGCAGGAAATCCATGAGGGAGTTGCAGGAGCTCACACGGGATTCAAAGACTTGGTCAGAAAACTCTTAAGGGTTGGATTCTTTTGGCCCACAATGGAGAAGAATGCCAAAAGTCTAGTGAAAAAATGTACATTTGCCAAAGAAATGGGAGGTTGATCCATAAACCTGCAGAAGAACTGGGAGCCATGTTCTCACCTTGCCCATTTGACAAATGGGGGATTGATATTGTGGGGAAATTTCCTACAACTCCAGGAGGAAGAGTCTTTTTTATTGTGGTTGTGGACTACTTTACCAAATGGTTAGAGGCAGAGGCCGTTGTCAAAATCACAAAACAAGTAATAAAGAAGTTTATATGGAAAAACATATGCTACAGATACGGGGTCCCCATGATCTTAATAGCGGGTAATGGAACCCAATTTACGGGATCGATGGTATACAATTGGTATCAAGAAATGGGCATAGAACAGAGGTTTGTAGCGGTGGCTCATCCTCAAGCCAACGGACAAGTCGAAGTGACGAATAGAACCATTGTAAATGGTATTAAGGCGAGGTTGGAAAAGGCCAAGGGCAATTGAGCAGATGAACTGAATTCTTTTTTATGGGCTTATAGAATCAGTCCTTAAACAGCCACAAGAGAAGCTCCTTTCAACCTCGTATATGGAGCCACTGCTGTAACTCCGATAGAGGTGGAGTTGAGGTCATTGTGAATAGATACATATGATGAAGCCCAAAACCCTCAGCTAATGCGAGAAAACTTGGATATGATAGACAGATCACGCGAAAAAGCTGAAAGATACAAACAGCAGATCCGGGAGGCTTACAACAAGAAAGTGTAGGTGCGTAGGTTCTGCAAAGGGGACCTGGTGCTGAAAAGAGCAGATGCCCTCAAATCCACAGGGAAGCTAGGACCCAATTGGGAAGGACCTTACATTGTAAGAGAAGTGTTAAAAGGAGGTGCTTATGAATTATTGGATGAAGAAGGAAGAGCATTGCCACAACCGTGGAATGTTAACAATTTGAAGAAATATTACGCATAGGGAGGGTCTTGCCCCCTTTCAGAATTTCTTGCTTTTTGGCAAAGTTCAAGTAAGTTGTAAGGAAGGATTGTGTTTTGAGATTATTGTTTCACTAAAAAGTGTTCGCAATAGAACGAAATCTATCCTAGCACTTAGTAAGTAAAAACCCAATGTCGAATCTCAAGGAAAACTTTGCAGGGCAAATAATCGTGTAGCAAAACAATCCTAAACTAGCTTAAATCTAATAAAGCAAGTAAAAAGGTTTGTTTGGTTTTGTTTCTAAATCCTAGGCAAGAAAATAAATAAGCAATAAATCAAAGCAAGTAAATAATTAATCTAGAGAGCAAGAAATAGATCTAAAAATTAAACTAGAATAAAACGATTAATCTACCTAGGCAAGAATCGAAAGGAAAGCAATAAAGAAAGCAACGAAAGAAAAGAAAACGAATCTAGACATGAATTAAACTTAATCAGAAAATCTAAGCAAATAAATCTAACTACGAAAACTTGAAAGCGAAGGAATTGAAAACTAAGAAAAACGAATCTAATCTAAGAACTTGAAAACCAACGAACAAAATTAAACTAAGCAATTAAGAATTAAATCTAAGGAACTAGGAAGCAATTAAATCAAATAAAAGAAAGCAATTGAACTTACGAGATTAAACGAAGAACGAAGAACTAAGTAAAAACTTGAATTAATTGAAGAACGAAGGAGCGATCCGGATCGAACAAAGGAAAACTAAACTAAAGTATTTGAATGCTAAACTAGAGCTAAAACTAAGGTAAAAGTTCATACAAATTCGTCCTAAAGTACTAGTATTCATAATAGGAAGAAAACCTAATTATATAAGGAAACAAAATCCTGGACGCGGACATCTAGCTGATCGTCCAGATTTGTGAAGGACTTGGCCGATCGGCCAAATCAAGCACTGGACGATTGCGCGCGACTCTCTTGTTTCGGCCGTATCTTCCTCATCCGAACTCCAAATTGACCTCCGTTCTCGCCTATGTGCTCCTATCGAACCCCTCTTCGATATAATGCTTTCATTACATCCAAAATAAATCTTCAATAAAATCATGAGAGGTTAGAACTCGAGGTCAATGATTGCTCAACAACCTTTCTTCTCGTTTTCTTCTCGTTTCCGCACTTTTCATCCTACAAGTACCAAAAACTCCAAACAACCAATTCATAGCCAAAGACACACGAAAAGACACAAAAACACAACGAAAACGGACATGAAAACATGAAGAAAAACCTAACATCTAGACACCAGTCAAAATCCCCCACACTTAGAACTTTGCTTGTCCTCAAGCAATATAATCATACAACTTAGACTTAATCCAAACAATCCAATTCATAGAACATTTAATCACCGGAATCGACAAACAATGAACAAAATCACTTTAATCCCAAGTTACGAGCAATCATCATCAACGAACTATGTGGCTTATAAATCAATCCAAGTAAGAGGAAAAGCAATGATACACTCATCTCACAAATATCTAGAATCACCACAACTTAGACTTCTAGCCTACTTCCCCTTTTATTCAACTCAAACACAAATATAACTCTTTTTTTTTTTTTTTACACGTGAACGATTTGGTACATAATTCACTAGGTTTAATCATCGATGGGTCACATCGAGCCTTCTAGTGCGGTTTCCCGTACTCATTATCAAGAGGAGTAGAGTACCTACGAACACTTTATTCTAACATACACGAGTATCATTTAGGACATAATTCGTGAAATTTAATTATTCGAGGGTCTCTCGAAGCCTTTTCATGTGGTTTCCCATGCTCATTACTCTAGTATTTTCATACGTTACAAGTAAGAGAAGCAGAATCCTATCAACTCTTTTATTCACATATAAGCACAACTTTTTTTTTTTTTTTTTTTTAAAACAAGGGGAAAGTAAACTAGAAATCCAAAGTTGCAACAATCTAGACTCAACACTCATAAACCAAAATCATTAATCATCTCCTCATAACTCAAATCAATTCATGCCCCACAATTCACCGAATCATAATCAATCACAACTCAAGACTAAACCAACCTAATTCATGCTATCAATTCCAACAACTAAATACTCCATCATCAAATCATTCAAATTAATCCTAAGTCACATGCTTATACTCGATTTCAACCAAATTCCTAAGTGGGGAATAACAAAACTCGATCATAACTAGACTCGATCAAACCAAACAAAATAAACACAAACACATCATGCCAAATGTTTCAAAGACCCTCCCCCACACTTAAAATCACGCAATGTCCCCATTGCAAGAAAATAAAAAGGAGAAGGAAAGAAGGAACTTATCGCAAGATGACGACCAATAACTCAAAATCTCGAAAGACTCCAAGTAGTACCTACAAAACAAACACCAAAACAAACTACCAAAGCGTAAAAGTGCACAAAACAAAAAAATAAATGACTCAAAACAAAAATAGAAAGTCACAAAACAAAGCTATGGGTTGAATGAGCCTCGTTACCATGGATCTTGCCAACGGGGGTCGTTTGGGGCCCAAAAACGGGGATCGTTCGGGTCCGGCTCGATCTCTCTCTTCATAATACCCTCCTTGTAAACTATTCCCTGCACGAAATTCAAAAGAAAACGAACGAAAAACAACTAAAATAATAAAAATAAAGCCTACTCTAAATTTTTTTTTTACGTGGGTTGCCTCCCACCAAGCGCTTGTTTATCGTCATTAGCTTGACGTACCAAAAATTTTCTCATCCAAAATCTGTTGCAACGAGCAATGTCTTTAACCATCCATAGGCGACTCTCGATGCAAAGGTGGACTCTTCTTTCTCTTCGGCTTGAAACTCGAAAAGAGGGTTATCTTGGACACTCATCTCCCCCACACTTGTGTGAAAATCCATGTAAGAAATATCACGATCTTCAAAACTTGATGATGGATCCTCCACAAAAAGTGCTTCCTCGTCGATATTGGCAAGAAAGTTGTCCATGATTTCTTCCTCTTGTTGTGAGCTCAAGACCGACTCCTCTATAATGCAATTTTGATCCCCCAAGTCTTGCACATTGCTCGAGAACTCCTCCACAATCTCTTCCTCATCCAATTTGCTCAAAAACTCATCAATAATGGCTTCTTCCTCATGCATAGCAACCTGAAAATTATCCTCTATCTTTTTCTCATCCAAATCGTTAGTAATATGAACATACGAGCATGTTTGGATAAAAGAATTAGAAATAGAAGAATAATTATCAAAAATTGAGAAAGTTACCGAACCTCCTACACCGGCCATGCTCAATGTGTCGGACCCAACGTCGATTCGAGTTTGATTATTAGCCATGAAAGGTCGCCCTAACAAGAGAAGATGACCTCTCTCACTCCTAGCTCCTCGCCCCACATCAAGAACAACAAAATCGGTGATAACTCGAATTCCTCTCACAAGTAATGCAACGTCTTCCACAATCCCCAAGGGTCGACTCAAAGAACCGTCGGCTAGCTCGATGCAAAAATTGGTGGGCTTAAGATCCCTCGAACCCATTCTCTCGAAAATCGAGTATGGCATCAAGTTCACCGCTGCCCCCAAATCCAACATACCCGACACACTATCTCCATTATCCAAAACAACATCTAATTTGAAACTTCCGGGATCACCTTTTTTTGGTAGAGATGAGAGATGGCCAACTGAGGTGGGTGAGGCGTGCGAATGTTGTCGGCTAGCTTTGATGGCAGCCACGGTGTGACTTCTCCACTTCTTTCCTTTGTCTTGCTCCTCTTCAATGACCGTTAAGGCATGAGCTTGTTTGGGTTGGCTAGGCTTCCCATTTGGTAACTTCTTCAACTCATTAACTGCTCCAAAAATCTGCGCAATAGTGGTCTCAAGGCGTCTAATCGTTGTATCTTGCGCTTCACGAGCCAACTTGCTCTCATGCATAAATGCGGTGAAACTAGCCTCATTAAGTGGAGATTGTGGTGGCGGAGGTGGGTAGAACTGTGGCAGCGGTGGATAGTAAGACTGTGGGGGAAGGTAGAATGGTTGTTGGTGAGGAAATTGTTGAGCATATGGTGGTGGTGGGTATCCTTGTGTCGCGTAGACTTCAGCTCCTCCTTCGTAAGTAAGCTCGCCCTTCCTAGTGCACTCATCGATGACATGGCCAACTAGTCCACACGTGCCACAAGGCTCTGAAGGTGTATGTGGAGTCTTCATCTTGAGCTCTTGTAGATCCCTCATCATATCGGCCAATTGCTTCGTCAAATCCGGGCTAATAGTGACCACACTAGCCTCCATCATCCTCGGCCGAGACGACTTTTGTTGAGAGCTTGCTGTTGGGACCGGCTGCTTGAAAGCCGCCCCGACCCAGATCTTGGTTCGGATGTGTTGATTCGATCGTGCACATAAGTTCATGCAAGGGCTCGAGTACATACCTTGATTATGAAGAACGTGCAATCTGAGTCGTGTCTGATCGATCTACGGTTCTGATCTTCTAGGATGTGATCCCACACCTTCAGATCTGAGACTTGGTGGACGTCTCAAGATCACTGGAACCTCGATCTTCCTCACTCAGAATCGCGGCCGACTCTCTCTCTCGCCTAGGGATTCACGCCAATCTCGTAGAGACAATTCTGGTGTGCTAACTGTGAACTAGGGTTTAGATGAGAGACTTGAGAGTATTTATATGGTTCATAAATAAGGAGATATGATTCCTTATTTATCTCCAACCATATCTATGTCAATCCCATATTTATTCTCTTTCCATAACTTACAAATCCTATTCCTTTATTAATACGGAATTAATAAGGAATTAATCTGTTCAGTTATGCAACTGTATATCCGGAATTAATTCTAACAAATAGAATTTATTCTAATTCCAGTAGAAGAATAAATAAATAAATATATACAAAATATATTTATATATGATATTTATCCCCATAAGATTTAATTAAATAAATCTTATCCTATTAGATTTAATCTTATCCTTGAATGATTAAATCTAAATTAATTAGATTTAATATCCATCCAACGGATATAAATCCAATATATATCATATACTGGGCCTGAGTCCAATTATTGAGCCCATACTCAATAATACTATTTAGATCGATTCCTGAGGTCTGTTTGGGCCATCCTAGGGATCGGATACCAGACAGGGTTGGGCCTTATCTAATTCGATATTTCCATGTCCACCCCTGAACATGTATCTCATTAGAACTATGACGCACTCCACTAAAGTGTCATAGCTGAATCACCGCTCTGTCCCAATTATGTAGATTGGGTAGGTATTTTGTATAGTTCGACCCCCGTGTTTAAGACCTTCCATATCCGTTAACCAATTAGAGCTACCATGACTGCTCCTAATTGTTAACATCTATTCCTCAGGTAGTACCCGTTCACTCCTCATTATTATACCTGAACTTAATCAGCATGCATGACTTGGTATAATAAACATTGTGAACTCCCTGAGGGGATAACGTCAGCCTGCACTCACACAGGACACGGCTTATTGATAACACTTATTAGACATACTATGCATCTTCGTGTTACCCAAAGTACGACATGATTAAGATGAACTAACGAAGTTCATATCTTCGTAAATCAAAGTAACATCGAAGAATACATATACATCTAATAGTTTACCAAGGTTAAGATCGAGCTAGAGCCTGAGATCTATAGCTCTTCACCTATATCACCTTTGATACAGGGTCAGTATCAGAAGAGCATTATCTCTATTGATCCTCAATACGTTCCACCGTACCAGCATAATTAGTGATTAGGACTCATCACTACCATTAAGCTGCAGTCTAGACCGATAGCTCAGCCCAAGCTATCTCGACTGTGATCTGTTTATATCTCATCATTGTTAACGACCTTCGTGATCCCCTCCGAACTCAGATCGACACGTGGTCTAAAACATGAGATAATGGGCTTTATTCTTACTTATACATATTCTTCCAGATAGGGATTGTTAACAATGGACCTGTGTCGTAACCACTAAAACAACTGGTTTTGCTTTAGTTATACAACAACCCCAACAATCTCCCACTTATACTAAAGTAAAACCTTTTAGTATACCAACGCGTCTACAGGAAACCATATGACTTCATCCATGTACAATGTTAACAATCGCACGATCGCAACCGTTAACAACCATCATACACTTTTTCTCCCACTTATACTCAAAGATTTTACCTTTTAACCTTGGGAGGTTTACTAAGACATGTCAGCCACGTGCTACAGTATACCTGACATGTGACACTTAGCGAAGGAACCGTCATCGTACATTCCTCTAGTGTTTCTATTTTTTCAGCGAAATCGCCTTAATGTAAGGTACTCACCATGTTGTTACCGGTATTTCCAAATCTCAAAAATTCGCCACTGCACTTAGAATCCTTCCAGGGGGTGTAAGAATTCTAGCAAATTTGAGGTTACTGCCTATTCACGAAGCCAAGCCCTGAATTATCTAGCTCCCTCTCAGCATTTCACTGCGTGAGAATCTTCAAGACAATTCTGCTTCTTACGTGAATCCATAGTAAAAGGTCGATGATGTCGTTTTTCTAGCTACCATTCGATTATCCGTGTCATCAAACATTTAAGAATGATAGACTATATCCGTTACCATGCACACAGCACTAACATATATTTGGCTCTTTATGCAACATCCAAGTGTATTGCAAACCTTGCCACAACAGTAGTCTATGAAGAGTACTTGAATAATGTTGTACTATCCGCAGATATATCTAACATTACTCCTAATCTTCATTCTAAATTGTTCGGATAATCACCACCTATTGTGTCAGATAATACTTTCACATTGTCTCCAAGTGCTAGTAATATTATCTCACAATGTACAAGACAACCAATTCAACGTCTTTTGTAGATGAGAGATATACCATTTGTCAACACATTTCATGAACGAATCTATATGTGTTGTCTGACAAATGAATGCTTTAATCATTGTACTACACATTGCAATGTGTCTGCCCCAAAACATAGAACTTTTGAGAGAATTCTTCCCTTTTCTCAAATTACATCCATGTTTCTTCATGTATGTCCTCAATGAATATGAGCATACAACTTGCAAGTCTTTCGAGTGTTAAACTCATAGACTCATCAATGATATGCAACCACTTTCATCTAACTTATCCTTAACAGTCAACTTGGTCTGTTCATTGTCCAAGAAATTAGATTTCTTGATGAACAATTCACAATTTTCGAGACACACTCGAAAATACTCCCACTGTGACAAGGATTCTTAAATAATCTTGTGCAGATCCTTTTGGTTATTTGTCTTGTACTTCCGGCCTTATGATGTTCCAATCCATAAATTCCTTTTATTCTTGGACGTTAATCAAGAATAAATACTTGTCTTTTCTTGAAAGATGACTACTAATCAAACCAATTACTAAATCTAACATTAAATCTGCGACACTTTCGTGTGCAAATTATCCTTATTTCCGAACAGATTTAACCAATGAAATCTATAATTAGCTTCTCCGTAGGGAGGAAGACCCAAAGTCATCGCGAATGCTAATCAATTTCATTTTAAATCACAATGAAATCCATGATAAACACGAATGTTTAATCATTTCATTTCAAATAAGGAGAAGACATAGATTTAGATATAGTGAAGTAGTACTTTAAAAAACAATCTCGAACAAGAAGTGCAACATTTATCATAACACATTTTGGAATATCTCTTAAGATTAAAAATTATTACTCCCACTACGAATGATATATCAAAACAACCAGTATTAAAGAAATAAATCTCTAATACAATGTAAGAAAACTATCATCCACCAATATCCAAAACCACAAGTATCCGCCAAAACGAGGCAACCTTTGTAGTGAGTAAGTAATAAACCAAATCCAATATCCAAAAACCAAGATAAAACTAAGATGAGAAATCTTCAAGTCTTCTAGACAACTGCATCATCGGAATGACGCTTGTCGAGCTCAAGAACTTGAAGTCGTCCTACTCGTTCTTCGTAGCTGAACGTACAAAGATTGCAACAAACCACAATTAATATCCACCAGTTAAATCCGTCCGAGAGGACTGAACTAGTATAATTTGGTTTTTCATGTTACAAGAGTCTGACATACCTCCATCTATCTTCAACTTCTTGTTCCTCCTCTGATAGACCTTTATTATCGGAGGTCTCTCCTTCCTGGCATCATTCACTTCCTGAGTAGGCTGATCGGAGCTCAGCTCATTCACATCGTGAACGAGTCTATCAGACTCAAAATCGCCCACTACCTGGATGGATTGATCAGAGTTCAGCTCATTCACATCGTGAACGAGTCCGTCATACTCAAGATCATCAATCCTCAATGAATGGAGGTACTCGTCTATGATCGTCTCATTATCCTGAGCATTAAAATGCTCAATCAAATCGACGTCCTTATCAACAGGCTGATCCCAAAAGTTCCTTTCCGCCTCATAGGCAGTCCGTAGAATATCAATCCTCTCCCTATCAACCACGAGCAATTCCCCAATAAGGGCAATTGGATCCTCATGAATGATGTGGTTAGGGACGACTGCATCCCTAAGAGCCAGGAACCAACCCGGAAAACGTGCAAGGAGAACCTCGCACACAGACTTTCCCGACATAACGCCTCCATACGACACGTACATGTATACGAGGTTCTTAAACCTCATAATGAATTCCTTGAAGTTGAGGAAATCCTCAAACCTCAGGAAACTAATCTCCTTCCATGCCAGGAAACTGAGTAGTCGAAATCGAAAGGAATCCGGAACACCATCGGAAAAAGCAAAACGACAAATCTTCGTGCGAATAGAAACAATAGACATATCTGAAATAAATAACAAGTAAATAAAACTCGTAAGCAAAAATAATTTATGTTATCAATGTTATAAACCCAATAATAACATTGAACCAACAAACGAGTAGCCCGATACTATTTACAAATAGTCCACTATAGGTGGATGCTACTTATAAAATTATCGACCATGACCGCAGTCTATTTTATTTCTTATCCCATCACACGGACCATAGTGAAACAAAGAAATAATAACCCGTGCCTCAGGACCCTGCTAATTCGAGAAGTGACCTCTATAGGAGGATTCATCAATAAGCAGCTAAGCTACAACCATATTTTAATATTCCGAAAAATTAATTCTATTAAGAGTAACCCACCCGTTAAGGAGGAATTACCTTTATAAAATCATTTTTCCATAATATCAATTTTGAATTTAACCAATGAACTATAATTAGTGTCTCCTATAGGGAGGAAGACTCATTCTCAACGCGAACACTAATTATTTCATTTTAAATCAAATTATCCTTTTGAAGTCTAAACCAATGAAATCCATAACCAGCATCTCCTATAGGGAGGAAGACTCATTGACAACGCGAATGCTAATTATTTCATTTTAAAACCAAATATGGAGGTCCTTTAAATCAATTAACCAATAATCGATTAACTATACCGCTTAGTCTTTTTAAGGGTTTTTGTGACAATCGTAGCACATAGACAATTAAGTCCTATCACATGATTTCTAAGCGCAAGTAATAAAACATGCTCGCATTGAAATCATTAAAACCGGCATGCTATGACCCCTATGCATGTTATTTCTATTACGCAAACAATGAAAAGCAACTATAACATGCAAAACATGCTAATCATCTCATCGCGTAATTTAAATCCATCCATAGCATGCATACTAATTAAAACAAATAAATAGGCTGCCGACCGGGAATAGAAAGCCCTATCTATTACATTTAATTAAATGAAACCCCGGAACAAGCTCCGGTCTTTAATCTCCAATTTGGAAGCCAATCCCGATCTTCAAGTCCACCTTCCAAAAATAGCAAGTGCTCGAAATAACTAGGGTGCGGAAAACCCTAATTACCAAAAACGGAAAGCGAATTATTTCGAACGAACTAGGGTACGAAAACCCTAGCCGTCGACGATCATGCCTAGGTTTCGGAAAACCCTAGCCGTCGTCAACGTCATGGGCTGAATCGTCAAAAGACGAATAGCCCTTCGTCCGAAAAACCGGCCACGCGCCGCCGCCTAGCCACACGTGTAGTACACGCGCCGCCGCGGCGCGTACCGGGACCACCGTCTTGGCTCCACGATGAGCCTGGCGTGGCTGGGTCCGGGCTGGGTGCGTTTGTTGCAACCCAGCCCGAGCCACTGCTCGTCACCGTCGCCAAAACCGCTGTCGCCTTCGCCGTTATCCGCTGCACAAGGCAGCGCCACCGCAGCGAGCCACCGCCGGTGGCTGGCACGCCACCGGTCGCTCCCACTGGCTCGCCGGCGTCCCCAGCACCACCGGAGGTGCTGGGTTCGAGCCCTGAGCAGCCGTGGCTAGCTCCGGCAGCAACGTGCGCGCAGGGGACAAACCCAGCCGCCGCTGCCGCCGTTGGCCAACGCCTCGACGTCGAGCCGAGCGCTGGACCGTCGGGCAGGCCACGGTTCAGGCCTAGCAGCTCGCGCGCGAACCAAAACCCTAGGGGTTTCACGTCGCCGCCGCTGCCTTCGCCCGTCCCGCCGTCCGCCGCTTATTCTGCCGCCGCCGCCTCTCGTCTCCGGCTCGCCTGAACCCTAGGATGAACCCTAGGGTTCGGTCGCCGCGAAAAACGACGAGGAGCAGCCGCGCAAAACCGCGGCAAGTTACGCCGCCCGCCGCCGTGCGCTGGCCGACGCGCCGCCGCCTGCGGTCGTCGATCGCCTTCGTCTCGTGTTCATCTCCGGACCTCGTTCAACAATTCTTCGATTCTCCAGCAACAATACAATGCAAAAATTGAAAAAATACAAAAACGAATCCTATTCTAATCGGCACCTTATTATCTCGCCGATTTAAAACAAAACGAACAACGATAAATCAAAAACGAATAAAACAACGCACATATTTTTCCCGGACAGCAGCATGCACACATAATCATGATGACTCGAATGCATGAACATAATATTCGATTCAACACAGAGCCGATCCAAAAACCTCGGGCTCTGATACCACTTGTTGGGACCGGCTGCTTGAAAGCCGCCCCGACCCAGATCTTGGTTCGGATGTGTTGATTCGATCGTGCACATAAGTTCATGCAAGGGCTCGAGTACATACCTTGATTATGACGAACGTGCAATCTGAGTCGTGTCTGATCGATCTACGGTTCTGATCTTCTAGGATGTGATCCCACACCTTCAGATCTGAGACTTGGTGGACGTCTCAAGATCACTGGAACCTCGATCTTCCTCACTCAGAATCGCGGCCGACTCTCTCTCTCGCCTAGGGATTCACGCCAATCTCGTAGAGACAATTCTGGTGTGCTAACTGTGAACTAGGGTTTAGATGAGAGACTTGAGAGTATTTATATGGTTCATAAATAAGGAGATATGATTCCTTATTTATCTCCAACCATATCTATGCCAATCCCATATTTATTCCCTTTCCATAACTTACAAATCCTATTCCTTTATTAATACGGAATTAATAAGGAATTAATCTGTTCAGTTATGCAACTGTATATCCGGAATTAATTCTAACAAATAGAATTTATTCTAATTCCAGTAGAAGAATAAATAAATAAATAAATATATACAAAATATATTTATATATGATATTTATCCCCATAAGATTTAATTAAATAAATCTTATCCTATTAGATTTAATCTTATCCTTGAATGATTAAATCTAAATTAATAAGATTTAATATCCATCCAACGGATATAAATCCAATATATATCATATACTGGGCCTGAGTCCAATTATTGAGCCCATACTCAATAATACTATTTAGATCGATTCCTGAGGTCTGTTTGGGCCATCCTAGGGATCGGATACCAGACAGAGTTGGGCCTTATCTAATTCGATATTTCCATGTCCACCCCTGAACATGTATCTCATTAGAACTATGACGCACTCCACTAAAGTGTCATAGCTGAATCACCGCTCTGTCCCAATTATGTAGATTGGGTAGGTATTTTGTATAGTTCGACCCCCGTGTTTAAGACCTTCCATATCCGTTAACCAATTAGAGCTACCATGACTGCTCCTAATTGTTAACATCTATTCCTCAGGTAGTACCCGTTCACTCCTCATTATTATACCTGAACTTAATCAGCATGCATGACGTGGTATAATAAACATTGTGAACTCCCTGAGGGGATAACGTCAGCCTGCACTCACACAGGACACGGCTTATTGATAACACTTATTAGACATACTATGCATCTTCGTGTTACCCAAAGTACGACATGATTAAGATGAACTAACGAAGTTCATATCTTCGTAAATCAAAGTAACATCGAAGAATACATATACATCTAATAGTTTACCAAGGTTAAGATCGAGCTAGAGCCTGAGATCTATAGCTCTTCACCTATATCACCTTTGATACAGGGTCAGTATCAGAAGAGCATTATCTCTATTGATCCTCAATACGTTCCACCGTACCAGCATAATTAGTGATTAGGACTCATCACTACCATTAAGCTGCAGTCTAGACCGATAGCTCAGCCCAAGCTATCTCGACTGTGATCTGTTTATATCTCATCATTGTTAACGACCTTCGTGATCCCCTCCGAACTCAGATCGACACGTGGTCTAAAACATGAGATAATGGGCTTTATTCTTGCTTATACATATTCCTCCAGATAGGGATTGTTAACAGTGGACCTGTGTCGTAACCACTAAAACAACTGGTTTTGCTTTAGTTATACAACAACCCCAACACTTGCAGCAAGAGTCTCAAAGATCATCCTCAACTCGTCGGCCGTCTTCACTCCGATGTTTCCTCCGGCCGAGCAATCCACCATGAATTGGCAAGTTTGATTTAGAGAATCGTAGAAATATTGCCAAAGCATCTCGGACGCCATTTGATGGTGAGGGCACTGCTGCAGCAATTCTTGGAATCTCTCCCAAGCCTCATGAAAAGGCTCATCGACTCCTTGAGCAAAATTCATGATCTTCAATCGCATCTCTTGTGTCTTGCGATTGGGGTAGTACTTCATCATGAACTTCTCGCACACCGCATTCCAAGTTGTGAGAGAGTTGGCCGGGAGAGTGAGATACCATGACTTTGCTCTATCCTTCAACGTGTATTGGAAACACTTCATCTTCAAGTCGTCCTCCGAAAGCTTTCCCAATGGAAAATTTTGCACCATCGTGCAATATTCGCGAATGAACGTGAGAGCATCTTCATTGGGCAGCCCGTAGTAGGTAGGGAGCAAAGCCAAGTGGTGCGGTTTAAGCTCATAATTCCTAACCTCGGTGGTTTGGACAATTGCCGAAGTGGTGGCGGTGAAGGTGGGACGAGCGAAATCTCCCCACTTTTGTGCCATTGCTTAGAACTCTCGTCTTCTTCTTCCTTCGTCGCGGTTAAGAGCGCCTTCTCCAATTGATGTCGTCGATGTGAGGTGTCAACTTCCTTTAGAGACTTCGACAACCATGCATACACAACACTCAACAAACGGATTAAACGCACCGAGTGGAAGGGAAAAGAAATCTAACAAAAATAAAAATAATAATAATAAAAAGAAAATACTACACAATTAAATAGCCTAAAGTTTTCCCCGGCAACGACGCCAAAATTTGTTTCACTAAAAAGTGTTCGCAATAGAACGAAATCTATCCTAGCACTTAGTAAGTAAAAACCCAATGTCGAATCTCAAGGAAAACTTTGCAGGACAAATAATCGTGTAGCAAAACAATCCTAAACTAGCCAAAATCTAATAAAGCAAGTAAAAAGGTTTGTTTGGTTTTGTTTCTAAATCCTAGGCAAGAAAATAAATAAGCAATAAATCAAAGCAAGTAAATAATTAATCTAGAGAGCAAGAAATAGATCTAAAAATTAAACTAGAATAAAACGATTAATCTACCTAGGCAAGAATCGAAAGGAAAGCAATAAAGAAAGTAACGAAAGAAAAGAAAACGAATCTAGACATGAATTAAACTTAATCTGAAAATCTAAGCAAATAAATCTAACTACGAAAACTTGAAAGCGAAGGAATTGAAAACTAAGAAAAACGAATCTAATCTAAGAACTTGAAAACCAACGAACAAAATTAAACTAAGCAATTAAGAATTAAATCTAAGGAACTAGGAAGCAATTAAATCAAATAAAAGAAAGCAATTGAACTTACGAGATTAAACGAAGAACGGAGAACTAAGTAAAAACTTGAATTAATTGAAGAACAAAGGAGCGATCCGGATCGAACAAAGGAAAACTAAACTAAAGTATTTGAATGCTAAACTAGAGCTAAAACTAAGGTAAAAGTTCATACAAATTCGTCCTAAAGTACTAGTATTTATAATAGGAAGAAAACCTAATTATATAAGGAAACAAAATCTTGGACGCGGACATCTGGCCGATCGGCCAGATTTGTGAAGGACTTGGCCGATCGGCCAAATCAAGCACTGGACGATTGCGCACGACTCTCTTGTTTCGGCCGTATCTTCCTCATCCGAACTCCAAATTGACCTCCGTTTTTGCCTATGTGCTCATATCGAACCCCTATTCGATATAATGCTTTCATTACATCCAAAATGAATCTTCAATAAGATCATGAGAGGTTAGAACTCGAGGTCAATGATTGCTCAACAACCTTTCTTCTCGTTTTCTTCTCGTTTCCGCACTTTTCATCCTACAAGTACCAAAAACTCCAAACAACCAATTCATAGCCAAAGACACACGAAAAGACACAAAAACACAACGAAAACGGACATGAAAACATGAAGAAAAACCTAACATCTAGACACCAATCAATTATGAAGTATGTTTTTGTTTTCATCGTATGAACGGAAGAGTGAATTATAATTCTTTCGATTTCTTATAACCCACTTGGGGGGGAGTAGGGGTATGTATACCCCCTATATCCCATTATCTTAAAATGCTTTTCGCTTTTACAAAAAAGTAAGCACTCATTTCCCCTCCTTGTTGTTGGGGAGCTCGTAACCTAGAGGTAGTAGTTTAGATTTCTTGCTAGATTGTGCACAAGTTTAGCTCTTAGAAGGTGATGAGCTATAGTTGTTATCTAGATGAGAAATAAGGGATTTCGGTGCTTGAGATGATTGAGACGAGGTTGAAAATCGGACTGCCCTTGCTCCTCCTTCTCTTGTTCTTCTTGCTTGCACTCTCTCTTTTCTCTCTCAGTGTTTTGTGAATGCTTGAATGTTGAATGTGAGTGTTTTGTATAAAGGCAAGGCTTGTATATGGATGATATGAGCTTCTCATCATTACAAGAGGAAGGAAGATGGCTATGGATTAGTGCATTAATGGGAGGGTTACAAATTTTGAGTAAATGAGGAGGCAAGGAAAAGAGGGGCGGGTGCATGCTCTAGTGCCTTGTGTGTCTCCCATGCAAAATCATGATGGGGTTGATTAGTGTTAAGTCAACCCCTTTTTAATTACAATTAAGTTGTATTAGTAGTCTTATAATTGTGTTTAGGAAAGTTTAATGAGGTTTTTAATTCTCAGATTTTGTCTACAAATCTTGGGAATGTACACGCCTACTGTCTAGGCGTAATTCTGATGTTTTTCTTTTCTTTTCTTCTTCTTTTATTCCTAAATTATTGTGATAGGGCTTGTTATTATGGGCCCTTGGGCCATTTGGTTGTTGGGCCCTAGCCGATGGGCATTTCGGCCATAAAAATAAATGAAAGGATTTTCTATTCTAAATTCGGCCCAAACAATTTCTCTCGTAGTGGGCCTCGGCCCAAATTGTTTAAATTTATTGCGACGGTTAAGGTTCCGACTCGCCTTCTTAAATCAACACTATCCCTCACCACTTTAATTAATAACGAAAAATTTTAACTCGTAATAACTACGGTTATTACAACTCTAGCAAAACCAAGGACAATGTGCTAACAACCTCAACCCTCCGCATATGCCATCGAATCTTGGCATACAACTTCTTCGGCAATAGAGACAACTCCAACTCCCTCTCCCAGTAGGAAGTCTACATCATATGGTGTATGACCAAGGGGAAGATGGTCAATTTTGGGAGCTTCGCCACTGCACATATCCACACTGTGCTTAACAAGTCAACGCAACGGTTATCTCTTGTTGTTGGTCCCGGTTTGTTAATAGGGGAAATACGTAGAGGGGGGGGGGGGGGGGGTGAATACGTATTTCAAGTTTTTCAAGTTTTTCCCTTTAACTCAGAGTGACAAGTAAAGAGCTTGCTTGAAACTTAAGACCTAGCTGAAGCTAGATCTACAGTACGTAGCTTGCCTGCTTGACCGAAGTAAGGAGTTGATCAAGAGGGAGTCTTTACTCGTATATGCGGAAATTCGGTGAGCTAAAAATTTTAGCCTAAGTAATTAAAAATCAAGGTTATGTTTGTTTAGATGCACGTGCAATGGATAATCAAATACAGTAAAGAGTTTAGGGTTAGAGAGATATGACACAGAGATTTATAGTGGTTCGGAGATAAAGCTCCTACGTCCACTTGTTGCACGATGGCAACTGTTCTCTTCACTCAAGAACTTGAAGATTTCGGGCTCTTCAAAAGCCTGGTCAAGATCGGGCTTCACTTGCCTGGATCCGACGTTAGACGTAGTGATTGCGGGTTCACTACACAAACCTAGACAAGACTGGAAGCTTCACTTGCTTCAGTCAAAACACAGACAGGGAGATTACGGGCTCTCCTTACAGCCTAGCTTCGATCGAGCTTTACACAAACGATGTAGGTGCAAGCTTGGATCTAAACTCTATGATCGAGACTTCTTCAATCGATGAAAGAAGAGTCTTGGATCGAGACAACCTAACGACAACACTAAAAACCTAACAGACAGAGGTTTGGGTTTTTGGTTGTAGAACACACTGTGAAGAGCTCTTTACAGTAGATGCAAAGTAGGCTAGAGCTCTCCTTCTAAGCTTGGATATTTGAAGTGGGCTTAGACTCTAAGTGTGAAGGTTGTGAAGACGAGTTCCAATGAACTGGAAACTCGAAGAACACTTGGAAACAAAGACTCGAAGATTTGCTCAAAGGCTTGGGAGTGTTTGTTTGCTGTATGCGCTCGAATGCTCAAGTAGTGTTCTACTTCTTCACGTTGTGATCCTTCACTATTTATAGGCGGAGGGTTGGCTGAGATCCGTTGCTTGGTTGGTGGCCTTGTCCCTCCTCCTCTCGACAGTACTTTGCGCAGGCAGTTGCTTTTGCAGGTGCACAGTTTGTCTCTTTGCCGAAAACGGCTAAGTTACAAGACTAACAGTAACTGGAGCGAGCCAGTACTGTAGCGGCGCCCTGTCGGCCTGGCGGTCAACTCCTTTGCTCCATTCAGCTTTTGACACGTGGAGATCTTGTAATTAATGCGACGATCTCTTTGTTGACTGGAGTTCAAAATATGGGCGGGAGTTGTGCTGTCGCTTTCTGGTAGGTAGTGGCTCGCTTCGCTTTTGGAGTTGTAGCGGCCGCTTCGAAGTGAGTCGCTTCAGGGTCAATTTGTAGTGAGTCACTTGGGAAATGAGGTTCCGAAGTGACCGCTTTAAATGTTGACCATCGTTGACTCGCTTCGGCTTTTCTTTGTGGCGCTCGCTTCGCTTTGCTTTAGTGGACTCGCTTTGATTCCACTGTAGCGCTCGCTACGCTTTGCTAGCTTCGGCACGCTTCGCTTCAGTTTGCTAGACTTGCTTCGCTTTGAAAAACACACTCAAGCGAGTGGCCTTCACTTGAAATTTTGAAGCCTATAATCTAAGCAAAATAAAGAGCCATCCTAACAGAGTAGGCTTAGAAAAATTCTAACCTATTTTCTACATCAAAGTGGGTCGCTTGGGAATAGGACATTTGGGGTTTTGGGATCAAATCAAAACAAATTTCTTCATTGTAAAAATGTCCCATACAGTTCCCCCTTAACAATTTGGTCCTTAACAATTCCCAACAATTTCCCCCTTTTTGATGATGCCAAAACCCAAAGACTTAAGATTATTGAAATCTAGTCTATCTAACCGTGGAAAGAACTTCAAGCGACTGCTTTCTTTGCAGGCTTCGTTTGAATTTTTCTTTTAAGTTCCTTTCCCCTTTTTTTTCGGTTAAATGTGTTGAGTTTGTAGCAAAAGAATAAAGTCATTCACAAAGCAAGTAAATGACACAGTATGACAGAAATTGAAATGTGGATATATGAACAAGCAGTTCATCAAAAAAAATATAGATATGAAACTTGAAACTCAAAGGTTTCCTGCAGTTTCATCATGGTTCCTCCATCTTCTCTCTCTCCTCCTCCTTCTTCTTCTCATCCTTCTTTTCCTCTTTCTCTTCCTCTTTTATGAAGTAAGCCGACATGACATTCGGCTCCATCGTCCTGATATTGAATAGATTTTCTCTCCACTTTCGCTCCAATCTAAGAGCTTCATCCACTTCTGCGTCAATCACCCTTCTGTTGGGAATGTCTTGTAGAAGGGGCATGGGAAATTCTTTTACTGCTGGCACTTTGACGATAAGTGGTAGGGGCTTTGCTTGCTCTGCCAGAGTAAAAATTTTCCGCCTCAATCTCTCGTTGTAATGACGCAGGAAGTTGTTGAAAGCTTCCATCCTCGAGCACTTGTCTTGGTGAGGCACTACCTGCCACCAGTAGTAAGCCTTGATAAATTTGTCTTTCAGATTTAACCAAGTGTTGAGGAGGTCTTGGGATGAAGTCCTCGATTTGCCTCGAATCGGGATGATGGTCTCTCCGAATTGCCAATTCCTCCTCCGTTCTGCTCTTCATATCTTTCATGATGGAGTTGAATTGAGCACTGGCGTCACTGCTCCACTTCGGACTCATATCATTCAGTCGCTTCCGAATGAAATCATGCTCTTCGGGTGGATAACGACCTGAATCGATCATTTCTTTCAGTGTGACCTTGCCAGTTTCCATCCAAGCTTGGAGTTGGACGGCTTCAGATTCTTCAGGCGTGTGAGGAATCCAGGCACTACGCTTGATCGCGGATTGGATGAGCCTTTCTTCATTCCAGAGCGACTCGATCCGTTCATCTAGTTTCCTCAGCCTCTTCTCCTTCACTTCCTCATCCTTCTCCTTCCTTTTCTTCTTCTCCTCTTTCTTCTTCTGCCTCTTCTCGAAGCGACTAGCCTTCTCTTTGACCACTTGCTGCATTTTTTTACGTTTGGCAGCAGGGTCATCTTCTCTGGATTCAGGCATCGACCGCTTCAAGGACGCTTTCTGAGCAGGAGGTGGCGGTGGTGGCATTTGACTGGCAGCTTCAACAGCAGGAACAATTCCGGCCAAAGCAGAAGTGAGTGCCTGTGATGAAACAGGGGCAGAAGCAGAAATGGGCGCTTGGGAGGATGCGCCTGCATGAGTAGCTGCTCTTTGAAGCTCGAAATCTTTCTCCATAGAGCGGGCCAGGGCCTCATCCTCAGCAATCTGTCGTTTCTTCTGTTCCTTAGTTAAAGGAACTCCGGGGACAACGGGATGAGCGGCGATTGAGGAGCCTAGAAGTTTTCCGGCCAGCGGCAAGCGGGGCTCTTCCGTTTCCTCCGTTACCTTTCCTTTGCCTTTTATCCTTGCTAGCTCAGCTCTAGCTTCATCAACCACTTCATCGACTGCACTGCCTCCAACACCTCCAGTTCCCCCTGCGATCAAGCCACTAGCTTCAATCGCTCTTCCTCCACTACTTGATCCTCCAACTTCTCCAGATTGAATGGTTAATCTTTGCATACTTTCCCCCTTTTTGGCATCATCAAGACTGCCAGGGGTCATTGAAATCACCGTTCCGCTGATGGATTGGTGGATGACTGTCAACTTGTTCAACACATCGTGAAGCAACTTCTCTGACCGTGTTGCAAACACGTTTTCCTTGGATAGGACAAGCTCTGCCGTCTTCACAGAGTTTTCGTCGAGAAGATAGCTGCATTGCTTCTCCCTTTCTATCACAGACCGCATCAAATTCTCCAACGGCTCTACAGCTCTGAAGCGAGCGTCCAGCTCCGCTTCAATTTCATCCTTCATCCTCTTTCGTTCTTCTTGCAAGTTGAAGTGCCAGAAGTCTTTGGAAGCAGCAAGTTCTGCTTTTTCAGTTGTAACAGCATTCTCTCTTTGTTTCAGCATGACGTAGACTTGAGCAGCGTTGGCCATTCTGACTGAAAAATCTCCTGCCAACTTCTGTGCCTTTTCGATGT
The DNA here is from genome assembly GCA_029379335.1 of Thymus mandschuricus. Lineage (NCBI taxonomy): Eukaryota > Viridiplantae > Streptophyta > Magnoliopsida > Lamiales > Lamiaceae > Thymus > Thymus mandschuricus. Next base: position 23,991,122 of record CM057079.1, read on the forward strand.
CGCTAGCAAGTTGAGCCTGCTTGAGAGCTACATCGAGACCAGCTTTCCTCCGGCTCTTCAACTCAGCATTTGCTTCGTCAAGCTTGCTGTTGAGGATTTCAATTTCCTTCTCAAGACCGAGAGTTTTCAGTTTACCTCTCGTCAGCTCGCTTTCCAGCTTCCTTATCTTTTCTTCATTGTTGGAGATCTGCTTCTCCATCTTCTCAACATTTCCAGTTGCTTTGTTGATGTTTTCTCTGTACTTGCTCCTCATATTTCTCTTCTCCTCCTTCTCTGTCTCTACCTCTCTCTTCACTTTCTCCAACTCCTCCTCTAACTTCCTCTTCTCTCCACTCACTTCCACCATCTTCGTGTTCACTTCCCTAAGCCTGCTCCTCTCAGCATCTAGGGATTGTTGAAGATCTTGGGTACTTCTCTCCAACTCCTCTACCCGCTTTGATTTCTCTTCTGCCAATCTTGCCTTCTTCTCCACAAGCTTGGCTGTCTCCTCCACTTTCTCCTCTAGTTCCTTCTTTCTTCCGTCAAACTCTTCACGCAAATTCGTGACTTCCAACACCTTCGTAGTCAGCTCAGCATCCTTTTTGGTGATCTCACTCTGCAGATTTGAGATCACTGCCTCCTTCACTCCCACTTCGGCTTCCTGTTCCTTGATCAACTGGAGCTCACGCTGTGAAAGCTCACGTTCTGGGATGGGCGCATCAGGGTACTCCTTCTTCACCCTTGCGTCAAGCACATCCCAGTAGTTGACCTCGTTGATGAAGGTGTGGAATCCGTCGACTCCGACAAACGTGAGGGCCTCTATCTCCTTGGCTTCGACCACTTCCTCCTTCATTGCTCTGCGCAAATTGAAGATTTTGTAGTACTCTGTTCCTCTGTACGTGATGTACGTGAGGAAGTCTACAGCGCTGGTGAAGAAGTCGTCTGACATCTTCAAGGAGGGGTAGCGATCCAGGATGATCTCGGCTGCTTGCTCTCGATCCTTAATATATCGTTCGAGGATCTTCTCTTCCTCGGTCGGAGATTGGGGAGTTCCAGGGATGGCAAAGGGAATAGTTTCGGCTAATTTGGCTGTTTGGGCGGTATCAGCGCTCTCGGCTGATGAGGACTGTGAGTTGGGGGTGGAAGCTTCAGTAGCTTCGGGTTGGTTGGTTTCTGTTTGAGGATTGAGTGGGTCAGAGAAAAGTTTGTAGGCATCGGTGAGGTCCGTGCCTAGGAATGGAATATTTGGAATTTGGAAAGATGATGATGATTCCTGGGGTGAGGTGGGAATTTGAGTGGTTGGAGTGGTGGTTGTTGGTTGAATTTGGATTTGGGTAGGGGGTGTTTGGACTTTGGAAGGTGAAGGCTGGGGTGGCTCTTTTTCCGGTGGGGGTTGGGCTTGTTCTTTTTCAGTTATCTTCTCGAGCGGCTGCTCCTCAGCCTCGCTCGTTTCAATTATGGTGGTAACGCTTCTCAATCTCTGAGGTCGTCTTGACCTCGCTTTCCTCGACACTCGCTTCGATGGTGAAGGAGCTTGAACTTCTTCTTCCGCCTCGCTACAGGATTCAGCGACTGGAGCGGAAGGGAGGACTATGACATTGACGCAATCCTGGTCCATCGGGAGCTTCTCGGATTTCCATGAATCAAAATAGAGAGTGTTTTTCTTGTACGGTGCCGTATCCCTCTTGCCTGGCCACCGCATGTTTTCGAACAGCGTCTCCAGAGCGTAGGAGATTCTGGAGAAAAACTTCAACTTTCCCTTACGAACAATCTCACTGGTACTTCCCTGTTCATACTTGAAGTCCGCCGCAACTTCGTGTATCTGGTCGATGAACCAGCGGTGCCAGTTGAAGCTTGTCCCTGTCAAGTTATCAACAATGACAGAAGTGGCGTAGATCTTGGTGTCTGACAGTTGGCTCAGCGAACCAACTCCACACAGTACAGACTTCGTGTACAGTTCGCAGATCAAGTTGAATGGACCCTTCAAGTCGTTCCTGATGTTACTCAATTTTGGGTTCCCAAACTTTACTCCTCTTCGTTTGGCAAAACGAGCATACTCCACTTGGGTAGACATACCCAGTTCAGACAGTGACACCGGTCCGACCATCGGTAGATCGAACACGCTGGCTATTCTGCTTAGCTCGATCTCCACCACTGTTCCTCTCTGTGGATGAGTGAAGGTTGACGATTCTTCGCCTTCCTTGAGATTCAAGAGGATCTCGGCAACGGCTTTGGCCAGAATCTGCTTTGGCTTCGCCGTTACAAATTTCCACAGGCCGGCCGTGGTCACAGCCCTGCGGAAGAGTCCATTTTCAGTTACCACATCTTCATCAAGATGTGGTTCCACGTTGATGTTGTCGAAAAGGGTTTTCAGAAAATCCTCCATCGTTTCGGTCTTCTCCTTCTTTCCCATGGTATATGTGTAGAAGGATTTGAGAAAAGTTTGAGATTTTGAGGGATTTTAGACTTGTGAATTTGCAGCGGTGCAGAGATTTCACGAGAATGGCAGTTTTTGAGACTTGTAAATATTTCTGCAGGCCTTCTGTGTTACATATATATAGAAAACTAGGGTTCGGCTGACGAGGCAGGGGCAAGACAGTAAAATCTTCGAAGATCTGCGGAGGCGGCGGACTCTCGGTGATGGATCTGATGTGTCCGGCGTCATCACAGGAAAAGTGAACCGTCAAACTGACTTGGCGTTGCCAAGTGGTAGCCTTTGATTCGTTTCTCCAATAGGCGTCAATCCAGCGGTTGAGATTTAAAAACGGTTCAGATTCGACGGCTGGATTGGGTGCGATTTTCCCGCTTTTCTCGGCTTGGCGTCCACGCGCCTGTCATTCCTCTTTCTACGCGCCACTGCATTAAATGCTAAAGTAAAAAGTGAAATTTTGCACTCGAGTGCTGACAGCTCATACGCCTCGCTTCGTATCCGCTCGCTACGAGAGTAACTGTTTGGCTTCTACTCGCTTGAGAAGTACTCGCTTGGCGTGACTGCTTCGCACTTGCTTGCGATGACTTGCTTGAGTGACGTGGCACTCGCTTCGTCATGTGTATTGACTGGAATAAATTTCTTTGCTTAATTTAAAATGTTTCTGACTTACATACTTCGAGGATAAACAAGAATGTTTTCCTCTTTGTATTTGTGTCAGATTCATTTCATATTTTCCACATAGTGAGTGAATGTTTCTAGCACGCTTCAGCTCACTTAGTGTACTTAAAAATTGAAACGCTTACCAGTCAATCTCACTTCGTAGGAGATTGATACCACTTTTTGAAGACATCATTTGATTTGAACTTCAAGTTGTTGAATCCACTTGTTGATGAATGTATTCGCTTTGAAGCTTGTTAATACCACCTATAGAGTACTTCATCTTCATGGCATTCATCTTCATGGCATTCATCTTCCTCTACGAATTAGAGAGTCCTCCATCGAAGTGAATGGGGGAGGAGATGAATATAGTACACAAGCTTACTACAACCCAGAGGGGAGCTTCACGTAAGTGTACATATTCACGACGAATGGGGGATGAGTACAAGTCCTTATCTCAGAGCAGAAATGGACAGGATGACAATGAGAATGCTCTGACAAGACAATCTCGTATTTTACGCAGAAGCATGTCACCAGCCCTGCAACCTTTTGTAGAAAAAGGTAAACCTTCAAGCTTCCTCCTACAAGCTACAGAATGAACTTGCAATCGACTCGCTTTGACCCAAGCTAGGGCAAATTGATGCGATGCAAAATAGCAGCATTCTTTGCTCGCTTTGGAAGTAGCTTGCTCCGAGAGAAAGCACTAGTTCCCCCTTAACCAAATACTTAATAATTCCTATAAGTTGGTAAGAAACTTCTTCCAATACTCCACCTTTCTCCACCTAACTTCAATTTCTTCAAGCGAGTGAGATTTTGAAGTGGCTCGCTTGAGTTGGTGAAGATCCGAAGCGAGTGACGCTACGAAAAACTAGCGACCACTCCTTCGTGCATCCTGGATCTAGCACTCTTCACCAGGGTCTAATAACCCTAATTCCATGCATAGCTGATTGAAACGAGACTCAGCTAGAGGCTTGGTGAGTATATCTACTCGCTAGAGATCGGTATGAATTTTCTCGAGCTTGATATCCTTCTTCTCGACATGATCACGAATGAAGTGATGTCGAATTTCCACGTGCTTGCATCTGGTGTGTAGCACTGGATTTTGAGAGATGCAGATCGCACTGTTGTTGTCGCAGAATATAGGAATTTCATTTGCTTCAACATTGTAGTCCTTCAATTGCTGACGAAGCCATAGGATTTGAGAACAGCAGCTTCCAGCGGCCATATATTCGGCTTCTGTTGTTGAAGTAGCTACACTCGTCTGCTTCTTCGAAAACCATGAGATCAGCTTGCTTCCCAAGAACTGACAAGTGCCCGAAGTTGTAATAACCCGTATTTTTAAATACTAGAAAATAGAAAAATAAATAGTTTCCTTTAATAAAATAAGCTTTTCATAATTTATATAGTAAAATGATAAAAGAATTTTAAATTTAAAAGCTTTGATATTATTAGTTATATAAATTTCTTAATAAAAGAATTTTAGAATATTTAATTTAATTAAAATTAGTTAACTAAAAATATTATTTCTAACTTAATAAAATTCCAAAAATGTAATGTTAATATTTTTAACCTAGTTTTGACATTAAAAGAATTATGAAAGAAGTTAGGTATTTTTCGGATGAACGGTTAAGAAAACCCGAGTCGCCGTTTGTCTATTTTCGATCGTTTCGTTTCGTTAAAAATCTTCGAGCTACCAAATTCCTTCCGAAAATTCTTTAACCTATATCGTTGTGTTCGATATTTTTTGTGGATTCCATAAACCCTTTGAAATCTAATTAAAATCGGAATTCGTTGCCGGAAAAATATCTTTTCGTCGGGGAACGAGACGTCGAACCGGAGACGAGATGGCCCCTATAAAAAGAGGCCATCACCGCCTCATTTGTGATCATCCCTATCCTTTTCTTCATTTGGGAGGAAACCCACCAACCCAACAACTCTCTCTCTCTCCCGTACTTCATCACCTCCGCCCCTCCTCCATCGCCGATCACCTCCGCCTCTCCATCACCACCGAGCATCACCACCATCATCTCCATCATCTCCATCATCCTCTCCGATCATCACCACCAGCCATCACCTTCGCCCTTTCTCTCCAAGAAACCGAAGGAGCAGCAGCCTCCATCTCTCTCGCTCATCTCCGACGCCGCCACCACCACCACCGCCGTTCATCTTCTCCGATCAAGCAGCAGCTGCTGCCACCATCTTCTTCATCTTCTTCAGCACCACCTTTCATCGCCATCACCTTCTTCTTCAAGCCGAGGAAGCCGCGAACAGCCCCGATCATCACCGATCGTCTTTTGCGCATATCTTTCTCTCCGATCATCGAAAAGGTATGCCGTTCGTTCCTATGAACACGTAGGGAGATTTCGATTCTAGGAGTAGTGGCTGATCGTCGCCACGAGCTTCCGAAATGAGACATGCATCATCTTCTCTTCTTCTCCATCGCCGTGCAGCCGCCCTTTCTTTGGTGGTTGCCGGTGTTCCTTTTTGCATCCATATCACCGAATTAAAGTTGTTCGTAACCTAATAATTAACCACGTAATCGGAATGAATTTGTGAAAATGGATTGTTGTTGGTATACTTTTCTTGTTCATTGATAATGTTTCCCTGCATGTCGAGACTCTGTCCAAATGTTTTGAAAATATTAATATGGCTTCGAAATGAGATTAACTAGCATCCTATAAAATTTGGTAACAATCGGGATCACCGTTAATTTTCTAAAAATGAAACTGTGTTCATTTTGATTCGAAGGACCCTTACCCTTTTTGCATGTCTAATATTTTTGCACCAAAATATTCTCAATGATTAGTTGAACAACTTTTGTGTTGAAGTCTAAGCCATGCAAACGACGAAAACATAAGAAAATAATTATTGAAGGTTGATAAGTGTTTATATAATTATAAGAAATATATTAATAATAAAAAGGAAGTTATGTTAGAAAATTCTAAGGATGAAACTACGAACGTAACTTAACCTCAGAAAATATTTGTAGGAAGACTCTCCGAAGAAGCTGAACTAAGATTCGAACCAAAGAATCGAGTAACCGGTAAAGGTGGGGATCTATTTATTCAACTTGTTAAAATCCTTGGGGATTCTTATTTCTTGATAACTCTTGAGCTAGTAAGCTCTATATTCTTCAAGTGCAGGCTTTGTTTCAGGATTAAATTGTGAATCACAGGTTTCCCAGGTTTAATGCTCTAATCTTTTACGATATTGGGTTGACATCGTTAGGTCTAACACACCAACGAGCAACTGGTGTACACCGGGGTCGGGAGTGGGGTTTACCACGGAAATCTCGATCCCTGGCCGATAGACTTGCATATAACTTATTTATGCCGTCTAGCATAGCTGGTGGGTTTATATACACTTTATGTATGTCACCCTGCAAATGTTCTTATAATCCGACAGGTGGTTTAACCGGGATTCGATTACGAGTAACCTCGGGAATACCTACATGGGTACCTAAATTGTTTGGTCATACGGGATCGAACTCTATTCATTCTTTTCTCCCTTTTTGAATCCTGAAAGTCCTGCTTTGTTTTCCTTTGTGGCAATGATCCCACTGAGTGCTAGTTGTACTCAGCCCTGTGAAACTTTCTTTGTTTTGTAGATTGGGAGCCGGAGGCATAGTGACGGAGCGAGGAGAGAGAGAAGGAAAGGAAGAATAAACAAGAGATGAGGATAATAAAATTTAAACCGTTAGACCTTTCCCGTTTCTTAAACTTTTATTTTATTTGGTTAAAAACAATTTACTTATGTTTGGTTCGTAAAACAATTTCCCTTTCGTCACTTAGATAACCGAATTATCATGACTTTAAATAATTGAAATGGAAGTTATGGTTTAGTTAACTTAGAAAGTTAATGTTCGTTAAAGTTTGTTCGTTATTCTTTTGATTAGTTTAAAACTCACGTTTTGAAAATAAGAATCTATATAACGAAAACTTAAACGAATTTATAAAACTATAACGGTTGATAAATAAATGTTTGTTTATTTCGTTTCCGCTATTTAAACGTAACTCTGATGTAATTATATATTCTGGATCCAACTGTAGTACGGTCTGGTCCGCCACGGTTGTTATGCTTTCAATATGTACTTTGGATCCTACTGTAGAGCGGTCTGGTCCGCCTCAGTAGTTATTTTTATTGAATATCTTGGATCCAATGATGGCGCGGTCTGGTCCGACCTCATCGTTATGGTTTATGTACTTGGTTAGCTGATGAATAGTCTTTGGTATTTACTACGACTTGATCCTGGAATAAGGGAGATGCTGCCCAAATTTCCGGGCTAAACTAAATGAATTTTAATTAAAACTAATTAAAATCAATTGAATTATGATTTTCTCCCTTTTTATTTTACCCTTCGTTGCATCCCGATTTAATTGGTTATAATTAAAATTGATTATTTTTAGAGTTAGGAAAATCGGGGTGTGACAGAAGTTGACTTCCTATCAATTCGGCATCCTCCATAGTCAGCATCTGAATATCCAGTGAGCTCCAAATTGTCCTTCGTTGGATACCACAGCCCCATATTGACAGTGCCCTTCAGATATCGAAGAATTCTCTTGGCAGCTTCAAGATGGCTGTGCTTGGGGTTGCTTTGGAAGCGAGCACAGACTCCAACTGCAAAAGCTATATCCGGCCTACTTGCAGTGAGATACAGAAGGGATCCGATCAACGCTCGGTAGTCTGTAGCATCCACAGACTTCCCATCTATGTCTGGCTCCATCTTCCAGTTCGTCTTCATCGGAATCTTCACAGCTTTGGCATGCAGAACACCGAACTTGGCAAGCATATCTCTTGTGTATTTCGCTTGATTGATGAAGATACCATCATCCTGCTGCTTCACTTGAAGACCTAGAAAGCAGCTCATCAAGCCAATCATTGACATCTCATACTTGGTCTTCATAAGCTCTCCAAACTTCTAGCTAAGCGACTGGTTTGGTGATCCAAATATGATATCATCCACGTAGATCTGAACCCATAGCATATCATCTCCATGATTGATGGTGAATAGGGTTCGATCTATCTTCCCTTTGTGGAAACAATTTTCCACTAGGAATTGAGAAAGTGTATCATACCAAGCTCTGGGAGCTTGCTTTAATCCATATAGGGCATTCTTCAATCGATACACTTTATCTCCTTGCTCGAAACCCGGTGGCTGCTCCACATACACTTCTTCCTTCAATTCACCTTTGAGGAACGCGCTCTTCACATCCATTTGATAGACTTTGAACTTCTTGGCCGCTGCATAGGCCAGAAATAGTCGAATCGCTTCAAGCCGTGCCACTGGAGCGAAGGTTTCATCAAAGTCGATTCCTTCCTCTTGGCAGTAGCCTTTAGCGACGAGACGCGCCTTGTTCCTTACAACGTTGTGGTCCTCGTCCGTCTTGTTCTTGAACACCCACTTGGTGCCAATCACATGCTGAAATTTGGGACGATCCACGAGGTACCATACGTCGTTTCTGGTGAACTGGTTCAGCTCTTCTTGCATGGCGATCACCCAATTGGAGTCGGCTAGGGCTTCCTCCACGCTTGATGGCTCGATGTTTGAGAGAAAGCAACTAAACATGGCACTTTCTCCAAACACTTGGCTTTTGGTCACTACACCCTTGGATGGATCTCCAATGATTTGACTTGGTGAGTGATCCTTGAGCCATGCACGCTTGGATCTGCCAGCTTCATCTCCATCTTCTTCCTGGACACTCGCTTCACCATCTGAAGCGACTGGATTGGGTGCTTGGCCAGCACTCGCTCCCGGAATCTTTGGGGCAGCTTCACCTTCTCCTTTGGGATTTTGCTCGCTTGAATCTTTGATCTCATCATCTTCTTCGAGCATGTCCCAAGTGAGTGAGTTTGAGGGTTCCTTGCTTGAATTCTTCTCATTTGAGTTAGCCTGTTCCTGTGAAAGACTTAAAGAAGATTCATCAAATACGACATGGGGTGATTCCTCCACGATTAGGGTTTTACAATTGAACACCCTATAAGCTTTGCTTGATGTAGAATATCCTAAGAATATTCCTTCATCAGCTTTGCTTTCAAAGGCTTTCAACTGTGACTTCCCATTGTCATGGATGAAGACCCTACAACCGAAAATATGGAAATAAGATATGTTAGGAATTCTCCCCGTCCATATTTCATATGGTGTCTTGTCGTGCCGTTTGCAGAGAAGCGTTCTATTCTGCGTGTAGCATGCTGTATTGGCAGCTTCAGCCCAATACTTCATCGGAAGCTTCGAGTCTGCAATCATGGTGCGAACGGCTTATTTTATGATTCGATTTCTTCTTTCAGCAACTCCATTCTGCTGAGGTGTGCGTGCTGAAGAAGTCTGATGTGCTATGCCATGCTCCGTGCAGTAAGCTTCAATGGTAGAGTTCAAGAACTCTGTCCCTTTGTCGGAGCGAATGGTCACGATTGCTTGATTCTTTTCCACAGCCAATCGCTTGAGCAGTTGTGGCAGTTTGGTCAGTGTCTCCTTTTTGCTGAAGAGAAATACAACCCAAGTGTAGCGAGAGAAGTCGTCGACTACAACTAGAGTGTACTTTCTTCCATTCACACTAACTGGAGTGACTGGACCAAACAGATCCATGTGAAGCAGCTCGAGCACTCGCTTTGATGAAGCTTCTTCGAGACTGGCGAAGTGCTTCTTCGTCTGCTTCCCTCGTTGGCATGGTGAGCAGGGATGGTCTTTGATGAAGACTTCATTCGGTATGCCTTGCACCAAACCCTTTCGAGCTAAGCGATTGATGGCTTTGAAGTTGAGATGGTTCAAGCGTCTGTGCCATAGCCATCCTATTTCTGTAGCACTCCTTGCTACTAAGCACGTCTCCTCTTTGCAGCTGTCCCATTGTGCTATATAGACGTTCCTTTGTCTAATTCCAGTTAACACAATCTGGGATGTGAGCTTGCTCTTCACTATGCACTTGTTGGAAATGAATTCCACCTTGTATCCCTTGTCACAGAATTGTGAAATGGATAACAAGTTGTGCTTGAGTCCTTCCACGTAGGAAACTTCTTCAATCGTAAGCTTTCCGACTTTCAGTGCGCCGTACCCTTTGGTGCTTCCTCGAGAGTTATCACCAAAAGTGACGTGTGGACCCTTTTTCTCTATGTAGTCGTGAAGTAGAGGTCTCATGCCGGTCATATGTCTTGAACATCCACTGTCCAAGTACCAGATTTGTTGACCCTCACTTGGCATGGGATCCACGGCGCTCACCTGCAATTAGACAGATTTTGGTACCCAAATCAGTTTGGGTCCTTGCAGGTTAGTTCCCTTAGGTACCCACACTTGCTTCACTCTCTTTTGAGATGAAGCTTGTGTCTTGGGCTTCTCGACCTTTGAAAACTTGGTGTTCTGCTTTGAAGCAGCTTCACACGTGCAACAATGTGTGCAAGAGGGGTAGCGGCTCGCTTCAGTCCTACCTATGCTCTTCCCACTTTGCTTGTACCCTGAAGCGACTCGCTTCAGATTAGCTATGGGTTTAGAGACTGACTTAGGATTTCTAGACTGACGAAGCGGCTCGCTAGGTTTTCTCGAAGCGGTCCATCTAGGGTTTTGACCCCGAATCGCTTGAGTTACCTTGGGAGTTCGAAGCAGCCTTCTTGGTGCTTCGAATTCTTCCCCCTCAACATTAGTCCGGTTGGACCATCTCCAGTCCGGATAACGTGACACATAGACATTACTCCTTTTCTTGAAAGGGAGATCCTTTGTCTCTCGTGTCTTGGCTTGAGGCTTAGAAGCTACAACTGGTTTCCCTTTACCTTTGGATTGGTAAGTGATTGGTGTTTATTTGTTAGGTTTTTCGTTGCGTTTTTGTGTTAGTTTTCATTATGTTTTTGTGTCTTTTAGTGTGTCTTTTGGCTATGATTGTTTGTTTGGAGTTTTGGTCATCGTAGGAGCAAAAGGTGAGAAATTGGAAGAAAACGGGACGAAAAGTGCACGAAGAGAAGGAAAGGCCGTGAGAGACCAGAACCTGATCTGGCCGATCGGCCAGATTTCCTTAGGAATCTGGACGATCGGCCAAATGCCTATGCAAGGGCTCAGCAGTCCCTGATCTGGACGACCGTCCAGAATTCCTTCACAACCTGGACGATCGGCCAAACATATTCAAAGAGGTTATGCAGTCCCTGATCTGGACGACCGTCCAGATTTCCTTCAGCATCTGGACGATCGGCCAGATGTCGGCGTCCAGCTGTGTTTCCTTATTTAATTAGGTTTTCTTCCTAGTATATATATTAGTGCCTTGGACGAATTTTGTAACATCTTTTAGCATATTTTAGCTTTAGTTTTCAGCATTCAAACACTTTTATTAGCTTTCTATTGTTCGGATCCGGATTCGTTCTTCGTTTTTGCAATTTAATTCAAGACGTTTATTTAATTCAAGTTCTTCGTTCTTCGTCTCAATTTTCGTAAGTTCTTTTATTGCTTTCGTTTACTTGTTTTAATTGCTTGCTTTCGTTTAGATTCGTTTTCTTAATTGCTCCGTTTAAATTCCTTAGTTTAATTTCGTTCTTTCGATTTCAAGTTCAAAGTTTAGATTCGTTTTTCTTGCTTTCAATTCTTTCGTTTTTCAAAGTTTTCAAGTTAGATTAATTTGCCTTTAATTTCCAGATTTCAATTCATCATGTCTAGATTTGTTTATGCTTCTTTCTTTGCTTTCGTTTTCTTCGTTGCTTCCTTTATTGCTTTCTTTTCGATTCTTGCCTAGGTAGATTTAATTGCTTTCTTCTAGTTTAATTCTTAGATTAATTTCTTGAGTTCTAGATTAGTTATTTACTTGCTTTTATTTATTGCTTTATTTTATTTTCTTGCCTAGGATTTAAAAACAAAAACCCCAAAATATTCTTTACTTGCTTTCTTAGTTTTAGGTTTACTACATAATTGATTGCCCTGTTAAGTTTTCCTTGAGATTCGATACTTAGGTTTTACTTGCTAGTGCTACGATAGATTTCGTCTATTGCGAACACTTTTTAGTGAAACAAATTTTGGCGTCGTTGCCGGGTAAAACTTTAGGCGATTTATTGTGTAGTATTTTTATTTGTTTTATTTTTATTTGTGTTTATTTCGATTTCTTATCTCTCCCACTCGGTGCGTTTAACCCGTTTGTTGAGTGCTGTTTATGCATGGTCGCCGAAGTCTTCAAAGGAATTTAGCGCCCTACGTCGACAACATCCATCAAAGGAAAGCGATCTTAGCTGCGAAGGAGAAGGAGGAGATCGATTCTCAAGACTTTGGTTTAGTCTTGTTGTTTGCAGAGCCCGAAGCCATGGCAGCTAGAGTCATGGGCGATTTTGCTCGCCCCACATTCACAGCCACCACTTCGGCGATTGTCCTGACGGAAGCGGTCAGGAATCATGAGCTTAAACCTCACCACATGGCGTTGCTTCCCTCCTACCATGGGCTGGCCAACGAGGATGCTTTGACGTTCATCCGAGAGTTTTGCACGGTGGTGCAAACTTTCCCACTCTCGGGACTCACGGAGGACAACTTGAAGATGAAGTGCTTCCCGTACACCCTCAAGGATCGAGCAAAGTCATGGTATTTGGCGCTCCCGGCCAACTCTCTCGCCACATGGAATGCGGTATGCGAGAAGTTCATGCTCAAGTACTACCCGAACCGCAAGACTCAAGAGGTGCGGTCAAAGATTATGAATTTCTCCCAAGACAACGATGAGCCGTTTCACGAAGCATGGGAGAGGTTCCAAGAGCTACTTCAACAATGCCCTCATCATCAAATGGCACCGGAGTTGCTTTGGCAATATTTCTATGACGCCCTCAACCAAACTTGCCAATTCATGGTGGATAGTTCGGCCGGAGGCAACATAGCGGTCAAGACAGCTGAAGAGTTGAAGGATATTTTCGAGACGCTTGCTGCGAGTTCTCAACAAAAATCAGCTAGACCGAGGAAAGTGGAGGCGAGTGCAATTTCGATGAGCCCCGACTTGAAGAAGCAAATTGCCGACATGTATAGGGATCTCGAGAATTTGAAGGTTAAGCAAAGTGCACCGGCACCGAAGGAGGAAGAGAGGAAGCCCGACCAATGCGAGATTTGTGGAGAACTTGGTCACATCAAGGAGGTGTGCCACAACATGGGGGAGTTTCCATACGAAGGAGGAGCCGAGGTCTACGCCGCTCAAGGATACCCACCTCAAGCACCACATCAAGGATACCAAGGGGGATACAATGGACGCTACCAAAATCCGAGGCCGACACAAGGGCAAGGTAACCCCCCTACCTATCCGAATAGGCGTCCTCCACCATATAATAACCCCTAACCTCCTCCACCAAATCCCTACTACCCTCAACCTCCACCATATTATCCACCTCCTCAATACCCTCCAAATCCATATTATCCACCACCTCCATATTACCCTCCTCAATCTAATCCTACACCACCACCACCATACCCGAACTCTCGTCCTCAAGGACCTCCACAAAAGCCTCCCGCCGATGAGGATCGTTTCCATGCACTTGATGCAAACATAAAGCGGCTCGAGACGGCCATTGGCCAAATTTTTGGATCTATGCACTTGATACAACAACCGGGGCGGATTCCGAGCCAAGGGATTCAACCACAACAAGCTAACGAGGTGCAATATCCCCCATCTATTCCTCCTTTTCCACCACATCAAGCCCAAGCTGTCTCGGTGTTGCGGAGCGGGAGGCACGTGGACAATGGAGTGACAATGCCACCTCAAGGACGCATGGGAGATAGATGGGGCCCGAGCCCCCGTTGGAATGGGCCGAAGACGCCGGCAGCACCTCCACATCAACACGTCCGTCCAGCAGCCAATCTGGACGGTCGGCCAGATGCTGGCCGATCGGCCAAACCGCAGGCGCCCGAGCCCCGTCCAGTAGCTGATCTGGACGGTCGTCCAGATTCTGGACGCTCGGCCAGAATTCCCAACTCGCCCAAGAATCCAGCAGCCAATCTGGACGATCGGCCAAGTCACCCCGACTCTGGCCGATCGGCCAAATCAGGTGAGCAGCACACGGAGTCCGACGAGCCCGAGAAGGAAGCCCCACCTCTACACAAGACTTCCAATCCTTATGTTCCTCCCATTCCTTATCCAAGTCGTGTGAAGAACAAGAAGCGTGATCAACAATTCGCCGATCTTTACAAGCTTCTTTCAAAGGTGGACGTGAACTTGCCTCTCCTTGATGTTATTCGCAACGTGCCACCGTTCGTGAGGTTTGTGAAGGAGTTGACATCGAGGAAGAAGCCGTTCGATGAGATGGAGACAATTGTGGTATCGGAGGTGGCGACATCAATTATGCAACACCCTCTTCCACCTAAGCAAACGAGATCCAGGTTCTTTCTTTATCACTATCTCTTTAGGTAATGGTAAGGAAGCATGTGGTATGCTAGATTTAGGTGCCGGTATTAATCTTATGCCTTATTCTATCTTTAAGCAATTAGAGTTAGGAGAACTTAAACCCACTCGCATGAGCCTTCAATTGGCGGATAGGTCTATTAGGTACCCTAGAGGTATTATTGAGGATATTCTTGTTCGCGTAGGGGGTTTGATTGTTCCCGTTGATTTTGTGGTTTTAGAGATAGGTGAGGTACAAGAAAATGGTATTGAGCACACACTTTTGCTAGGTCGTCCTTTCATGGCTACTACTAATACTTTGATTGATGTGAAGAGTGGTGTGATTAAGATGTCCGTTTTAGGAGAGGATGTCTCGTTTTCTGTGCATAAGAGTCGGCCTATGTCATCGGTCAATTTAATTGATAATTGTTCTTTCATCGATAAGGTTGATGCCTTGGCCGAGTGCTCTTTTGTGCAGGATTTTAACACCGAGGAGGTGTGTTGGGGATCCGGAGATCAAATGGAGTGGGAGCGAATGGAGAGAGACATTGGGATCAAACTCCCGTTTCCCCCTCAAGACCTCGAGCCCGGCTCGAAGATTCCGGAGCCGTTGGAGTTGAAAGAGCTGCCATCGCATTTGAAATATATATTTTTAGAGGGAGGCAATCAAAAACCCGTGATCATCTCTTCTTCTTTGTCTCTTGCAGAGGAAGGAGCTTTGGTGGGCATACTCAAGGAGAACAAGCTCGCTTTTGGATGGAGCTTGGCGGATATACGAGGAATTAGCCCGGCCACGTGCATGCATCGCATCAATCTCGAAGAAGGCGCTCGCCCCAAACGAGATGGACAAAGGAGGCCCAACCCAATGCTCATGGAGGTCGTGTGCAAGGAGATCTACAAGCTATTGGCGGAGGGTATTATCTATGCCATCGCCGATAGTGAGTGGGTTAGCCCGGTGCACGTCGTTCCAAAGAAGGGAGGAATCACGGTGTCAAAGAACGAGAAGGACGAGTTGGTCGCCTCGCGCCCGGTTACCGGTTGGAGGATGTGCATTGATTATAGGAAGCTCAACGCTTCCACCAAAAAGGACCACTTTCCTCTCCCTTTTATTGATCAAATGCTTGATAAGTTAGTCGGGCAAGAATTTTATTGTTTTCTAGATGGCTTGTCAGGTTACTACCAAATAGCGATAGCTCCGGAGGATCAAGCAAAGACGGCCATCACAAGCCCTTTCGGGACCTACGCCTATAGGAGGATGCCATTTGGTCTCTGCAACGCACCGGGTACGTTCCAAAGATGCATGATGTCTATTTTTTCGGAATTTATCGGTGATTTTGTAGAGATCTTTATGGATGATTTTTCTGTTTTTGGGTCGTCTTTCCATGATTGCTTGATGAAAATAGAGAGAGTCCTTAAGAGATGCATTGAGAGTGGTCTTACTTTGAGTTGGGAAAAGAGTCATTTTATGGTTAGAAGTGGAATTGTTCTAGGCCATGTAGTTTCGAGTAAGGGCATAGAGGTCGACAAAGCGAAAGTGGAGGTGATTGAAAAATTGCCACCACCTAGTGATGTCAAAGGTATTAGGAGTTTCCTTGGTCATGCGGGCTTTTATAGACGATTTATTAAGGATTTTTCTAAAATTAGCCAACCTCTTTGTCGATTGCTTGCTCAAGATGTGCCTTTCCACTTTGATGAGTCTTGTATGAATGCTTTTCTCACTTTAAAAGAAAAACTCATCTCTGCTCCCGTTGTAGTTGGTCCCGATTGGTCATTGCCTTTTGAGATTATGTGTGATGCTTCGAATAATGCCGTAGGGGCTGTTTTGGGTCAAAGAGTCGATAAGATGCTTCGTGTGATTTACTATGCTAGTTTAACTCTTAATCCTGCTCAAGTGAATTACACCACCACTGAACAAGAGATGTTTGCTGTTGTTTTTGCCTTAGATAAATTTAGATCATACATCATAGGGTCTAAGGTGATTATTTATAGTGATCATGGTGCTCTTAAACATCTTTTGACTAAAGCCCAAGCAAAACCTAGGTTAATTAGATGGGTCTTATTATTACAAGAATTTGATGTTGAAATTCGTGATAGGAAAGGTAGTGACAATCTTGTGGCCGACCATCTCTCTCGTCTCGATTCACCTCCCCCTTATGCTTCTCTTGATGATATTTGTGATTCATTTCCCTTTGAGAATGTTAATGAAGTGAATGCTACTCCTTGGTTTGCCGATATTGCTAATTACTTGGCCGATAAGGACACTAAACCCGTCCTTAACGCTCAAGAAGAGAAAAGGTTTCTTCGTTTGTGTAGGCAATACTATTGGGAGGATCCTCACTTGTTCAAGCTTGGGAAGGACGAGGTGATTCGAAGGTACGTTCCCGACCACGAGCAAACCGAGGTGCTGCGACATTGTCATGAGGAGCCGAGTGGAGGACATTTTGGAGGCCAAAAGACTGCTCATAAGGTGCTACAAAGTGGATTATATTGGCCTACCTTGTTCAAGGATGCTCAAGCCTTCTACCTTGCATGCGATCGTTGCCAACGCACAGGTTCTATAGGTCGCCGTAATGAGATGCCCCTTAATCCTATTTTAGTGGTTGAGATTTTTGATGTGTGGGGTATCGACTTTATGGGACCTTTTCCTAAATCCCATGGTTTTGAATACATTTTACTTGCGGTCGATTATGTGTCCAAGTGGGTTGAAGCCATCCCCACAAGGACGTGCGATTCTCACGTTGTCTTGAAGTTTGTGCAGGAAAATATTTTGTGTAGGTTTGGTTTCCCTCGTGTGATCATTAGTGATGGGGGAAAGCATTTTTGCAACAAATTGTTCGCCAAGCTCATGAAGAAGAACGCCATCACTCACAAGGTGGCGACTCCTTATCATCCACAAACCTCGGGACAAGCGGAGACGAGCAATCGACAAATCAAGGGGATTTTAGAGAAGACGGTCAAGCCATCGAGGAAGGATTGGGCCGACAAGTTGAACGATGCTCTTTGGGCATATCGTACGGCTTACAAAGGCGTGCTTGGGATGAGTCCCTATAGGCTCGTCTATGGTAAGTCATGCCATTTGCCCCTTTGAGATCGAGTTCAAGGCATATTGGGCCCTCAAGCGCATCAATTTCGACCTCGACGATGCTCATGATCGGAGGATTTTGCAAATGGAGGAGCTCGACGAGCTAAGGAACGAAGCCTACGACAATGCCAAGATCTACAAGGACAAGGTGAAACGTCTACATGATAGACGCATAGCCTACAAGGAGTTCAAACCCGGAATGAAGGTACTTTTCTTTCACTCTCGACTTCGATTATTTCCGGGTAAGCTTAAGTCTAGGTGGGGAGGTCCATACACGGTGGTACAAGTCTTCCCTCATGGTGCGGTAGAGATTAAGAACGAGGATTCGGGATACATCTTCTCGGTCAACGGGCAACGATTGAAGCCGTACATCGAAGGGACGACACTTCCTCACACGGTGGAGACGATTCTCATCTCCGACCCCCCACTCTCCTCTTGAGTATTTGGTACGTCAAGCTAATGACGATAAACGAGCGCTTGATGGGAGGCAACCCACGTAAAAAAAAAAAAAAAAAAAAATTTAGATTTAGTATTTTTCATTGTATTTCTTGTTAATATTTGATTTTTTGTGTTAGTTTGAGTGTTTTTGCAGGAATTGGCGTCACGCACTCAGTTTCTCATTTGGACGATCGGCCAGATTCCTTAAGAATTCTGGACGATTGTCCAGATCGTTGCAAATCAGTGGCCATCAGTATCTCATTTGGCCGATCGGCCAGATTCATTAGGAAATCTGGACGATCGGCCAGATTTCTGTGGGCCCTTCTCCTTGCCGAGTCAGCCATAACTTTTGGCCCATTAAGTGTTTTTTTTGACCTATATTTTTCTCCTCCACCTCCCTTCTCTTATCTCTCTATTCTCAGATTTTCTCCCGCAGCTCATACACGAACCAGCACCCATCACCACCGAACGCTGCTGCCGTGCACCACCACACCAACGCCACCAGCCGCACCTCAGCCTTCCTCGCCGCCTACCGCCCGCCGCCGTTCAGAGCCACCGCCGCCGTCGTCCGCATCTTCGCCGCCGTCAGCCCGCCGTCGTCAGCACGCCGCCGGCAGCTACCCACATCACCGCCGTTAGCCACCGCCGTTCAGCCTCGCCGTCGCAGCACCGCGCTCGGCCAGCTCTCCGCGCTCGTCCAGAAGATCATTTGGACGACCGTCCAGAATACAAGGAGAATCTGGCCGACCGGCCAGATTGGAGGCTGCCCGATTTTCATCTTCGACGTTCGTGTCTCCATTCGCGTGCCATCCTTCGTCAACCTCCTCAGCCATCACCATGAATCGTACTCCCTACATTGTGAGTCTCGATCGCCACTCACCGGGTGACAATGAGCAAGAGTACGGGCGTCGCCAACGGGTTCCTTTTGAAACCGATAGGTACGCTACTACCAATCTCTACCTCCGTTTGAAAAATCTTGATATACGTCCTCCTAGGCATTACGATATGGATTTTTTGAGGCGTTTGTCTATTTTTCTGACTATTCGCGAATATGCTCTTCGATTAGGACTAATGCAATGTATGTCTAGACAATGGGAGGCGCATGATAGTTTGTGTCTAGAGATGTGTAGTAGTTTTCGTTTATCTAGACGTGGTAATGAGGTTGTGATGGAATGCACTTTTCGTGGTGTCTTGTGGGAAGTTTCTAAGGAAACGATGAAATCGGTATTTGGTTTTCGTGCGAATCCTAATATCTCTGATTGTGTGCCTGCGGATTTTAATGTTAATGAGGCTTGGATGGAATTGATGGGTGTTAATAATTTTAGAACTTCGGGTGTGTCTAGTGCCTTTTTACACGATGATGCTTTGATCATACTCCATCGCTTCATATCTAACATGGTCACCGGTAAAAAGGAGGCTAGTAAGGTAACGGGCATGGAGGTTTATTTGCTTCGGTGTGCTAGGTTCAATCGGAAGGTGTGCTTGTCCCCATTCATATGGACGCAGCTCTCCCACGTGCAGTCGAAGAAAGGCGCCCATCCCACTCTTGGATACGTTGCGACGGCTCTAGCTCGTCACTTTGGAGTGGATATTTCGGAGGCTGACGGGTTGGTGCAGAGCGTGGAGATGTCATCCACCGAGTTGATCAATGCCCAATTAATGAGGAGTCCAACCGAGTTCACTCGAGTCGAGGACCGAGCCTCTGTTCGTTCTTACTATGCTGACCCGCGTCGTATTCGAAGAGCCGGGCAAGAAGCCGAGCACCAAGAGGAGGAAGACGCTGAAGAAGAGGAAGAGTCACAAGAAGAGGAAGAAGAAGAGGAAGAGGAAGAGGAAGGCGAGGACGACGGGAACGGAGACGAGGAGGAGCAGCAGCATGTCCCGGACGATGATGAGCGACTAATTCACTACTACACTAGGTGAGATCGCGTCCGGGCTCGTCAGAATATGGAGGCCGAAGTCCCGTCCTATTGGGCCGACTTTCGGGCTGATTTTACACATTTTCAACAAGGTGTGTTTGATCGGTTCGATTCTTTGTCGACCCAAGTGACGGGCTTGGATAGGCGTGTGTCGAACATCGAGGGCCATTTAATGCGGAACACCAACTTCTCCATTGGCTCCACCTCCGCTCCACCAAACCCGGATGATCCCCGTTATTGGTCTCCGCACGATCCTCGATGGAATGACCCACGGTTTGGAGGTCCATTCAATTGATTATAGCCATGTTTTTGTCTTTTATTTTTGTTGAGTCTTTTGTTGTTTTCTCTTTATTTTGTTCGATTTTACGCTTTGGTATTTGTGTTTTGTGTTTGTTTTGTAGGTGATACTTGGAGTCTCTCGAGATTTTGGGTATTTATGTTCGTCATAGTGCGATAAGTTCTCTTTATCCCTTTCCTTTTATTTTCTCGCAATGGGGACATTGCTTGATTTTAAGTGTGGGGGGGGTCTTTGAACTTTTGGCATGTGGTTTTTAATTTTGTTGAGTCTTAGGTGTTAATTGAGTCAAATGAGCATGTGATGATAGTATTGTGGACTTGGCCAATGATAGAGAATTGTTGATTTTTGAAAAATTCATGATCTTTATTATGCATGGAACCTTGGCGAAGCGACGCATTTTATTTGACGAATTTGATGTATGCTATGATGTCGGGAACTAGTTAGTTTGAACCCGTGAGATTTGAGCTATTTGTGCATATTTATGCCTATTCTTTGATTGAGTGAGCATGCATGCTTCATTGTTTCTAGAACTTGCCTTGTTTCTCCATCAAGACCTTAGTATATTTACGAACTAGGAGATGATCTTAGGCCATTCTTTCGTAGCCACATGATTCCTATACACTAACCTTGTTCATAATCCGTTGTTTACCCCTTTTGAGCCTTTATTAGTCGTTCTTTGTGAAACCGGATGATAGGAGGTTTGGATGATTATGGGTATCCTTAGTTGTAGTTGGTGATATGGAAGGAGAAAATTTGAAAATACTTGTTGTGGTGTAGAAGGAGAGAAAGAGAAGAAATTTTAGATGCTTGTTTAAGTGTAGTTAGCTATCCCTATAAGCTTAGAAAAAAAAGAGATAAGAAAAAAAATAGAGCCTTTGTTCAAATTAGAAAGAACATGTATTAGTTGAGCTCTAGAAAAAAAAAAGAAAAAAAAGAGAGACAAAATAAGCATAAGGGGATAGTTAGCTTTGATTTGTATAGTTGATATTTTAGCATCTTTGAGTTTGTATTTGGTGTGTTGGAGGGTAGAAGATGGAGATAAAAATCCATACTTTGGTTGGAGTTGAAAAAGAGGTTGATGATTTAGAGCATTTTGAGTCACTTAGTCTATATATTCCCTACCTTAACCAATGTCCCTACATTACAAGCTTATATAAAGACCTTTTTGATCCTAGTTTGTAAGTATTACATTAGGTGGAGATGTTTAGATTAAAGGCAAGCTTATGGTAAACATGTTGCATTGCATTGATGTTGAGTGAACCTTCTTGATGTGCATTATATTACATCTTTTCTTTGAGAGAGTTGAGTGTTCACTTTCATATACAAAATTTCACATGTTTGGGAGTGTTCTTTGATGGATTAGCATAATTTGAATTAGTTGAGTAGATTGTGTTGATTGATGCTAAGGTTGTGTGCATAGTTTTGATCGTGAACATGAGAGTTTGTTTTTGAAAAGTTTTGAGGCCTATATAGTCCACGATACTTGAGTCTATTGTTTGTTTTGTTTTGCTTGAGGACAAGCAAAGGTCTAAGTGTGGGGGAGTTTGATTGGTGTTTATTTGTTAGGTTTTTCGTTGCGTTTTCGTGTTAGTTTTCATTATGTTTTTGTGTCGTTTAGTGTGTCTTTTGGCTATGATTGTTTGTTTGGAGTTTTGGTCATCGTAGGAGCAAAAGGTGAGAAATTGGAAGAAAACGGGACGAAAAGTGCACGAAGAGAAGGAAAGGCCGTGAGAGACCAGAACCTGATCTGGCCGATCGGCCAGATTTCCTTAGGAATCTGGACGATCGGCCAAATGCCTATGCAAGGGCTCAGCAGTCCCTGATCTGGACGACCGTCCAGAATTCCTTCACAATCTGGACGATCGGCCAAACATATTCAAAGAGGTTATGCAGTCCCTGATCTGGACGACCGTCCAGATTTCCTTCAGCATCTGGACGATCGGCCAGATGTCGGCGTCCAGCTGTGTTTCCTTATTTAATTAGGTTTTCTTCCTAGTATATATATTAGTGCCTTGGACGAATTTTGTAACATCTTTTAGCATATTTTAGCTTTAGTTTTCAGCATTCAAACACTTTTATTAGCTTTCTATTGTTCGGATCCGGATTCGTTCTTCGTTTTTGCAATTTAATTCAAGACGTTTATTTAATTCAAGTTCTTCGTTCTTCGTCTCAATTTTCGTAAGTTCTTTTATAGCTTTCGTTTACTTGTTTTAATTGCTTGCTTTCGTTTAGATTCGTTTTCTTAATTGCTCCGTTTAAATTCCTTAGTTTAATTTCGTTCTTTCGATTTCAAGTTCAAAGTTTAGATTCGTTTTTCTTGCTTTCAATTCTTTCGTTTTTCAAAGTTTTCAAGTTAGATTAATTTGCCTTTAATTTCCAGATTTCAATTCATCATGTCTAGATTTGTTTATGCTTCTTTCTTTGCTTTCATTTTCTTCGTTGCTTCCTTTATTGCTTTCTTTTCGATTCTTGCCTAGGTAGATTTAATTGCTTTCTTCTAGTTTAATTCTTAGATTAATTTCTTGAGTTCTAGATTAGTTATTTACTTGCTTTTATTTATTGCTTTATTTTATTTTCTTGCCTAGGATTTAAAAACAAAAACCCCAAAATATTCTTTACTTGCTTTCTTAGTTTTAGGTTTACTACATAATTGATTGCCCTGTTAAGTTTTCCTTGAGATTCGATACTTAGGTTTTACTTGCTAGTGCTACGATAGATTTCGTCTATTGCGAACACTTTTTAGTGAAACAGTAAGCTTTAGCATTGTGAGTGCTAGGGACAGTTGGTCTTTGCTTGCCCATAGTTTCAGCCCTTGAAGATATATACATCTTCATTGGCTTCTTCTTAGGGTCCTCAGCCATTTGGCCTTTATCTTCGTTGGTGGTCGCTTTGGATGCAGTGGGCATTTCCAAAGTGACTGATGGTGTTGTGAGAGAAGCACCAACAAAGACAGTCGGCTTGGAAGGTCCACCCTCATATCCGAGTCCTCCCTTTCTACCAAAAGGTAGAAGTGAGCTCTCTAGTGCCTCCCTAGCATATGATGCTTTGTTCAAGTTGGCAACTAGAGCGGATTGGGTTTCATACCTTCCTTCCAAGCTTTGATGTCTCGCGAAGAGATCCTCGAACTTACTAGTCATAGCCCTTAAGTTAAGTTTGACTTGGTCAAGCTCAGTGGCTAGCTTTCGGTTCTCCTTCTCGCTTTGAGACAAAGCTTGTTGCAACACTTCGTGGTCACTTGACAATTTAATGTGCTTGTCAAGCAGCTCACTCCATGTCGAGGAGTTTGCTTCCTCTTGGTGAGTGTGTGCGAGTGTAATTGAACTAGGTGAGGGATAGATAAATACCTCTCATGTTTCTTCGTCGGTGAGCGCCATGAGTCCAAGATCCTCACCCTCACTGGAGTTGGGATCTGTGAATGCATCGGAGTCGCTTGCTGGATCTTCAGTTGAAGCGACCGGCACTTCACTCGCTACAAGCGCTCGCCTGGGAGCATCCCTCTTTGCTTTCAGTTCCTCTCGCTCCTTCGCACTCAGCTTTGGGCAATCGGATTTGTAGTGACCCATCTTGTGGCAATGGTAGCATTCCACTTCCATCATGTCCCTTGAGATCGGTTTGGTCGTATCTTCTCTCTTCCCTTTTCCTTCTCGAGCATCAGTGCTCCTCCCTTTGTATTGCTTGTAGAATCTTTTGTATTTGCCCACTCGAGAGTTCATTTTGTTGAAGTTCTTGGACAAGAACGCAATATGTTCTTCCAACTCTTCCCTCGTCATCTTGGCTAGTGACTGGTCACTTGGTCCTTCAGCAGCTTTGAACGCTACACCTTTTGACGTCGTGGGAGCTTCATCCTCTTCATCGAGATTCATTCGATTCAGATCGAATTCATGAGCTTTGAGTTCGGAGAACAGAATCTCAGGTGTGAGCTTTGATAGATCCTTGGTAGCAAGGTACAGTTCCTTCATTGTCTGCCACTTCCTTGTGAGAGCTCGGACAATCTTCAGGTTGACTTCCTTATCTGTGAGTTCCTTCCCAAGCGAGTTGAGAGTTGCAATAATGTTTGTAACTCTCAGCTCGAAGGCGTCGATAGACTCTCCTGGCTTCATTATCAGACTCTCAAACTCCCGCATCTGAACGGCGAGTTTGTTCTCTTTGATCTTGTCCGTTCCTTGAGAAATGAGGGCTAGGGTTTCCCACATTTCCTTCGCCGTTGCGCACTTCCTTATCCGTGGTAGATAGGCGTCCGACACGGTGCTCTGCATCGTGTGGCGTGCAATCTTGTCGAGGTTGGCGACTTTGAAGTCATTCGGAGTGTACTCATCTTTGTCCTTTTCTACGTATGTTTGTCGAACATGAGCTTCGCGTCCTTCAGCAGCTGGGACGTTCACAGATATGGCTTTCTTGATTTCGATTGGTCCGTCCTCTATGACTTCCCACATCCGGTCGTGGATGGAGCATAGGAAGCTCTCGACTAGGAAACTCCATGTCTCGTATCCTTCGATCGAGAACTGTGGAAGATTTGATGCGATGTATGTAGACATAGCAAACTATCAGCAGTAAATGCAATATGCGTGAGTGAGGTTTTGATGCACTTAGGAAAATAGGATCCGGTTCAGTGAGACAATGTGAAGCGAGTGGGGACTCGCTTCAAATATGCAAAGCAGAGGCTTGAAAGAACCGCTGCTCTGATACCACTTGTTGGTCCCGGTTTGTTAATAGGGGAAATACGTAGAGGGGGGGGTGAATACGTATTTAAAGTTTTTCAACTTTTTCCCTTTAACTCAGAGTGACAATTAAAGAGCTCGCTTGAAACTTAAGACCTAGCTGAAGCTAGATCTACAGTTCGTAGCTTGCCTGCTTAACCGAAGTAAGGACTTGATCAAGAGGGAGTCTTTACTCGTATATGCGGAAATTCGGTGAGCTAAAAATCTTTTCCTAAGTAATTAAAAATCCAGGTTATGTTTGTTTAGATGCACGTGCAATGGATAATCAAATACAGTAAAGAGTTTAGGGTTAGAGAGATATGACACAGAGATTTATAGTGGTTCGGAGATAAAGCTCCTACGTCCACTTGTTGCACGATGGCAACTGTTCTCTTCACTCAAGAACTTGAAGATTTCGGGCTATTCAAAAGCCTGGTCAAGATCGGGCTTCACTTGCCTGGATCCGACGTTAGACGTAGTGATTGCGGGTTCACTACACAAACCTAGACAAGACTGGAAGCTTCACTTGCTTCAGTCAAAACACAGACAGGGAGATTATGGGCTCTCCTTACAGCCTAGCTTCGATCGAGCTTTACACAAACGATGTAGGTGCAAGCTTGGATCTAAACTCTATGATCGAGACTTCTTCAATCGATGAAAGAAGAGTCTTGGATCGAGACAACCTAACGACAACACTAAAAACCTAACAGACAGAGGTTTGGGTTTTTGGTTGTAGAACACACTATGAAGAGCTCTTTACAGTAGATGCAAAGTAGGCTAGAGCTCTCCTTCTAAGCTTGGATATTTGAAGTGGGCTTAGACTCTAAGTGTGAAGGTTGTGAAGACGAGTTCCAATGAACTGGAAACTCGGAGAACACTTGGAAACAAAGACTCGAAGATTTGCTCAAAGGCTTGGGAGTGTTTGTTTGCTGTATGCGCTCGAATGCTCAAGTAGTGTTCTACTTCTTCACGTTGTGATCCTTCACTATTTATAGGCGGAGGGTTGGCTGAGATCCGTTGCTTGGTTGGTGGCCTTGTCCCTCCTCCTCTCGACAGTACTTTGCGCAGGCAGTTGCTTTTGCAGGTGCACAGTTTGTCTCTTTGCCGAAAACGGCTAAGTTACAAGACTAACAGTAACTGGAGCGAGCCAGTACTGTAGCGGCGCCCTGTCGGCCTGGCGGTCAACTCCTTTGCTCCATTCAGCTTTTGACACGTGGAGATCTTGTAATTAATGCGACGATCTCTTTGTTGACTGGAGTTCAAAATATGGGCGGGAGTTGTGCTGTCGCTTTCTGGTAGGTAGTGGCTCGCTTCGCTTTTGGAGTTGTAGCGGCCGCTTCGAAGTGAGTCGCTTCAGGGTCAATTTGTAGTGAGTCACTTGGGAAATGAGGTTCCGAAGTGACCGCTTTAAATGTTGACCATCGTTGAATCGCTTCGGCTTTTCTTTGTAGCGCTCGCTTCGCTTTGCTTTAGTGGACTCGCTTTGATTCCACTGTAGCGCTCGCTACGCTTTGCTAGCTTCGGCACGCTTCGCTTCAGTTTGCTAGACTTGCTTCGCTTTGAAAAACACACTCAAGTGAGTGGCCTTCACTTGAAATTTTGAAGCCTATAATCTAAGCAAAATAAAGAGCCATCCTAACAGAGTAGGCTTAGAAAAATTCTAACCTATTTTCTACATCAAAGTGGGTCGCTTGGGAACAGGACATTTGGGGTTTTGGGATCAAATCAAAACAAATTTCTTCATTGTAAAAATGTCCCATACAGTTCCCCCTTAACAATTTGGTCCTTAACAATTCCCAACACTTGCCCACATGGTTAATGTGTATGTTCAAAGAAAAAGATCGAGTAAGTTAAAGCAACAGTAAAAGACATGTATATGTCTAGTAGTTTATCGGGATTAAGATCCAGCTACTAAGACCCGAGATCTATATATAACTCTTCGCCTCTACCAAGGGTCAGTCTAGAAGAGTGTTATCTCACCATGATCCTATCAGTGCGTTTCACTGTTTCAACATAACTAGTTGATCGCACTATTTCTACCACACAAAAATAGGTGTAATATAATGAAGCACGAGTATCGTATCCACAGGGACTGACAAGTCGAAAACACACAAAATACCTCTACTTAAGAACAAATGTGATGTCTAGGCTTTTAAGAGTTTAATGATTGTGGTATTTATAGACTAGGCAAATAATAAAAAGACTCAATTAAATCAAATAAGGAAATAAAGTGTGCAGGAAAATAATTAGTCAAAATTAAACAACTTAAGGCACAAGCAATTAAATAAATAAGGAAAGTGAACAATTAAGGAAAAGTGTTGATTCTAGGGAAGCCTACCTAATCAAACTTATGCAAGCAATTAATGAATACAATTAACCAATTTAATCCAATCTAAATGTGATACATGCAAATATAACTTACACCCCGATTAAAGCAATGCAAGTAGTCACCTAACAAGATCCTAATATTCTCTCGAATTATAAGAATCGAATCAAGTGCAAAATAGAACAAGTACCAATAATATAGTCAACTAGGTTCAACTACGACACCAAATCAACTATATATAAACATATAACAATTCAATTATCAATTAAGAGAATCAAACTATTATATCATGCTTTCATGAGATCGATTATGCAATTATCCGATTAAGGCATAAACACATAATTATGCATACACAATTAATGGCCAGTTAACTATGCATGAGAATAAGCACCATGAAACATGCATCTAGATTAGAAGGCTAATTGTAAACAAAAACACTTACATAGATTCAATTAGGCATTCAATCCCTAAAATCAACTAAAGAATTTAGCTAGACATAATTAAAGTAGACATGAACACAAAAGATTGAAAGAACATAATTAAAGAGTAAGAGTAAGAAAAACTTGAAATTGAATCTTGAACACGAAGAACTTCGAAACTTGAATCTTGAATAAATTTGAAAAGCTCCAATGTAAAATACAAAACTCTAAAATAAAAGTGTGCTAGAAAATATGGTGTTTGCTAGATGGGGTTTACAATGCTAGAATAGGAGTATATATAGGAGAAATTTACATAAGGAAAACCTAAACCAAAAAGGAGTCTAATTAAAAAAAGGAGAAAAATCCTCGGCTGGACACCTCTCGACAGACCTCTCGATCGAGAGGTCGATCGAGAGGGTATAAATTCTGCTCTCGATCGATAGCTCAAACAGAAGGCACCTCTCGATACCTCTCTCGATCGAGAGGTCGATCGAGAGGCCTTCACTCGAACTCAAATCTTGGATTTTCAGCTTCGATCTTCACGCCTTTTCTCGTCTCGGGGTTTTATCATCGATTTATCATCAATTTATGCCTGAAAACACATAAAAACACCTACAAGCATAATATTGTCCCATATACTAAAAACCATATAAAACATAGACAATACTATAAAATCGAGACACAAAATTGACTCTTTTTGGCTATGAAAACAAGGTAAATTTCACCTATATCAAATCCCCCAAACTTAAACATTGTTCGTCCCGAACAATACCAAAACATAAACAATAGACTCTAGCATTGTGAACTATATAGGCCTCAAAAACTTTTCAAAACCAATACTCATAATCATGATCCAAACTATGCATACAACCCTAGCATCAATAACACAACCTATCCAACAAATTCGAAACATGTCAATCTATCAAAGAACACTCTCCAATCATGTGAGATTATGTATATAAGTGAACTCTCAACTCTCTCAAAGAAAAGATGTAATATAATGTACATCATGGGGTTCACTCAACATCAATGTAATGCAACATGTTTACCATATGCTTGCCCCTAATCTCAACATCTCCACCTAATGTAATATTCACAAACTAAGATCAAAAAGGTCTTTATAAAGCTTGTAATGTAGGGACATTGGTTAAGGTAGGGAACATATAGGCCAAGTGACTCAAATTACTCCAAATCATCAACCTCTTTTCTTCAACTTCACCCAAAGTATAGATTTTACTCCATCTTCTACCATCCAACACCAACTACAAAACTCAATCTCAAGATGCAACGTATACAATACAAGCTAACTATCCCCTTATGCTTATTTTCATACTTTTTCTTTTTTTTTTTTTTTTTTCTCTCTAGAGCTCAACTAATGAATGTTCTTTCTAACAATGAACAAAGGCTCTATATTTCTTTTCTCTTTTTTTTTTTTTTCTTTCACAACTATTTTTTCTAAGCTTATAGGGATAGCTAACTATACTTGATCAAGCATCTCAAATTCTTTTCTTTTTCTTTTCACACCACATCAAGATAATCTATTCAACTCCTTCCCACATCATCAACTAACTCCACTAAAGATACCCTTATCCATCCAAACCTCCTATCATCCAAGCTTAAGAAAGAAAGGCTCATAGCAAGGCTCAAAGGGGGTAAACAAAGATAATGATCAAGGTTAGTGTATGGGATTCATGTGGCTACGAAAGAATGGCCTAATATCATCTCCTAGTTCATAAATATACTAAGGTCTTGACGGAGAAATAGGGCAAGTTCTAGAAACAATGAAGCATACATGATCACTCAATCAAGAAAATAGGCATCAACATGCACCAATAGCTCAAAACTCACGGGCTCAAACTAACTAGTTCCCGACTTCATGACATGCTTCAATTTCATCAAATAAAATCGCGTCGCTTCGCCAAGGTTCCATGCATAATAAAGATCATGAATTTTCTCCAAAAATCAATCACAAATTTTCTATCATTGGCCAAATTCACAACACTATCGTCACATGCTTACTTGACTCAATTTAAACCTAAGACTCAAAACAATAAAAGACTCTAACATACCCCAAAATAATACTAACAAATAAAAGACTCTCAAAGCAAGAAAACAATAAAA
This sequence comes from Thymus mandschuricus, assembly GCA_029379335.1. Classification (NCBI taxonomy): domain Eukaryota; kingdom Viridiplantae; phylum Streptophyta; class Magnoliopsida; order Lamiales; family Lamiaceae; genus Thymus; species Thymus mandschuricus. The sequence goes on from CM057079.1 coordinate 24,020,795, forward strand.
GTAATTAACTTAGACACTCTTTCCCTCCCCCAAACTTATTTCAAAGCATAGCAACGAAATAAGTTTAAAGAAAAGAAGTAGGCTAAGTTAAAAACTGACCTCATTGAAATGGCGGCGGGAAGGGAGGGTTGTCGGGGTTGTTGGGGTCGAATCGTTGATGGCTCTCCGGGTAGTGAGGATAGAAATAGTGCATCTCATGCACCATCCTATTGTAATTCTCCAAGTATGCTCGTTCATCCTCACGCCTCTTCGCCTCCTCTTCTCGAAATCTCCTCTCGTTCTCAATGTAGGCGTCGAGAGTATCAAAACGACTTCCAATAAATGTGCGAAGATCCCCTACCTCGGTTCTCAACGTTTGTACCTCTTCGCGAACTCCTCTTACTTGGGATTCAACAAACTCCCTACTATCCCAATGATAGTTGTCCATTGCTTCCATTGACTCCGTGTGCCAATCCCGCATCGTAGAGAAATCCGGAGCTCTCATATGAAAACCGGGCTGTGGAACACCCTCGTATCCTTGCTCAAAAGCATCTTCCCCTTGATCAAATCCCCTCTCATATTGCTCAGCCTCGTCGTCATCTTCGTCCTCCTCATCATCATCACCACCTTCGTCGGGTCTTGGACCTCCCTCAGCCCACATAAGCTCCTTGTGTTGAGGAGAATCCATCTTTCCGTTCCCTCTCCGCAACTTATCGTTCCCGATCACCTCCGTCAAATAATTGTTCGGAAGCGGAAAGAGATAAATGCCACTCATCCCATGCAACTTGAAGAACCACCCGGACGTGTCATATGAAATCATCCTAGCAAGCTCCAACGTGCGTCTATCTACGAAGATGGACGTAGATACGGGCTGCTCTCCAATTGGAATGTTGAAGTGTTGGGCAATGGGAGTGACGAAAGCTCCTATCCCGATCTTTTGCCCCCCGAACAAGTATGCTTGGCTCTCCATATGATCGACGAGATAAAGGGCTGCATTTTGTGAGTGGCCTCGATATGAGGTCCAAATAAGATGAGCGTCGGTGGCAAGGAAGGTGCCGGAGTCATGACGGGAGTGGATGGTGCACGAGATCAGCCTGTGGAAGTAGCGAATCGTGGGATTCCGAATTGAGGTGGCCTTTGCTTTCGCCGGGTTGTAGGATCTCGTTCGTTCCTCCTCGAAATCCACGAATTGTGCCCACAAATCTTGCAAATCTGGATGATTGTTGCCAATATACTCACCACGCTTGTTTCCTCCGATGATATCGTTAAGTTGATCCATATCTAGCTCTCTCGGTTGACCACCGAGTTGGAAACGAATGACGTGGGGCACTTGATTGACTCGCTCCACTACCAATGTTGAGAGAAACTCCACCGTGAGAATGTGGTAAGTGAAGTGATTCCCTTGAAATATGTTGGTGAAGCCTCCTCGTTGCATCAATTGCGTGATCTCATTAGCTATCCCCATCGCTGCCACTGTCTCTTGATGTAGGAACCGGCAGTGCTTGTGCTTGAGTTGCACAAGGTGAGACCATCTCCTCTTTGACTCCGCCGTCGTGAGCTTGAGTTTGAACGCTTTAGGCTCCAAACTTGAGGGCATCGACCTCACCGGCGGTATCCTTGTCTCCGGGATAGTTCTATCATTCTTCCATGTCTCCTTTCCCTTGCTCGAAGAGGTGACCTTTTCTTTTCCTTTGCCTTTGCCCGACGAGGTTGAAGCAACATTCTTGCCCTTGTCTCTTGCCATCACTAGTACCTAAAAATATCACAAATCAATACAAGAGATGCAAGAATATAGCAATTTAAATCCTCTTCCCCCAAACTTTAACCAAATCCAATTCTCCCCCATTATCAACTCAAGTTCATCACCAATCACAACAATACTCCTCCATAATCAAGAACTTATAATCACTCAATCTCAATCTCATGTATATAGATATCAACGAATCTTCAATAATTCATAGACAAATATAAAGACCCATTCGATTATCAATACACAATTATCTCTGCATTCATCCATGAATTCAATTCATACAAATAATTTAATGAATTCCATGAATCCAATCTATCATGCTCAATCTAATACCCAATCTATCAATTCAACGAATTTAACCATCAAAATTGAATTTTAATCGGTCAAAACATGCGAAATCATGTAAAGAATCAAGAATTGATAACAAGAGAGCAAGAAATCGAGTACCTTTTGACGAATCGAAGAAAGAAATCGAGAGAATTTGTGTGTGCTAGAGAGAATTTGTGAGTTATGAGAGTATGGTATGTGAATTGTGTGCAAAATGTGTATTTAAAGGAGTAGATAAACCTGGTCAAAGTCGGAATGCGCGCCGTCAACGACCCTCTCGATCGACCTCTCGATCGAGAGAGGTATCGAGAGGTGCGTACTGGATTCTGAAAATTGACCTCTCGATCGACCTCTCGATCGAGAGACCTGTCGAGAGGTAGCTACTGGAATCTGACATTTGTCCTCTCGACCGACCTCTCGATCGAGAGAGGTGTCGAGAGGTGCTGCTCTTTACGTACTGACCTCCCCTCTCGATCGAAAACACGGGGGTCTCGATCGAGAGGCTTCACGTGACACACCTGGGACTCAACAATTCAAAACCTCTCGAACGACCTCTCGATCGAGAGAGGTGTCGAGAGGTCCTTACTGTATGCCAAAATTTCACCTCTTGAACGACCTCTCGATCGAGAGAGGTGTCGAGAGGTCCTGCTCGACTTTGTTTTCTACACAACTTTTAACATTCGTTAGTATATTGAGGGGTTCGACTCTAAAATACGAAATTTGACTCAAAACTACGAAAAATAAACTACCTAAGACTCTAAAACGTAGAACGAAACAAAATAGTTGTGAAAAAAAACGGGATACGAATATTGGGTTACCTCCCAACAAGTGCTACGTTTTACGTCTTTAGCCCGACGATACCTCCTTTCTACTTTGGATCATCGAGGTGAATGGCCGCTTTCTTAGGGAATAAAGGCATCGGCTTGAAGTAGTGCTTGAGGCGATGTCCATTCACTACGAATTTCTCACCGTCGTTCTTCAACACCTCAAATGCACCATTCTTCAAGTCCTTGTAAATGACGTACGGCCCCGACCACTTACTTTGCAATTTTCCTGGAAACAAACGAAGTCGAGAATTAAAAACAAGGACATCATCACCAATTTCGAACTTACGCTTTTTGATGCTCAAGTCGTGGAATCTTGCAGCTCGTTCCTTGTAGATCCTCGAATTTTCGAATGCTTCGTTTCTCCATTCATCAAGCTCCAACAGGTCGTCACATCTTTGGCCCATGGCTTCCTTGAACTCGAAGTTAATCCTTCTCGTCGCCCAATAAGCTTTATGCTCCAACTCCATTGGTAAGTGGCAAGACTTGCCAAATAGCAATTGATATGGCGACCTCCCGATTGGTGTCTTGAAAGCCGTCCTATAGGCCCAAAGTGCGTCATCCAAGTACTTCGCCCACTCCTTTTTGTTGGTGACGGTCTTCTCCAAGATTTGCTTGATCTCTCGATTAGCTAACTCGGCTTGACCGTTTGCTTGAGGGTGGTAGGGCGATGTAACTTTGTGCTTGACTCCGTATTTTGCAAGAAGTGATCCTAACCAACGATTGTTGAAGTGGCTCCCCCCATCACTAAGCAAAGCCCTCGGAGTTCCATACCGAGTCAAAATATTTCGCTGGAGGAATTTGATCACCACCTTCGAATCGTTGGTTGTAGTCGAAATGGCCTCGACCCATCTAGAAACATACTCCACCGCAAGTAGAATGTAGGAAAACCCTTGAGACTTGGGAAAAGGACCCATGAAATCAATCCCCCAAACATCGAAGAGCTCCACTTCCATGATAGTTCGTTGCGGCATCTCGTCCCTCTTCGTGATATTCCCCATCCTTTGGCATCGATCACATGACTTGATGAACTCATGGCAATCCTTGTAGATCGACGGCCAATAGAAACCACTATGAAAGATCTTGAGGGCGGTCCTATTCGCTGCAAAGTGTCCCCCATTCGGAGCGCTATGGCAATCTTCGATGATCTTCTTCCATTCCGATTGTCGAACACATCGCCTTATAACTCCATCGGCACACCTCCTATACAAGTATGGATCATCCCAATAGTAGAACTTACAATCGTGGAGGAACTTCTTCTTTTGGTGAGACGATAGATCCTTGGGCACATGATGGATCACCAAATAGTTGACGATGTCGGCGAACCAAGGTGTCAAATCGTCCATCTGAAAAATCTGCTCATCGGGAAAACTCTCCTTGATTTCAATTTTCGAATCCTCTCCTTCCACGGGCTGCTCGAGTCTCGAGAGATGATCGGCCACCACGTTCTCGCATCCTTTCCTATCCTTGATCTCCATGTCGAACTCTTGAAGAAGCAAAATCCAGCGAACTAACCTTGGCTTCGAGTCCTTCTTGTTGAATAGATAGCGAATGGCGGCATGGTCGGTGTGCACAATCGTGTGAGATCCCACCAAATAAGGTCTAAACTTATCAAAAGCGTAGACCACAGCAAGTAACTCCTTCTCCGTGGTGGTGTAATTCCTTTGAGCCGAGTCCAACGTCTTACTAGCGTAGTAGATCACTCGGAATAGCTTCTCCCTTTTCTGCCCCAAAACAGCTCCTACCGCCCAATCGCTTGCATCGCACATGAGCTCGAACGGGGCACTCCAATCCGGTGACACCAAGACGGGAGTAGAGATAAGCGCCTTCTTTAACGTCTCGAAGGCTTCCAAGCACTCGTCATCAAACACGAACTTGACGTCTTTCTCGAGCAATCCACATAACGGCTTCGTGATCTTTGAGAAATCCTTGATGAATCTCCTATAGAAGCCGGCATGTCCTAGGAAACTCCTCACCGATTTGACATTGGTTGGCGGTGGCAACTTCTCGATGGCTACAACTTTGGCTCGATCCACCTCCAATCCATATGAAGACACCTTGTGACCTAGCACAACTCCTTCTTGAACCATGAAATGGCACTTCTCCCAATTGAGAACGAGGTTCGTCTCTTCGCATCTTTGAAGTACCGTGGCGAGATTCTCCAAACATTGGTCAAAAGAGGGACCAAAGACTGAAAAATCATCCATAAATACCTCCATGATATTCTCGATCAATCCGTGGAAGATGGCCATCATGCACCTTTGGAAAGTGGCCGGTGCATTGCATAATCCGAACGGCATCCTCCGATAAGCGAAGACTCCATATGGGCATGTAAATGCCGTCTTGTGTTGGTCCTCCGGAGCGATGGCAATTTGATTGTAGCCTGAGTATCCGTCGAGGAAGCAATAATACTCATGGCCGGCTAGACGATCGAGCATTTGATCTACGAACGGGAGTGGAAAGTGATCCTTCCTTGTTGCTGCGTTGAGAAGACGATAATCAATGCACACTCGCCATCCCGTGACGAGCCTTGTCGCGATCAGCTCTCCTTTCTCGTCGTTGATGACCGTCATGCCTCCTTTCTTTGACACCACTTGAGTAGGGCTCACCCACTCACTATCCGAAATAGCATAGATCATGCCGGCATCAAGTAATTTCAGCACCTCCTTCCTCACAACTTCTTGCATGGCTGGGTTCAATCGTCTTTGAGGTTGGACTCTTGGGCGATGGCCTTCCTCGAGCAAGATCCTATGCATGCAAATCGTAGGACTTATACCTTTGATGTCGGCAATCGTCCATCCAATTGCAGATTTGTGCTCCCTTAACACCCTCAATAGCTTGTCCGTGTTTGCCTCCGTGAGATGAGAAGATACGATCACCGGATACGTCTCTTCTTCTCCTAAGAACTTGTACTTGAGGTGCTCGGGTAATGGCTTTAATTCCACCTTAGGGGCTGCATCCTTCTTCTCTTCCTCTTCGAAAAATCCATCGTCCACCTTCTTGTTGATGTCAAGATATGAAACCTCCTTGTGGTGACTCGATGGTTGATTAGCCTCCAACTGATTGAGATACTCGAGAATCTCGTCGCACGCTTCATCCAACTCCTCGTAGGCATAGAGAGAATTCGAAATACAATGGTTAAGCGCCTCCTCCGAAGTAGGTGGTATCAATGTCTCGATGGAGAAGATATCCTCACGTTGATCGTCGGGTCTCTTCATAGCTTCGTAGATAGAAATTTTCAGTTCCTCCCCGTTGACTCGAAATGTGAGGTCTCCATCTTGCACATCGATCAACGCTCTCCCCGTTGCTAAGAATGGCCGCCCCAAGATCAATGGTTGATTCGTGTCCTCGGGCATGTCCAAGACTACGAAATCTGCCGGAAAGACGAGGTTCTGCACTTGAACGAGAACGTCCTCCACTATCCCCCTTGGATATGAAACTGATCGGTCCGCCATAAGTAGAGAGATGGTGGTTGGCTTCATCCTCCTGATCTTGAGCCGGTTGAAAATAGGGAGAGGCATCAAATTTATGCTAGCACCAAGATCACATAGCACGTTTTGGAAGATTTGATCACCAATTTTGCACGACAACGTGAACCTCCCGGGATCCTTTTGCTTCAATGGTAGCTTCCTTTGGATCACCGCGCTGCACTCCTCCGTGAGATTGATCGTCTCGAACTTCCCCCACTTCTTCTTCCCCGAAACCGCATCCTTGATGAACTTCATGTGGTTGGGCATGTCTCGGAGAGCATCGAGAAGTGGTATGTTGATGTTGACCTTTTGTAGTATCTCCATGAAGCGTTGATACTTCTCGTCTTGCTTCGTCTTGGTCAATCTTTGCGGGAAGGGAGCCTTCGGAGTGTACGTCGGAAGTTGGTGCGGCTGCTGGGCCTCTCGACCGACCTCTCGATCGAGAGAGGTGTCGAGAGGTCCCTTCTGACTTTGCTGTTTGACCTCTCGATCGACCTCTCGATCGAGAGAGGTATCGAGAGGCTCCATCTGTATCTCCTCGTCGTAGACCTCTCGATCCTCCTCTCGATCGAGAGGGGTGTCGAGAGGTGGTTGCTGACTTCCAGGGTGGACCTCTCGATCGACCTCTCGATCGAGAGAGGTGTCGAGAGGCCCTCGCCTCGGCTCTTGTATCCTTGTTTCCTCGAGCACTACGTTCTTGAAGTTCCCGACTCCTTTCTTCTCAGCTTCCAAGGATGGATTTGTGTATGTGGTGCCGCTCCAAAGCTCAATAGCATGAACGTGATGGTTGTTCTTCGGGTTTTGCTCCGTGTTACTTGGGAATTGGCCGGGCTTATGGACTCCTCCTTGAGCGTTGGCTATTTGACTCATTTGCGTCTCCAACATTTGCATTTGTTTGGTCAACGCATTGATGCTACTCGCTAAGTTGTTGGTTGATGTACTTTGAGTGAGCTCCAACGTCCTCAACTTTGCATCTTGTTGTGTCATCCTCATCTCCGATTGAGCCATATATTGACGAATTAAATCGTCGGTGGACATCTCCTTCTTGGGCTCTTGGATGACTCCGTTCTCAACATGGAAGCCGGGAGGTGGTTGCAAGGCGTTGTTCGGATTGGCATAGGAGAAGTTCGGATGATTTCGGTTGTTGGGAACATATGGCTTCTTGTACCCTCCTTGGTAGTTCGAACCTCCTTGTCCTCCTTGCCCTCCTTGCCACTTGTTTCCTTGATTCGGTTGCCACTTGCCCCCTTGTTGCACAAAATTGGCATCTTCCTCTTCGGTTGGGTTTGCTTGATCGTCCGTGATAGCATCGCACCGAAGCACTCCTTTCTTGATAGAATCCAACTCATTCGCTGTTTTTGTATACTTCTCCATCAAGTCCTCGTAAGCATCGATCCCAATGTTGGCAACTCTCCTTCTTCCAAGCCGTCGATCGGTAGCCTCTTCATAGCTCGAATTTACAGTCAGCTCAATAATCTCCATAGCCACTTCATACTCATTGTTCAAGAATCCTCCCTTTGAAGCGTAATCGAGCTCCTTCCTACACAACTTGTTCAGACCACGATAGAAGCACGTGATTTGATCCTCCTTGCTAATCCCATGATTCGGGCATGCTTAACTTCTTGAATCTCCCCCACGCCTCATAAAAGTGCTCATCCTCATATTGTTGAAATTGGTTGATCTCATTGATAAGCTTTTGAGCCCTCGAAGGTGGGAAGAACTTGTTGAGAAACTTCGTGCACATGTCAGCCCATGTAGTGACCTCCGTCTTGTCCAATCCATCTAACCACTCTCTTGCATCGTCCTTGAGAGACCACACGAAGAGACTAAGTTTGAGGTAGTCCGAAGATACTCCATTGGCTTTGTATGTAGCACATATGTCCAGAAATTGCTTCAAGTGCGCGTTGGGATCCTCCGCCGGTGATCCTCCGTATTGATTGTTTTGCACCATGTTGATGAGGGACGTCTTGAACTCATAGTTGTTGGCTTCGGTAGTCCCCCATCCTCCTTGCTGAAATTGATCAACGACCGGCTTGTAACGATCGTTCAAAGTCCTTCTCCCCGCTTGATCCCCCATCGAATCGAAACTCCTTGGTGAATCGGGTGGTGAAGAGAGGGGTGTATCGATCTTCCTTGCCTCCTTCTCTCGCCTCAACGCCCTTAGAGAGCGCTCTAACTCCAAGTCTATAGGAATAGGTTGTATCCCTTTAGACCTTGTGGTCATGCACTACCTAAAACCAAAGAAGAGAAAAGAAAAACGTGAGATCAATAAACCGAAAACAGAAAATAAAAGTGCCTAAATCACCTATTAATTCTATTTCAAAATATGTGTATGAAATCTAATCAATCCCCGGCAACGGCGCCAAAATTTGATCGCACTATTTCTACCACACAAAAATAGGTGTAATATAATGAAGCACGAGTATCGTATCCACAGGGACTGACAAGTCGAAAACACACACAATACCTCTACTTAAGAACAAATGTGATGTCTAGGCTTTTAAGAGTTTAATGATTGTGGTATTTATAGACTAGGCAAATAATAAAAAGACTCAATTAAATCAAATAAGGAAATAAAGTGTGCAGGAAAATAATTAGTCAAAATTAAACAACTTAAGGCACAAGCAATTAAATAAATAAGGAAAGTGAACAATTAAGGAAAAGTGTTGATTCTAGGGAAGCCTACCTAATCAAACTTATGCAAGCAATTAATGAATACAATTAACCAATTTAATCCAATCTAAATGTGATACATGCAAATATAACTTACACCCCGATTAAAGCAATGCAAGTAGTCACCTAACAAGATCCTAATATTCTCTCGAATTATAAGAATCGAATCAAGTGCAAAATAGAACAAGTACCAATAATATAGTCAACTAGGTTCAACTACGACACCAAATCAACTATATATAAACATATAACAATTCAATTATCAATTAAGAGAATCAAACTATTATATCATGCTTTCATGAGATCGATTATGCAATTATCCGATTAAGGCATAAACACATAATTATGCATACACAATTAATGGCCAGTTAACTATGCATGAGAATAAGCACCATGAAACATGCATCTAGATTAGAAGGCTAATTGTAAACAAAAACACTTACATAGATTCAATTAGGCATTCAATCCCTAAAATCAACTAAAGAATTTAGCTAGACATAATTAAAGTAGACATGAACACAAAAGATTGAAAGAACATAATTAAAGAGTAAGAGTAAGAAAAACTTGAAATTGAATCTTGAACACGAAGAACTTCGAAACTTGAATCTTGAATAAATTTGAAAAGCTCCAATGTAAAATACAAAACTCTAAAATAAAAGTGTGCTAGAAAATATGGTGTTTGCTAGATGGGGTTTACAATGCTAGAATAGGTGTCTCAAAAAGGAGAAAAGGCGTGAAGATCGAAGGAGAAAAACCTAAACCAAAAAGGGTCACCTCTCGAGAAAAGGAGTCTAATTAAAAAAGGAAAACCTAAACCAAAAAGGAGTCTAATTAAAAAAAGGAGAAAAATCCTCGGCTGGACACCTCTCGACAGACCTCTCGATCGAGAGGTCGATCGAGAGGGTATAAATTCTGCTCTCGATCGATAGCTCAAACAGAAGGCACCTCTCGATACCTCTCTCGATCGAGAGGTCGATCGAGAGGCCTTCACTCGAACTCAAATCTTGGATTTTCAGCTTCGATCTTCACGCCTTTTCTCGTCTCGGGGTTTTATCATCGATTTATCATCAATTTATGCCTGAAAACACAGAAAAACACCTACAAGCATAATATTGTCCCATATACTAAAAACCATATAAAACATAGACAATACTATAAAATCGAGACACAAAATTGACTCTTTTTGGCTATGAAAACAAGGTAAATTTCACCTATATCACTAGTCACTAGGGACCCACGACTATTGTAGATGCTGCAGTCTAAACCGATAGTTTTTACCCTGAGTTATCTCAAATGTGATATAAAGATATTTATATTTCATGAGTTTCTCGAACTACGTGATCTCCTCTTAACTCGGCCAACACGTGATCTTAAACATGATATAAAGAGCTTATTTGTTCTTTAACTATTTGCTTTCATCCATGTGGTTATTAAGTGGAATAACACACTACATACTTTAGAACACTAGTTTTGCTTTAGGTATTAGAATCCCAACATAAACTATATCTTGAACTATGACGGATCCTTTTATTAAATGTAGTTTCGACATCATCAATAAAGGGAAAATTGTTGGGAACCCCCTCAGTTTAATTTTTTATGATGTTATTTGAATCAACACTTAGATTGATTTTTGTAGTTAAAGTTGAATGTGAATGACCTGACCATGTATACTCTAGGTTAATGTGCTCAATTTCTTTGAACATATCGATCTATCATGTTAAGGTTGATGGGTATGCTACGCGAAAACCACCCTAATACCAGATCTGGATTGGATGTAACAATTCGAGATGCAATCATGTTCATACAACAAGATTCGAAATCATACATTTTGCTTATCGTGGACGGAGGATGGAGATGATCTACCGGTTCTAATCTTCTAAGATATATCCCACACCTCTAGATCTGAAGACTTGGTGGGCATCTTGCAGATCGGACCTCGATCTCCACACTCAAATTGGCATCTCTCTCTCTCTCTCTTCTCTCTCTCTCTCTCTGGTTTAGAATTTTGTGATAGAATACAACTAGAGTTCTAAACGAGAGAAAAATGGAGTATTTATATAAGAATAAATTATCTCCTTATTTCCTTCTCTATTAGCCGCCACCCCTCTCTTCCTAATAATACAAAATTTATTCCTTAATTAATACACAATTAATTAGGAATTAATTTTTTCAGTTATGCAACTGTATAACAGGAACAAATTTTATTAAATAGAATTAATCTAAATATTAGTAAAAGAGATAAATATATATATATATATATATAATTTATTTATATATGATATTATAGATAGGGAGTGGTTCTGGTGAAAACTACATATTTCGTGCAAACTGCAAACCATACATTTTTTTGCATAACATGATGCATTTTTATGCATAACATGTTGCATAAAAATAAATATTATTTAATGCATTTTTATTAATAAAAAAGAAATATTTTTTATGCAACATGTTATGCATAAAAATGCATCATGCTATGCATGAAAATGCATGGTTTGCAGTTTGCACAAAATATTTAGATATACTCAAATATATATCCCATTAAGATTTAAACTTATCTTATTGGATTTAATATTATCCTTGAATAATTAATTAGATTTAATCTTATCCCAAAGGATATAAATCCAAATTAATTATATTTAATTTCCACTCACATGATATAAATCCAGTATATATCATGTATTAAGCCTGAACATTTATCTCAATTAGAGCTATTATTCATTCCACTGGAGAATCATAACTAATTCACCGCTATGTCTCAATTATGTAGATTGGGGCTAGTATTTTGTTTAATGCGACCCCCGTTTAAGACTTCCCGTATCCATTAATTGATTAGAGGTACCATGATTGCTCCTTATTAATTAACATCTTAATCCTCAATAGTTCCTGCTCACACCTTCTTACCATGCATGACTTTGTGTAATAAACCTTGTGAACTCCTTGAGGGAATATGTCAATCTATAATACATAGGACACGGCCTATTGATAATACTTATTAGACATAATATGTGTCTTAATGTTACCCAAGATACAAGAGCATAAGTGACGAGCCCATATTTTGCTCTGTTTTTGTTATGATTTGAGTATTTAGAGTCATTTTGTATCAAGTCATGTGCTTGGGAGGGCACGTTTTGGATTCAGGTTGCACAGGGCAAGGCAGAGCAAAACCAGTCAATTCTGGAGTGCTTGGGCAAGACGTTGAGAACAAGTAGGAACAGGGGCAAGGCGGAATGCATTCACTGGTCTGATTGTGGGCATAGTGGCGACCATCGCGGGCAAGGAAGAGGCTATCAAGTGAGAAGGAGCGAATAAGGAAAGAGATTTACCTAGAGATTCTTTCCTTAATTCAGCTTGATCAAATATGGAAGCAAATTTGCGCACAAGGCAAGTCTACCTTGAAGCCGAGAAAACCCTAGCCACCACTGAATGGGCCTGGACCACGGTCCATATACTTCTACAAGTTCAGCTATGTGGCATAACGAAGAGAAGAAAACAACCGAGCATCTTGGGCATACAGGAAAGCACCTTGGGCAAGACACGGCAAATCTTATCCGAGAAATTAGATAAGGAGGGAATTATTTCTTTCCTTAACCATGAAGATTCGTTCCTTGCTGGAAGATATTGAAGATATGGGTGGATTCTAGCTTGAGATATAAGAAAGGAAAGTTCTACCAACAAGGCAACAACCCTAAATGCTGAGTCAGCTGCTGGGCTAGGTCCATAGCCCATTTACACTGTTATATATAGGTCTGCTCGCCCACAGAAGCAGAAAATCACGGAGATCATCCTTAGAGCTCTCTTATCATTATTCTTTACACACACTTAGAGAGTTTTGGAGAGAATTCATAATGTAGCTTCTAGAGTTCGAGGAAGAAACAAGCCCTACGGGCGAACCATGTTTATTTTATGTTAATGTTATTTCCGTTTAGTTTAATTATGTCTTTCTTTTACATGTATGTCATTTACTTTTCCAGCATGCTAGAGTAGTCGTTTAAACCCATCTTGGGCAAGATGCCATAATCATAACGTAACTTAATACTCGTGAGGTCAGAATGTTGGGCTTAATAATGCATGTATGTGCTCCCGAGTTTGCTAGGTTATGTTCTACAATTCATGTTAGTCTTGGTCGGGTATGCGGCCGGTATCAAATCGAGTCGAGCATGATTACAAATAATATATGGGCAAAACGTGTCAGATGGCTCTGTACGCCATATAGTATGAACTATCAATAGAGTGTAGTCGTAGGACGACGTTAGGCCTACCGCTGAGGCTATTTGGGTCCACCATAGATCGATAATGCTGCTTGGGCAAGATGCGTGACAACTGGTCCTTGCGTGTAGATTGTCCAGGTCAGGGAGATTTATATTTCTAATCTGTAAGGGTGGATTGGGCTCACATTGGCAGGGCACGTGACGCGTGACAGTAAGGGGTCCTGCCTAGTGACTTGCCTATAACCGATGACATATTCATGTGTGAAAATGTTAAGACAGATGAACGAGTAAAGTTATGTTATAATTAAGGGTACTAGCCCAGGATGGGTCTTTCTTTAATTATTGTTTACAAGTCTTTTTAATTACGTTGCCTTTACTTTCCCTTGCTCTTTTATATTCTGTCTTGGGCAACGCCCACCCCAGACGTGACAATTTGTTTCTGAAAAGATTGCTACTCCAACTCCTCGTGGGATCGATCTTGTGCTTACCATTGTTATATTAGTTGTAGTAGTCAAGGCATAGACTTTTTAAATTTATTGATTGCGGCTAAACGACGGTCGCGTCAGTAAGGAACTACAGATAAGTCCGTATCTTTGTAAATCAAAGTAACACTGGAGAACGCATACACATCTAATCGCTTATCAAGATTACAATCGAGCTACTAAAGCTTGAGATCTCTAGCTCTTCACCTATATCACTTCTAATATAAGGCCAGTATCAGAAGAGCATTATCTCCCTTGATCCTCAATACGTTCCACCGTACCATCATAATTAGTGATTGAGACTCATCACTATCATTAGTGTTATAGTCTAAACCGATAGCTTAGCCCGAACCATCTTGATTATGATATTTTATATCTCATAATTGTTAACGATCTTCGTGATCTCCTCCGAACTCAGATCGACACGTGATCTAAAACATGAGATAATTGACTTTCTTGCTCAAATATATTCTTTCAAATAGAGATTGTTAACGGAGAAAATGTCGTATACCACTAAAACAACGGTTTTGCTTTAGTTATAAAACAACCCCAACAAAAGAAGAGGTAATTCTTTGACTTGACTTGTAGAGATTGATCTGACCTGTTAATCGTTCTTCAACCTGCCCCATGGAACCCAACTACATGCCTTGAAGATTTCAGGATCACCGAAATCCTACATGTGAAGGTCTACTTGATTTGCCTACATAGATCGACCTTGACATGTTCCCTGCCACGTAAGTTGTCAACAATGACTAGAAGTCAAGTGAGCAGTAACGATTAATTCCCCCATCTCTGCAGCTCTAACGACTCTATTTCTAAATCATAGCTACAAATACTTCAGCCATATCCAGAACCAAGTATAGAAAATTCAAGCATTCAAGCCAAAACTTTGCAAAAAAAATTAGCTCTCTAAAAGCAAATTCAACACTAAAACCAAGAAGATTTTCCAAGTGTTGATACTTCAAGATTTTTAATTGTGCAATAGGTATTTTTAACACTTACTATTACTAAGAACAAATCTCAACAACTACTCTTTCTCTCTTTGCAGATTTGAATAGATAATTTTTTTGAAGTAGAAGAAGCGTTGTAACTTTTCCATAGCTTAGAAGGTGTTAACCTATGTAAATGAAGTAGTCTAGATTAGTAAATTTTAGCAAGGCTGTAAGGGTCATGACCCATAACTTGTGCTCGATTGAAGAAGTTAGACTGAGATCGAGACCGATATTCAGTCAGTATAAATAAGTGAGAAGGTGACTTTTGCATGCTGCTTCGATTGAGCTACTCTTATCAAATCAAGCCTGATCTGACTTGGACCTAGGGGGTTTTCCCAAACCACGAAAATCTCTCTCTCTCTCTCTCTCCATTCGGTAGTAAGTAATCTCCTACCAATCTTCATTCATCAACATGGATATCATTCTTATCAATTAACCTTGCTAATTAATTCAAAGTGAAAGATAAAGAATATTTCTAAGAGTACCAACAGACTACCAACTTCCCCGCTAACTTGATCTGACAAGCTGAATTGTTTGTCTAGCTCAAGATGATAGATTAACACATTGATCTCGACTTGACTATCTGATCATTCTTTCCACAAAATTGACCTGAACACCAATTCACTCGTTTTGGGACCAACATTACCTTATTACTTTTTATTTTTATTTGTTGTCTTATCACTATGGTGTTAATTCTCGTGAAAAAAGAAAAAGAAATGTTCGATGTCTCTTTGGGATGTTTGGTATGCAAGACTTGACTAAATTATCCCACCATTGGTTGTTTGGTTAGTTAGATTAAATGCATGACTTGCCCAAGATTTTTTGGGGGGTATTCAATTTAGATTTTGTTGAATTTTTATGGATTTTAAAAATCTGTAGGTATTCAATTCAGAACTTATAAAGTGTTTAATACCTTGAGGTACACAATGCAGACTTTATTAAGTCTTAAAAAAATCTGTAGGCATTTAACAGTCTATGAATTTTAATTGCCTATGAATTTTGTTGGATTTTTTTTTTTCAAAAAGATAAAGAGATTTCACTCTCCAAAATCATTTATAAAAACCAGAGATTACGGACTCCCTGATAAAAACTCAAAATCACCATTTCTGCTACCCTCCTCCACCGCCTTCAACCACCTTCATATGTACTCTTTATTTTTTCTCCAAACAACTATACAGTTTATTTTAAAAGACATCCAAATTATTACTATATAATACTCCCTCCGACCCATGGCAATTGTCCATGTTGCCTCATTGGGACGTCCCATTTAATTGTCCACTTACCTAAAGTGGAAACATTACACTCTCACAATCAATATAATATAAAATCCCCTATCTCTTATGGCATTGGTTATTGTGTCATTTTCATAGTGGACAATTGCCATGGGACAGGGGGAGTACTAGTGTTTACTATTTGAGTTTGCTTGAAATGCAATCTTTTCATAAAAATCTCCATTCTTATAACATTCGAACATGTAACTTTTAAATCTCAACTTTCATTTTATTTTTTTATGGTTAAATTATTGCTACGTTGTTTTAAGGCTTGAGGGATAATGACTAAACTGAAATATAACATATGAACGGCAAAACAAAAAGTAATTTTTTTATTAGAAATACATTAATTGGACTTTTTGAACTTGCGATTCTTGTTTTGAAAGATGACATGATTTGATGAATATTTATACTGGTTGTAAACATATTCAAATAATTTGGTTAAAGTTATTTGGTTTTTTTTTTTTAAATAATATAGATAAATTTATTTATTTATTTACAAGTGTGACTCATATACATTTATTTATTTAAATAAATAGTAACAATAGTTTCGCGTCGGAGTCTTAGAATTCCATGTAAATTAATTAAAAAAAACATATTCAACAATACTTCAAGTCCATAAAAATCTATCAAAATCAATCGGTTAAAACTCTGTATAAAGTCTAGTCAAATTCTGCATAGATTATATGGATTTTAAAAGTCTATAAAATCCACTTATTTTTCAAAATCTAAAAAAATTCAACAAAATCTCAATTGAATACACCCCTTTAGTCACACATTATTGTCACCCACAATTAACCTTGCCACCTAGAATTAATCTTATCCTTTTCTTTTTTCTTACCTTGTACCCCATATTCAAATAGTATAGCTGGCAAAATAAGCCCGGCCCGCTGGGCCGGCCCGTCGGGCCGGGGTTTGTGGTTGGGCTGGGCCAGCAAAATTTAGGCCCATAAGAAGTCGGGCCGCAACGGCCCGTCCATATGGCCCGCCGGGCCGACCGGGCTTTGGGGCCAAAAAGCCCGTGGTTTCCGGGCTAAAATGGCCCGCCCATACCTTTGATTTTATTTAATTATTTTTAATTAATTACACTCATATTTTATTTTTAAAAGCCTATTTTCTATACTATTTTTTCTATCACGCTACTTTGTAATTCAAAACAGAGATTAACGACTATTTTTTTTTTTGTTTTGTTTTAATTTAGATGATGAATTGGAAGACATTTAGTTGATTTTTTTTGTCTTAATAATTTTATTTTTGGATTTTTAGTATAATTGTATCATGTTACTACTTATTTTATTTTATTTAACTTGTTGCATAATTTATTAATTTATTTTATAGATTATTTAATATTTTAAAATATGAATTTTTAGGAAAAACTTTTTCGGGCCGGTTTGGCCCGCCCGCCCGGCAGCCCTTAGGTGGCCGGGCTGGGTTCGAAATGTAGCAGCCCGAAATTTTTTGGACCGGGCCGGGCCTACATGGAAAAGCCACAAAAGCCCGATGGGCCGGTCTGGGCTTGGCCCGGCCCGCTACTTTGCAAGCTCTATCAAATAGTCAATGATTGAATCTTGGATATTTATCCTATATTTTTGTCTAATTTAACATACCAAATGCTAGCATAGAGAGTAAGTTCCCCCCCTTGACTTGCTCAAAAATTGTATCCCATCCCATTAATCTCTCTACCCCCTGGGTTTAACACAGCAGCATCTCTTCTGTGTCGTGGAGACGGGCATGTTCACGCTTTCTGGCGCGCCGCTGCGTCTGTTTTTTGCTGGAGGGCGAGCACCGCCACCCGCATCGCCGTCCAGCCTCTCTCACAGTCTTGCCTTAGGATCGCCGCCTCTCAAGATTCCGGCAGGAGAGGTACGCCGTATGGATCCCGTCCCCTTTATAGCAGTCGTTGGTCGGTTGTCGAACCTCGCTCCATAACCTCAATTTTGTATTTTATTGAACATTGTTTACTATCTCTGGCCGAATTAGAAGCTAAATCTGTGTAAGAAGTTCGAATTGCACTTGATGCACACGGAAGTGGATTGGGATGTGGCAAAGTTGATCAAATTGTTAGTGGTATGAACGTTGCTATACATTGCTGAAAGATTCTTGTCGAGGCTTTCACTAGTAAACTTGATTGGGTCTGTGTATTATTGTTTATTTGATGCATTGTGACCGAATCATCTGGTGATAGGCAGTGAGTTTTACTTGCTTTCGGGTCGAAAAAAATGAAATTTTTATTTTGTGGAAGGGGGGAACGTTTATGAAGGCAGTAGAAGGTGCATTACATCAATAGCATAACTGTAAACCATAGCTCATGATAAGCTAAACCCTTGGGGGCGTTTGGTATGAGGATTTAGGAAAGGGAAAGGTAACTTGAACCCTAATAGCCTTTCTCAGAGTTTGGTTTGATGTTTTGTTTAAATGATTCCCTCTACTTATATTTGTATTTTGGATTTTATCCTTTTTTCTTTCTTTCTTTCTCATTTTCTAGTCTCCAGTCAGGGATTTAATTCCCTTCCCTTGTCGCTCATCTTATTCTCTCTAATTAAAATCGTCTTCTCTCCCTCTCTCCCGTTCATTGCTTTCTTCTTCGTTCCAAGCCCTATGCCGTCCTCCCCTCTAGTCGCGTTATAGTCATCCCTTCTCTGCTGCTGACACTGTGCCACCATACCGTCCCTCTGGTATGACATGTTTTTTTCTCTTTCACAGGCACTGCTTGTGTGTGTCACATATCTCATCGAATTCGCCGCTGTGACTGTTTTTTTCATTCTGTCTCCACCTTTGTGCCTTCCAAGAGCTAACTGTTTACGGTAATTTTGCTAGACAAAAGATTAGGATGAGTTTGCTAAGAAAATTAGGGGGGCTGCATACTGAGAATATTGTTGGAACAATGGAAATTTTTCAAGAGAAAAGTAATTTTTGGAGATGATCACAGTTTATCATTGGCTTAATCCTAGAACACCTCCTTCAGTGCAATGGTACTTTTGACTATCTTGGTCATGTATCTGCTTCCAATAGTGGAGTGAGTTAAAATGGATTATAGGTGTAGCCTTAATCAGTATATTTATTTTAGTATTAGTATTTGATCATTATTCTATTTTGTTGTTTGTAGTTCTTGCAGTTGGACTGTTTATGGTGTTGTGCACTTTATACTGCTCTTTTGAATTGAGAAGGGGTGATAAGCACTTATGTTTTGGTGTGGCTTGTTGGATATTTCTAAAAATTTATTCTGGATCAAATTGCATTGACAAATTTATACAATATCTTTATATAGTATATTGTATGAATGCAAGTTTTTTGTACAGATAATGAATTGATGATAATAGAAGTATCTAATTTTCATAAAAAATGTTGATTTGTTTCTGTTAACCAAACAGCATTAAAGGGAATCAATTTCATCTTTTATTCTAAACCAAACAGATAGAAGAATCAGCAATCATTCCCATTCCTTTCCTTTCGGCTGACTTTCTTTTTCCTTTGCCCTTTACCTTTCCCATTCCCTTTCCCATGTGGAACCAAACATCCGCGTTATGATTTAGGGCTAAGAATGAAGCCTCTTGTAAAGTGATAATGCACAAAAGCTACAGGAAACTAGAATTTCGGCTCTCTAGAAAGAGTTATGTATGGTTATAATCATTTGAGAAACTTTTGTGAATCAGCAGAGCAGCTTTCGGCTGCATTTGTGCTATACCAGTAAACTGGGGTTGGTTTTAAACTTTAATCAATAGTGAAAGGTCATATCTACTCTGCTCAATAATCATTGACTGAAATACTTTGAGTAGACAACTTGTATCACTTCTAAAATTTAACTTACTAATTGCATGAGCTATTATGCTTTTCTGATAAACAGGATCTTATTGATGATGATGAGTATAGTGGAACGCTACATTCTCCTGGATATAAGTGGCGCCTGGTAATCTCTTATGATGGCACCCACTATTCAGGTTCTTTCTCCTCATGTTTCTTTTCTTATCATTGACCTTTACTCTATGTTTTCTCGGGTTTGGCACTTTCACAATCTTTTGATTTTTGGTTTTGATCTTCAAGCTGGTCATGGGCTAAATTTTTCTCTAGTTTGTAAGTTACTTTATTGAGTTTCTCTCTCCTGGTTTTGTTACAACTTCCTGGTCAGCAATCATGAGGTTTACTTGTCTTTGCATTTTATATCCTCATGACTTGGGTTGGGTGATGCATCCATTGCTGATAGACGACTTCTTACCAGATTTCTACAGCTTACTAAAGCGTTGCATTATGAAACTCTAATGCTTCCACAACCGTTCCACTTTGATCATAAAGTAAGACCAAAAATAAGACGAGAATACATAAATGTAGTAATGAGTACCATCAGTTAGGATCTTTGTTAGTTTCACAATTCTGCTCAATATAAATATTTCTGTCTATTATCCCTTTTAATGTAGGATGGCAGTACCAAACATCAACTCCAACTGTACAATGTATACTGGAAGAAGCTCTAATCCGGATTACAAAATTAGAACGCAATCATCTTTGCTTAAATGGTGCAGGGCGAACAGATGCTGGTGTTCATGCCTGGGGTCAGGTCTCTCTCTCTCTCTCTCTCTCTCTCTCTCTCTCTCTCTCTCTCTCTCTCTCTCTCTTTCTTTCTCTCCTCTCTCTCTCTCTCTCTCTCTCTCTCTCTCTCTCTCTCTCTCTCTCTCTCTCTCTTCTTTCTTTCTTTCTTTCTTTCTTTCTTTCTTTCTTTCTTTCTTTCTTTCTTTCTTTCTTTCTTTCTTTCTTTCTTTCTTTCTTTCTTTCTTTCTTTCTTTCTTTTTTTTTTTTTTGTTGTTGTTGTTGTTGTTGTTGTTGTTTATATGAATCTCATTGTGAACATTTGCTTGAGAATTTTTTTTAAATATTTTTTTTATGGTTCTGCTTACAGGTGGCACACTTCACCACCCCTTTCAGTTATGATTGTTTGATGGGCGTCCACAAAGCATTAAATGGTCTTCTTCCCCCTGATATCAGAATTAGAGAAATTAGATCTGTGCCACCTGAATTTCATGCACGCTTTTCTGTTACAAGCAAGATTTATACTTACAAAATATACAATGACACAATTATGGATCCATTTCAGAGGCACTACGTTTATCACAGTATTTATAAACTCAATCCTTCAGCCATGAGGGATGCTGCTAAGCTTTTTGTGGGGAAGCATGACTTCTCAGCTTTTGCTAATACTTCACGCAATGATCGGACACCAAATCCTGTAAAAAATATCTTCCGCTTCGATGTGATTGAGATGGTAATAATCATCCTTTTAGTTTTTCCTTTTCTGGATTAGGCATTATGTATAGCTGACCGGTCTTCCCATGGCAGGCCTTAGAAATTAAATCTATGAACAGATCAAGTTTATGAATGAACAGATCAAGTATAGCTAGTGAGAAACACTCATCTTTCCATCGTTTTATTTTTCCGCCTTCAAGCACAAATACTGGATGATACTTTACACTCAAAATTGATTTAGAACATTCAAAATATCAAAATATAGGCCATTAATTCTGCACTAGTTTTTGTTCTTTTCAGGTCATTTTATCTTCTTTGATGATATTGTTGCTGTAATCTCTGTTTGAGTGTTTACTAATGACGAACATTCGTAAATATTAAGATTTTAGCTGCCTTTAAAACTATGCTACTTCTAATGTGCAAGATTGCATCAGATTCATTAGTAGTGTATGATTCCATTTCAGTCTCCATAATTGTAATAATTAACATTATGGTTTAACCAACTTGTATCTCTGTATTGAAGGGACCCATCTTGCACCTTGAAGTTGAAGGATCGGGCTTTTTATATAGACAAGTTCGAAATATGGTATTGTTCTATGTTGATACCCCTAATTTTTTTTTTATTGTCATGCTAACCGTGTTATTTCTTCCAGTTACATTCTTTTTCAAATGAGCGCATTATTTGGCCCTTCAGCTGTTGTCTTCTTCTGCTACCCAAAACAGTCACAAACTCACACACTGTGGTTGCTTACGGCTTCTCGTCATCCTATTGCAGGTGGCTCTGTTGCTTCAAGTCGGAAGAGAAGCAGTTCCGCCTGAGATTGTTTCCAAGATTTTAGCATCTGGGGATAGGAAGGAGTTGGCCAAATATACTTTGTCAGTTCCTCCTCACGGTTTGTGCCTTTTTGCTGTCAACTACAGGGAGGATCATCTTCGACATACCTCAGTTCATCCTGCAACAAGTCTGGGTAGGCACCATACTATAAGAAAATGTAAACTCCCATTTTATTGATTAACACGTAACAAGTTCCTTAATTGAGGGAGTTAAGTAGAAGTATCTTTGGCTGCTTTTAAGGTGTGATCTATCTTGTTCTTGCTCTTGCTCTTGCTCTTGCTCGATCTAGCTCCGATGAAAATTGGGGTTCCTAATGCAAATTGGGACCATCTTCTATAGTTAAACACACATATTGATATACGCGAAGTATTTTGTTAAGTATGTGATGTGTAGTACTAGGAACTTATGGGGAGTTTGGCTGAGCTCATAGGCATTTTAAATTAGTTTTTTAAATAATTTATAACACACTACGTATTTAAGAGCTTACAAGTTTGTCAACCGTGTATTGGAAAATAAGCTACTCAACAATTTATAAGTTTTAAAAATAATCTCTAACGATTTAAAAGCTCCTGAAACAATAAACTATCCTTACACATTTTTGCGTTTTTATATCCTCATAAGCTGTATTGAATTTACAAAAATGCCCACAATTTATGTTTCTCGTTCTATAAGCTTTTACTGTATACAAAAATGTGAAATTGGAAACTGATTTTTTTTAATAACTCTAAAATCTCTTTAATGAAAAAAATTCAAATTCAATTTGGTATGTTTCTCCTTCTAGTCAAACTAGTGCCGCACCCGTGCGACGCACGGGGTAAGCTATACTAAGTATATTGTTAAAAAAAAATTAATATTAATTTTTTGTAATCGGCATGGGTACATTATTATTTTTGAGTTTTAAATATATAGATTTTATATGATTTTTTCAGAGTCTTTTTTAATGTTTATTGAGATTTCTAATACATAAATTAAAGTAATGTATTTTATATTGTATGACAAAAATAATAAAGTTGCAATACGAAATCTAATAACATAAGTTAGAAAATATGAAATTTTCCATTACAAATTTTATAAATCTACAAATTATGAAAAACTTCCTTATACACAAAATTCATGGAACATGGACTGCTTTTATTATCTTTGTCGTATATCAATATTTTTAAACCACTCCGTCTATGAACTCGTGAAACAACAACATAAAGTTGGTCATGTGAGAAGACCGATTTCTTAAGAAAAAGTCCAACATGTGATAGTGATTGTCCTTGACTCTTGTTGATCGTCATGGCATACGAAACAATTTTATGAAATTGTCTTCGTTGAAACTTGGATGGAAGATGTAGATTAGAAGGAGTTAATTCTAGGAATCTATACCATCTCACCTTCATTACTTCCTGCAAATATATCATAGCCTTTAGAACATGGTTACCAAGTTTCGTAAGAATCAAACGTGTGTCATTGCACAATCCAAGAGAATGTTCAATCTTCTTTAACAACATAATCAGACTACCGGCCTTTAAGTTCAAGAGATGGTTAGACAATCCTAAGCACTTCAAAAAAATTAAATATTCGGGCATGTGTACATCGTTCATAACATCAAGAATTCCATCCGAGCTGCATATTTGGTCAGAGCTTAAATATTCTCTGCTTCCGAACTTATTCAATGAAATCACAATAAACGATTTATCAACTCAACTACATCAAACGTTGGTGCAATTTTTGTCATCTCATCAAGGTAAGACAAATCATTTGAAGAATCTATAGATGAAGGGTACGCACTTTTGACAATTGTTTCAACCGGATCTGTTGAATATTTCAAATGAATGTCATCCGGTATTATTATATATACATGACCGTCATTTGAGCCTCCAAGAACACTGTCATCTATGGTTGCAACCCAATTAGAAAACCCTTCTAATAATGTAGCTTCAAGCGAGGAGTCTGTGTTCTGTAGCCTCATACCGTTTTTTTAAGAGCACCTTTCTTAAGACATTATTATGTTCATAAATCTTTTTCCTAATGGTGTTGGAGTAAATAAGAGGAATTTTGAGAATTTTTATTTGTTACGGTGTACGTATTACCATGGATGATACCCTCTATTGCATTTTAGTGCAATTTTTATTGTATCGATGGTTCATTGTCATGTATAAAAATATTTCCAAAATCAACATTTTTGTTTATGCATGGTATTTTTTAATTATTGCTTGTTTTGAAAATAGTTTTGAGACGTGTCAATCATCCATCGATACAATAGGAGATGTCACACCGAAATGGAATATAGGATCTCATCCGAGATTACCAAGTCTTCGTTGTAGATATATGTCTAAATATAAGGCTAGTTTATAAGACATAAGAAATGTAAATCATTAATCAAAGTTTAAAGTAGAACACGTGAATTTTGCATATAAAAAGCTTGCGTTAATAAAACAAATGAGAAGGATATGAGAATTGATATTTTACATGATTATGCATATAAATAAGAATTAATTTTCCATGTATTAAATATGATGAATGCACATAACTTCATGGATTATGCAAGAAAAATATTGTTGGTTTGCCGACTGATTCATCATAAAATCTGTTGGTTTGCCAACTCATTCATCACAAAACATGAAATGCGAATGAGGGGGGAAAAACAGGTGATATGAAAAGATTGTAAAACTATAAGACTATGATGTACTACATGTGCTGTTAGGAAGTTTCATAATATATATAACATAGAAATGCATAAAATGGGAAAGTGGATAATAACATTAATTTGGTGGCATAAATTTTGCATTGTAACATTTATAATTAATAATTGATTATAGAGTATTGATACACAATTATGACATACTATTAATTTGCACAAAATTATTTTCATACATTAAAATATTAAATTACCAATAAATATAAATTAATTACTAATTATATATTTAATAAGTTACTATAAGTGGCAACCTATAACTGCTATTAGTATATAGATAGATACTTAAAACACCATCCCTTCTTCTTATGGTGTTGGGACTTTTGTTTTTCATTGTTTGTATTCATATTAATTTGTACCAATAAAAATGAGTGTGTGAAATGAAAATTTGCACATATAACAAAATATTAGAAAATAAATTTACATTTCTCAAGTACTTAAATAGTTTGGTTGTTAACTAATTATCATGTCATCCAAAATGAATATAGATATTTATTATGATTAAAGTAATACATAGTAATATGTAATTGAGAAAAAAAAGTTCAAGTTACACAATATTTTATTTAAGAACAAAGTATCAATACATAACATATCAAAATAACTCATCCTAAGCTTAACACGTGTAAATTAGGGGAAATTTTTTGACAAAACTAAAGAATTTTGTTTGTGATAATCTTTTATAGTAGTATATGGATACACATGTATGAAGAAATAATATAAAACATCTTTTTCGTATAGAAAGTGTGACGCCCGGGGCAGAAGTACGGAGTGATCGCCGGTGCGCAGAAGCACGGACAAAGAGCGGCTCCTATAAGGGCTTCTAAGCGAAGGGGCACATGGATGAACCGAGACATGCCGGAATGAGAGGGATTCCGAGGGTATGCAGGAATGGGACTGCATATCCGAGGAGAGCTAAAGGATTTGATTGGTGCTACTCATGCCACAAGATGCATCTTCTTTTTCGGAAGCCTGCCTATAAGAACTTCAATGTTAAGCGTGCTTAACTTTGGGCAATTGTGGGATGGGTGACCCCCTGGGAAGTTTCTTAGGGAGTGTGCGAGTGAGGACAAAGCACACTGAAAAAGATTCTGTTGGTCTATGGGGCAAGCCGTCAGTCCGGAAGCCGGGTCGTTACAGAAAGATATATCTATAATAAACCCTCTTCCCCTCTTCCGCCTATGACGGAGGTAACTGAAATTCCTCTCTTTTGACTTTTGAAGTGGCGCGAGAGTTCTCTTTAATGTGAAAGAAAATGAGAAAAAAGAGACAGCTGCCCTTTAAATCTCAACCCCTCTCACCTTCTCTCACTTTTTTATCAATGAGGAAGAATTTTACTCCTTAAATTGAAAAAAATATTTACAACACCATATTTTTGAAATAATATTTTCCCTCCATTGTAGTATAAATGAAGGGAAAGAATAGAAAATGTAATAAAATGTAAGAAAATGGGTGAAATTTAAAGTGTAATTATCTATTTTCTTTTTTGTCAAAGAGAACGCAATCTTTTACTACTTGTTTGATTTAATACAAAAATATATTGTTTATCAAGACAAAGCCTAAAAGAAAATTGTGCGAGAGATGAAATGTATGTGAGAGATGAAAGACACGTATTTTATTATACAAAACAAATAATTTTACATTAAATTATTTGTTCTAAAAGTATCTGAGAGATGAAATGGAACTAAACATGAGATATAAATAATAAAATCCTTACATGACTCGAATGCATCGTTTGTCTCAATTATCAATGAATCAAACAGGAAAAACTAAAATATTGTCATTACTCGGAGGAAAATAAGGTAAAATCATATATATATATATTAAAAAAAAAAAAAGTTTCAAGCTAGCTCTTCGTACCAATAATTAATTACAAATTGTAAAGGTAATAGTGCTAATACTATCAATCACTAATAAAATTTGCTGAAGCATTAATAAACTGTGAGATAATAAAATACGTACTTGTGGTGAACGAAAGAAAAAGAAATGACTAATCATTGGCACCATGTTAGTTCTTTACGCAAGAAAATAAAAATACATCTCTTATATTTAAAATGAAGGAGAAGAATCCAATCTATAAAACCTCCATCGCCATTTCTTTACAAAGAATATCGTTGATGTGATGATGTCTCCATTGATGCTTCTTTTGAGCCAATGAACTTGTTTCTAATAACTGAAATTGAAATTTAGACTTCAGAGCACGTAAAGATCAACGATACGCAATATTAGATCCTAAAAAAAAAATATTAAAAAAAATTGCAACTCTAAAGTAATTATTGAGATTATATATATCTATTTATGAAGTCAGAATCTTATGTATAATTGGAATAATATTTTAAGGTTAAATAACTTGCTCTTGCAAATCAATTGACATTTTAGTGAGATAGCAATAAAAACTACAAACACATATCAAACACGTGAATGAGTATGATACTAAATATCTAACTTGCCAGATACATCAGAGTGGTGACTTTCAAATGCTAACTTGTTGTGTAGTATAAGGGGAAATTGTCGTGGCCTCCTCTATCGTAAGTAAGGTTTCCTGCAAAGT
This sequence comes from Thymus mandschuricus, assembly GCA_029379335.1. Classification (NCBI taxonomy): domain Eukaryota; kingdom Viridiplantae; phylum Streptophyta; class Magnoliopsida; order Lamiales; family Lamiaceae; genus Thymus; species Thymus mandschuricus. Next base: position 24,048,072 of record CM057079.1, read on the forward strand.
AGAAAAAATATAACACATATTTGAACTAATGAAAATATGTCTATTTATAAGATAAACTTGAGTCTTAATTGTGGCGTTTAATTAAAAAAAGAATTCATTTCGTGGAATCATTATAAACATAATATATGGCTAATTAGTGGGAAGCGGTAGTAGACTTCATATCATAATATATGGTAAGGATATATAAGAAATTTAAGGTAACTTTTTCTTAGAATTTAAACATGCAATTACACCATAATTTAGTGCACATCGCTATAGGAGCTGCCACAGTTGGAAACAAACCATTTCGGGAAAGAAGACAAAACTACCTTTCCAGAAAAGTTGTAGGTCGACATAGTATTGTTGGAGCGTGAGAGACACGATCATCCTTCTCTCTAACGGACGGATTGATCATCTCACACTATAAATAGGAAGCATGAAGAAACGAAACACTTAACACTTCATTCAAATCATCAAGCGCATAAAGCAAGCACTCATGAATTTCATTACTATCCTTCTCGAGTTCTTAAGAAGTGTTCTCAAGCTTTAGTTCAATCAAAGCTTGTGTTTTCTACAACCCCAGCTCCACTCTAGATCTAGGCTCACTCATATAATCCTAAGCCTAATGTTTGAAGAATCCTAAACCCTTTCACTATAAAGGTTTCTTCAAGTTAGAGTTTTACACACCAAACCCCTCCTAAACCCAAGTTTCGGTCGAGTGAAGACTAGAGCGTGTTTAGTTAGAGTTTGTTAGTGTTTGTTGAGTTGTAAAGATTCAAGTCTCCACTTTCATCGATTGTGGAAGGCTCACGTTGGTTGTAGTTGTTAGGTTACAAGATCCAAGCCTTCACTTTCATCGATTGTGAAAGGCTCGATCGATTGTTAGTCTACTTAGGAGCCCGTCGTAATCCCTTGAGAAATTCTTGAGTGAAGAGAATTCGTTCCCAACGGACAAGTGGACGTAGGAGTTTGTTACTCCGAACCACTATAACTCGTTGTGTAGTATCTCCTTACCTTACGCTTTCAATACATTTATTGTTTTGATTATTCACGCTGCATGTGCACGTAACAAACTAAACTGACTTTTAAAGCAAGATAAACGTTCACTAAATTACACTGGTAAAATGACTCACTATAATCAAGCTTTCGCTTCGGTCTAAGGCTCTCGCTATTGCTCTATATCAAGTTCTCACTTCGATTTGAAGTTTTAGCTTGCTTTACAAAACTACTTTGAGAAAAGCTAAAAAATAAGCTAAAAAAACACTTTTACGCACACGTATTCACCCCCCCTCCCCCCGCACGCTACGTATGTTCAGTCTATCATCCAGGGCCAACAAAGCTTATAGGTGATCGGCTCGAAAGTTTGCAAACATGTTCGATGTTGAAGATTGTTGGTAAACACTAATTTCTAGTTTATTTTCGTTTACGCTTGCATGCATCTATGTGTTATTTTTTTAGTTTTTAAGTCATTAGTTTAGATGCTAACCGAAGGCTCAAGACTCGGGATGAAGAACGAAATCCAGGGAATCGAAGAAAGGGATCGAGAGTTGAGTAAAATGGATGACGAAGGGTTATTAAAATTATGCCTAAAATACTATAGCCGTTCCAGTTTCATTGTACGGGAAACTACACACTCAAAGCTAAAACTTTGCAGATATCTCAACTCAAGCATATCCAATTTTTAACGTCCAAACATCCTCGAAGTTTCCCAAGCGTTGGAAGAAACGAGATAGAATTATTTTCACAAACAATTTCTTAATTTTCCAAAGTTCAAAGTTAAGATTTATTTTCATGTTCTTAGATTTATTTTATTAAGTATGTCAGATTTATTTCCTCTACTTCGTCATTTATTGCTTTATTTATGATTTCATGCGTAGACATTGTTGCTTTCTTTTAATTCTCTAATTGCTTTAAGTTAGTTTTAATTCTTGTTTTTTAGTTTAGATTTATTTCTTTGTTTTTAGTTCCTTAAATTCATTTACCTTATTGCATATTTATTTTCTAGTCTAGGATTTAGCAAACACCGAAACCCCAAAAAAATTACTTGCTTTATTAGCTTATAATTTTATTTGTTTTTATTTGCCACATAATTCAGTACTGCAAAACTTTACTTGAGATTCGACATAGGGTTAAACTTATGAGTTCTATGATAGACCCCGTTCTATTGCGAACACTTTTAGGTGAAATAGTGAGCTCGAGCTTTAAATCATTGCCGACATTATGCTCGATTAGACTTGTGTATGCCCCTATTGATAGATGTAAAAAAAGAAAGTTGATACTCCTTCCGTCCCTCTTTGTTGAAAACCTTTTGCAGTTTGATTTTCATGATGTTCATCGAAATCACACTTAGACAATTTTATCCTTAGTTTAGAGTTAAGGGCGATAGATCGACCTACTATCTGTAAGAAAGATTGAATGCTCATATGCCTCATGAATCATTTCGATCCACCACGTAAAGGAAAGGTCATGTCAACGACCTTGCCTAACAAGATCTACTTGTTCTAGTTTAGTTCTATTGGTCGATTTCAAGATTGCTGGAAACAATATCAAAGGTTGGTTAATCCGTCTTCATGGATCGACCTGACGTGTTCTATGCCACGTGGAGTGACAACTAGGACGAAACCCCAATAGCTAGAAGTGAATTACCTCCAACGGCTAGTGCCACATCATCAAGACTCCAACGGCCAGAATTCAAATTCGAAGCCTATAAATACTTCAACCACTTTCAGATTCAAGTATGGGAAACTTCGAGCTCAAAGCAAAATCTCTACTGGAATCTCTCTCAATCTCATTCAATTCAAGCGCTCGAAATCCCTCGACGTTTCCCAAGCACTTGACGAATCAAGAATTTAATATCTGAATCAACTTTGACGACAAAGCATTCCCTGTCGCTTGCTGTCAACAACAGCAACTCCATTCTCCATTGAAAGATTGTAGTTTGAAGTTCTGCTCAATTTCCACCATTGTTGAGCTTTGTCAAGCTCTGCAACTTCGAGTTTGTTTAGGTTACTAGGTTGTAACAAAGGAAATAGGACAAATATGCAAATCTATCCCAAACTATTATTTTTATTGCAAATCTATCCCAAACATTCACTTTTAAGCAGATCTATCACAAAATATTAAAAATTGCTCAAATCTATCCATGTACCAAGATTCCGGCAGTGAGATGCTGACTAGATCAATCGGATAGTTGATGTGGAATTTGATTTTTTTTTTAAAATTACATGTACTGTGCCACATAAGAATTAAACATAACATTAATTACTTCAACCCTTGCAAAATTAACGCCTAACCTTTGCCACCAAAACTCTACACCAATGATTTTTAGGGCCCGTTTGGCTAAGCTTATTTCAAAATGCTTATAAGCTCTAAGTGCTTATAAGATGTTTAAGAGCTTATAAGATGTATGAGGGTAAGAGCTTATAAGTTGTTGAAGTGTTTGGATAAAAGAGCTTATAAGTTTGAAGTATTAATAAAAAAATAAAATCTGAAAATTAAAAAAAAATTAAAAAAATATATTTTTTTTAAATCATAATGTTGTAACATCAAATGGAAGTGTATATAATATAAATATAAAAATAAAATAGAATTATAGTGGTAAATAAGCAAAATTTATGAAAAAAAGTTGGGGTGGAGGAGCTTATTTTTTGGAGTGCTTATAAGCACTTTTGGCTTATTTTTGCATCTTATAAGCTCTTAAGGAGCTTATTTTGCCAAACACATTTAGAGTACTTATAAGCAGTCAAACATCGTATAAGCTAGCTTATAAGCTAAGCCAAACACCCTCTTAATTGACAGTCATCGAAACTTCGATTGTCGATTGCCCTGACCAATATCGCCGCCCGCCACCATTACTACGATCAATACCGGTGATGAGTTGACTTCCGAAGAAGTAAGCGACTAAATCAAGCCATCATGCGCCGTAATTTTAGAAGAGAACATTAGAGAAGACAAAATAAATTAAAGAGTAGAGGAGAATGAAAAATTGAGCTTGAATTGCTATCTTGAAATAATGTACCCATCTGTTGTTTGTAGGATTACCCAGCAAAAAAGAGAGATATTGCAGGCTGAAATAATGCTTGAAAATTGAGGCACACAAGGTGTTTGTAAAAATGCAAATAAGAGAAAAAACAACTGGTAAAAAAGTTTAAAAAATCTTTCAAGTATAGGCAGCAACGTTGGTTGAGGCAGGCGTCGGTCAAAGTGGTGGTCACGGTCAAGAGAGATTTGTCGACGTAGAGTTTTGGTGGCTAAAATAATTAGGGTTAATTAGACATTAATGTTTTTGCAAGGGTCGAAGTAATTAATGTTATGTTTAATTCTTACGTGGCACATTATTTGTAATTTTTTATTTAATAAAATTCCACATCAAATGTCGATTGATCTAGTCAGCATCTCACTGCCGGAAACTTGGTATGAGGATTTATTTGAGCAATTTTTAATAGTTTATGATAGATTTGCTTAAAAATGAAAGTTCGGGATAGATTTGCAACAAAAATAATAGTTTGGGATAGATTTGTATATTTGGCCTTCACATTAAAATGTTAAACACTACACTTTATCTAAATACATTCTTCTAAAATCCCCTAAAATCCCGTGCCAAAAACGAATTTGACTAATAAGGTGGGAGTTAAGGCGGAGTGAGTATATTTTATTTCATCTTTTTTTCTCCCTTTAATTTCAGTTTTAAGATATTTTTACTATTTAGATCTCAAGTTTTTAACTATTTTGTTGATTAAATTTTGGTTTAATTATTTTATCTATAGATTGATAGGTGTGACATTAACATGAGTTTATAAGTGTTTATGAGTCATTTTCTCGTCTAGTTTAGGTAGTTTAGCTTGTGTTTTGTGTGATTTGTGATATATCGAGCTATATTACGCTATTGGATAGTTGTTCATGTTTTAGGTACTTTCGAGTAGAGAAAACCCATAATGAGATGAGAGACGAAGTGCCAAGTGAAGACGAGTGCAAAGTATGAAGATTTGGGGGAAGTTAAGGCTTCTCGACCAGCCTCTCGACCGAGAGGTTGGCCGAGAGGAACATTGATGTGCCATCTCGAGCTGCTACTCAATCGAGAGTCCATGAATAAACGCACTCGACCTATCTCTCGACTGAGACCCTGGCCGAGAGGGGTTGGGCAAGTGGCTATGCGGATTTTCTTCAACATTAACTTTTGGGATTTCATTGTTTCCTTCTACACTTGTACCTAGGGATGTCAAATGGGCCAACCCACCGGGTTTCAGGCCAGCCCTATCGGGTTGCCGGCTATTCGGTTCGGGTTAATCGAGTTTTTTTTTTTTTTTTTTTTTTTTTTTTTTTTTTTTTTTTTTTTTTTATAATTCCGGACCAATATTTTTTTGCCCTAACTCTAACCCTCTCGGTTTCGGGCTAGCCCACCGGGCCATTAAGCTTATAAAAAAATAAAATTGACATCGTGTAAATATAAAAATAATTATTATTTTAGCACATATTTGTATGAAACAAATAATTAAATATTACATTTGATTGTGCATATTTTCTCTACATATTTTGTGGAATTTCTTGTACATTTTATTCTTAATCTTAAATAAATAGTCTTTATTTGGGAATAAGTGTGAATGTATGGTGTTTGTAGGAAAAATATCAAATATTGAAGAATTTACAGACTTTTGGATGGATTTTATGAATATGGGCATTTGAAGTGTACATTGAGCAGAACGTAAATCAGGCAGCGTGCCCATACCGGCTGTGAAGTACTGTAGCTGGGCGAGAATGACGGAATTTCGGGATTTTGACCATCTACAAGGCTTTAAATAATTCCATACGGGATTAACTAAAGAAATTTCAGTTTTTAGGATTTTATTTAGTTTTAAAGACTATTTAGATATTATTTATATTTTCCTTTTATATATAGATTAGGTTTGGGGATTTAATCATCTTAGTATCATAGAAGAGGGGAGACAGAAGGGAGGAGAGCAGCCGCCATTCTTATTTTCTTCTTCTTCCTTCCTTTTTACTGTTTATCTTATTTTGCCTTTTACTTTGTTTATGATTTCTAGTTAATTTGTTTATTCCGGCAAAGAACAAGGAAGCCCTGACATGATTATTCTGTGAGATCTAATTGGTTTTTGTACTTTAATTCTATGCAAGCATCGATTATTCTCTGTGTTGATTTCTATTAATCGCTTTATTCGTCTAGGTAGTGTACAATGCTTAGTTGAGTAGAGTTGATTTGTAGTCAATTGAATCGGTCATACGTAATCGTGATTAGGTTTAATTAGTGGTAAATTGACTTGTTAAAGTCAAGGGAATAATAGTCTTAATTCGACAATCCTGCGTCAGAGTTTGTCGGTTTCGAATTGGGTTTCTCTAGTTTTTAATGCTGTCGGCTCATTAAATCTATAGAGCGTCTCTTACGGTTGTCAGTCGATTAGGGAAATAATTGGTGAAGCGTCTTCCCGATTATCGATATTTATGGAGAAATGAGATTGCGTCAGAAGCGTCTTCAGTAATCATAACTGATTTGTTTGCATGTAATTAGAGTTATTTTTGCATCGAGGATCAGAATAATTAAGCTAGAGTGGAATTGTTCGCTGCCAGAATCGTTTTTAGTTTGTTAAATCAAATTGCAAGCTGCTTTCTCTGTTCTTGTTCAATTATTTTTCTTATTTATTTTCGTTAGTAGTTTAATAAAAAATCACTATTTTGCAGTTGGAAATTCGGAGGAAATCTCACCGGTCCTTTGGGAGACGATCTTGCTTACTGCTATCTGTGCAGTGTGGGCATACCGACTGAAAAAGTTGAAATTATCTTTGGTGTAAAACGACGCACCAACTCCCTCCGTCTCTTCCTAAGTGACTCCATTTATTATTATATATCTCACATATGAATATAAAAGGGGTCGCTTAGGAAGAGACGGAGGGATATAAATTTAGCAAAAATATTTTCGAAATGTCAATATTTGTTTTACTTTTCACCAAGTGTCAAAGTATAAAAACGTATATAATTTAAAATGAAAATCATATTTTCATTAAAAAAAAAAATTAAAAATACTCAATATTTATTATAAACACAACCTAATTTTCAAATTTATAAGAAGAGTAATGAAATATGTCATGAATTCATATTTTATGGTAAACCCACCGGGCCAACCCACGGGCTTTCGGGCCAACCCTATCGGGCTCGGGCTTATTTCGGGTCCAGTCCTATCGGGCTTTTTCACTTTCGAGCTATTATTTTTGGCCGTAACCCACTATTTTCTTTGGGCTATTCGGATCGGCCCAACGGATTCGGGCTTTTTTGACATCCCTACTTGTACCTCTTGTGCAAATTTTCATCCTATAAATATTCTAGAGTTTATCATTGTTTAGACTATGTTTTATCATTCAAGTTAGTTTTTCGTTGGAGTTTCGTTCAAGTTTGTACTACTTTGTGGATTGAAAGTTGGAGACTATTTCAAGATTAATTCCAAGTTTTTCTTACCCTTAATCTTTTGTTCCTTAATTTTGTATTCTCCATTTTCTACCTTTCTTTTTTACTTTAATTATGTCTAGCTAATTTCCTTTAGTTGATTTTAGGGATTTGTTTGTCTAATGGAATTTGCATAAAATCCTTTTAATCCTAAATTAGCATTTCAACTTAGATTTATGTTTCATGATACTTATTCTCATACATGAATACTTGATATGCATAATTATGTGATTTTTACCTTAATCGGATTAATTGCATGATCGATTACTTGAAACATAATACGATCTAACTTATTTGCCTTAATCAGAATTTAGATTAATTGTAAAATAGGAGATTGATTTAGCTATGTGTCATAATTGAATCTAGACTATCATATTATTTATACTATAACTTTCGGTAACTAGCTTAGTTCCTGATGAGACCTAACGGTGATTAAGTTTAGATTAGTCCACTATCTAAGTTATCCTAGCGGAAACCTTAGGTTGCATGAGCGAGTACTATATTCCTCTAAGTTCAATTAAAATTGATTAATTAGATTAGTTGGATGATCGCGTGAATTGAATTAGATTATACTACCCTGTGATCAACCTTTTGTCATATTTGAGTTTAATCCTTTATTGAGTTAAGATTCGTTTTATTTGTTTATGTGCTTATTCTTTAAATTTATTTAGTAGTTCTTTTAATTTGATTTTATATTAGTTGCCTAGGACTTAAAAACATTTGTGATAATATGTAGTAGAGGTAACTTGTATTATTTCGGATATCAATCCTTATGGATACGATAATGGTACTAACACTTTGCTAAACTATTTTGTGTGGTGAAAAATAGTGCGATCATAGATACATAAAGTTTGTACCGTAATACTACCTCCGTCCCTTGTTATCAGTCTCATTTGATTTGGGCACATGAACTAAGAAAAGAGGGGACATGTGACTAATCAATTTTAAGGAGAGAAAATTAATTTTAGTCAAATATTCTTTGCCATTTTAAAAAATGCGACTAATAAATGAAACATGCGAAAATGAAAATCGAACTAATGAAATGAGACAGATATAGTATCCTTATATGAATTGAATAAAAGAATGATGACTTCATGCCATTAAATAATAATAAAAATATTTGTAACAAAAAATAATTTACCAATACTTATAAACTCAATTTCAAACACTCTGATATACTTTGTAATCTATACTATTATAAAAAATTGTCTAATTTATAAAATTTGATTTGCCTATATTGCCCTTATTATTTGAATAAATCTTTACAACTTTAATCTTATAATTAAAAATATTAATTCTTAATATATTTTAATTTATATACAATAAAAATAAAATATTATATGTATAACAAGATTATACGTGTAGCACGTAATCTCGGCTAGTCTTTTTAAAAACATGTAAAAACTTAGGAATACTTTCCGACCAGTTTAGCCAAACGGCCATAGCATAATTCTTCGTTAAGACTATGAATATCGGCGGCCTTTTGCACACCAACCCCAACCTTTTACTATAAAAAATAAATTCAAATAATTAAAATGTTGCATGCGGAGGAGGTTGAATGTCATGCAACCACCAACCTTGAGAGGTTGGGTGGTTGGTTGTAATATTATATTATATTATATATATATATATATATATAAACTTTATTTTATTTATATAATATAATAAATAAATAATTTTTTATTCAATATGTATTTGAAAAAATAATACATATATTATATTTTGTGAAAAAAAATCTCTATAAATAGAGATCACATTTTATAAAATTTTCTACTCCTTCAATCAAACCTATTTTATTTTTCTCTCCCTTCTCTATATAAGTTTTGATGGATCCCAATAGAAATTCTTTCTCCGATTACCAAAATTACTCCAATTCTCAAGATTATTATCCTAATCTTGATAATATCCAAAGCTCTCATGAACTACAAACTCCCATTCAATCTCCTAACTATGTAGATTACCAACCCACAGAAAACGTTTATGCAATATGTGTTCATACTTTGCAAAATACTTATTCTCTCATTTCTTGTATTTTTAATTATTATTCGAATATAATTAAATTATTATTAAAATTATATTAAAAATTTATATATAATGTTGGGGTTGAGTAATTTTAAATGGTCATGGATAAACATATAAAAACAGAAGTGGTTGAGGTTGGATGAATAGTAAATTAATATAAGAGAGAGAAATTAATATAATAATGTGAAGGTTGGATGGTTGAGGTTGTTGATATTGGTAGTCTAATGACAGCTGTTGACAATCAATCTTGGCTCTGTAAATTTCACCAAACATTCAGTCCACTTCCTCCACATAATTACCGCCGCGGAAATTTTGAAAAAACAGAAAAGCGGCGGAGCGCAGACAGTGTCCTCGCCGCCGTGTCCGTTCCTTTTATCCTACGACTATATAAAATGAATAAACGTGAGTCTGAAAGGTGGTAATAAAATAGTAAAATAAAACATTTCCCAATCATCTCCATTTTTCAACTCTCCTGATCCCATAGCTTTCTTCTTTCTCTTTTCAACTTTACCAAACCTAATCCTCTACCACTAACCCACTTTCAAAATTGAATTATGAGTTTTTAAGTATTTGTTTCTTGAACGATTCTTGGAATACTACTGTTGTTGTTGTCCCCTCACCCCAAAAGGATTGTTTGTTATTGTTAAATAACTTGAGATTTTCTAAAGCGAGATTCAAAGCAGCTAGTGCCCTTGAGCAAGAACATATGCGTTTGGTGTTGAGCTGTGGATGTATGGTGTGATCGGGAAAAGAAGCGAAAATGGTGGTGCGAAAGGTGGGCAAGTATGAGGTGGGGAGGACGATTGGAGAAGGGACATTTGCGAAGGTGAAGTTCGCGCAGAATACGGAGACGGGGGAGAGTGTCGCCATGAAAGTTCTTGATCGCTCCACCATAATCAAGCACAAGATGGTTGAACAGGTTTATCTTGCTTTCTCTGTTTTGTTTACTTATTGTTTGTGCATTGATGGGGTTATAACTTTCATGAAAACTTTCGGTTAAATTGTTCAAAGAAATGCGCATATCCACGCTTTTCGTAGTTTTGCTGTCAGATTATATTTTGCTTAATTGCTTATTTGGTTGACTGAGATTGGAGGGGGTGATTTTGTAGATGTACTAAAATGGAAGAGGTTGCGATTGGGTAGAGCTGATCTAGATCTTTCTCTGGTTTTTGTGATTATTCTGTTATAGCTTTGTTGAGTGTGAAACTGTTTTTTGAAATGCAAAGTTCTGGTTAGTCAATAAAGTATAGGGGTAAAACTCAAATTCTTTTTAATAAGGATCAGAACCTGTTCATGTGAAAATTGTTGGAGGAGATCTATTTAGGCAATTGAGAGAATTTATAGAGATCGTAAGAAGTGGCCGGTGTTGCTAACAGGTTCAAGAAAATGTATCTTGTAGGAAAAGCCAGATTAATTTGGATATTGCGATTTTCATTTTGCAGATAAAGCGTGAAATATCAATTATGAAGCGTGTTAGACATCCATATGTTGTTCGCTTACATGAGGTAAGGCTGAAATCCAACTTTTATTGCTCTCATGACAGAGAAGTTTCCTTCTATCATTTGGTTGAATATCAATTCAGAAAATCTTCCTATTAGGTTATAGCAAGCCGTACAAAGATTTATATCATATCGGAGTTCATCACGGGTGGTGAATTGTTCGATAAAATAGTGAGTCTCTCTAATATAATGCTCTCCAAGAAAGTGTAGTGTTGTATAGCCATTTGGCTAGGATGGTTGCATTTGACATGGAAATGTCTTGTGCAGGTTCACCATGGAAGACTTAGTGAATCTGAAGCTCGAAGATACTTCCAGCAGCTAATTGATGGTGTTGATTATTGCCACAGCAAAGGAGTCTATCACAGAGACTTGAAGGTATAACTATGACATGGAATATAATGAAATCTTACAATAATATTCTAAACTGAAATATTGGGTTTATTTATTTGTTCTGCAGCCTGAAAACCTATTACTTGACTCACTAGGGAATCTAAAGATCTCAGATTTTGGGCTTAGTGCTTTGCCTGCAGAAGTAAGATTTTGTTTAAGTTTCCGCAAATTTACCTGACTAATGGATGCTATGGTTCTAATGTTAATTTATGTCTTTAGGGAGTGACCCTTCTTCGGACAACTTGTGGTACTCCTAATTATGTTGCACCAGAGGTATATTGTATAAGCTTTATTGTTGAATATACGCATTGAGAAGAAGGTCATGACTCTGTTTGTGTGGGGTGAGTTGTAGGTTCTTAGTCATAAAGGCTACAACGGCGCCCTGGCTGATATCTGGTCATGCGGGGTCATCCTCTATGTTCTGATGGCTGGTTATTTGCCATTTGATGAGCTCGATTTGACGACATTATACGGGAAGGTACTCAACCAAGATAGCTATCACTTTGTGATATGCAAGATTATGTATACATGGATGCACAATAACAACCATTGTTGTATAAGAGATTTCTCAGCGAAAATTGACATGTATACATCATTTTTTTAACCTTTTTATTTCCTTTTTCAGATTGACAATGCAGACTTTTCATGTCCATCTTGGTTCCCAGTTGGAGCGAAATCCTTGATCCATCGGATATTAGATCCGAACCCTGAAACTGTTAAGTGCGATTAGGATAGTTGGAGTCCTTAACTGGAAATAATTGTCCATGAAAAATCACGAGCATTTACACCCTTTCTTGTGAATTTACTATTATAGGTGCTAACTCTTCGGTCTCTTCTACTGTGGTCCTGCAGCGCATTCGGATTGAAGATATCAGAAATGATGAATGGTTTAAAAAAAATTATGATCCTGTTGGACTTTCGGAAACTGAAGAAATTGATTTGGATGATATTAATGCTGCTTTTGATGATCCAGAGGTCAGTGGTACTACCCTTGGATCTTTGAATTTAAAAATGTGATTGGGCAAACATTCTACTTAAAAAATTGTTTGTAAAAGACTAAATGTTATTTCAATATATTTACTACCCTCAGAGCTGTCAAAGAACCTGTTCGTTCCAAACAGGAAACTAATGGAAAAGGGCTATGAAAGAATTACTTCCTTCTTTGACCCTCTCAGTTGAGCATAATTTCAATTATTGGATATTATGTGAATGATGTAACCATATTCAAGATTAGTATAGGACTTCAGAAATGCAATATTGCTGGCTCCTAACAAGTTGTGTTGCTTAGTTTTTCCCTTACAGTGATGTATCACTTTTTCATACGTCAAGAATAATTTTTCAAATTTTTTTAAATTCAAATGCTAAGTAGTCAGTTTTCTTTAACTCTAAAATAAAATCTAATAAGCAAATCACATTTAGCCACTCTATCCAACATAATCCCCTTACTATTTGTGCAGTCGTTTCTATCAATTGGTATAGCTAAATGGATGGAAGACAACTATTCTGTAAAAAATTGTGCTGTTTTCCCATCTGACACTAGTTTTCTAAAGGAGTTTATTTTCTCACCGCTTACTCAGTTGCAAGAATTAAGGCGAAGAAATTGATATTCTTACATGTAAAGTTTGGGTGTGAGGGCCTGAATATTTTTTAGCCTTTTCAAGGATACTCAAGCTTTATGTTCCTTAATTATGTTTTCTTCTGTAGGACGAATTGCCTAATGAGCCATGTAGAAATGATGATATGGGGCCTCTTGTTCTCAATGCATTTGACTTGATTATTCTTTCTCAAGGGTTGAATCTTTCAGCCTTGTTTGACCGCAGGCAGGTAATGTCTGTCTTTATAATCATTTGCACTTTCTCCATATTGGTGCAACTAGTTTGATTCAGTAATCTCAGAACCAATATAGATTTATTCTCTGACTTGTGTTTGCAGGATTCCCTCAAACATCAAACACGATTTGTTTCTCAAAAACCAGCAAAGGTTGCCCTATCAAGTATGGAAGTTGTTGCACAGTCAATGGGTTTCAAAACACATATCCGTAATTACAAGGTATACTTAACAGTAACAGGAGCTCGATTAATTTCTGTAGCCTACTGTACGGAGGAGTATTCATTTTTGGTGCTTTTGTACCTGCCTCACAAATGCATCAAACTTTAGCCCAAATTAAGATGCTGACTTCGATTTTTTTCATCTCCACATCATCACGGTGTTCTCTAGATGAGAGTTGAAGGTCTTTCTGCTAATAGGACTTCACATTTCTCGGTGATTATGGAGGTAGAACTGCTCCTCTGCTTTCTCTTCCCAATGTCATTTCTTGACCATCCTGAGATTCAACCCTTTTGAACAGATATTTCAAGTAGCACCGCCATTTATCATGGTTGATATTCAGAAAGCAGCTGGAGACGCTGAGGAATATCTGAAGGTTTTTTCTTTTCTTATATCTTTATACCTTTACGAGCTAAATAGTTTGCAATTGTTATGAATCTAAATAATATAAATTTTTATATAAAATTGGATGATTTTTATTTCGATATTGGAGAAGTTTTAGGTACAAAAACGTTCTTGCTTCATGAAAACAAATAAAATCTACATATACATATATACTTACTAAATTATTCATGGACATTAAACAAGTACTCCCTCTGTCCTGCCGAAAGAGAGGTGTTTCTTGAATATTTGTGAGGCATAAAATAAAGAAACCGCCTCTCTTTCGGTGGGATGGACGGGGGGAGTATATTATAGGTTACCAAAATCTGTGAAATACACGGTGTTATAGTAATTATAGTTCTAATAATATAACATACCATTTCACTCTACCGTTCTTAAATTAAATATATACTAGCGAATCAAATATTGTGAAACAAGGCTCTTTTTTTTATTAGTACAGATTTTTCAATTTTTGAAATCCATCCATGTTCTTATCTGACTCTCTTTATTGCTAAAAATGTAATGCAAAGCTTGCGAATAGGAGTATACAATATCTTCTTGTGTATTTAGACTCCTTGTTCTTTGTAGTTCTACAAGAATTTCTGTAACAATCTTGATGATATCATCTGGAGGCCGCCTGATGAAACGAGCAAATCAAGGATAACTAGGACAAAGAGTAGGAAAAGATGATCTTACGTTGCAGCTGTTTCATGGTTCTGTTCCTCTACAATACGAATCCTTGAGTTGTGGAGGTAAACACTTGAAGTAAAGCTCTCGAGATTCAGTGGCGGTGATTATACAGTTATCTGAATCTGCTTCCTCGTACAGAATTAGTCGTTCAATGTAATGCCCTTATCTTGTGTATGGTGCTGTACTCGAGCTCTTTTTGGTTGTGTAATAGCTCCTGCCCACGTGAAATATATTTGTTGTTTGGTGATCTGAGTTATCGACATTTGGGGTCGACAAAAATGCAGTGTTCTTTGATATTGGTAAGAGCAGAATAGTTGTGTCAATTGTGTGCTCTGTTGCTTGAACTGGCGAGCATCTTGTTTCTTCTAGACTGAATTCGATCGCGTCTTGAATCTTGATTGACATACAAAATCACAAATGCTCATCTTCCTACAGATTTTTAATATGATTGAGAGTGTATTTTCATAAAGCAGTCTGCTCTATTGTGGCCCATTAATTAAGTTCATCCTAAGTTTCTTGTTTTAATTTTTTTAGAAGGAGGATCAATAATTGTTCTTAATTTTCTTTATGATGGAGACCTGAACCTTCGACCTTTTTGGATGTAGGGGAAGAGTTTTACTAACATTCTTACTCATTATTTTTTCGTTATCTTCTTTTTTTCGTTAGTATTGATTTCCGAACCGATAGAATATTTTATTCAAATTTATAATCCTCGGATGTCTTTCCATGGTAAAATGATTTATTTTTGTGGTGCAAGCATGTGGAGTTTTACAAAGCCTTAGAGCATCTCCAACCCCACTGCAAATCGCAAAATGGGGTTGGATCTGATGCCCAATCCGGACGCAAATCAGAACGCAATTTGCGTTTTTATGAGTTTTCTCTCTCCTTCCGACGCAAATTTGCGTCTGCACTGTAGATGAATCGCAAAACACTTTCTACTTTTGATAAATTGCAATTGACTCCTTCTCCTTACGATTTATTGTGTTGGTAGTAGATGAGTTGCAGAGATTACAAGAAACGAAGAAAGAAACAGATGAAGAAGAAGACACCGCAGGAGGAGAAGAAGAAGGCGACGAGCGGAGGAAGAAGAAGACGCGCTGGATAAAATTAAAGATTAGGTTATTCTATTGGGCTATATTTGGGCCAACTAGTGTGTGGATTAATTAGTGTATGGGCCAATTAGGGTTAATTAGTGTATGGGCCACATTAGTGTATGCGTTAATTATAATATGGGTTAATTAAAAAAAAAATTGGGCCAAATATTTTCATGCCATTTTCTTTTCATGCCATTTTTTTTATGTTATTTTCCCAATGCAAGGGATACTTAATGGGTCGATTTATTTATTTTTTTCACTTCCCCCTATTCGAATAAAAGCCGATGAATATTTGATTAGTTATAATTAAAATAATGTATCTTATATCGTATTGTTAAATGAAAATCTATAGTGGGTCTAAAATGTAATATTTAAAAATATGTGGATGTAGTTGTAAAAATATCAAAAGTGTAGTGAAAAAGAATATTCTTTTGGGTTTGAGTTTGAATTTTTAGGTTGGGGATAAATTACTGTTTGATGTGATATAAACTGCAAAATGAGTTTTTTTTTAGTGTTGAGGGTTGGAGATGCCCTTATGTCTTTAAATACACAATCTATGAATTTACTATTTTTATTTTTTCTGAATTTTTTTTGTACTACGTCGAATCTTTATAAGCATTTATTGATAGATAACCAAAATAAATAAACGAGGATGCAAGAGTTTATATGCATGAAGATGTTTTTTATCTTTATCTGCTGGGAACCCCATTAAGTTTAGTTTTGATGATGTTGTTAGAAACACACTTAGATTGATTTTACTCTTTTTGGAGTTTAAGATGGATAGGAATGGTGTAACCTTTGTTTAGTCCAAGTTAACTCTCTCTCTCTTCAGAACATATCGATCTAACTTGTAAAGGCTAAAGTCTTTTGTTGGCCATGCCTAGTGATCAATCTAGCTTTTCCGCCATCAACCTGTTAAGTAGGAATCAATAGACTTGCCTTGAAGATTTCAAGATCACTTAAGGCCTACTCCCTAAGATGACATCGATTTGCCTATACTGATTGAGATGATATGTCCATTACCATATAAGGTGCCGTCAAGGACAAACCCCAAAGACTAGAAGTCGAGTCAGTAGTATTAGTAGTAACGTCTAGTTAGTAGTATTAGTAGTCATCTATGCAACTTCAACGGCTCTATTTCAAACTCGATAATATAAATACTTTAGCTATTTTTAGAAAAAATAAAAATAAAAAAATAAGGGAGATTCAGAATTCAAAGCCAAAACTTTGCCAAAATCTCCAAGCTCTCTATGCAAATTCAACACTCGAACTAAGACGATTTCTCAATTGTTGATACTCAGAGATTTCTTATTCCGGAGATTAGTTCTAAGAATTTACTACAACTTGGAACAACTTAGAATTTCTCTTTCTACAAATTTCATTTTGTAAATTTATTAGGTGTTACGTATTGTATTGTCACACTGATAGGGACTAATATCAGCCTTGCCACGTGGTAAGTTTTAACACTGATTGGACCCGCGTTCCAGAAGCTTCAGATGTCTTCTTGATGCAGAAGCTACAAGGTTTTGTGCAGAACCTTCACCGCGCAGAAGCTATCCTAACCGGATGGGCATCTGCTCATACTTAAGGATCAGCCAAGCACACGCCATCCGCATGACTCTACACACTCTAGGGTGAGGACCACAAAATTAATGACGAAGGGAATCTTGTCCCCCTAGAAATTCCTCTCCTATCCTCCCCATGTATGTACCTTCACCTTTTTCGTCCTTTCCTACACTTATAAATAGAGGGTGATCTCACCGTTCCAACAACTTTTTCGCACATACATTTTTTACATACTATTCCATTCAAGTTCTACTTAGAATTTCCTCTAGAACTAGAGCAGCTGAGGTCCTTCTTCAAGGAGCCTCCTTCATCATTTCTCCCATCTTCACTTCGTGGGCGAAACGCATTCTTAGCAGTCTAATTCCAAGGTATATTTCTTGTTGCCAAGAGAGGACGAGTATGAAGGCGCCTTGCGTTCTCTACTTCGCCCTCTTCTTCCTTTTTCTCCTTCCTAAACGAGCTCTGTTCTTCGTGGATTCGGTTGGATCGATAGCTCAAACGCTTTGCGCTTGACCCCTTTCTTAATCCCCCTTTTTACATGGAAAAAAGGCGTTCTATGGAAGTTAAGCTGTTAAGACCGATAAATCCAATGAATCTCTTCTATATCTTCATCTATAATCGTTTGTACATGAACACTCTCTACTAATCTATAAATATGATGAATAATTGTTGTGGATTTTCGACCCGGATCTAACACACACTAATTCTGTGAAGAATCTATCCTTTTATATATTGTGTAATTAATTCAAAAATTATATATATATATATATATATATATATATATATATATATATATATATATAGAATAGATCATATGAGAACAGAGCAGCAACCGGTCCGCCGTATATGTATATAGAGAATAGATCATATGTATATATATAAATAATAGAGATAGGAGATGAATATATATGGATAAATATTAAGATATTTTGAATATATCTTATTACTGATTTAATTAATAATAAATCTTATCTATATTGAGCCTGAATACAGAAATGAACCGGCCAGATGGGCCCGAACCTGATGAGTAGGCGCCACTAGGGTTTTATACCTAGGGCTTGGCACCACTATGAGCCAATGACCCATAAGTCCCTCATCTTGGGCACAAACCAACTTTAAGGCTCAAATTACATCTTGTGATTCATCCTGAGGTGGTGTGAGCTACTCCAGGATTCTAGATACCAGACTGATGGAGTCCAAGGTTCGATGAATCAAGATCCTGTTCGTGTTCCCGAAGGGCCGGTGACGAGAGCTCGAGCTAAGAAGTTCAAGGAAGGCTTGCAAGGATTGATCCAAGAAGTTTGAGCTCAAGAATTGATGAAGAAGCCCATTGGAGAAGGCGAACCGGACAGCCCGCGAGTCATTAATTTTATCGAGTGCGTTCGGGCTGAAGAATGAAGACTTTATTTTAATTTTCGTGTGTTTTGAGTCAGGCCACGTTTTTGGGCCTTAAATGACTTGGTTTTGGGTTTTTATCATGTTGGTTAATGGGTTGGGCCATGCCAATGACTTTGGGTCAGTTATTTCCTAGTTAGATTAGGTTTAGATGGTTTTATTTGCCTCTCTATATAAGGGGGCCTTTGTGGACGAAAATTAGACAGATTATTGATTAATATTATTGTGAGTTTAATCTCTCTTGAGAGTTCTTCGAATTCCTCTTGATTATTCCAAGACGAATTCATTATCTGGCGAATCAGCGAGTAAATCAAACCTCGTTGTGTGTCATTCATCGTCCCCGTGTGGCTTGGCGACCGTTTCTTTGGGTTATAGAGACTTCGGTTTATCTATAGTACTTAGGAGGGTTTAGTCCATTGACGTATTGGGATTTCCATCGTTAGTTAGTTTCAGTCTTCCGCATGCGTGAGTTCTACGATTCTAACCAAGGATCGTATCATTTGGCACCAGAGCCAGGCTTACGTCATCCAGGTTCTATCATCCTTTTCGTCTTGAATTTCGTATCTTGTGTTGCTTCTGTTCGTGTCTTTCGTGTCGTCTCTTCGTGTCTTGTTCTGTTCTTCGTTCGTTCGAGTCGTTTCTGTGTCAAAAAAAAAAAAAAATCGTATCTGGTCATAGAGTCGTCTTTTGTAGCTTTTCGTTCGTGTCAAATAGTCAGATTCGTTTTGATACATCCTCAGATTTGTTCTTTGGTAATTAAGGAGTAGAAGATTTCTTTCCTTATAAGAATAGGAAACTTATTCATATATATATCCCATACCTTATATAACACGTCTTAGGGTGTGTCTTCTACCCATTGTCGTGACATACTAGGGGCAAAAAGTTTCAATTAGTTTCATTTAAAAAAAAAAAAAAAAAAAAAAGAGGATATATTCGAAGCCCTAGTGTGTCATTGTGCTTTCTGGGTTGGTTCTTGCGTGTTTCTTCATTGGGATAACAGTTGTGTATTCGTTTCTGTGAGTTTTCGTCTTTTTCTCGTCTTTTTCGTCGGCCAGCACTAAAACGGCCATAACTTTTGCATACGAACTCCGATTTTGCTCCATAATACCTTTTCGGAAAGCTCTCAAAAAGATCTATACGTTGGTTCTCATTACATCAGAATCGGTTCGTTATTTTTGCCAAAAAAGGTCGTTTAAAGGGTCAAATCGTCCGCCGAAGTTTTCGGTAAATTTTTCGTGTCTTCCGATTTAGGGTTTCTTAGTTCAATCATCTTGTCTTCCTACTTTCAGTACTCTTGGTTCGTTAATAGTGATTTCTGTGGTAGATTAAGGGAATTTGAGCCTCTTAAGAGAGATTTGAGTGGAAAAAGGCAAGAGAGGTGAGATTATTAGAGGGTAAAAGCCATTACCATTGAGCGATACACGAGTGCTGAGTGTGAACTGTATTGAGGGATACACGAGTGATTGTGAGGTGGTGAGGATTCTGTTTTACTAACTTTCGTTTGTTTCTTTTGAAAAAAAAAATAAAAAATTGCAGGTATGGCCGAAGAACCAGAGACGTTGGATCCCAAGATGAAGTTCATGTTTGAAGCATTGAAGTCCGAGTTGGGGAAGGTTATGGATTCCAAGCTGGAAGGAGTTTATGATAGAATAGGTGAAGTAGAGTCAGCTTCCAAACAGCTTCAGCATCATCGAGGTGGAAGAGGAGGACGAGGTGGCAGAGGAGGTCATCATAACCATCGAGATTATGGGCCGTTTGAGGAGGAGTTTGATTACGAAGGGGAAGAGGAATGGGAGGAACCAAGGAACAGGCCCGACAATAATCTGGGCAACATCAAGCTGAATATTCCTTCATTCCAAGGGAGGAATGATCCAGATGCGTATATTGAGTGGGAGAGGAAGCTCGACCTCATGTTCGACTGTCACAACTACTCCGAGCTGAAGAAGGTGAAGTTGGCAGCGATAGAGTTCTCCGATAACGCTCTGTTTGGTGGGATCAATTGGAGAAGGGTAGGAGAAGGAATGGGGAGCCTCCAGTTCAGACTTGGAACGAGATGAAGGGAATCATGAGGAAACGATTTATTCCAGCTCACTACTATAGAGAACTGCACAACAAGCTCCAAAGCTTGAGACAGGGATCTAGGAGCATGGATGAATATTACAAGGAGATGGAGGTAGCCATGATTCGAGCTAATGTTTTGGAGGACAGTGAGGCGACGATGGCGAGGTTCTTGGCTGGTCTGAATTGGGAGATTCGGAATGGAGTGGAGCTGCAGCATTATGTCGAGATCGAGGACATGGTACACATGGCTGTAAAGATAGAGAATCAGCTCAAGAGGAGGGGTAACAATGGTTACAATAAGCAGAACCAGTCCAATTGGAAGCAATCTCAGCCTGCTGCTAGTGGTTCCTTTTCGAGAGGGAATCAATGGAAGAAGGAAGAGTCGCCGAAAGACGAGAGGAAACCATTCGTGAAGACGCGGTCAGATGTGATGAACCCTAACAATCGAGGCAATCTAGCAGTGCCTGAGGGTCGCAATCGTGATCGTAAGTGCTTCAAGTGTCAAGGATTCGGACATATCATGAGTGACTGTCCAAATCGGAGAGTGATGATCATGAGAGATGATGGAGAGGTCGTGACTGACGATGAAGTTGATCCGGAGATGCCTGGTTTGGAGGAGTCTGAGGATGAAGAAGAAGATATTCAGCCGCCTGTAGGACGCATTTGTGTGGCCAGAAGAGCATTAAGCGTCCAGAATCATGTCGACGAATTGGTGCAGCGCGAAAACATCTTTCACACGAGATGTCAGGTGAAGGATCAGCTGTGCAGCGTGATTATTGACGGAGGGAGCTGCACCAACGTTGCTAGCGTGGCCATGGTTCAAAAATTAGGGCTTCCAGTTTCGCCGCACCCCAAACCATACCGGCTGCAATGGTTGAGCGATGCTGGCGTGGTGAAGGTTAATAAGCAAGTGAGAGTGCCGTTTCACATTGGGAAGTATGAGGATGAGGTTTTGTGTGATGTAGTTCCGATGCAAGCGAGTCACATCTTGTTGGGGAGACCGTGGCAGTTTGATCGACGAGTGACACATGATGGCTTCACCAACATATATTCGTTCGAGTATAGGCAGAAGAAGGTGTCGCTTGTTCCTCTTACTCCCAAACAAGTGTATGAGGATCAAGTGTTGTTACAAAAGGAGGCTGAGCGGATGAAGTTGGAGGAGCAGAAGGTGGAAAATAAGGAGAAGGGAGATAAGGAGAAGGGTGTAGTACACAAATCGTGCTTTGCAAAGGCGAGCGATCTGAAGTTGGCGGTGCAGGAGGAGAGGGCCTTGATCGTACTTCTGTATAAGGGGAACTTTCTATCTACTAACGATCTCGATTCTCTACCCCCTTCTATCTCTTCTGTTTTGCAGGAATTTGATGATGTCTTTCCCGAGGATAGACCAGCTGGCTTACCACCAATTAGGGGGATAGAACATCAAATTGATTTTGTGCCTGGAGCAACACTTCCAAATAGGCCAGCCTATCGCACCAATCCCGAGGAGACGAAGGAGTTGGAGAGGCAGATTGGAGAGTTGTTGGCGAAAGGGCATGTGAGGGAGAGTTTGAGTCCTTGTGCAGTTCCGGTGTTACTCGTACCCAAGAAGGACTCAACGATGAGGATGTGTTGCGATTGTCGAGCCATAAACAACATCACGGTAAAGTATCGACATCCTATCCCTCGTTTAGATGATATGCTTGATGAATTGCATGGCTCTTGTGTGTTTTCGAAAATTGATTTGCGTAGTGGATATCATCAGATTAGGATTAAGGAAGGGGATGAATGGAAAACTGCTTTTAAAACTAAACTTGGTTTGTATGAGTGGCTGGTTATGCCTTTTGGTTTGACTAATGCACCTAGTACATTTATGCGTCTTATGAACCATGTTTTACGAGCTTTTATTGGCAGATTTGTAGTTGTCTACTTTGATGATATCCTAGTGTATAGCAAGAGTCATGATGAGCATGTTGATCATTTGAGGTCTGTTTTAGATGTACTTAGGAAGGAGAGGCTGTTTGCTAACTTAAAGAAGTGCATCTTTTGTACGGACAAGCTTGTGTTTCTTGGATTTGTTGTTAGTGCACAAGGTGTACAGTTTGACGATGAGAAAATACGAGCTATTCAAGAGTGGCCGAGTCCAAAGAGCATTGGAGAAGTTAGAAGTTTCCACGGACTTGCTAGCTTTTATAGGAGATTCGTGCCTCATTTCAGTAGTGTTGCAGCACCATTGACGGCAATCATCAAGAAGAATGTGGAGTTTAATTGGGGAGAAGAACAAGAGAAGGCGTTTCAGCTTTTGAAGTACAAATTGACACACACCCCGATATTATCTCTTCCTAACTTTTTTAAGTCTTTTGAGATTGAATGTGATGCTTCTGGTGTTGGAATTGGTGCAGTTTTGATGCAAGAAGGCCGGCCGGTGGCGTACTTCAGCGAGAAGCTAAACGGAGCAACGTTGAGCTATCCAACGTACGATAAAGAGCTGTATGCATTGGTGAGAGCCTTGAAAACGTGGCAGCACTACTTGTGGACCAAGGAATTCATCATTCACACCGATCATGAGTCTTTGAAGCACTTGAAGGGGCAGCACAAGTTGAACAAGAGGCATGCTAGGTGGATGGAGTTCATAGAGACGTTTCCTTACGTCATCAAGTACAAGCAAGGTAAAGAGAATGTAGTGGCTGATGCACTTTCACGAAGGTATGCCTTGATCTCTACTTTAGATGCTAAGTTGCTTGGTTTCGAGTGTTTGAAGAGTTTGTATGTGAATGATGCTGATTTTGGTGAGATTTATCGAGCATGTGAGAAATCTGGTTTTGAAGAGTACTTTAGGCATGATGACTATTTGTTTAAGAAAAATAGGTTGTGTGTTCCTAAGTGTTCTCTTCGTGAATTGTTATTGCTTGAATCTCATGGTGGGGGTTTGATGGGACATTTTGGTGTTGCTAAGACTTTAGCTGTTTTGCATGAACACTTCTTTTGGCCTCATATGAAGAGAGATGTTGAGCGAATTTGTGGTAGATGTGTGACTTGTAAGCAAGCTAAGTCTAGGGTTAGTTCCCATGGTTTGTATACGCCATTGCCTATTCCTACTGCTCCTTGGATTGACATTTCTATGGATTTCGTGTTAGGGCTGCCTAGGACTAAGCATGGTAGTGATTCTGTTTTTGTGGTGGTTGATAGATTTTCTAAGATGGCGCATTTTATTCCATGTCATAAATCTGATAATGCATCGCATGTTGCTGATTTGTTCTTTCGAGAGATTGTTAGATTGCATGGAATGCCTAGGACTATTGTTTCGGATAGGGATGCGAAGTTCTTGAGTTACTTTTGGAAGACTTTGTGGGGTAAGTTAGGTACTAAACTGTTGTTTTCTACTACTTGTCATCCACAAACTGATGGTCAAACTGAAGTAGTCAATAGGACTTTGTCTACATTGCTTAGGGCTATAATTAAGAAGAACATTAAGTCTTGTGAAGAATGTTTGCCACATGTTGAGTTTGCATATAATCGTTCTGTTCATTCTGCTACTAAGTTTTTGCCTTTTGAGATTGTCTATGGGTTTAATCCTTTAACTCCTTTAGATTTATCTCCATTGCCTGAACATGAGCATACTAACCTTGATGGCCAGAAAAAGGCTGATTTTGTGAAATAGATTCATGAGAAGGCGAGGTTGAATATTGAGAGACGAACGGAGCAGTACGCCAAGCAAGCCAACAAGGGGAGGCGTCAAGTGGTGTTTGAGCCCGGAGATTGGGTATGGCTGCATACGCGCAAGGAGAGGTTTCCATTGCAAAGGCGTTCGAAGTTGCTACCTCGAGGAGATGGACCTTTTCAAGTGTAGGAGCGCATTAATGATAATGCCTACAAATTGGACTTACCCGGTGAGTATAATGTTAGTGCTACATTCAATGTGGCTGATTTGAGTCCTTTTGATGTAGGTGACGCCTTGGATTTGAGGACAAATCCTCTTCAAGAGGAGGGGAATGATGGAGTCCAAGGTTTGATGAATCAAGATCCTGTTCGTGTTCCCGAAGGGCCGGTGACGAGAGCTCGGGCTAAGAAGTTCAAGGAAGGCTTGCAAGGATTGATCCAAGAAGTTTGGGCTCAAGAATTGATGAAGAAGCCCATTGGAGAAGGCGAACCGGACAGCCCGCGAGTCATTAATTTTATCGAGTGCGTTCGGGCTGAAGAATGAAGACTTTATTTTAATTTTCGTGTGTTTTGAGTCAGGCCACGTTTTTGGGCCTTAAAAGACTTGTTTTTGGGTTTTTATCATGTTGGTTAATGGGTTGGGCCATGCCAATGACTTTGGGTCAGTTATTTCCTAGTTAGATTAGGTTTAGATGGTTTTATTTGCCTCTCTATATAAGGGGGCCTTTGTGGACGAAAATTAGACAGATTATTGATTAATATTATTGTGAGTTTATTCTCTCTTGAGAGTTCTTCGAATTCCTCTTGATTATTCCAAGACGCTTTCATTATCCGGCGAATCAGCGAGTAAATCAAACCTCGTTGTGTGTCATTCATCGTCCCCGTGTGGCTTGGCGACCGTTTCTTTGGGTTATAGAGACTTCGGTTTATCTATAGTACTTAGGAGGGTTTAGTCCATTGACGTATTGGGATTTCCATCGTTAGTTAGTTTCAGTCTTCCGCGTGCGTGAGTTCTACGATTCTCACCAAGGATCGTATCACAGACAAAATTGGGCCTAACCTAATTTAGATATTTTCAGTGTCCCCCTGAACACTTATCTAAATTAGAGCTACAATTCATTTCACTAAAGGTCGTAACTGAATCACCGTTTTGTCTCAATTACGTAGATTGAGACTGGTATTTTGTTTAGTGTGATCCCCGTGTTTAAGATTCCTGATATCCCTTTAATTAATTAGAGCTCATTGACCGCTCCTAATTAATTAACTTCTTATAGTTACTTAGGTAATACCCGTTTCACCCTTATTATTATATCTTGAAATTAATCAAGCTTGCAAGAATTGGTATGATAAACATTTTGAGCTCCTTAAGGGGATATCTCAGCCTGAAACAGGCACGATGTCTCGATACAGCTAACTAGACATCATACGAGGCTTCATGCTACCCAAGATACAAGGACTTGAAGTAACCTGACATAAGGCCCATATCGAGCAGGCAAAGCAACAGTAAGGTACTCGTATATGTCTAATAGCTTATCTAAGATTAAGATCCAACTACTAAGACACGAGATCTATAATTCTTCGCCTCCAAAGATGATATCTAGAAGAGTGTTCTATCTCATTGTGATCTTATTAATATGTTCCACCGTATCATCATAACTAGTCGTTGAGACCCACAACTACTGTAAAATGCTGCAATCTATATATACTCGATAGATTTTACCGGAAAGCTATCTCGACTGTGATATATATATATATATATATATATATATATATATATATATATATATATATATATATATATATATTTGTTAGATCCGGGTCAAAGATTAACAACAATGATACGATTATTCACTATATTCACAGATTTACAAAAGATACTTAAGTATAAATGATCGCAAACAGAGATACAAGGAGAACCAGTGCAAGACACCAATCTTCATAGCTTAGCTTCCATGAAACATCTCTCCTCCATGAAAGGGGATTAAGATAGAGGCAAAACGCAAAGCGTCCAAACTATCAATCCGACCGAGTTCATGAGAAGCAGGACATAACAAGGAAGAATGGGGACAGAATGGTAAACGCAAGGCGTTCTTCCACTCGTCTCCGTATGATGGCAAGGAAGTACCTTCAAGCTCCGTTATCATGGCCGCCGTGCACCTGAAAAACAGAGCCGGAGGAACAAAGGGGGAGGTTCCTCCGGGAAGAACCTCCGACGCTCAAGCAATAAGAGTACGAAAACTCTAAGGTAGAATGTCAATGGAATAGTGTAGAAAAGTATAGAGCTCGTACCTCAGAATGGTGAAATCACTATCTATTTATAGGTGTAAAAAGGGGTGAAAAGGTGAATGTACCTATACAGGGAGGACAGAAAAGGAATTTTTTGGGGGACACCCCTCGTCATTAATTTAGTGGTCCTCACCCTAAGGTACGTAGAGTCATGCGGACCGCGTGCTCGGCAGATCCCTATGCCTCGAAAGACGCTGACGGGTCTAGGATGGCTTCTGTGCGGGGATGGATCTGCACAGAACCTTGTGGCTTCTGCACGGGATACGACATCTGCACCAAAGGCGGCACCTGAGGCTCCTGGAACACAGGTTCAGTCAACACTAAAAGGTACCACGTGGCAAGGCTGATATTGGTCCCTATCAATATTCATATCTCATGAGTTTCTTCAACTATGTGATCCCCTCCGAACGTGACTAACATGTGATCTAAAACATGAGATAATAAGCTTATTCAATCTCAGCTATTTATTTTCAGACAAATGATTGTTAATAGTGGTAAGCACATTGTATTTCCCTAGAACACTAGTTTTCCTTTAGTTATACAGAATCCCAGAAAAATCTCATACCTCATGATAATAAACCAGTTCAGCTACGAATATATATATGGAAAGAACACGCAAGTGATCATTAGAGTTGGGTAAAGAGATCAACACGATAATCGCCTTATCCTCATCATCAACCACATTTACTTTTTCCAAAACATCAAGAACATTGTTCAATTTCTCTAGTTGATCCAAGATGCCCTTCTCCTATGTAATCTTGTAGGAACATAACATATGCTTCATATATAACCAATTCGTGAAAGTCTTCTTCATGTACTATCTAACTTGGCACATATACCAGTTGCAATAATCTCTTTTGAAACTTCTCTCAAACCCATATCTTCCAAACATAAGATCATAAAGATATGCGCTTTCTCCTTGTTCTGGTTAGTCTTCTTCGGTGCTACTATTGGGGTTGTTGTATAATTAAAGAAAACCGTTGTTTTAGTGGTATACGACACTTGGTTCACTGTTAACAATCCCTATCTAAAAGCATATATTTGAGCAAGAATAAAGCCAATTATCTCAAGTATTAGATCACGTGTCGATCTGAGTTTGGAGGAGATCACGAAGATCGTTAACAATTATGAGACATAAAATATAACAGTCAAGATAGCTCGGGCTAAACTATCGGTTTAGACTGCAACACTAATGGTTGTATGAGTCTCAATCACTAATTATGCTGATACGGTGGAACGTATTAAGGATCAAGGGAGATAACACTCTTGTAATACTGACCCTATATTAGAAGTGATATAGGTGAAGAGCTAGAGATCTCATGCTTTAGTAGCCCGATCCTAATCTTGATAAACTATTAGATGTGTATGTGTTCTTTAGTGTTACTTTGATTTACAAAGATACAGATTTATCGGTAGTTCCTTACGCTCTTGTATCTTGGGTAACATTAAGACACATATTATGTCTACTAACTGTTATCAATAGGTCGTGTCCTATATATTATAGGTTAATGTATCCTCTCAAGGAGTTCACAAGGTTTATTATACCAAGTCATGCATACTGATTAAGTTCAGGTATAATCAGAAGGTGTGAGAAAGTACTACTTGGGGATTGAGATGTTAATTAATTAGGAACAATCATGGTAGCTCATAAAGTCTTAAACACGGGGGTCGCACTAAACAAAATATCAGCCCCAATCTACGTAATTGGGACAAAGCGGTGAATCAGTTATGATTCTCTAGTGGAATGAATCATAGCTCTAATAGAGATAAATGTTCAATGGTTGAACATGATAATTATCTCATTAGACAAGACCCAACTCTGTCTGGTATCTAGATCCCTATGTATTAATTAAGGAATAAGATTTGTGTTATATAGAAGAGAAGGGGGCGGCGGCTAAGTGTGAGGAATAAGGAGATATTTTCTTCTTATATAAATACTCTATTATTCTCTCATTCAAAACCCTAGTTGTATTCTATCACATAATTCAAAACCCTAGAATTGTGAAAGGGGAGTCGCCATTCTTGAGTGTGGAAATCGAGGTTCTGAGATCTATGAGACGCCCACCAAGTCTTCAGATCTAGAGCGTTGCATCCAATCCAGATCTGAGATTTGGGAGGCTTTCGAGTAGCCTACCCATCCATCAGCTATCGTCTTCTACATTTCAGCTTCAGATTTGATTGCATATATGTCAATACATGCTAGACGAGCATTGCCCTCATCTTGATTCTCCAAAGGCCGAAGTCTTTCTTGCCATCAAACTTCTTCACATCGAAGTTTGTAGAACCCATTCGTGATCTCCTCTTCCCACAAATGGCGACACTTGATAGGATTTGTAACAAGAAGACCAATCATGAAGACGCAAATCTCAGAAGCAAATACTAAATATTCTTTAACCTAAGAACACTAACAAGAACGATGACAAGAACATGCTTAAGAACATAAACGCAAAATAAACACAACACACCATAATTTACGTGATTCAGATATAAAATTCTACCGTCCATGAGAGGCTCAGTTCGTGATTGATTCACTATGAGAAACTCCGAGAAGATTATAGTTTACACAAAAATATTTCAACCTATCTAGATTATATGCCCTAGAATCTCTCTCTCTCTCTCTTCTCTCTCTCTCAATTATGTCGCTCTCTCCTTTTCCACTCTTCCCCTTGTCCGCTATTACAAGTATTAGTAATGTATATATATCGCTCCCAAATAAACCCTAATCCTAATTGGAAACAAACTGCCACGAATCTCAATCCGATCTTTTCCTTGCATCCCAAGAATAACAACATACTCTAGCTTATCTTCTACATAAGCCCTTCCGACCGAGTTTTCTAGTTGTTATAAAACACTAAACTATATCAACCTATTTACAATCATGCCTCCATACAACAACATAACTCTCTCACTCTAGTCCTCTAAAAAAAAAAAAAAAACACTTATTAGATAATAGTATTCCCTCTGCCCCCATTTAAGCGTGGCGAGAGAACGACAAATGTTTTAAGAAAATAGTACGTAAAGTGAAGAATAGCTGGTAGTAGTGGAGTAAGGGTCTCATCTTATAAATAGCTAGTAAGATAAGTTTTTGGGGATATAAAGGGCAATAGCGTCATTTTAGTGAGAGAATCTTTTCATTTTAGTCCATCACACTAATACGAAAGACGTTCCAAACGGAAAATACTCACACTAATATAGAGGACTGAGACAATTGTGTAAAAAAATTTAAGACATTTTTGCATGAATTGCATTGATGGTCACATGCTAGTTTAAAACTATAATCAAATTATCAAAACACATTGTGAATGCGGTTAGAATGCATAGAAATAACCCAAAGAAGTTTTGTAGTTGTAAAATATGAGAATTACAACTTTGCCAATAAATAGTTGAATATTTTAACATTATCATACTTTTAGCACCAATTATTAATCATATGCGCAATAATTGGATTTTCCACATCATAATCAGTAAGCAATTATTCTTGGTGTGTAGTTAATCATGTTACTATTTGTTTAAACATGTAATATTCTAACATCTTATTTCGCTGTTGATTTCAGAAAACAATAAAAAGTATATGTATATTTCATTGTTGGCCACATGCGTCTATATACTCCTTGGGATGCTCCTTACTCATTGACCCTGCAAAATATTTCTAGGTAATAAAAAAATTTAAGTATGGACAAAAAATTAGAAAATTTACTAAATTTAAAATTTATATTTTCGTTATGCGAACATATGAGCCCAGATTCTTTACCTCCAGAAATAATAAATACTTACTCCCTCCATTCCGTAGTAAGTGTACCTTATTGTCAAAATTTTTGTTCTCTAATAAATGTCATATCACATATTTCAATATAAAATTTTGGCTAAACTATCAATTTTACCTCTTCTATCATTACATTTATTTATTTTTTTCAATTTTCTACGTAATGATTAGGGAATAATAGGGTAAAATGAGACATTTTGTTGATTATTGAAATTTGACAACTCGGGACACTTATTATGGAAAAGAGGGAGTACGTGGCTATGTCCTACCATATCATTACTCATTACTGAGTTTTCTTTTTCAATTATTTAATTTATAAATCTTATTTTCTCAAAAGGAAATAAATTGAGACATGTAACCCTTATCATCATTGGTTACTATGCCAAAACAAATTAGATTAATGAACAATAACAGTAATGAAGAGGAAAATCAATTAAGACATGAAAATCCGTATTTCTCTTCTTATATATACTGTGTCAGAAATAAATTAGACTAATGAAAAGAACCGGTAATGAAGAGGGACTCGAATTCTTCTTAAAAAACACAAAATGTAACTCTGAAATCTCATGTTTAATTGTATACAATTAAAGTAAAAAATCAAGAAACCGAAAAAGATTGACCTTCCTACCAGATTGTAAAGCAGTAAAGAGAGCTAAAATCTAGCATTTTCAAAGCCGTGCAAATCGCTGACTCTGTTAAATGATTTCTGAATTTGGGCTACTTTAGCCTGCTTCTCAGCGGCTCTACTCTGAGCCGTCGGCGTCAACGGCTCACCATTCTCATCAACAAACAAACCCATTTCTCTCTCCTCACTACTTCTACTGCGACGCAACGCCATCTGCTGTAGGTACTGTCTCCGCCATTGTACCTCCGCCAACTCAGCCTCCAACCCCCTAATGTACTCCCCGGCTGCTTCCGTAGTCGACTGGGCTAACAACCCTCGAGCCGACGACAACAGCTGCATGGCGCTGGAAAACTCATTGTGCTCGACGAGCCGCCGTGATTCGGCTACGGCTCGGCTGGTGATGAAAACGTTTCTCAGCCGTTCGATCCCCGGCTGTCCGCATAGGACGGACTGGGGCCTCGGGAGCAGCAGCGCCTCATCCTTACCGTAGACAAGCTCTTGCGTGGCCGGCTCCTTGTAACAGCATTTAACCGAGAGAACATGGTGTGACCCGTATCCGACCCGGGATGCTGGGACCCGGATTTCAACGAGCAATTCCTTCTCCTCCTCGGCGTACAGATCGCCAAGCCGGATGCAACCCGACCCGAGAATGGTTGGCCGCTCATTGCACGAATAAACGGCCATAACCTCAGCCGGATCCGACCCGGCTGCGAGCCCGAGTTGGACTCTCACATCCTGAGCCACCACGCTCAATAAACCGGAAACACATTTGGAGAAAGCGTTTTCCGCCGGCTCGCGGCTGAAGCCGGCTGAATGCACCGGTATCTCGACGTGGGCGAACCGCGTTGAGTGGGACGACCCGCATCGCTGGTTGCTCTCGTCGCTGGCGGCGGCGGGGCCGTCGGATAATAGTATAATGCTGGCCACCGGGTTCCTCTCCCGCCGTTCCTCGAGGACTCGGGTGGCTTCCCTGAGAGCTTCAGCCATGCTAGAGCCCTGGCTGCACCCGAGCCGGTCGATTATCCTCCGAGCCGAGCGCTGGCCCTGAGGCGTCATCCGCCGTAGCGGCATCAGCCTCCTCGGAGCGGCCGAGAACGCGAGGATGGACAGACGGTCAGCCGAGCCTAGTGAAGCGATGACGAGGCGCATGGCTCGCTTGAGCATCTCCAGCTTGGCACCGGTCATGCTGCCGCTCACGTCGAGGACCGTGACCAAGTCAATAGGCGCCCGTTTCGCGGCGTCGGGGACGTGAGGCGGTGGCGGCGCCTTGACCTTCAAAACGACGGCGTAGGTATCGTGTGTGCGGCCCTGGGAGATGACGGCCGCGTCGGGCAAGACGCTGACCTCCACCGTCCTCGAATCGCCATTGAAGGAGAAGGAGTCGTCGCTACTCGAAACGGGATTCACGAAGAACCCCTGGAAGTCCTGAACCTCCTCCTCCCCTTCCGCATCGATCGAGGAATCAGGGATGGGATTGAATTTGGGCGTGAGCAGCGGCTCGTCGTCGGCGTAAGCCGCGGCGTCCCACCTCCTGTTGTTAAGCCGAGGACTAGAAAGAGGGGTGGTTTTAGTGGGAGTGGCGGGATCGATTCGGACAATCTTTTCTTCCTGTGGGCGGTTTTGATTTCTGTTTAGTGTGTGGATTGCTAGTAAAGGGACGTCTTTCCAGACGGCGGCGCAGACAGGGCAGACGAGAGAGTTCTGCTTTCCGACGTGGGCGGCGATACAGGGGAAGTGGAAGGTGTGGGCGCACTCCGCCGTGTAGATTGCCATACCTTGCCCCGACTTCACGCTCTGCATACACACCCCACAGCTGTTCTGCAATCAAAACATCACATTCCAAATTTGTATTAATAAGTAAATACACATCGATATTAGATACTGTAGCCATGATAATTGAAGTATATATGAGCCTTACTCTGGATAGGCGGAGGGTGTTCTTGATGATAGAGAAAGGGGATCTGGGAGAAGAGGGGTTGGAGGCGAAATGTCTAATGGAACGAGTTCTAGGGGTGGTGGTTTTGCACTCGAGCTTTGGATTCAATGAATCAATGTCGTTGCTTTCTACATTTTTGTTAGAAACGGTTTTGCAACGCAAACGAGGAGTGGAAGGAGTGCTTCTGCTGGCCTTCGGAGTCGGCTGCTTCTCCGCCTCCGCCGCAGCGGCGCTTCTGTCTCGTGGGAGTGTACTGCAAAATGCTCTTCGCCAACCCGTGCCCATTTTCTTGCGGAAGAGAGGGAGAGAGTGGGGGGAGGGAGGGAGGCGTATAGATCTGAAGGAAGGAAGATGCAATAGTGTCTACAAGGTTAGGATAGTTTTCATCCCTTTTCGTGAATGATGAAAAATAAATAAAAACTGCATCTAAATCTGAACGGGGCAGAGGGTGGCTGGAGAAGAGGATCCCTATCTTTATAATTTCGATGCTCTGTTTCTATTTTTCTACTCTACTATTAATTCTTCCTTGAACTACACACACATATATACACATGGTAAGGAATGCCTTCAATTATTTAACTTTGCATAAAATACTCGTAGTGTGTGGACTCACATATTACGAACAAAGGTATTATTAAAACCTCAATCTTTTACTCTCTCTCTCTCTCCGGATCTTTTCCACTCATTCAATATTGTACCATTCAATATGTATTTTTATTAGGCTTCATCTTTTAGTACAAGTCAAACAATAGGACTTCCAGAATCGTGTTTCTACACTCTTTGGATGATTAGAGCATCTCAATCAGAGCTGTCAATTTTTAACAATACACCCTCCGTTCCCTAATAAGTGTCCCCGATGTAGTGTAATTTACACTACATCGGGGACACTTATTAGGGGACGGAGGGTGTACATAAGAGCATCAAGCAGCAGAGTACGAGAGTACGGCGTATGCTAGTTAAAAAGTGTGCTGACTAGTACAAAAAGTGTGCTGACAAGGACACGGCGTATGCTGAAAAGTAGTGCAGTAGAGTACGGTGTATGCTGTTTATTTTATGTGCTGACTAGACTATGCTGACTGGACATTGTTAGTTATTTGTTAATTCTTATTTCGATTTAATATTTTTCTTGTCGTTCGAATACGAGTTTTTTTAATAAATCTAATTGTAAAAAATTACAATACAAAGATTTTAAAACATAAAAAACAAAACAATTAAAAGGTGAAAAAATGGAGAAAAAATCAAATGTGAACAACTTGTTAAAAATGTGAAATATAAAAACACTAGGTGTTTGGTTTGTAATTATTCAAAACTTTAGTGGTATTTGTGCAAAAACAATGAGGGAATAGCATAATGAAACAATAGCATTTTCTAGGTGAACCAAATATGGAAACTCCGGCGGGTTAAGTCGCCGGAGATTGAGTGAGTCGGTAGATTCAAAAATACAACTCCGAAAAGATTCATGAAAGGGATGAACGGAAGCTACAACAATGGCGGCTCTCCTCTCCTTCTCATCTCTCAACCAATCCACAGCTCCTGCCCAATCCCACCTCTCCTCCTCCGCCCACTTACGACCACTCTCTAACACTACCGCCCACAACCTCCGAGTAATTTTTGCCGCCGGCGGCACGGGCGGCCACATTTACCCCGCCATCGCCATAGCTGAACAGCTCAAGACATTGAACCCTAGTGCCCAGGTCCTTTTCGTCGGAACCTCCACTGGCATGGAGGCTAAAGTCGTCCCCTCCGCCGGATTCGCCTTCACCGCCGCACCCGCCGCACCTCTCGCCCGCCCCTTTGTCTCTCTCCATAACCTCTTCGTCCTCCCCTTGTTCCTCGCGAGCTCGATTCGCAGAAATCTCGAAATCCTGCGCGAATTCGTTGTCAAAAAAAAAAAAAAAAAAAATCACAGTCAAAGTTTGACTTTGACCGACGAATGGGGTGCCGCCACGTGGCGTTCGCTGGGTGCGGGCGGGAGTATGCTCGGGCGTACACGCGGGCGTACACCGTACGCCACGTGTACGCCTGCATCAGCGTTCTGTTGGCGACACGCGTACGCACGCCCACGTGGCATGCTGACGTGGCGTGCACACTTCAAGGGCTGTTCTCCGCTGCCAATGCTCTAATAATCCAATATAAACACGTCTGAAAT
The DNA here is from genome assembly GCA_029379335.1 of Thymus mandschuricus. Lineage (NCBI taxonomy): Eukaryota > Viridiplantae > Streptophyta > Magnoliopsida > Lamiales > Lamiaceae > Thymus > Thymus mandschuricus. The sequence continues at coordinate 24,083,042 of CM057079.1, forward strand.
TAATAGGTTTGTGTCAAAGTTTATTAAGAATTTAAAATTTTTATTAGTTTCAAGTTGGATTGGTTTCGGGTTCAAATAACATGTTAGTATAAACATATAATTTTATTTATTACTACTGATGAACCCTCGATTTGTAGCCCAATAAGATTAATAGTTGGTATGTGTTTCGCATGCGGAAGTAAACAGAGACAGGAGATTTACGTGGTTCGATCGGTGAGATCTACGTCCACGGGGAGGAAAATAGAGTATTTAATATTTAGTATAGCATGAGTGTGTACAATACAAACGATTCTCCTATTTATAGATGAGATAAACGCCGGTTGTGGAGGTGAGAACGTGGAGGTGTGGGTAGTTTTCCTGTTCCGGTTTCTTCTCCATCAACCCACGTACTTGAGAATTAGGGCTCAACTCCCTGGGCCTATATTTGGTGTGGGCCGGGGCCGAGCTGGTGTTGGGCCTGTCTCTACTGGGCCTACGCCGAGCTAGGCCTGTGCCAAGGTGAGTTAGTGTAATATCCCAAATTTTCCTTATAAAATTTAGTTAAAATATATTTAGGATACAATATTTTAAAAGTCCTTTAAATAATAATTATTAAATTAATGGTTCAACTATTGCCATGCATAAATATTACTAGAAAATATATATTTATATGTGTATATATATGTATGCATGCATGTCCACTAATTATTTATCATATAAATAATATATAAATTTATAGCTATGATAAATAATATATAAATTTATAGCTATTATAAATGCATGTTTAGTTCATGCATATTCTTGTAACTGCATGCATAGGAAGTAATAAATTGAAGTATAGTCATTTACGTAAAAGTACATGCATGATTAGTAATTAAATTACACATATATATTAGTGTATTATAGGTGGCCGATTTTCATGCATCAATAGCTATACGTGGCCTTCTCTAATAAATCTAGGTTGGTGATTATTATAGCCTAGATATGACTAAGCAAAGCTACTCTATTAAATTTTCCTCTATAAATAGAAGAATACGATTACTTCTTCTTCATATTCTAGCTTTAAAAACCATTCCTCTCGACTTCCAGTTCTACTACACACAAAATAAGTTGCTCTGCATTACCTCTTCTAGAAAATCGTAGGAGTCAAGCTTCCGTATCACTCCTTCGTTCACGGCATTAAGAGGTTTAGAGTTAGGTGGGGCTTTATTTTCAAAGTATTATTTTGAGTTAGTAAGCTCTAAATGAGTGTTTATCCATGAAAAATGTTTTGATGCGTGATTACATGTTTAAGGCTCTTATGTTTACGATCGGGTCTTTCGATTGGTCTAACACACTAATCGAGAGGCTGTGCGCACGGTTAGATATCATTGGGTTGATCACCAATTGGTTCTAACTTCGAGGGGAGAACTAGTGGATGAAATACTCCATTATCTCCAAACTATAGGCTCCATCAGAAAGGGATCCGACAGTGGTACGTCCCGGGATCGGTATTAGTTAATCTATGGCTCCATCATGAAAAGGGATCCGGCAGTGGTACGTCCCGGGATCGGTATATGTTAATCTATGGCTCCATCTGAAAAGGGATCCGACAGTGGTACGTCCCGGGATCGGTATAAGAGTAACATGGTAATCCGCATCGCAAAGGAAAATGAGTTTTGGTGTGCATGGAAGTTATATGATTTCTAAAACCCTTCTATGTATGCTTTGTTATCATGGATATTCTTTTTATGATAAATGTTTTCGGCACAACCCCACTGAGTGCATTAGTACTCAGCCCTGCAATTCCTTTCCAAATGTTTTGCAGATTAAGAGCTGGTGGAGCAGACGTGGCTGAAGAGGATTGTTGTTGTGGTTGTGCTATTTAAGATTAAAGCTTCCGCCACGCTTATAGTTAAAGTGGTCACTAGTAACGATCCTGCAATGTACTAGGCTTCCTAAGTTAAATTTCAGGTTTTGAAATAAAATCTCTATGCTATACCTGAGTCTTGTTTTAAGAATATATGTATATTTATTTTATAATTGCGGGTATTCAGACACAAGCCGACCATTATGGGTTGTTTAGCTCAGGCGTCCCCATAATTTGAGCTGAGCGTCCCGATCCCGTATTTTATTTAATGTCTATGGGTATTCAGACATGGCGACCGACACGGGCAGTATGGTTTGCCTACCCCGTGGTTCGTGTTGTGCGTCCCGATCCCATAATTAATTTAATAAACTCATTAATAATATGGTTCGTTATCCTAAGAAACCAGGCCCCTTTCTATCCCCGCTTCTTATTTCCAACCCCTTGCCACGTCCCGGCACACGTGCCTTCCTTCGGGAACTGGGATGTGACAGTTAGTTGGGCTTTAGGCCTAGGGAGATGGGCCATCTCCTATCACATCCCCCCCCCCCCCCCCCTCCCAAAAAGTCGTGGGGTGATGGAGTTGGAATAGGCTCTTTGCTGTTCGGCTTATACTCCTTGTCCATGCGAGGGCGTTGTTTCTTGCCTTTGCCGTGTGGTGCTTTTCGTATCCCTTTCAAAACTGGAGTTCGGGAGAAGCCGAACTGTCACTTGGCGTACTCCCTTCAAACCCCGAAGTTCAGAAGAGGTCGAACTCTGACTTGGCGTATTCCCTTCAAAACTGTGAGTTCGGAAGAGTCCGAACTCTAGCTTGGCGTACCCTCTTCAAAACTGTGAGTTCGGGAGAGGCTGAACTCTGACTTGGCGTACTCCCTTCAAAACTGTGAGTTCGGAAGAGTCCGAACTCTAGCTTGGCGTACCCTCTTCAAAACTGTGAGTTCGGGAGAGGCTGAACTCTGACTTGGCGTACCCCCTTCAAAACTGTGAGTTCGGAAGAGTCCGAACTCTAGCTTGGCGTACCCTCTTCAAAACTGTGAGTTCGGGAGAGGCTGAACTCTGACTTGGCGTACCCCCTTCAAAACTGTGAGTTCGGAAGAGTCCGAACTCAGGCTTGTCATACCCCCTTCAAAACTGTGAGTTCGGGGTGATCCGAACTGCGGTTAGGTTCCCGCCTAAAGCGCATAAAGCTGTCAGGTGCATTAAATGCGGACGATTGGGGTACCGATAAAGTGTGGATTGGACGGGTCTGTTCGTGAAACGCCGTCGCATTAAATAGCGTATTCAATACGCATTAACTCTTCCCCTCCTTAATGTACCATGATTGGAGAAATTTATCATTTACTTTCTCCATTAATTTTGCAAAGAAAACCCTAGTTTTCAAATTCTCCTCACTGTTCATCGTCTCCAACTTCGAACTTCCTGCAAATCCTCCAAGAATCTATCAAAAAGTAAGTTATGACTTCCATTATGTCGATTATCACCTCCGATTCTCTATCTGCTCGGTCTTCAAGTTCGATTTCTCTATCATCTACATCGGCGGCGGAAGAAATCGCCGCCGTATCTTCATCCTCTTCTCTTCCAAAATCCGCAGCGGCGGCGGAGGAAGTTGCCGCCGCCTCGTCATCTTCTTCTATTCCTGTTGTTTTCCCCGACCACACGCGTGCGTGCGTGCGGTCGAATTGTGAAGCTCCGTACCCTCAGGAAGTAGATTTCCCCACCGTTCCCGGTGTTTTTGGGAAGGTCGGGACCTACGACTCTACCGTTTCTACGTCCACCCTGTACAAACTTGCAGTAGATTACAATTTTCCTCCTTCTGCCCTCCTTCTTCAACCTCGGGCCGGCGATAGGGCTTGCCGGCCCCCTTGTGGTTTTGTCACTGTATACGTTGACCATTTTGAGTCCGGTCTTTGCGTTCCCTTCCCTGCCATATACACCGATATCCACAATTTTTTTGATCTGTCCCCCGCCCAAATCACTCCCAACAGCATTCGGCAAATTTCCGGGCTGGGGATTGCTTGTGGCCGGCTGAATATTTCCTATTCGGTCGAGACTTTGGGGGCAATGTTTTCCTTCAAAGATAGGAAAGAGGGATGGTATTACACCGCATCCCGTTACAAATTTTGTGTCGCTGTCCCCTCCAAGGTGCCGAACTGGCAGAAGAAAATTTTCTTTTGCCGGTTTGAGGGAGCCACCGAGGTTGGGTGGCACACAGGCGCTGTTCGGCTTGTGCCGAAGCGAAAGCAATTTGCCTCAGTGGCAGCACGCTTTGACAGCCTCGGCAAAATGCCGATGTCGTTGGCCGAGCTCGAGTCGGTCGTACCGAGCCCCAATGATCCTTCCACTGCGGTGGAGCCGGCCGGGGAGGGGTGAGGTCCTTGTTGTTTCTGTTTTATCGGCCTGACCTCGGGGTCAATCTTTAGCCGATGTGTAATTAACTGGGGTGACACTCCTGTCATGTCCAACGGGGACCATGCAAAGACGTCTCTGTACTCCTTTAGAAGCCGAATAACCTGCTCACGAAGATGTGGGTGTTCGGTGAGTCCCACTTTGACGACCTTGGCGGGGTCGTCTTTGTATAATACCACCTCTTTCTCTTTGGCAGGCGACGTCTTCTTCGGCTCCTCGGAGTTCGGTAATTGCTATGCTTGGGGCAATTGGGGTGGTGCCCCTTGCCCTTTGAGTGCCACGTGCAAGCACTCCCTTGCTACTTTCTGATCGCCTCGGATCACCGCTACCCCCCCCCCCCCCCTTAGTCGGGATTTTGATGGCCAAGTGATAGGTAGAGCAGATCGCTCTTACTGCATTCATCCAAGTCCGACCTAAAATGATGTTGTAAGGGGACTTGGCTTCCACCACAATGAACTCGGTCACGTCGGTGGAGCTTCTCGGCCCTTTCCCTATGGTGACTGGGAGTTCGATCGTTCCCAGCGGATGGGTTTCTTCCTGGGCGAAACTCCGCAGAGGCCGTGTGGTCGGCACAATCTTGGATTTATCTAACCCCATGTTATCGAAGCAGTGCTTGAACATGATATTCACCGATGCCCCAGTGTCGATATGTATCCTTCTGATAAGTTTATTGGCCACTACGGCCTCAACGACAATGGCATCGGAGTGCGGCACCATGGGGGGTACTAGGTCCTCGGCAGAGAAGGTTATCGCCTCCTCTTTCTTAAATCTCTTACTGGCTGGCTCCCTGTTCGAAAAGTTCCGTGTCTCATTCTTGAGAAATGACTTCGTCTATCCCTTGGCGAATGCGGAGATGGTAGCAACCACTCCATCATATTGGTAGTCTCCGTCCTCGTCGACATCATCATCATTGTACTTGACTTTCTTCTCAGTTTCCGTGCTGCAGTTTCCTCCTCGGTACTGTCTTTTCTTCTTTTGATTTCTGGGAGCATCTACTTGGTTAACTCCCGCACTTCGGTCTTGGTATTTCTTGAGTGGACCACTGCGGACTAGGCTCTCGATGTCGTGAGCTAGGTTCCTGCAGTTCTCCGTCTCATGTCCATAATCTTCATGGAATTGACAAAACTTGTTCTTTGACCTCGGCTTGCCATCCTCTCTCATCGGCCTCGGTTTCTCGAACAAGTTGGCATGTAGCTCGAGGATCTCAGTCCTCGGCTTATTCAACGGGGTGAATTGCGGAGTGGGCCATAGAACTGGGAGAGCACGACGTTACTTATGCTCCCCTCCAGGCCATTAAAGGGCAAGCCCTAGCAGATTTCTTGGTTGAGACCTCCATAGCCGATATCCCGACTCCGACATCTGAACCAACAATCCCAGATCGGTCAACCCTAATAGAGCCTCAAGATTGCTGGCACATGTATGTCGACGGCGCTTCCGGGAAGACGGGAAACGGAGCTGGGATTCTCCTTATAAGCCCAGAAAAGAAGGAATTCACATATTCGCTTCGTTTTCAGTTCGCAACCACCAATAATGAGGTAGAATACGAAGCATTGCTAGCCGGACTCCGAATAGCTACAAATTTGAAGGTCACAGCCATCAAAGTACATAGTGATTCACAAGTGGTGGTAAATCACATGTTGGGGAAGTACGAAGCGAAGGGGGATAGGATGAAGAAGTATCTAGCTAAGGCACGGGGCATGCAGGAAGCTTTCACATACTTCCAGCTTGAACGCATACCCCGGACTCAGAACTCCCGAGCTGACGTTCTCAGCAAACTAGCAGCGGTGCCCGGTTCATCTCCGGTTGAAGACGTTCAGCACAGGAGCATAGAAGAGGCCGAGGTCAATGATTTAGACAACGAGCAACAGCCGACGTGGATGACGCCTCTTCTCGCCTACTTAGTGAGAGGGGGAGTTGCCCGAGGACAAAACGGAGGCGAGAAGGATAATGTCAAAATCATTGAGATATACCGTTCTGGACGATGTCCTTTACAAAAAATCGTACCTCCAACCTCTACTCAAGTGCGTTGGTCCGAGCTCAGCAGATTATATCATGCGAGAAGTGCATGAAGGAGCATGCGGGAGCCACATCGGACCTCGGGCCTTAGCGAAAAAGATTATGAGATGGGGGTATTTCTGGCCCACAATGCTCAAGGACTGCACCGAACTAGTGCAAAAATGTGAGAAGTGCCAATTGCATGCTGATAAACACGGTTTTTCAATGTATTTTATATATTTTTGGATTGCAATGTTGGATAGAATTGATAGTTTTCAATGCAATAATTGGTTAAATCTATCATTGTGATCCAAATGAAGTGTTTGATCAATTTCTTGTTCGGAATATAGGTTTTGAATGACTTTGGAACCTAACATGGTTTAAGCGGTTATGGAGAGTCAAGAAATCGAGAGAATCCGAAGAAACGAGCAAAATATGCTTTGATGTTGCTGAGCATGGGCCACGCTCTTGTGCTGCATCAGAAGCATGGCCCACGCGTTCAGAAGCACGGACCGTGCGTTAAGATGCACCAGAAGCACGGACCGTGCGTTCGTGCCGAGAGAAATGTAAATTCTTGAACAAGTGAAGCACGGACCGTGCGTTACGATGCACCAGAAGCACGGACCGTGCGTCAACACTGAGAAAGTCGCAATTTCAGCTGCAAAAACCTAATTTTGACGGGCCTATAAAAGGGAGAAAACGGGACTGAGTTTGAGAGTCGATTAACGCCGTAAAGAACGAAGAAACCCAAGGAAGAAAGGGAGGATTCAAGCTTCTATGCTCCAAGGAGGAGGATTTCATCCACAAATTTGGAGTATCTTTAGCTTATGTTCTTCATTGTGTTGTTTATATGCTTTTGTATGGATATGAGTAGCTAAACTCTTAGATTCTAGGGCTGTATGAACTCTATGGAATGGGTATGATTATATAAGTTGATTTTCTTCCTTTCTCATGGTGTTTATGCATTTCATTGGGCTATTGATATGTGTGGATGATTGGCCATCATTTATGCTTATGTGTTGATGAATCTAGATTCGAGAGAACGTGGTTTATCGATATGGTAGAATGAATGCATAACATTTATCGTTTACTAGACCGAAAGGTTGGTAGAGGTGTGTGAGGAGATATTAATCCAAGGAAATCGGGAGTTAGTCGATTATTCGGAGACCGAAAGGGTATGAATGTCGGCTAATCTACATATCTAGCGCTACCCGAGAGGGAGGTTAGGTTGAATCTAGTGATTACTCTTACACTTATGAGAATTTAAATGGTTGAAAAGAATTTGTATGGTTTGCCCATGATATAGAGGGATTACATGCTCTAGGATCATTTCTCTTTATTTGGTTATTAAGTGTTTGTTTTCGTCTATTGTTATAAATCGTTGTTTGATCACATTTGTGTTTTATGCTTGGTTTAGTTGTTAGTTGAACACCACCCACCTTATTTTGATTCCGTCTAGATAACGTGATTGTGTGTTGTGTAGTACTCATTTGTTCGATTAATTCGATCTCTGTGGATACGATACTCTTGCTTGCCATTACCTACACCTACACCGTGCACTTGCGGTTTTGTAGTTAAAGAAAATAGCGAACAAGTTTTTGGCGCCGTTGCCGGGGATTGAAAATGATTGAATTTATTTGATATTACTAATATATACAAAGCGTTAATTTAGACATTATTTTTGGTACTCTATTATATATAGTATTTGTTTGTTGGTTTCTAAAAATTTTCTTTTGTTCTTAGGTGGTGTATGAACACACGCTCAAAAGGTTTACCTTTACAGAGCTTGGACCTTGAAATCGAAGCCACCTGTCGCAAAAGAAATTCAGTGAATCGACGCCGTCAAAGACAAATGGCGGGAGCAGAGGAGAATCCGATGATTCAACAGCTTCTACAACAATTAGAAGCTCTTCAAATGCGAGTTGCGGAACAAGAAAATCAGAATAATCAACGTCCGATCAGAGACATGTTCCAGCCAATTCCGAATAGAAACATTGGAGCAAACTATGGTCCGGCCATTCCAGCAAACACATTTGAGATAAAATCTGGAATAATCAACATGGTCCAGCAGAACCAATTTGGGGGAGGAGCCAATGAAGACCCAAATGCGCACTTGGTGCATTTTCTTGAAATATGTGGTACAACAAAGATCAATGGAGTCCCTGAGGATGCTTTCCGACTGAGATTATTTCCATTCTCCCTCAGAGATAGAGCAAAAATGTGGCATACCTCTTTACCTGAAGGAACTGCAACCACATGGGAGGATATGAGCCATAAATTCCTTCAAAAGTTCTTTCCACCTAGCATGACGATGAAGCTTCGAACTGAAATTTCACAATATAAACAGTTGGATGGAGAAGCTTTGCACGAGACATGGGAAAGGTTCAAAGAACTCCTACGAAGATGTCCTCAACATGGCTATTCAACCGATCACCAAATTTGTTATTTTTATAATGGATTGAATGGCCACTTGAAGACACTTGTTGATGCTTCAGCCGGTGGTGCTTTGTTGGGAAAAGGTTCTGAATTTGCTTTGCAAATGATTGAAGAGATGGCTTCAAACAGTTCTCAATGGCCGGTGGAGAGGTCATTGTATCGAAAGGTCGCATCAGTAGCCGAAACCAGTGAAGCCAATAATCCTTTAGCTGCCATTGCTACTCAATTGGCGGCCCTTACTGCTAAGATGGACTCGATCCATGGTGTTTACCCGGAGCAAAGTGTTGAAGACGTCAACTACTTGAATCAGAGGAACTTCAACAACTACCGGAATAATCAAGGAGGTGGCCAATATAATTCTGGGATGAGAAATCATCCAAACTTCTCGTATGCCAATCCGGCAAACGCTCTACAGCCTCCTGCTGATTTTTCTGTGACAAATGGAGTGATCAAGGAGCCCAAGACGCTCACTATGGAGGAAATGTTCAAAGCCTTCATGGGGAAGACTCAAGGATTCATCGAGTCTAGCACTTCAAGGATGGATAAAATAGAGGCTCAAGTAGCACAATCTTCTAGTGCTATTGGAAATCAATTGAAAATGTTGGAGCAACAAATTGGCCAAATGGCCACTGCCATTGCAAATCAACACCAAAAAGGAAAGTTTCCAAGTACTACCGAAGTGAATCCAAAAGAGCAATGCAAAGCCATTCGTCTAAGGAGTGGTACTCAATACAAAGAGCCTGATATGCCGGTCGAAAAAGAAGATGGAATCGGAGAAGAAAATGGTCAAAAAGAGGAAGAAAAGGAGAGTGAAAACGAAAAGATTCTTGAATCAGTGACTCCTCAGGTTCCAAATCAAAACAAGCCTCTTCCATTTCCTCAACAATTCCATAAGAAGAAGATGGATGACAAATATGCAAAATTTCTTGAAATCTTCAAGAAAGTTCACATTAATATCCCACTTGTTGAAGCTCTACAACAAATGCCGAGCTACGCAAAATTCCTCAAGCAGGTCGTGGCCAAGAAGATAAAATGGGGTGATTATGAGACTGTGAATTTGACTGAGGAATGCAGTGCAGTCATCCAAAAGAAGATGCCGGTGAAGAGAAGGGATCCCGGAAGTTTTACCATTTCTTGTATCATTGGTGGGCATACCTTTGGTAAAGTTCTGTGTGATCTAGGGGCAAGCATAAACTTGATGCCCCTCTCAATCTTTAAGAAGCTGGAAATCGGAGAAATAAAGCCCACCACCATTGCACTTCAGATGGCGGATCGATCTTTGACATACCCCAGAGGTATTGTCGAGGATGTTTTAGTTCGGGTGGAAGACTTTATTTTCCCAGCAGATTTTGTGGTGCTTGATATGGAGGAAGACAAAGATGTTCCGTTAATTCTAGGAAGACCATTCCTTGCAACGGGGAGAGCTCTAATTGATGTCCAAAACGGAGATCTCACCTTAAGGGTCAACGATGAGCAAATCACTTTCTCAATATATCAAGCAATGAAAAGACCCGATGAGGAAGATGAAATGAACGAGTGCAAAGTGATCAACATAGTTGATGCATGTTTTGAAAATAATATGCTCTCTTCCTCGGATCAAGATCCTTTGGATCTTTGTTTGAAAGAATCCCTTTTCTCTTCCTCTGATTTTGATTCAAATGATATATCTCTACTTGAATGTATTCATACTTTGGACTCTATGCAGGAAATTCCAAGAGAACGAGTTGCATTCTTGGAATTGAGGAACGAAGAAGAAGGGAATGAAGCCCGATCCGAGAAGAAAATAAAACCTGCACCTGTTCTTGAATTGAAACCATTACCGGACCACTTGAAGTATGCCTACTTGGAGGAAAATGAAACGTATCCGGTAATCATTTCTGCTCATCTTTCAAATTCTGAGGTGGATAGATTATTAGGAGTTTTGAGAACTTACAAATCTACCATAGGATGGACAATAGATGACATAAAAGGAATTAGCCCTACTGTTTGCATGCATAGGATTTTACTTGAGGATGAATTTAAGCCTAAAGTCCAATGTCAGAGAAGATTAAATCCTATAATGCAAGAGGTAGTTAGAAAGGAAGTTTTAAAATTGTTGGATGCAGGCATGATTTTTGCCATTTCTGATAGTGAGTGGGTAAGCCCCACTCAAGTTGTTGCTAAAAAGGGGGGTGTCACTGTGATCAAAGATGATAAAAATGAGCTAATTGCTACGAGGCTAGTCACAGGGTGGCGTGTGTGTATTGATTATCGTGCTTTGAATGCTGCCACACGAAAAGATCATTTTCCCCTACCATTTATTGATCAAATGCTAGACAGATTGGCAGGTTATGAATTTTATTGCTTTCTCGATGGTTACTCTGGGTATAATCAGATCATGATTGCCCCAGAAGATCAAGAGAAAACAGCCTTTACATGCCCTTATGGTGTTTTTGCGTATCGTAGAATGCCGTTTGGATTATGTAATGCTCCAGCAACATTTCAGAGATGCATGATGTCAATTTTTCATGGTTTGATTGAAAGTATAATGGAGGTGTTTATGGATGACTTTTCTGTATTCGGAACCTCTTTTGATAATTGCTTATTGAATCTAACAAAAGTGTTGCAGAGATGTCAAGAAACTAACCTTGTATTAAATTGGAAATGCCATTTCATGGTACGCGAAGGAATTGTTCTTGGACATCGAGTTTCATCTGCAGGTTTGGAAGTTGACAGGGCCAAAATTGTGGCAATCGAAAAATTGCCGCCCCCCACGAATGTCAAATCTGTAAGAAGTTTCCTTGGCCATGCAGGTTTTTATAGAAGGTTTATCCGTGATTTTTCAAAAATTACAAAACCTTTATGTCATTTACTTGAGAAGGAAACTGCATTTGATTTTAGTGCCGAGTGTTTGCAGGCATTTGAGACCTTGAAGACAGCACTTGTGAGTGCCCCTGTGTTAATCACACCGGATTGGACACAACCATTTGAATTAATGTGTGATGCTAGTGATGTGGCAATTGGTGCAGCCTTGGGACAGAAAAGAGACAAGTTGTTTCGTGTGATCTATTACGCAAGCAAAACTCTGGATCCGGCTCAAACCAATTATACGACTACCGAGAGGGAGCTCTTAGCTGTTGTGTATGCATTTGATAAATTCCGACAATACCTTATCGGAACAAAAACCATTGTGTACACAGATCACGCAGCCATTCGCCACCTCTTTGCCAAGAAAGATGCAAAGCCTCGCCTAATTCGGTGGATTTTATTGCTCCAAGAATTTGATATGGAAATCCGAGATAGACGGGGCTGCGAAAATGTGGTCGCTGACCATCTCTCCCGTCTCGAACAACCTGTTGAAGGAGAAGATCCCAAGTTGCCCGTAAAAGAAACATTTCCAGATGAACAAGTACTACAAATCAAATCAACCACAGCTTGGTATGCCGACATTGTCAATTTCATTGTGTCCGGTGTTCTTCCACCAGATTTATCTTCTTACCAAAAGAAGAAGTTCTTTTATGATGCAAAATTCTATATGTGGGAAGAGCCGTACCTCTATCGGCGATGCTCAGATTCTATTGTGCGACGATGCGTGCCTCAAGATGAATGGGATGCGATTATTCGCCATTGTCATTCTATGCCTAGTGGTGGACATTTTGGTGCAAATCGGACTGCCATGAAGATTCTCCAAAGTGGTTTCTATTGGAAATCCATTTATGCCGATTGCTACAATTTTGTACGCACTTGTGATCGTTGCCAACGAATGGGCAACATTTCAAAAAGGGATGAAATGCCACTAACTTCTATTGTGGAAGTAGAGTTGTTCGATGTCTGGGGGATCGATTTTATGGGGCCATTTCCAAGCTCTTCTGGTTTTCAATACATTCTCCTAGCGGTGGATTATGTCTCTCGGTGGGTTGAAGCAATTCCGACTCAAGCCAACGATGCTAAGACTGTTTTGAAATTCTTGCAAAAGCACATTCTTACACGTTTCGGTTGTCCAAGGGCCTTACTGAGTGATGGAGGCTCTCATTTTGCAACAAATGGATGGCAAGCTTATTGGCTCGAAATGGAGTCAAACATCGAATCACAACAGCTTATCATCCCCAAGCTAATGGGCAAGCCGAATTGGCTAATCGGGAAATAAAGCAAGTGCTTGAGAAGACCGTGGCAAACCGAAAGGATTGGGCTTCTCACCTCGATGAAGCATTGTGGGCCTACAGAACGGCGTACAAAACACCTTTGGGAATGTCGCCGTATCAACTTGTCTTCGGAAAATCATGCCATTTACCGGTCGAAATCGAGCATAAGGCATTTTGGGCTGTAAAGAAGATCAACTTTGACTTCAAAGCATCTGGGGAGAAGCGAATTCTTCAACTCAATGAGCTCGATGAATTTCGAACAAAGGCTTATGAAAGCTCTCGTCTCTACAAGGAGCGCACCAAGAAGTTTCACGACAAATTCATACGAAAGAGGGAATTCTCTCCAGGTGAAAGTGTGCTCTTATTCAACTCACGACTCCGACTTTTTCCCGGAAAATTGAAATCAAGGTGGTCAGGGCCTTATGTTTTTGATAATGGAGTGGTCAAATTGGTTGCAAAAGACGGAAGCACATTCAAGGTCAATGGGCAGAGAATCAAAGCCTATTACAGCCCGGAGCAGCTCAAGGAGGTGTTCGCCATTTACTTGGCGGACAATTGATCACAAAAATCATGTCTAGCTATGGACAATAAACGAAGCGCTTGCTTGGGAGGCAACCCAAGAGTTTAATTTTTCTATTTTTGTTGTTTTTCAGTTTTTTGTTTCATAGTTCTAATGTTATTTTGTGATTAGGAAGGAAAAAGGAAAGAAGGAGATTGGAAAAAGGGAATTTGAATGCTGAGCACGGCCCGTGCTCAGGAACTCAACAAAACGCACGAGCCGTGTGTACGAACCAGAAGCTGACTTGATTTTTAAACAACACACGCACGGACCGTGCTTAGGAACCAAGAAAAACGCACGGACCGTGCGTAAGAGCCGAAGCTGCAGCCAACAAATCACCCACCATTTCCATGATGGATCAGTACCCCAAGTTTCACACTCTTTCATTCTAAACTTGTTCGTGGCTAGTAAGCTTTCGAACAAGTTTGGGGGGAGAGTATCGTGTGAAACTTGTTTCTATTATTATCTAGTTTACGTATTTATTTTTAGTACTATATGTTTATGCTTTTAGTATGAATTATGAACTGTTATTATGTAGTAGGATTTTTTTTATGTATTTTGGCATGATGGTTGTTTTCCTCCTTCCCTTGGAGTTATTTTTGAACTCATATCATGATTAGTGTTGATGGATGATTTTTGTTGATGATGATGTGTTCGTTTTGTATTTCAAAAGTGTGGGTTTGAGCAAAATAAAGCATGAATTATGTTTGCAAATTGATGAATTGCATGGTTACCTCAAAAGTTTGTTTTTGACCTGTGAGATATTTGAGCCTTTGACTAAATATTTTCATGCACAGTCATTTTCTTTCTTGAGAGACATTAAACATGCATCGTTATCTCTAGAACTTGCTTTGGATTCTGTGTCGAGACTACGTCAGTGTGCTATAAACTTGAAAATGATTTGAGGCCATCTTTGTTAGCCAATTTAACCTTTGAATTGTCCCTCATTTGAATAATTCCTTAGTCAGCCATTTTGAGCCTAAAATCCATTTCTTTGATATGCCGACAATGGGGGGAAGGAGAACTAGTACAATAGAATTGGTTGTGGAGCAAAAGAATGTGTTGGATACATAAATTTTTCGAGCTAGAATATCAAGAATGTTTGTAATGATTGTTTAAACTCATATTCTTCTTGAGAATTCCTCTTCAAAAAAAAAAAAAAAAAAAAAAAAAAAAAAAAAAAAAAAAAGGGAAAAGAAATTGGTGAAAAAGGAAGAGGAAGATGAGAATATGTGAGATAAGATTCTTGTAAGGTACTATCATACAAATAGTTTCTTGGGACATAGTTCTAAATCTTAGCTTATGAACAAGAGGGTGGAAGAAGACATAGTCTTATGGAGTTATGAATAATAAAAGGTGGTACACAGGCACTGTTCGGCTTGAGCCGAAGCGAAAGCAATTTGCCTCGGTGGCAGCACGCTTTGACAGCCTCGGAAAAATGCCGATGTCGTTGGCCGAGCTCGAGTCGGCCATACCGAGCCCCAATGATCCTTCCACTGCGGTGGAGCCGGGGAGGGGTGAGGTCCCCTTTCCCTAGTTTTCAAGTATTCCCGCCGGGTCAAAGTATGCCCGCCTGTCACGCGGGCGACCCGGGTTCGATCCCCGGCAACGGCGCCAGTGATGAACCCTCGATTTGTAGCCCAATAAGATTAATAGTTGGTATGTGTTTCGCGTGCGGAAGTAAACAGAGACAGGAGATTTACGTGGTTCGATCGGTGAGATCTACGTCCACGGGGAGGAAAAGAGAGTTTAATATTTAGTATAGCATGAGTGTGTACAATACAAACGATTCTCCTATTTATAGATGAGATAAACGCGGTTGTGGAGGTGAGAACGTGGAGGTGTGGGTAGTTTTCCTGTTCCGGTTTCTTCTCCATCAACCTACGTACTTGAGAATTAGGGCTCAACTCCCTGGGCCTGTATTTGGTGTGGGCCGGGCCGAGCTGGTGTTGAGCCTGTCTCTACTGGGCCTACGCCGAGCTGGGCCTGTGCCGAGGTGAGTTAGTTGGGCTTTAGGCCTAGGGAGATGGGTCATCTCCTATCAACTACCTTCATCCAAGCTAATTAGTCTCATTTCTAAATGGGACAAGAGTCAAGGAAAATGGGATTAAAGGTGATGTGATAGAGATGTGATGTTAAATTTGATTTTAATTTAATCTAAATTAGTAGTACTACCCCCATCCACTTTTAATTAGAGTTAATTTAGGATAATTAAGTGTGATGTAGATGACGATGTGATGTTAAATTATTTCCTTTTATGGAAACAGGACTAATAACTGAGAAATCCCGAAATGGAATACGAGCCTAATTAACATGGATGGAGGTAGTAGTATTAGTTATTACTATGATCATATTTTATTTATTCTTAAATAGAGTTATTAGTTATCATTGTTCACTTTACTTTGACACTTTAAAGACTCGTGTTGTTGGCAGGAACGTATTTTTGTTTGAGAATATGATTTCTATGAACGATTGTATGATAAACGAATACTCAGTTGGTTCTAAATGTTGATTTTTAGAAACAAAAAGCAAATGTTAAATGTATTACTCCCTCCGTCTCTTTCAAGTTGTGACAAAAATTTTTGGGACGAGAATTAAGATAGTAACGTTTAGTTGTTAAATTGAGTTTGGTAACTGAGCATGAGATTAAAATTATTATTTATATTAAAATTTACCCAATATTAAAAAAAATATACTCTTCATAATTATTTTTTTATATTATGTTTAAATAATTTAATTAATGTTTATCATTGTGTTCTTGATCGAAATCGTCTAAAATCTACATGTAATCCCAAACACAAGATAAATTCTTTCAAGATGAGACAAAACTTTTCGGCAGGAGAATTAAGGTAGTATTGTTTTGTTGTTGAAGTGAGTTTGGTAATGAGGATAAGAATAAGATTATTAGTTATATTTAAATTTACTCAATATTTAAAAAAAAAAAATTAAATTTTATAATTATTTTTTCCATATGATGTTTAAATAATTTTATGAATGTTCGTCATTGTGATCCTGACCAAAATTGTCTTAAGTCTACATATAATCCGAAAATAAGACAAACGCCTTTCAGATTAGTGCTATAAATCCAAATATCAAATTCAGGGAAATCAAGAACACCAAAATTCTCCGTAAATCTCGAAAGCCGTCCAAACATCATTTAAACATCAAATTAGAGAGAGAATTAGAGGAATCTTGGAGATCGCAACCCAAAATTACTCAAGTTCTTCAAATATTTATTTGTTCACATTTTTTATACATATTTTATTAAATAATAAAATTTATGTTACAATTACATTTCATACGAAAGAATTTGCATGCAATTATATTAATTTGAGAACAATTGGTAACATGTAGCATTTTATCAGAAAGGTATATTATATTTGAAGCCGCCTGTTGATCATTATTACCGAACGATATGATAATAGGGAGTAAAACTTAATAAAACTAGTATCACACCCATGCGATGCATGGGGTAAGCTATATATGTCGATGTGTGGGGACATTACATACGTCGTAGTATTTATTTATTTATTTATTTATTTATTTATTAATTAACAACATTTTAATACCATTTTTTAATTTTTATAAAGACTGATTGTGTAAAAGTTTTGTGTTGCAAAATGTTGAAGTATATAGGCAATATTGCATAAATAGAAAGTAATTTAAAATTTCACCATAATTAACGCATTTGTAATGTAAAATATGAATTAGAAGATTCATGATTCATAATTCATGTATCGATATTGTCTTTTCCTTTGATATTAAAAATTAATAAGAAATGTGTCTAGTGTGAAAAAATAAAATGATCACACTATTAAGAACGTGAAGAGTATTTTATTTTTAATATCTACCAAATACCGATACCAACTAAAAACTTATATTACAAATTGTAGTTGTTATTTTGTAGATAATCGATCGTTCTGGTTTCTTAAAAAAAAAAAAAAATCTTATGAAATAACAATATTAAAATTGTTCAGCATACAATAACACCATATTAATCAAATATTTAAAATCAGAATTACTTAGTGATATACCTCACACGATTATGAATAAGTGACAAATTAAATCCCAAAATACAAAGCCAATAAAAATCTCAACGACTAAGTTGTCATCACAACGGTCATTTGTTTGACTATAGATTTGTTTATAATAACGTCTCATAAACTACAAACAATATTTTCAAAAAGTTGCTCCAAATTTTTCCTTTAATGTCAATAATTGTTTTCTTCTTCTCCACAAAGAGCTTCTTCGGCCTTGACACCGCCAAATTTCTTAAGTTTTGAACATAATATTAGCCCTTGTGTTTTAAAGAAATAAGTTAAAAAAACGAACACTAATTGAAAAATTGCCAATTAGTAGAATTGTGTAAGATTTGTTATTGCAAAACTATGATTATATAGACACCAATTAAAACAATTAACCGTTTCCCTAAATTCTGCTTTCTAATGTTCAACATTAATTTTATGATTGAAAATCATTATGTACATTTATTATATACCGTGTGTACATATTATTTCCTGATAGTAATATATAATAATTTTTTTTTTACTAATAATAACTTAGAGAAGCACTTCCCTACCTACAATAGACACTTTTAATGTGTCCACCGCTGATGTGGTAGGGGTAAGGATTACTTTTTTAGATAGATCATGATATATATTTAGAATTTTTCCATTCAATAATACGACATGTCATCCGTGGGCATATTAAAAATGCCCACGGTAGGTAGAAAATCATTCCTCTAATAACTTATTATTGTATGAATTTGAATTTTTAGAATTCAAGATCCAACAAAAACGTAATACTCCGATTTTAGATCTAATTATTTATAATAACTTTCTATGAAATTGCTTTCAATGACGATAAAAAAAAATCACTCAATATATATTTAGCTAGATTAGCTACGATTTATAGACATTATTTCAATTGAAATTTATTGCATTATTGAATCGTACAATTAATTGCTAAAAAAATATTTTCTTCTAAAATTTGAAAGGGTAATTGAAAACATACTATTTGTAGGATACCAAAGTTGATATAAAAGGGTAACCTGTAGTCGTTATTATTATATAGACAAAACGATTAATTCTCAACATAATTGTAATTCTAATTCATTGCAAATGTGGATACTTTGACCATGTAATTATCCTTTTTTAATTGAATTGAAAATTACCGTATTAAAAAAATAAAATTTAAACCTTGACATATTGTTTTTTTTAGACAATTAATTGAAAAAATAAGGCTACATAATTGATATAAAGTAAATAAGCCATGAAATTGTTATTTTATAATTACTTGGGAAAAACAAAATCCTGGTACATTTTTAAATCGCAAGTGCTCTGTCTCTCTCTTTTAAAAGGTAAAAACAAAGGCAAGTGAGCTATATAACAATTACATAGAATTTGTAGTGCATAATACAATAATTCAAATATTAATCATCATATGCTGATTTTGATGCTATTCTCTATAAGTTTTGCAATAGTAGTTATACGAAGAATACATGGAAATAACAATGTTTATTTATTGAAAAAAAGAAAAATCATTCATGTATCATCATATATATACTATATATTTATATTAAATGAAAGAGGTACAAATGAGAACAACAACTAATTGCAAGATGATATGAAAACTTCAAAATAGTTAGGCGCAAATGAGTCTGCAATTGCGACAGTCGATTTATCGACAACTTGACATACGTAATCTAAAAATCGACAATATCTTTGATTTCATGCCCTTCTTGGCACCATAACATCCTCTATATCATTTGTACTTCTGTGAATCTTCTTGATCTTGTTTTTTGTCATATTTTAAGAAAATGAGCATAACAAATATTAAATCACAAAATAAATCATACGGTGGAGAATGATAAGTAGCTTTATTTTAACCGTTCATGGGGAAAAAAAAAAGAATAATAACAACATAAAATAATTTTTTTGCTATCGTAAAATACATATCTATGCATGTATATATATTATATCACGCATGTGACATGAAAGTATTTCAAACCTTGCTTGCCTCTTTTATAATTTTGACAAATAGAAAATGCCAGGAATCAATGTATCCTCTTCAAACTTTCTCGCAGAGACTCTGTTCTTATAACCATGAGGAATTGACATGTTCAGACCCATGAACCCTAAGTGTAATTGATAGTGACATCACAACTTTGATAGCCTACAAATGTATTGTATGTGTCGATTTTTTTTTGTTGAAACATCTTATAATTTATAGGCATAAGAAAACATAAAAATAGAAAATAATTAATGAAATTAATTTTCTACCATAAACTCAGCATTTAAAATTAAAAGTGGCAGCCATTTAAAATTTTTATAACCTCAAATTAAATGTTGATTATCAATTTATCATTCATTAATTCAAAATTCGCACTTACCTTTTCAAAATTTTATTTCTTAAATTTATATTATAAAAATTATAAATTACTTACTAATTATATTCATGTATATAAGCTATACATAATAATTAGAATAAATTAATTGATACGTAAGTTATAACTTATTCTACTATCGGTCTATAGGTAAATATATAATATACGTAATACATATATATATATATATAGGGTTGGAATATGGTGAAAACCTTACTTTTGGTGAAACCGTGAAAACCATGCATTTTTGTGCATAACATGATGCATTTTCATGCATATCATGTTGCATAGAAAATATATAGGGATTATATGCATTTTTTTAATAAAATAATATTTATTTTTAATGCAACATGTTATGCATAAAAGTGCATCATGCAATGCACAAAAATGCATGGTTTTCACGATTTCAAAAGTAAGGTTTTCATTTGATATATATATATATATATATATATATATATATATATATATATATATATATATATCCTATATGTATTTTACATGCATTTATATTAAAAAAAAATGAGAGCTGTCCATAGATATTGAAAATAATAGGATTTATTGGAATATCACTTTACTTTAATATTAATAGAAAAAAATATTCAATAAATATTTGAACATGTAACGTTAATATGCACATTTAAATAGCAATTAAAATTAAAATTTGAAATCTAAAAAATATACTAAATTACTATTTATAGAATATAGGACTTACTAAATACGGCAGCCCGGTGCTGCTATTAGTATATAGATTAATTAAAATACGATTATCCCATTTGTTTTGGAGTGAAAAAAATAAAATACTCACATAATGATAAGGAAATCAATATAAGGACACACATTTAAAAAACACAAAATATACCATTTTTTACGCTAAAGGACACAAATACCCTTACTAATAGACTTTGACTTTTACTAGTCAACATCAATCTTCTCTCCTCCCCCTCCTTCTCCCCTTTCCACGTGTCTCTTCTCTCCTCATTATTTTTCCATTTTTTTTTTATTTTTTTATTTTTGAATTTTTGAATTTGAGTTTTTTTTTCCCTTTTTTTTTCTGACTACTGTAGCTGTGATATTCGTATAACTTCGAAATATAACAAATTCGTACCAATTATATATAAGAATTACGAAATACATACTGACTAATATAGTTGTGATATTCGTATAACTTTAAGGAAGTACGAAATATAACAAATTCTTACCTATTATATATAAGAATTACGAAATACATACTTCAGTATGCAATTATGCAATTATTGGTACGAATAAGATTCACTTCGTACTAAAGCCTACTGAGGAATTAAACCCTGCAACTAAAAATTAAACCTTATTGGTGAATATTAAAATTTGTTGGAGAAATCTAAACCCTATTTGTAAAAATCTGAACCCTGTTTGATGGATCTAAACTCTATTTGAAAAAATCTAAACCCTATTTGAGGTATCCAAACCCTATATATAAAATATAAAACCGTATCGTGCATTTTAACCAGGTACGAAAAGAAAATTGAGTACCAGATTTAAACGAATAAACTAAAACTCTGGAGATGATTTTCAATAAACTTAGTTTCAATGCACAAACAATATTGAAATTCTAGTAAAAATATTGTAAAATTAATGTTAAATCGGAACGAAATTAAAATTGCGCACGAGATCTAAATGAACAAACTAAAAATCCGGCGTTCATTTTCAATAGACTTAGTTTCAATGCATAAACGAAATCGAATTTCTAGTAAAAAAATTGTAAAATTAATGTCAAATCGATACGAAATATGGTTATTTGCAGTTAATGATAGTTCGGACATTCTTTCTCTTATAAATATCTAGCACATTCTCTTTTTATCTTATAAGTTGGTACAAATAAAATATTCATAACAAAACTATAGTTAAGGAAGTACGAATTCAACATGTCGTTACATTAATAATGTGTTTTTTTTTAAGAAAATGATTTATTTTACCACAAAAAAGAGGTACGAACTATGAAATTCGTATTCATATCGAATACGAAATACATAATATTTAGTAACATATTCAAAAAAAATGTAAACAAACAAACAGTGATGATACAAAATGTCCGAAAAAAATTATTAGCTTGTACGAAAATATGATATTCGTACCAAAACTATGGTTAGAGAGGAATGATTTTCACATTATGAACATTCCTCTTTATGAATCAATTGGTACAAAATTGTACGAAATATGAAAAATCGTATCTAAAATCGAATTAGATAATCATAATTATTAGCAAATTAAAATACACAAAATGCACCAAAACATAAGAAAGCACGAAAACATCACTGACGCGCAGCCGCTGATGATACAAACGGGTACGAATTAAGATATTTGTACCTTACAACAATTGATTACGTTCAAAATCAATATCAAAACATATTACGTATAAACTCATACAAATTATTCATCAAAAAAATGCACCAAACACAAAAAAATACATACTCGACTTGTAAAGTCAAAAAATAAAAATAGAAACAAAGAAACAAAATTAAACAAATTGGTATTAAGTGGAACAAAATATGAAATTCATACTAAAAAAGGGAAAGGAAAAGAAAAATACTTTAACAACTTCCATGAATCACGTTCTTAACTCCAATAAATATCATCTCACCTCGAGAGATATTAAGCTACCGTAATAACGAAACTCCTCTGTCGAAAAACCTCACCTCGAGAACACCTCCAGAAGAATATTTCATGACGGAAGAAAAGCTTTAGTCCTTTTACCTTTCGTCTTCACTGCAGGCAATGGTGAGAGGTATTAGCAACACAATTCAAGTCATGGTGGACTAAACAACTTCCAAACCTAATTCTCAAGCTCAGTCAAACAAAATCCTAATTCTCAAGCCATCAATTCGAAACAATAGCTGCTATATCACCATGAACTCAAAATCTATATATTAAAAGAAATTCTATACAAAGAAAACAACGCATTCATCACAAGAATTTGTACTTACTTCCACCATATGATCCACCAAAGACAACCACGGGACAAGCTTGAGCTGATAAATTCCTTTTAAGCTCAGTGATAAGAACATCAAAATCGACTGTGTTTGGATAAACATGCTCCTCCTCTGCCCTGTTGTACCCAGCATCAACTTCTTGCAATCTAGAATTCCGCAGAATTTCTCCCACTCCGCCTCCGGAATCCATAGATGCGCTTGTGGAAATTTCCTCAAAAACTCAGATTGAATTAGAAACCTCATAATAATTCAATCGGTAAACGTAAAAATTCAATTGATTACCTTGAGATAAACATCAACAGCTCGATAGAGACCGTCGTCAAAGAGCCTGGCGTGATCTGGCAACGCGACGGCGAGCTCGTAGAACTTTTCTGGCTTTAAATTGGCGTCGGAAACGATCTCCGACAAGTATCCATCGATCAATTTCCCGACAAGCATCAACGTCGCGGATCTGACGCCGATGTTCTCATCTTCTCCTTCGATCCTAGTTGCAGATTTGTCCTCAATTCCTTGGAGGAAATAGCTCAAAATCCTCTCCACGCAGTCCACATCGTACAGAATCTCGTTCAAATACGAGTAGATTCCGGGCGGCGCGCCGCCGTCATACTCTAGACTGTGTGGCTGTGGAACTGTGGAGCTTCCTCCTTCGCCACCGTCTGTGGAAATAAGAGAGAGAGAGAGAGAGAGAGAGAGAGAGAGAGGAAAGTGAAAGAAATAAGAGAAAGAAAGAGGGGGCATTATGTAAACTAGCCACTATAGATACTAAAAGATAAATTCTAGCCAATAACTTAATAATTATAAATTCTAGCCACTTACTATTTAATAAGACAAATTTACCCTCACTAATTAGAACTAAAATATAATTTGCATTTAAAATACAAAATCTAGGTTTTGATTTATATTACCACCTCTTCGCCGTCTGCCGTTCGAGCCGCCGCCGTCCATTCGTGCCGTCTGCCGTCGTCGGTTCGTGCCGTCTGCCGTTCGAGCTGTCGTCGTCGGTTCGTGTCGTCTGCCGTTCGAGCCACCGTCGTCCGTTCGTGCCGTCTGCCGTTCGAGCCGCCGTCGTCCGTTCGTGCCGTCCGCCGTTCGAGCCGCCGTCGTCCGTTCGTGCCGTCTGCCATCGTCGGTTCGTGCCGTCTGCCGTTTGAGCCACCGTCATCCGTTCTTGCCGTCTGCCGTTCGAGCCGCCGTCGTTGGTTCGTGCCATCTGCCGTTCGAGCCGCCGTCGTCGGTTCGTGCCGTCTGTCGTTCGAGCTACCGTCGTCCGTTCGTGCTGTCTGTCGTTGTCGGTTCGTGCCGTCTGCCGTTCGAGCCGTCGTCGTCCGTTCGTGCCGTCTGCCGTCGTCGGTTCGTGCCGTCTGTCGTTCGAGCCTCCGTTGTCCGTTCGTGCCGTCTGCCGTCGTCGCTTTGTGCCGTCTGTCGTTCGAGCCGCCGTCGTTTGAGTGGTTTGACCCCTGTTCGTGCCACCTGAACCACCGGAAGTTATACGGTGAAACAACGTTATCCCCACGAACCAAAACAAACTAAATGAAATAAAATAGTTTTTATTAATTTTTAGTCCAAAAATGGGTTCAATATAATTAAGGGTAAATTAGTAACTTTAGATAGTAAGTGGCTAGTTTTTATAATTATTAAGTTGGTGGCTACTATTTATCTTTTGTTATCTATAGTGGCTATTTTGACCCATTTCTACAGAGATTATGCGTGTGTGAAGAGAGAGGGGAGATAGAGGAGAGAGAAAAGAAATCGCGCGCGTGTGTGTGAAAAGTGGAGGGAGTGTTTGCACTAAAAACGGGGGTATATGTGTCCTTTCGCGTCAAAATTGAGTAGAATTTGAGTTTTTTAAGTGGATAACCTACTATTGATTATACTAAACCATATGGGGTAATTTATTATATTAACTCTTTGTTTTATCCTTAGTCACATTTTGATTTGTTTATATAATATTTAAATTATTTATTTTATATTTATTTTAAATAAGGTGATACGAGTCAACTTCGGCATGAATGGGAGGATGGAGTGGAAACGGATGTGAGTGATGAGGTGAGTGATGAGGAACAGCAGGCGTTTGAAACTTTGGAAGGAGAAGAGGAGATCGATGTCCAAAGCGTGGGAGGAAGGCCCAAGCGAGTGACTAAAAGGTCTGCGAAGTTCGACGATTTTGTTAGATAATCGGGCTCGGCCCAATTATCTATTTATCGAGTCTATTTTATTTTGTAAATCTTTTCGGGTTTTCTTGTTGATTCTTTCCCGAATCGTATGAGTCGAATCAACCAGGGTCCTAGTCTATATATAGAGGAATTAGGGTTGTTATGGGCATGAATGAGATAAACCCTATTTTTCTTCCCGTATTTTTTCTTTCTTTTCGTTCTTGCACAACTTCGACGTGATCGACGGGGAGAGCCCGCGACTGTCGTGTATATTATTTCGGGTGTTCTGGAACGAGAGTTCGAGGTAGGAGCAGCACGCTCTTATCAACTGGTGCCTTCATTGAATTCATCCTTCCCACCGAGCGATGGACCCTAATAGAGCAAACCCTACTGGACCGCCGACGTCAAAATCGTTGGTTTCTTCGACATACGTCCACCCCCCACAGTCGACGTCGGTTTCCACCCCGATTCCGGTGGAGACCCTGATTAGTGTGCTGCAACAGCTTGAGGCCAAACTTGATGCATCGGACCAGTGCCAGACGCCGCCTTGCGAGATGCCGTGGGACGGGAGATCTTCGCCGTGGCCTTCGGGGAGCATCCAAACGTCGTCTACGGCGGTGACGTTGCCGGCGACGCAGCCGGTGAGCACGGCGGTTTGGTCGCAGATGGAGGAGTGCCGCAGAGGTGTTTCGGGCCAGCAAGGGGGGCCTGCTTGGCGCACGGCGTGGGACCCTCCACTCGAGCAACGGGGCAACAACACCCTCGTTACCCCTCCGACGGCGTGGGATCGTCCGTTGGTGAACCGTGGGGAGAATCACGGCCCGCGTTCGTCTTGGGAGCCTAACCAATGGCGAGGGGGCCCTCCTCACAACTCGTCTGAGCCATCCCACCATATGCGTTTGGATCCTCCGATGTACGATGGCTCGGACGCACAGAGCTGGGTAACGCGAGTTCAATACTTTTTTGATTATATTATGTTACCTCTCGACCAACGCTTACATTGTGTTATCATGTTGTTTTCACCACCGGCGTCGGATTGGGTTTTCTCATATCGAGCAAACAATCCTCACGTCTCGTGGTCGCAGTTTTTGGATGATGTTCGGCGACGCTTTGATCCCAACTATTTTGTGAACTACATCGAGCTGTTGTCCAAATTGTCGCAGACGGGATCATTGGCGGACTACAATAATGAGTTCGAAAGATTGATGAACCGTACTCACGGCCTCACCGAGTCCACGCTCCTTCCGATATATATAAGCGGTCTTCGTCAGCCGGTTCGAGGGCAGGTGCGCTTGCAACATCCCCAATCTGTGGCGGCAGCTATGGCGATAGCATTGGAGTTCGATATTGTGGCGGATCGGGGCAATCAGGCGTCGCGTAGGCAGTGGCAATCGAGAGACTCTCGATCCTTGCCGGCGGCGGGTGGTCCCGACGCCCCTAATACGGCCGCCCCGGCAGTTGTAGGGTCTCGTGCTCGGGAATTCTCCAAGCTACCGATTGTTCGGTTATCATCGGCGGAACGATCAGAGCGTAGTCGTCAGGGCCTCTGTTGGTATTGCCCGGAAAGTGGACGGTCGGTCATGCATGCAAGAAACCGGTGTTAGCATTTATGGGCACAGATGAGGACCTTGCGGCTTTGGAGAAAGTTGAGGAGAAAGTCGAGGAAGAGGTTACGGAGCCCGAGTTCGTCACCACGGACCTGTCTCACTTGTATAGCCTCGATGGCCGGCCTCGGGCGTCTTCTATCGAGTTGCTCGGTTCCTTGGGTGGTGTGGAGGTGTGTATCTTAGTGGATACCGGAAACAAGCATAATTTCGTTCATCCTCGGATAGGCGAACGATGTCGGCTACCATTGATTCAAATCACGCCCTTCCGAGTGTATATGGGTAATGGCCAATCCTTGATGTGTTCTTACAAGAGTTTGAGGGTGGAGTTGTGTATTCAAGGCAATTTATTTCACGTGGATTTGTTTGTGTTGACGTTGCATGGGCCTACCATGGTATTGGGTATGGATTGGTTGCATGAGCTTCGCCGAGTGACGACCGATTATGAGAAGGGCACGTTGGAATTCCAAAGCGAGGGACGTCACATATGTTTGCAGATCACGCCTAGACAGCCCCGGCAGGTTTCGGCTAGGGTTTTCACGTCTCTCTTGAATCACTGTGACATGGGGGCTCTGTTTGAATTAACGACTATCGAGGATTCTTCGTATATGGCCGAGGCCGAGGTTCCCGAGGCGACCGTGGCTTTTCCTATTGACATTCCCGAGGCGGTGCGTTCGGTTCTTGAGGGTTTCCCGTCAGTCTTCACCGTCCCTTCAGGGCATGGCCGGACTTGTGTGAAGGCTCACAAGGCAAGGGCCTTGGGCCCCAAACTTTTTAGGGGCCCATTAAAAATTATTTTCTATATATATTACTATATGTATATGCCTTCTAAATAATATTTATGATGTATTTTCCAATTATATATAGGAGTAGAAGCATCCCATCTCAAAAAAAGAAAGAAAAAAAGAATGACCATTATATATATGTAGAACGTTTTTTAAGAGAATGATTGAAGAGGGTGAATTATTTCTCGATATGCTTAAATCTCCTACAAGATTTTTGTTAACCATATCAGTTTTGTATTGGCTAAAAAGTATTTTTGAAGTTAAAATAGATGAGACCTATTTACAATCAACTATGTTGCGAGACAAATTGAATGGATTGGCTATGCTGCCATTTGAAAGAAAAATAGTCGATCAATTTGATTACACAAATTTTGATAAATATTTTTGCTTCCAAAACTACACGATGAGTTATAATTTCATAGAGTAAGAACCTTTTTTTCTCCATTTGACGTCATTGATATTACTATATTATATGATGATTTTTTTTCCCGTTATTAAGGGGCCCATTTTTTCGTTTTCGCCTCGGGCCCTGTGATGTACAGGACCGGCCCTGCTTCGGGGTTGCCCCCCATTTGCCGTTTTGATCACAGGATTCATTTATTACCGAACACAAAGCCAGTGAACGTTCGCCCCTACAGATATCCGTACTTCCAAAAGAATGAGATTGAGAGACAGGTCAAGGAGATGCTGGAGACGGGTATAATTCGCAGGAGCAATAGCGCGTTCTCTTCCCCGGTGTTATTGATACGAAAGAAGGATGGGTCATTTCTATTTTGCATTGATTATAGGGCACTGAACGGAGTGACGGTTCCGGATCATTTCCCTATTCCGACCTGCGACGAGCTATTTGATGAATTGGGGGCAGCTCGGGTATTCACGAAGTTGGACTTGCGTTCGGGGTATCATCAGATTAGAATGCATGACGAGGACATATTCAAGACGGCCTTTCGCACTCACGACGGGCATTTCGAGTTCTTGGTTATGCCTTTCGGCTTAACTAATGCACCGTCGACCTTCCAAGAGGCCATGAACGATATATTCCGGCCTCTTTTGCGCCAGTTTGTGATTGTTTTCTTCGATGACATATTAGTCTACAGCCCTTCGATTGAGAGCCACGCCGAGCATCTTGCGGAAGTTCTTACGGTGTTGCAATCACACAAATTCTTCATCAAGCTGTCCAAGTGCTCATTCTGTTGCACGTCAGTAGATTATTTGGGACATATTATTACTGAGGGCAGCTTGAGAGCCGATCCAGCGAAGTTAGAAGCAATGGTTGCTTGGCCGACGCCGAAAACAGTGAAGCAATTGCGGGGGTTTTTGGGCCTCACGGGATATTACCGTCGTTTTATTTCCAAGTATGCGGTGATCGCATCTCCATTGACGGAATTATTAAAGAAGGACGCGTTCGTGTGGTCGTCCGAGGCGGCCGAAAGTTTTGAGGCACTGAAATCGGCCATGACTTCGGCGCCGGTTCTTCGTTTGCCCTACTTTTCGAAGCAATTTGTGGTGGAGACGGATGCCTCAGGGTTTGGCATCGGCGCGGTCCTACTTCAAGATAATCATCCATTGGCCTTCTTTAGCAAAAAGCTCGGTCGACGTCGTCTTATTTCGACTTATCATAAGGAGCTTTACGCAATAGTCGAAGCCGTTCAAAAGTGGAGGCAATATCTTTTAGGACGGGAGTTCGTCATCCGAACTGATCAGAGGAGCTTGAAAGAGTTGCTCCAGCAGGTGATACAAACGCCAGACCAACAATTATATGCGAGGAAGTTGATGGGGTACAAATTCACGATCGAATACAAGCCCGGGGCAGCAAACAAAGTGGTGGGCGCGCTCTCCCGTTGTGAGGAGGATTCAGCCGACTCCACGGCTGATGCCGAGCTCTTCACGGCGATCTCCCAGCCCATGCCGGACATCTTGGAGTTGCTTCGGGTTGAGACGAGATCGATTCCGGAGCTGCGTGCGATTTGCGAGGCTGTGGAGACCTGGACGGCGCCACGGGGGTTTCATATTCACGACGGTCTTCTATATCGTGATCACAGGCTGGTCGTGGCTTCTACGTCGGAAACGAAGAAGGCGATTTTGTATGAGCATCACTCGACGCCATCGGCGGGTCATCCCGGTGTAGACCGGACTTTTCGTCGCTTGGCCTCGCATTTTTATTGGCCGAATATGCATAAAGATGTGCAGCAGTTTGTAGCGGAGTGTTTTGAGTGCCAAACAACGAAATATTCAATGCAAAAGCCGGGGGGCCTGCTTCAACCTCTGCCGATTCCTTATCAAGTTTGGGAAGAAGTGTCCATGGATTTTGTGACGGGTCTTCCACAATCATGGGGCTTCACGGCGATCATGGTGGTGGTGGATCGGCTTTCGAAGTACGCCCACTTCGCTCCCCTCTCGTCCCGTTTTGATGCTTGGAGGGTGGCTAATCTTTTCGTGGAAACTGTCGTCAAGCACCATGGGTTCCCGACTTCTTTGGTGTCGGACCGGGATTCGATTTTTCTTAATGAGGTGTGGGAGAACTTATTAAAACTAAGTGGCACAAAGCTTCGTTTTACCACGGCCTATCACCCACAGTCGGATGGGCAAACGGAGGTGAAGAATCGGGGCCTTGAACAATACTTGCGGGCGTTCGTCGCCGAGCAGCCGGCGAAATGGTCGAACTTCCTTCCGTGGGCTGAGCTCGCGTTGAACTGTTTCTACCATGAAGGGCTCGGGATTTCGCCATTCCAGGCTTTATACGGGCGAGAGCCGCCGCCGTTGATAGCGGCTCGGCCTTCGGCGGCCTGTCCACCTTCGGTAGCGGAGGTTATTACAAGTCGGGGTGAGTTGTTGGTATGGCTTCGTAAGAACTTGGAGCGCGCGCATCAACGGATGAGGGACACGGCGAACAAGCATCATCGAGATGTGCAGTTTCAGGTGGGAGATAAGGTGTTATTGAAGCTACAGCTCTATCGTCAACACTCGGTTGTGAAGCCATTGTCGGTTAAATTAGCTCGACGTTTCTATGGCCCGTTTGAGGTCCTCGAGCGTATTGGAGAGGTGGCATATCGTCTACGGTTGCCGGTGGAGAGTAGAATACATGACGTATTCCATGTTAGTTTGTTAAAGCCTTACGTGGACGGAGCGGGGGTGAAGCCGGCTGATTTTCCCTCGTTTTTCGCTAGGGGGAAGGCGGTGGCTCGTCTGGTGCGGTTGGTGGAGTGTCGGAGTGTGCAGCGTGAAGGGGCTATTGTGGAGGAAGGTTTGTTGGAATGGGATGATGATGGTGGGGCGGTTCCGTTGTGGGAGCCCATGGAGGTGGTGCGTCGGTGTTTTCCGACTCTACTCCTTGAGGACAAGGAGGTTGTTAAGGACGGGGGAGTTGATACGAGTCAACCTCGGCATGAACGGGAGGATGGAGTGGAAACGGATGTGAGTGATGAGGTGATGATGAGGAGCAGCAGGCGTTTGAAACTTTGGAAGAAGAAGAGGAGATCGATGTCCAAAGCGTGGGAGGAAGGCCCAAGCGAGTGACTAAAAGGCCTGCGAAGTTCGACGATTTTGTTAGATAATTGGGCTCGGCCCAATTATCTATTTATCGAGTCTATTTTATTTTGTAAATCTTTTCGGGTTTTCTTGTTGATTCTTTCCCGAATCGTATGAGTCGAATCAACCAGGGTCCTAGTCTATATATAGAGGAATTAGGGTTTTGTTATGGGCATGAATGAGATAAACCCTATTTTTCTTCCCGTATTTTTTCTTTTTTTTTCGTTCTTGCACAACTTCGACGTGATCGACGGGGAGAGCCCGCGACTGTCGTGTATATTATTTCGGGTGTTCTGGAAGGAGAGTTCGAGGTAGGAGCAACACGCTCTTATCATAAGGATATGACAACATTTCATGCCTCGTCTATTATGTGATTAGTTGAAGATGTGATCTCTTCTGGTTTGCTGAAAAGATTCTCGTTATTAATTGAAGTTTGTTGGAAGAATAAAGTTATAGATTTTTACTAAGAGAAATTCACAAAGAGTTCAAAACTTTGATTGCAACACTTGTTGCAAACTTTGATATGACACGATGTGTGAAATATTAGCATATATGAAAAATGTTGTATCATGTTATAACTTGTATATGCTTTATATCTATGTTAAAGCCTTTATACCATCATGTTTCCTAGTTGATTGATTATTTTCAAATTATTTGTATCGGGTGCATTCATATCAATGGAGAAATAATTTAAAAATTGATGTGTAATTAAGAAATTATGCTAGTATTATGTGTTGATTGTAATGTATATCTGCACTCGATACACCTTCTTCGGGTGAATGAAACTTGGTTAATATTAACAAAATGGGTGGTGGTAAGAAAATAAACTTTATTTAGAAAATGTACTTGGCCTGATACAACCCTTAAACCCTCAAGAAGTTGGTTATTGATACAACCTTGATTGACATTTGGGTTTGTTGTGTTCAACTAAATTATTATTATTACTAGTTTACTACCCGTCGAAAATCGACGGGTGCCAATTATTTTTAACATTTAAATATTTTATCAGCGAAATTTATTTTAAAATAATTTATGCTATGATCCTCGATTTCTATGTACTTACAAACAATAAGAGGAAGTTCAGAATAATAAATGCGAAGAACGATTCCAATGCATATTCATATTATATTTAAATCTTCGACGTTTAAAGTCTTATAAAACAACTTGGTGCCGAAATCGAAAAAGTCAAGTTCCTCATGAAATCTAAAAATATATATATTTAAAAGTAATACAAATATAATAAAAGTAAATGAAACAATATGAAAATTATATAAGAAAACCGGACCAAAATAATCAGCTCGACTCCTCTTCTAAGCGTAGCAGCTCTTCGTTCTTCCTCCTTCAATTTACTCTCCTGCAAATCAATTCAATCGTAGAAAATAGATCCAAATATAATAATTTTATGTATAAAGTATAAACATTTTAATTGATAATTACCTCATAACTTTTGAAATATTTCCATGTACACAACATTAGTCGTGGTGTCGAAGCTATTGCCATCTTCGTCACATATCAAAAATTTGAGACATTTTTTTCTAGTAACTCTCGATATTGTGACGTAAAACTGCCCATGGCTAAAGACTGATTTTGGTAGGTATGACCCTACTTTAGAGAGGGATTGTACTTGACTCTTATTTATTGTCGTAGCAAAGCAAACAGACAGTAAAAAATGTCTCCTTTGGAACATAACCGGTTGTTTAATTAGATTTGATGTAGTCATCGTCATTCTTGCAATTGGAAACTTTTTCCTGATAACGGATTCGCTTCTATCACACGGTTGATACGAATCACTTTAAGCATTGGATGCACCACGTAAGCATGTGAATGAACGTGGTGCTCCGATATATCAAAATAAGTCAAGCCGCCCGTTGTTTATTTTAATAAACAGAAAATGTCAAAGAGAATGTCATATAACCCGTCGTTTATTGTAATAAAAACAAAATGTCAATATAAAGTCTACCGTTACTCGTGTTTATAAGAAAATAGGTTTAAAAGTGAATATTTTGATGATAGGTGCATCTATATCCCATCGAAATTCGATACGAATCACTTTATAACGTTATTTTAAAGTAAAATATAAAGTATTTAAAAATAAATTTCATTCATAAAATATCTAAATGTTAAAAATAATTAGTACCCGTCGAAAATCGACGGGATTCAAATATTTTATCATTTTAAAATAAAATAATAGTAGAAAATTACATAATTACATAAAAACGCTTGTTACTAGTATTTATAAGGAAAAATTGGTTTTAAAGTGAATTTTTTGAAGATAGTTGTATTTGTATCCCGTTAAAATTACATCACTTTATAACTTTATTTTAAAGTAAAATATAAATGAAAAGTATTAAAATATGTCATGCCGCCCGTTGTTTATTGTAATCGTTATGTCAAAATAAGCTATGCCGTCTGTTATTTATTTTAATAGATCAAAAACGTCAAAGAGAGTCTCACATAGCCCGTTGATTACTGTAATAAAAAGAAAGTGTCGAAAATATCGTTATATCAAAATATTCAAGTCATCCGTTAATTGTGACGTTAATTGTGATAGTAAGAAAATATGTTAATAAAAAAAAAAAAAAAAAAAAACCTAATCATTATATTGAAAATTGAAAAAGTGAAAAAAGTGTAATGATAATAGGGGTAAAATTGGTAGTTTAGCCAAAATTTTACATTGAAATATGTGATAGGACACTTATTATGAGACAAAAATTTTGGCGACTCAGGACACTTATTAGGGGACGGAGGGGGTACCTATTATATTATAGGCGTCATGCTTTTATTGAAGTTTGAAATTTTTCTGAATGAGAAGAGAAGAGAAGGAAAAGAAGAAGAAAAGGAAAAGGAAAAGGCTCAAAAAATGCTCAGGCTTTAAATCCCATCACGTAATTCGATGTGTGGCTTTACCTTAATTATACATGTATACATACAATATGTATAGTGTGTGTGCGTACGTGAGATAGGCGAGTGCGTGTAGTGTGTGTAGCCATTAAAAGACAAGGAGATACCTACAAAAACCCTCACACACTCCTTTGACGTGAACTCATTCTTCTTCTTCTTCTTCACCTTCCATTAACTTTTTCTTTTTCTTTTTAAAAAAATAGATAAATAAGTATTACTCGTGCACAATTAAAAAAAAAAAAAAAAGAAAAGAAAATATGTTAATAAGAGTAATATTTCGATAATGGGTTGTAACCCGTCACACGTAAAAGAAAAATATTATGATAAGTGAAGCCTCATTAAAATATGCCAAGTCGTAAGTTGTTTATTATAATCAAATATAAAAGAAGAATATTAAAATAAGTCAAGTTGCCCGTTGTTTATTTTAATAAAACGAAAATGTCAAAGATTGTCTCAAATAGTTATATTGGTTTTATCTCGTCGTGTCATTATTT
Source organism: Thymus mandschuricus (assembly GCA_029379335.1). Taxonomy (NCBI): domain Eukaryota; kingdom Viridiplantae; phylum Streptophyta; class Magnoliopsida; order Lamiales; family Lamiaceae; genus Thymus; species Thymus mandschuricus. The sequence goes on from CM057079.1 coordinate 24,117,200, forward strand.
CAAGCCGCCTGTTAATTGTGATAATAAAAGTAGGTTTATAAGAGTGATATTTAAAATAAAATATTTTTTATTGTAATAAAAAGAAAATGTTAGTTATATCAAAATAAGTCAAGCCACCCGTTGTTTATTTTAATTATAAAAAAAATGTCATAGAGAGTCTCACATACCCCGATGTTTATTGTAATAAAAACAAAATGTTGTTACATCAAAATAAGTCAAGTCGTCCGTTGTTTATTTTAATAAATAAAATATGTCAAAAGGGAGTCTCACGTAGTTATAATCAATTTTAATGCCAATATTCGATACGATGTTTATTGTAATAAAAACAAAATGTTGTTACATCAAAATAAGTCAAGCCGCCCGTTGTTTATTTTAATAAGTAAAATATGTCAAAAGGGAATCTCACATAGTTATAATCAATTTTAATGTCAATATTCGATATGAATCACTTTATATTGCTAGGGATGTCAAACGATAGAATTAAAATAAATTATATTCCAACTTATAAAATAAATTGTAATATTAATAAAATAAATTATATATAAAATAATAATATACCCACGTTTTATATTAATCAAACTCCTATCAAATATTTAATAATATATTAATCTTTCACGGGATAAAAATTAATATAATCAACTATATGAAAATTTGATTTTAGATAAAATTATATTAATATAAAATAATAAAATTATATGTGAGATATATATTATATTCGATAGAATTATATTTTATTATAAATAAATTAAATTTTTATATAAATAGAATGAAGAGCATAGGAAGCGCCACGTAGGCACGTGAATTAACGTGGGGCTCCGAATAGGGGTGGGTCGGTACGGTATACCTTCGTATTTTCGTCATACCTTATACCTTACCTTAAGTGACGGTATGCTAATTTTACATACCTTTACCTTACCTTACTTGTCGGTATACCTTAAACCGGTATACCTTAATTTCGGCATGAAACAAATTGCATACCTTTACCATACCTTATTTTCGGTATATCATACCTTAAGCCGGTATGCCACGGTATACCTTAAATTAATTATAAGTAAATAAATCAATATATGTATAATTCATATCTTAGAAACTTATAATACAATAAATAGCACCCAAATATTTAAACTCCAAAATTCTTCAAAATAAAACATATTATCAAATTCAAATCCAAAACATCTAAATTCAACACACAACGAGAGCATAAAAAACTTTCTAATCTCACTCCATAATTTAAGGTATATACATAATATAAGGTATATACCCTACTTTTGGTATATACTGCGATAGTGGTATATACCGCAATACCGGTATATACCTTATTTTCGGTATATACCTCGACAACGGTATGTACGGTATTCAAAAATTGATACCTTTACCTTACCTTTGTCTTCCGGTACGGTATGATACCTTACCGAAATTTTCGGTATACCTTAATTACGGTATTTTCGGTAAATTTTCGGTACGGTATGAACGGTATACCGAATTTTCGGTATATTTCCCCAGCCCTAGCTCCGAATCCGCTTTGCTATTATATATAAAAGGATTATTATTATTATTATTATTATTATTATTATTATTATTATTATTATTATTATTATTATTATTATTATTATTATTATTATGTTGAAACACTATGAGTGTACATTTTCTATATATGAGGGTGAGAACGGATAAGATAGTGGGGGATAGTGCATCTCCAGTATCTAACCCGTATTTTGTTCTTGAATTCGGAGTCGAATATGCGAATTCTAATATGAATTTGGAATATCTTGAATACGAGATTCAAGACGGATATATGATAAATTCGGAGCAAATTAGAATAGTATAATCCGATAATATGTTTATATATTTAACTTTTCATACATGAACTTATTTATTATGTTTACTTTTGTTTTTATATTTTTTTTATTCTAAAAAAATTACATAAAAATTACAAATGTTATAACACTATTTTTTTAAAGACAATTATTGAATATATATAAGAGATTTTCATTTATTATAAAAATATATATTATATACTCTATATAAAAGAGTTGACAATGATAAAGATTAAAACTACGAATGCTTTTTTTTGGTTGTGTTTGATGTACTCCTGTACCGTAATTTTTAGGTAAAAATAGTAGTATAACTAGTCACACGTCTGGTCTTGTTATGTGGTGTTGTTACCTTATCAAAGTTGATTATTCATTATTGCATTCTCAAATTGTGAATTCTTGAATTTATGTCCTATTTGTTGCATTATGTGAACTACTATGGTTTTGTTTATGGTAGGTTCGACGAACTTGCATTTTATAAGAAAAAGCATGCAACTTTAGGAGTATAATTGTATTTCAATGGGTAAGATAATAAATTAATTTCGTTGTGTATAAATTATGTTGTAGTAGTCAATATAATAAATTAATTCACATTTCCACTCAAATTAATTAATCGAAAATAATGGTAATCAACTGATTGTGGTTAGATTGCTTCTGCAACTCAAAAACCTCAAAATTTTATATAGGAAAACTTGTCTTCTGCATCATTATATATTTTTATTAATATAGTTCAGGTTGTTATATGTTTATTTTATTTTATTTTTTAATTTTAATTAATAGCTTATACAGTATACTATTATGGTTTTAAAATTTCAATTAAATAATTATATGTATTGCTTGAATTCAATAATAGAAGTTGATTTCAATTTCAATAACCGATTGAAGTGTAAAATTCATGTACGGAGATACAATTATATAATTTTAGACACTCATTGTATGAAAAATAGATTTATGAGGGCATATATACGTAAACAATCAACAATTTAGTACTACACAGTCTTGCAAACCATACTGAATTTTGAAATGTACAAAAATTAACACACCAACAAAACATCTCTTATTTCATTATTCAGGCTCGCCCATCATATACTATATCCTACAATTATCTTGTCTCATAATATAAAAGGTCCATAATAGATTTCATATGTACTAAGAAAATGAAGAAAAAAACATACTTTTATGAATAGATAATGAAACTGGTTATGAAGTTTGACGTTTCACCCAACCAATTGTAATCCTTCCGTGTCCAGGAACTACGTGCCCTTATTAATTGCATGTTCACAACTTTTGTGTTTCGCTATTTTGGACGTAGATCGCACATAAAAGTTAATTTTTTTACCTTAAACCTAACTTTATCCACCACTCATTACAAAAGGCGGGACCCAAAACATCACTTTATCCACCATATTGTTACATTTTAACCCTTAAACATTACTTTATCCAATACAAAATGTGTAACCCAAAATATCACGTTATCTACCACCCATTACAAAGAATAAAAACCGTGTCATGAGATTTTAAGCACATACTACTACAACATACTCCCTCCGTCCCCTAATAAGTGTCCCGAGCCGCCAAAATGCAATAACCAAGGAATTGTATAAATTTACCATATTAACCCCTAATCATTACATTGAAAGTTGAAAAAGTGAAAAAAGTGTAATGATAATAGGGGTAAAATTGGAAGTTTAGCCAAAATTTTACCTTGAAATATGTGATAGGGCACTTATTAGGGGACAAAAATTTTGGCGGCTCGGGACACTTATTAGGGGACGGAGGGAGTAATTTAGGGTTAATTATAGTTTGTGGCCCAAACTTTCAGCAATTTTTGATTTATGACCTCAACTTTAACATTTTTCAAAAATGTCCTGAACTTTCGAAACTTCTTTTAAAAATGGCCCGTGTCTTCTTTCGGGCAGCCCGGGGCAGCCGGGTGCTGACTCATCGATTAATTTTGCCATGTCATGGTCATACTTAACATTACCGGCGCCTCCCTCGCCTCCCTTCTCCACCGCGCCTCCTCCTCGGCCGGCGATACCCACGGCTACATCTTCGGCCACGCCGCCGTCTCCACCTCAAACCCCCTCTCCGATCACCCCGCCGCCACCGCCCCCACCTCACTCCTCGTCGCCACCATCACCTCCTTCCTCTCCCTCCCCTCCCACCTCCCCCTCCCTCAGCCGCCGGCTTCCGCAACCACCTGCCTCCTCGGCTGCTTCTCCGTCCGCCGCAAAACCCCTCTCCTCCCCTCCTTGAAGGACTCCGCCGCCGCGCTCTCTCTCTCTCCTCTACCCCCTCTCTATCCTTCACCCCGCAGAACTCCACCCTCTCTCTCCCCCCTTCTCTCCTCCTCCTCATCACCACCCCGTTCCAAGACCAGCTCATCCATACCCACGAGTACAAGGCGTTCCAGTACAGAGGGAGCAGCGCCTTCGAGGCCAAGAGCTTGTCCATCGTCAACATCGGGCTGTCGTTCCGATCGCAGTACGACTCCTTCAGCCCTAGCGTGCCGTTCCCGATGATGGATTTCGAATCGAGGGGGCCGAGCGAGATGGTGGAGGACGGAATTGACGAGAGCTTGGCCGGGAAAAGGGATCAATTGAAGAACCAGAAGCAATTGGATTCGTGCGCCCTAGGGTTTGACATTGGGAGGCTGGGGAAATTGATGGGCTCCGAGGCGGCGTACGCGGCGGAGATGGAGGAGCTGCCCCGGGCTGCCCGAATTAATCGATGAGTCAGCAACCGGCTGCCCCGGGCTGCCCGAAAGAAGACACGGGCCATTTTTAAAAGAAGTTTCGAAAGTTCAGGACATTTTTGAAAAATGTTAAAGTTGAGGCCATAAATCAAAAATTGCTGAAAGTTTGGGCCACAAACTATAATTAACCCAGTAATTTATACATAAGTGGATGGACTATATCGTGAATATGCGTGACTTCCAGGAACTTGATTGTCAAGAAAATAAACTTATATGACTTTTTTGACATTGGGAATGATAAAAAACCCAACAATCGTAACCTAATCATTATATATAATTCTTCGTGATAAGTGAAGGGGGTCTATTTCTTTATGTCGCGTAGTTTTTTACTTTATCTTATGATCTTATGCAAATGATGCTTTTTTTGATATTATACATAGAGGGTGCTTTTTGATTGAAAAAAGGCTAGGAGATGTTTTATCAATTTTGAAAATTCTGTATAATTTTTTAGTTTATCTGATAATTTATTGTATTTTCATCTAATCAATTCATTTTTATGTTTCGAATCCATTAGAAAATCTTTTTTTTTTTTAGATTTGTTAGTTCAACGGTTTGATTAGCTCGTAAAATATCCTTTCTCTTTGTTTCAATTCAATTTTATTTCTTTTGGTTCTGATTGTATCGACGTCTATACACCCTTTGTTGAGTTGAAGTTTTGTTTAATCGATATTTTCTCGGGGTTGCTAACTCAATGGTAGAGTACTCGGCTTTTAAGTGCGGCTAGAATCTTTTACACATTTGGATGAAGTGACGAATTCGTCCATACCATTGGTAAACTTTGGAAGACCGCGACTGACCCTGAAAGGGAATAAATGGAAAAAATAGCATGTCGTATCAATGGAAAGTTCCGAGGATATTTCATTCTTATCGGATTGGTACAAAACCTTCTTCGAATTCTTGGAACAGAACAAAAGAAAGTTGGGTCGAATGAATAAATGGATAGGGGCCCTGCGGCTTCAATTAATTATTAGAAAGAAAAAGCAACCGGCTTCTGTTCTTAATTTGAACAATTTCCCGATCTAATTAGACGTTAAAAAAAATTAGTGCTCGATACGGGAAGCACTTGAGTGGATTCTATTTTTTTAATAAATCCTAACTATTGACATTCTCTATCATGGAATGAAGATGTGTGTGTAAAAGAAGCAGTGCCACTTTTTGCATCATTAGTTTCCGCAATTTCTATCCAGCTAAGGTTGCTATACCTTTCTCTAGATTTAGAGTTAGGTCTCACTCTACTTCCAGAGATTCCTTGTTTCATTTTTATACGTTTATCTCGGACAAGGTGATTAATGATTAAAAAAAAATTACTACTCCCCCGTCTTTAAATAAATGTCACAAGCCGTCATTTTGTGCAAACCAAGGAGAAGGGCAAATTGACATTTATGCCCTTAAAATCCTTGATTTTTTTTATTTTTTATTTTAATATTTTTCTCCTATTTTAGATTTTCAAGAGAATGGTAGTTTTGGTACTTTAGTGTAATTTTTGCTTGGAAATTTGTGTGGAGACACTTATTCGGGGACAAAAATTTTGACGGCTCGGGACACTTATTTAAAAACGGAGGGAGTATTTTCTAAATGTACACAATAATATATTATATTCCATCCGTTTGCAAAGAGTGTGTTGTTATTGTCATTTTCGTCGTTTGCAAAGAGTGCGTTGTTTTTGTTATTTTAACTAGTAATTCACCCACGCAATGCGTGAGATTTTATACATTATATTATTAATTGATTTAAAATATGTAAAAATATTTTAATTCTCAATATAAATATATATATATTTCTTTTTTTATCGGGCAAATGTTAGATGTTAGATTAGATGTTAGTACGCCTAGTTCCCAAACACTCCAAGAAAATCTCCAAACCACCTTATATCTCCCTAATTCGCTCCCACCAGGGATCGAACCCGGGTCACTCCTTCAAGGGAGGAGCCCGGTGGCCAGGTGCGCTAAGACACCTGGTTATTTTAATTTAAATATGTTAATTATCATGAACATTAGTGACAATTATGATTCAATCGAACCATAAGGCTGAGTTGACGCGAGTGCACCTTTTAAATAATACTATCCCTAGGTCTTTTGAACTTGAGTCACTTTCCTAATTAAGACGTTCTTTTCATATTGGTACATTTACTTTTTTTTTTTTTGTAAAAATTATGACTTAAAACACCTAATTAAACAAAACTAATTGCACCCTTTTTTTTTTAACACACTAAATAATCCTATAATCTCAATATTTTCCTAATATTCCATAAATTATGAACATAATCTCATTCTTTCTCCAGTTATCAAACATAATTAACATATTAAACAAAACTCCCTTAATTCTCATATCGAAAGTTTTGATTCAATTTCAAAAGATAAGAGGGAGTATCATATGACTCATATCAACCACTTAATCACAAAAGGTGTATTACCCTTACCGAAGAGAGGGAGTAAACATCATCAAGAACGATGTTGTTGGCAAAGTGACATAAATTGTGGAAGAAAAAAAGACGTATTTCATATCTAAATTTGAATATTTTTAGATTAAATAAATTAAAGAAAGGCGGTTAGATTACTTGAAAGATCACACTTGAAAGAAGCTATATTGAATCACCACAATAAAAATGAGATAATATGTGTCTTTTGTGTACAGTTGCATATATGCACAAACTGTTACTCCCTCTGTCCCATTGGAAAATGGACCTTTTTCTCGACGCGAGAATTATGATGAGAGTGATGATAGTGTATCAAAGTGAAAGGTAGTGAGTTAAAATGACGTGTCTAAATTTTATTAGGTTAGAATTTTCTATTTTGAAAATAGTCCTTATATTGGGAAAATTACTCTTTATATCCTAAACTATTGTCACTTTAACAAATATATCCTAAACTATGAGACATTACTATAAAATACATGAACTATGCAAAACTTAACAAAAATACCCCGCATCCCATTTCCGGCGTCAGAAATCTGACATGTACCACCGGAGTCCAGCGTGAAATTTCTATTCTATTTTTTAATTTTTCCTATTAAATGATGTGGCATAACTCCTCTTTTGGCATTTTTACAAACACCATGTGTGCATCAAATATCAGACTCGGCTTTTATTCTTCAATAAGGAATTTATATGGAAAACAAGAAGACACTAGGAGGCAACGAATCCGTAATATGTAGAAAGAAGATGTTTCCAAACTTTCTTTTACAAAGTTAATCGCGTTCAACATCAAAATTAAAAAAAAAAAAGATCTAAACTCTATAATGTCAAAATTGATTGAAAAGAATGAACGATGATTCATCACTCCAAACAAATCAAATCTCGTTCCTCATTGACTAGTGCAAGCTTGTTCATGTAGATGGATTCTTTCGAACGAGAATTCAATTCAAAACACATCATTGGAGAGAAGTTGATGGTGTTCTCCCGGTCTCTGCCCAACTTTGCTAAATTGAAAGAATTTAAAAATAGAATAAAAATTTCACGCTGGACTCCGATGGTACACGTTACTACATTAGATTTCTAACGCCGGAAATGGGATGCGGGGTATATTTGTTAAGTTTTGCATAGTTCATGTATTTTATATTAAGTCTTCATAGTTCAGGATATATTTGTTAAAGTGGCAATAGTTTAGGATATAAAGTGTAATTTTCCCCCTTATATTAATGGTTTGTCCCGAAAAGGAAAAAATCAAGTTATCAATGGGAAGAGGGCAGTGGGAGAGAGAGAGTATAATATTTGATTGTTTAATCTCAAGTAAAGAAATTGCTTTTGATTGTGGGTTGGATTAAAAGAAGTTATTCTTTCTATCTAAGTTGTATAGTATTATTTTCTTTCGACATAAGATTTTAGGTGTAGTGTAAAAGTAAAAAGTATGAAAAACATAAGGATTAATTTCTTTCAACAACCCAAGAAAGTATATATGATTATTGAAGTGGGACAAAGGAAATATTGTTTTAATATTATAAGTGTATTTTTATTTTACAAATAAGTGTTTATGTGTATAATTATTAATTAGTTATTTATAACCAACCTTTTAATCAAATATATTAATTACACCATTAATTTGGGTTTTTTGTATTAAATTTTTTTTTTTATTAATTCGATTATTGTTTTTTTTTCACCCTATCCTTTTTAAAATAAAAAATTAAATTGAAATTTGTGAAAGATTTTAAAATGAACTCCTTTTCAACACATCAAAAAGTTGTTATAAGTCCTCCCGCTAATTCCCCCGACATGGCCAAATTAATAAATTACATTCCAATTGTTTTTATAATTTTAGTCTCATTTTCCTTTTTTTTTTTTTTTTTTTTTTTGGTCTTAAGTCCAATTTTTAAAATGTAAATTATAACATCATTTACATAAAACTAAGATCCTTGTGATTTCTAAAATTACATATATATGTCATTGACCTCAAAACTTATTTTACTTGCATGATCCACAATTTATGTTTTGTACTTTATTTTTTTATGAAAGTACCGCTTAAACTTTACAATTTTTGAATTACTTTGGTACTATATATATGAAAGGGATGGAGTACGTGTCACAGTATTAGTATGAATTTTCTAAAATACCTCCACTACTTTGACTTTAGATTATATTAATACTAGAGTTAGAATTCGAAAACAGACAAATAAAATATTTAATTAAGTTTGACATTCTTTAAAATTTGATTTGTGTTCACTAATGTAATATACCATTGTCTTTGTTTAACAATTGGTTAATCTTTATTTTGTGATCAAATATGTGGATAAATGAAAATGGTTAGTAATTGATAGATCCAGGTTGAAGATCCACAACGATTTGAGTGATTATTCATCATACTTGTAAAGAGCATTCATAGATGAAACAGTACAATGATAGAGAGCGAGAGATTCAGGTGGTTTTATTGACTGTAGTCACGTATTTCATACAGATTTCATACACATCATTATTCACACAAAGATAGTGAGTAAAGATCGAGCTACGTGCTTAAATAAAGGGCGTTTCTAGCCATAAATCAGTCAATTTCATGGAGTTTAGAACTCATTCAAGTAGAAAACGAAGAAAGGAAATGCGAAGAGAGAAGGAAACGAAGAGCGTAAAGCTTTGTGAGGTTTCGTCCTCTTTCAACAGTGAGGTTTATACCTTAGACTCGAGATGGTATGCGAGAGAGAGAGAGAGAGAGTCTTCCCGGTAACGAGAAGGAGAGATGGAGGTGAACGTGGGTGAGGTTTCTCGGAAGAAGGCCTCGAAAGCTTTCCTCTGCTTGAGCTCGAAGGAGCTCGTGGAAGAATGTATGAATGAATGGAATAGTACGCAGAATGCGTGTGTGTGTGTGTGTGAAGAGTTGTGTTGTGATGATGAATGACGAGATGGGCGATCACCCGGTATTTATAGATGTAAAGAGGGTGAAAAGGTGAACATTCGTGCAAAAGGAGGATAGAAAAGGAATTCCTATGGAGACAAGATTCTCTCCGTCATCAATGTGGTGGTCCTCACCCTAGAGCATGTAGGGTCATGCGGATGGTGTGTTGATCAGATCCTTCAATCCTGGCAGATGCCAACAAATCCTGAATAGCTTCTGGGATGAGGCATGATCTCATGGCTTCTGCGTGAAACGTGCCTCATAGCCCTACTTGGCATCTGAAGCTGTCAAGAACCCCTGGAATCTCTAGTAATATACTGCCATGTGGAACAGTTTCTATTGATTTCTTGGCAAGATTTCTGCGTTTGGTGTCAACTTTACTTTGGAGATAATACCCCAAAGTTATGGGAAGCATGCCTTCCTTGCAATTTGAATTATTTACACAGTAGGGCTGATATTAATCCCTATCAGCTACTCCTCCCCAGGTCCATAAGCATTTGTATGAGAGCTTCTGACGGGTGTTTTGGCGGGAAAACTATTCTTGCTTTGGCCATTGCTTCTTCTTAGTTTCATTGCATTTTTTTTTAGTGCAGATGTCTTGTCGCGTAAAAGATTGAAACGACGATTATTTTCCCGAGGATAAAGTTGGACCTATTTTCATTGCTCATCATTACTCTTTCCTCTAGGGCAAAGGGATATTAGAATATTATAATAAATGTATCCCGAAATATACATAATTATTGCTCTTCCTTAGTTGTAGGCGAAAATGCACTTTCCTTTTTGCGAACCGACGTGGAGCAATAAGTGGGACACCACTTTACTCTCCCTTTCTCTTTAACTTCTCCTCCTCTCTCTCTTCACATTATATTTCAGAGAGAAAGGGCAATACTCTGGACTCTTCGGCGTCTCCAGTGATTATTCCGACGACTGCTTTACTTCCGTCCTCCTTCAGGTATTCCCTTACCACTTTGTTTCCCTTTGATCCTATATAGGTTATTTTTTGAATTCCTTGAAATTAGGGCATCCCTTACCTTTTCCCCTGTTTCATCTGGTGCTTTTTCGGGGGGAACGCTGTTGGTTCCAAATTTCGTAAAACTGGTGATGATACGAATGTGGTTGATGCTTTATCCTTAGAACTAATAGTTAGTTCTCAAGATTTTTAGAGATTGGATTTATTCATACTATCTGCGATTCCATTCTTTGTCTCCCCTTTATTGGTGGTTATTTCTATTCTGCAGCCATGGATTCTACAAAGCAGAGTATGGGGCAAAAAATCCGTGAAAAGTTGCTAAAGAGAATTGAACAGGCAAGAAGCAATAGTCTCACTCCTGCTCCGCCAACAAGTGATACCTCTACTCCGGTACTTATAGAGCCCGAGGGCCATAACCCTTCTCAGGAAATTCTTCGGGAAGCAGAAACTGCTAAACCCCGGTTGAAGCCTTACTTTCCGCATCTAGCTGCCTCCAGCCGATCCATTTCACCTTCTCCTATTCTTATCGATGTGGATGCCTGTATCTCCACTCCGGCTGTCCTAGAGCCTAGCTCTTCCTCCCTTAAAAGGAAAAGTGATTCTCCTTCTTCCCCGGTCATGAAGAAGGGTAAAGTATTGGAGAATCCCTTATCTGCCCAAGCACTAAGCCTAGAACAGCTGAGGGAGCATCTTTCCCAATCTGAGAAGAGTAGGGAGCAACTCCAAGCTGAGGTTCATCAGCTTCAAAGGTTCCTGCGGGATAAAGAGGAGCACTGTGCTACCCTCGGGCAACGTACGCTCTCCCTCTCCGAGCGAGTAAGGGAACTTGAGGGAGCTTTGAAAGCTTCATCGGATAGAGTAGGGAAACTACACGAGGTTCACGCAACGGAAGTAGAGCAGCTAACGCTTACTCATGAGCAGGAGCTAGCACGAGCTCAAGCTTCCTCTTTTGCTCAAGGGAGAAGGGCGGGGGTGAACTAGGGCATTTCCTGTGGGATTAAGGACTGTAGGTCTAACCTATTGATGACCCCTTACGGTCAGGCCTTCCTGGATTCCTTGGTCTAGCGTCTGCCAGAAGCCTATCTCCAATCTCGTGATTTCTGGCTTCGAATGTTTGACCCTCTTACTGAATGGACAGCTTCTGCCATTCTTGAATGCTGTCGGCAACTAGGCATTCCTGAGCGTGCGGCCACCATCAATGCAGGGCCTATAGCGAGGATGTTTGATACAGAGCCCGAATCTCTCCAGAGGGATCGCCTCACCTCCCCCAAGGAACCCTGGTTCATGCCGGTGCTGAGGGAAGCATCTCAGATCCTCTGCCAGCCCGCTGGGGTTTCGGAAGATCTCCCTCCTTGGGATGCTCCCTTGTTTCCTCTTTCTCCTCTTAACACTATGGTTATGAGGTCTATGCGGAAGGCCTTTGACAAGGTGCCCTCTCTTTTCCTTTATTCTTCGTTATTTTTAAAGTTTATTTATTATTAGCCTTTCTCCTTTTTTAGGAATTGAGAGAAAGAAGCACTCCCGGCCCATCTGCCGGCAGGGAAGGTACTTCCTTACTACCCACTCCAAAAGAGGCGAAGGATGGCTTTGCAGAGGGGAACGCTCTAAAGATTCCGACAAACTCACCCAAAGGTGGCCCCTCTGACTCTTCAGCTTTGGCTGCTATCGAGGAGTGGTCTTCCTCCTCTTATTCATCGAGCTCTGAGGATCTAGCTTCTGCCTCCGATCCTTCTCTTTAATCTTGTTGCTTTTGATGAGATGTTTTAAAACAATTTACTTTTTTGGTGCTCGTGGTGGGGTGCTTCTTTATGACCCTGAAATCGTGCTGGTGGGGCACAAACAATATTATTTCTTTCTGCTTTTGGCCAGGTGCTTTTTAAGGCCTCGCCTTTGACATGCTTCTACTATTTAATATTAGTTTAGGATTTTATCCTTCTATTTTTATGATTATAAGACTTCTTGTCTTGTTTCTGCCTGCTATGTTTTTCCTGCTAAAGCATTTTTGAGGTACTAGAATGTAGGCTAAAGCATTTTAAGATAATGAAATACGAGCATTGAGATGTGGGGTATCCTCTAGCTAAAGCATTTTAAGATAATGAAATATGGGTATTGGGATGTGGGGTATCCCCTATTCCCCCCCAAGTGAGGTGTAAGGGACTGAAGGAATTACACCTTATTTTAGAGCTAACAATTTGCAGAACATAATGATTTTAAAGACTTGGAGGCATGATCTTGTGTTTTTCGCATATTGACTAATTATGAGATAAGAAAACTTCAAAATAGATAAGGGCTATGATCAATCATACTCCCTTCTTTTTAGGAGCTGCAGTCAATTTTCCCTGCATATGTTGGGGGTGCTATCCTTTTTCTCATGTGCTGTTCCTTTAGCATTCTCTTGATCCGGCACTTCGATTGCGCCCCTTGACTTTTGCCCTTGCCTTGGCCATCAAAGTTTCCCATTGCCCTTTCACAATTGAGGCGTGACACGTGCTTGCTGTTTTGGTTTCAAGTCCTTTGCTTTCGTTAGTCTGTTGAAGCGACTGCTTGTCTGGGTTTTTGGATAGCATGAGCTCTTCAGAGGAATTGGTGCTGGTGATCAGCAAGTGCTCCATTGAAATGGAGAGATTCCGGCCTTCTTCTGCCGGAGTCAAGGTCTTAAGCCTTTTTCCTTCGGATTTCATTTCAGCTTTATCGCCGGCAGGTTCTGCCATCGGCCTTTTTCTGGCTTCTCCCGCCTGTACTGATTGAATATAGCATTTCTGCGAGATCCCTTGGTCTCCCGACACCTGTCCCACCTGGCTTCCCACAGGGAATTTCATCATCAGATGATAAGTGGAACTACTGCTTGGAATGGATTTAGGGCAGTTCTCCCCAGGATAATATTGTAAGAAGATGGCTGCCGCACCACCAAAAAGGTGACTGGCTTTGATACCCGCGTAGACCCTTCACCTAGAGTGAGCATCAAGTCAATTGACCCTAGTGACATTACAGGGTCTCCTGAGAAACCATGCAGAGCCGTGGCTACTCCGTTTAAAGGCTTCTGGAGGCTCATCTGATTGAAACAGCTCTCAAATATGACATTAACTGTGGCCCCTGTATCCACAAAGACCCTTTGGACTTGATACCTTTCTATTTCCACTGTGATGACCAATGCGTCGTCATGTGGATGAGTCACCTTTTGATTATCTTCTGGTCCAAACGAGATTTCTGGCGGGGGTAGGCCTTTTTCGACCTTCCAGACCCCATGCCTTTCATGCATATGTAACTCTCTGGCACATGCCTTTCGGCTTCTGTTGGAGTCTCCCATGGTTGGTCCTCCATATATCATTTTAATAACGCCCTTAGGTTCTGGCCCCTGGTTGGCATCATGTGTTTTCTCCGGAGCTTCTTTGCGCCTTTTGTTTTGTTCTGTCTCTCTCTTGACGTATTCCAAGAGTTCTCCTTCTTGGATTAGCTTCTCAATAGCAATTCTCAAATTTCTACAGTCGTTGGTCATGTGACCAAAGACATTATGGAATTTGCAGAACCTTTCAGTAGGTGGATTTCTTGGCGGCTGCCTATGTCCGGCGGGGATCTGGACCCCTGGTTTTCTCATGACTACTTCTAGCAGATCAACAGGTTGCTTGATTAGCGGAGTGAAAGATCTCAGAAATCGTTCATTCTTGTCAGTTTTCTTAGCATCTGGAGCCGGCCTTTTCCTTTCTTCCGGCTTCTTTTTCCTTTGAGAGGCCAGTTCGGCCCTCTTGCTGCTCAGAGCCTCTTCCATATGGATATACTTTTGGACTCTTGTTAACAGCTCTTCAAAAGAGGTAGCTTCTTTCTTGATGAGAGAGGCAAAGAACTGCCCTGGTTTCAAGCCATCTACACAGGCATGTACCTTTAACTTCGGCTCTACTCCTGGAATTTCCAGGACAGCCTCGTTGAAACGCGTCATATAGTCTCTCAGACTTTCATTGGCGCCTTACTTGATAGTTGTTAGGTGTAAGGAATTTCTGGTAGTTCTTTTGGCGCTGACGAACTGCTGTAAGAAAACTTCCCTCAGATCCATGAAGGAGTGAATAGAAGCCCTTGGTAACTGCTTGAACCAATGTTGAGCAGTCCCTGACAGAGTCGTAAGGAATACCCTGCACTTGACGCCCTCCGAATACTGATGGAGGAGGCATAAGCTTTCAAATTTCTTCAAATGTTCTTCAGGGTCTCCTTTCCCCTGGTATTCACAAGAGATTGTTTTGAAGTTGCTAGGAACGGGATCAGTTTGAATATCCACCGAGAATGGACTATTCTCATCAATATATAAAGAGAAAAGTCCTGACTTGTCTCCTTCCTTCCTATTATTTGGGAAGTGTTTTGGGTTTCCTTCTTCATTTAAGTTGCGAGTTTCTCTTTCGCTTGCCTCTGTTTCCTTTGAGGTCCTTTCTGTGGCCTGCTTCTGCTCTTTGAGCCTTTTTACTTCTTTTGCCAAGAGTTTCATCTGCTCCTGTTGTTGGGCGTACTTCTTGGCCCATGCACTGTCAGTATTCTCATTGAGGTTTCCTTCGAGTTCCTCAGGTTCCTTTTCCTCGGGGGACTCCCAATCAGTGGAAAATCCCTCCTCTTGTTCAGCCACTATTGGAGGC
This sequence comes from Thymus mandschuricus, assembly GCA_029379335.1. Classification (NCBI taxonomy): domain Eukaryota; kingdom Viridiplantae; phylum Streptophyta; class Magnoliopsida; order Lamiales; family Lamiaceae; genus Thymus; species Thymus mandschuricus. Next base: position 24,132,673 of record CM057079.1, read on the forward strand.
AGCTTTGAGATCAATTCTTGGGTTATGCCAGGGTTGATAGGCTTCTGCTTGTGCATTGCGGAGGTGTTCTTACTTCCTCCACTGTAATATCCCTAATTTCTTATCAAATTAGATCCTATATAATTTCGTAAATTTCAAAATTACTTTTATATAATTCACATATATATAGTTACGTAAGTATTAATATTATGCATGCATTATTAGTTCATACATATACATACACGTATGCATGCATGGAAATGCATGGAAATGCATGGAAATGCATGGAAACTTAACATCTTTTAATTTACCTACATGACACGTGCCCTTCAAATCTTAAGTCCATATATATCATGCATAGCCTAAGGTCTTCTCCCGTTAATCCACGCGGACAGCCTACCAACCTAGGAATGACTCAACTAAGCTATATGTGAATAATCAAACCTATACCTCATTAAATTATGCATCTTCTTTCTCCTATATAAAGGGGACGGCCACCCTCATTTTCAAGAGAAAGAGCATCCAGAACTATAGCTTCCTTAGTTAGTCAGTTAATGCCCGTATAGTCTACGAAGTCAAGAATTCAAGTTATTTCGGTATTTCGGTTATAAAGGTGGCGTTTCTCTTTCCAAAGTATTATTTGAGTTAGTAAGCTCTAAAATGTGGGTTTATCCATGAAAAATGTTTTGATGCGTGATTACATGTTTAAGGCTCTTATGTTTACGATCGGGTCTTTCGATTGGTCTAACACACTAATCGAGGGGTTGTGCGCACGGTTAGATATCATTGGGTTGATCACCAATTGGTTCTAACTTCGAGGGGAGAACTAGTGGATGAAATACTCCATTGTCTCCAAACTATAGGCTCCATCAGAAAGGGATCCGGCAGTGGTACGTCCCGGGATCAATATAAGGGTAACATGGTAATACGCATTTGCGCGCAATCAACGAAAATGGGTTTTCGTGTGCATGGAAGTTATATGATTTCTAAACCCTTTTATGCATGCTTTATTATCATGGATATTCTTTTTATTATAAATGTTTTCGGCATAACTCCACTGAGTGCATTAGTACTCAGCCCTGCAATTCCTTTCCAAATGTTTTGCAGATTAAGGTAAAGGAATCTGGTGGAGCAGCAGGAGCTAGGGAGGACTGTTGTTGTTGCTGCGGTGTAAAAAGAATAAAGCGCTTCCGCTACGCTTTAAAATAAAGTCCACCCCTCATGTATATTATGATAAGTTAATTTCATATTTCTGTAATAAAATCTCTACGTTTCCCCTACTTCTACATTTCTCTTACGGGTACTCAGACAGCGGCCAACATGGGAAGTTCGGATTAACCAACCCCATAGTTTGAGCTGTATATGTCCCGATCCCGTATTTAAATATTTTACTTTCTTTTACGGGTATTCAGACATGGCGGCCGGTACGGGCAGTATGGTTTTCCTACCCCGTAGTTCGTGCTGTACGTCCCGATCCCGTAGTTAATTAAATGATAATAGTATGGTTAAAATGTCTTAAGCTGTGATCCCTCTTCTATCCCCGCTTCTTAACTCCAACCCCTTGCCACGTCCCGGCACACGTGCCTTCCCTCGGGAATTGGGGCGTGACATAATGGTATCAGAGCAATTCTCCGCTCTGAAATCGTAACTTGGAATGATTTAAAAATTGGAATTGGAAAGCACAACAACAACTCTCAAGCTTGCTGCTACACCAGACTCCAAGGGTAAGAGGTAAATGATATTATTATGTGTACATGCATGGTTATATATGATTCATGATTTAGTTATGTTTGGGACAATCGAACCCATATAACTCATGTGAAATGATAAAAGGGCGCTAAGTTTTATTTCCAAGGATACATCAGGGATACATGGTTATTATTGAAATGATTACGAGGAATGGTTAAAATTTTTATTGAAAAATGTATAATATATTGAGTCACAGGTTTTACTATGGATCCACGAAGACGACAAATTAACCGTTATATACTCGAGGATTATATTTACCAGTTCAGGAATTGTGAAAGAATTCCGAATGAGTCAGTAGGTGAATTTGCCGCACGTTTAACCGCACTATATAACAACGCGGTGCAGGGAGGATTAACCGAGGTCGAAGCGGTTCGTAGGTTGATTCGACAACTACCCCCGCAATGGAGTGAATGGGCAGAGCATCTCCGGTGGGAGATGTGTGTCAGAGACGCAATCACTGATGCGGAGATCATTGACTTTCTGACGTTTGCTCACATGACCATCACTAGATGGATTATGATGGGAGCACCACCACAAAATGATGCTACTCAATCCGCACCACCCTCATCTCATAATGCAGGAGGTACAAATGAAGCCGAGGCAGGCCCGTCCAGAGCGAGAGTTCAGCCGGAGATGCCACCAACGAGTCCTGAGCACCGGGAAACGGTTCCAACAACCACCTCACACGTAGAGAATGGTGGGCCTAGTCGAAAACCGAGAATGAGGACGATGGAACCAACTCGGGTCAGAATTAATATTAATACCGATGCTAGTAATGATTCTGATTCAGAGGAGGAGGACCGAGGCTCGTATCATGGCAGCTCTTATTAGGAAGGAACGATCATCGTATATAAATATGTCTACTAATATGTTTTGCAGGAGGGTCAGGATTTTTGGTGTGGGCATTTTACGAGCCAACCTGACATTTCGTGTTTCGACTAATATATATATATAATATCTATGTATAGAAAGTCCTTTCGGGAAGACATGTATTGATAATGTTATATATGATGCATATTTATTTAGATGTGTGTTGTTTAAGATTAACCACAACATGCCTTGGCAATTGTTATTGTCTACAAACCTTTTTAACCAAAATTCTGGTACAGAAATGGAGCAAAGGAAAAACGGAAACCCTGAGGCAAACCCAGAATGTAACGATCGAGTGGAGCCCCAACCTATTGCTAGGATCGATGAGTGTTTTCGTAAACAAAATCCACCTACCTTCAATGGGCTCGGTGATCCAACTGATGCCGAAAGATGGATTCGTTCGATGGAGAGGATCTTTGACTATATCGATTGTGGAAATCGAACCCGGTTGACTTTAGCAACGTACCAGCTTGTTGATGAAGCTGACTTTTGGTGGGAATCCGTTCGGCGCACCATGACTCAAGAGCAATGGGAGGAGTACACTTGGGAAGATTTTAAAAAAGAATTATATGAAAAATACATACCAGGTTGTTATCGACAACAAAAGCAGAACGAGTTTTGGAATCTCAAGCAAGGAAAGATGACTGTCATGGAGTATGATCGACTGTTCAATCAGCTGTCACGCTACGCTCCACATTTGGTGAATACAGATGCAGCTCGTGCCGACAAATTTAGAAGGGGTTTACGTCACGAGATAGGTGTTTCCTTAGCCAGTCAAGGAACACTTACTTATGCTCAGACACTGAGTAGAGCGATGGATATAGAATCCATGCTTCCAAAGGAAAGGGGACCCAATAATGCACCAGACCAAGCCAAGGGGAAAAGAAAGTGGGAAGAAGGGAATACCGGAAATTTCAAGGGAAAACAACCATGGAGAGGAAACTTTCAGCAGACTCAACAACCAATGCAGAATAGAGAGAAGCCACTTTGTCGCACTTGTCAGAAATATCATTTTGGGGAATGCAAGCTCGGAACTACTCTTTGTTTCCGGTGTAAAAGGCCAGGACACTATTCTCGCGACTGTCCTGCTTTCAATGGGAACCAAGGTGCAAGATTTCAGCCTATGCCACCTCAACCTCCACCTCCACGAATGAACCAAGGAAATCAGAGACCGATGCCCAGGCCACTTCAGCGAGCCAGAGCCTACGCTCTAAATCAGGAGCAAGCAGCAAAAGCACCCGGAAATCTTGCAGGTATGATCTACCTCAACAACATACCTATTCTAGCCTTATTTGATACGGGAGCATCCCATTCTTTCATTTCGCAAATCGCGTGTCATAAATTAAATATATTACCCGGGAGAATAGATCAACCTTTACAAATAAGTATCCCATCCGGAAGAACCATGTTGTCCGAAGAAGCTTGCGTAAATCAGAAGCTTAAGATCGGTGGACAAATCTTTGTGGCAAACTTGTACGTCATTTCCATTATGGAATTTGACGTGATTCTAGGGATGGATTGGCTAGAATTAAATGGAGCGACCATTAACTGTCAAGACAGAGAAGTTTATTTCGAGAATGAGGAGGAGAGAATTAGTTTGCATGGCATAAGAATAGGTGAGAGAGTACCGATTATATCAGCAATGAAAGCAACATCAATTCTACGAAAGGGGAACTGTCAAGCCTTCTGGGTAACCTTGAAGGAGCAATCGGAGAAGGGAATAGAGATCGGTGAAGTACCTGTTGTTAAAGAGTATGAAGATGTCTTTCCTACAGAGCTACCAGGATTACCCCCAGATCGACAGGTCGAATTTTCAATTGATCTGGAACCAGGAGCGGCACCAGTATCCAAAGCATCCTACCGGATGGCCCCAAAAGAGTTACATGAGTTGAAGATGCAACTGCAGAAGTTATTGGATCGAGGTTTCATACAACCTAGTGTGTCGCCATGGGGAGCACCAGTTCTTTTTGTAAAGAAGAAGGATGGAAGTATGAGAATGTGCATCGACTACAGAGAGTTGAATAAACTAACCATCAAAAATAGGTACCCGCTACCAAGGATAGATGATCTCTTTGACCAACTGAAGGGAGCATCCGTGTTTTCAAAGATCGATCTTCGGTCAGGTTATCATCAACTTAAAGTGAAAAAGGAAGACGTTCCGAAGACAGCATTTCGAACCAGGTACGGACACTACGAGTTCACAGTCATGCCATTCGGTCTCACTAACGCCCCAGCGGTATTTATGGATTTGATGAATCGGATTTTTCATCAATATCTGGATGGCTTTGTCCTTGTCTTCATCGATGATATTCTTATATATTCAAAAGGCGAGAATGAGCATGAAGAACACTTACGCATCATACTAGAAATGTTACGGAAGGAGAAACTCTATGCCAAATTTAGCAAATGCAAATTTTGGTTGAAAGAAGTTATGTTTCTAGGCCATATCGTCTCAGCCGAAGGTATCAAAGTGGACCCTGCAAAAGTCGAGGCAGTCAGTGGATGGAAAACTCCAACAAATGCGAATGAAATACGGAGTTTCCTAGGTCTAGCAGGATATTACAGGAGGTTCATTGAAGGATTTTCAAAATTGGCAAGACCCATGACGCAACTACTAAAAAAGGGAGTAAAGTATACGTGGACCAAGGACTGCGAGCAAAGTTTTGAAGAACTGAAGAAGAGACTGACCTCTGCCCCAGTATTAGCAATTCCAGAAAGCAACGAAGATTTTGTCGTATTCACTGATGCATCGAAACAAGGCTTGGGATGTGTGCTGATGCAGAACCATAAAGTTATTGCGTACGCATCACGACAACTGAAACCTCATGAGTTGAACTACCCGACTCATGACTTGGAGCTAGCAGCAGTAGTTCATGCATTGAAAATCTGGAGGCATTATCTATATGGAGCTAAGTGTGAAATATTCACTGACCACAAGAGTCTGAAGTATTTCTTCGAACAAAAGGAGTTGAACATGAGACAAAGAAGATGGTTGGAATTGGTCAAGGATTACGACTGCGTCATCAGCTATCACCCTGGAAAGGCTAATGTAGTAGCAGATGCTCTTAGTCGAAAGAGTAGAGGGAAATTAGGATGTCTGATCACGGAACAAGAAATGCTTATTCGAGAATTCGCTGCTCTAGATCTAGAAGTCGTATGCCCACCCGAAACCGTGTCAGGATGCATAGCAGCGATGATAGCTAAACCTGATTTACGAGAAAGAATTATCGAAGCTCAGAGAAAAGATGAATTTTTGGAGAAAAAGAGATCGAAGGTTGAAACCGGAGAAGCTAAAGAGGAATTTTCAATTGTAGGTGACGGAGCTCTAACTTATAATGGGAGATTGTGGGTTCCAAGAGATGATGAGTTGAAGAACGAAATTATGAGTGAAGCTCATGATACGCCATACACTGCTCATCCCGGTAGTACGAAGATGTATATGGATCTACGTCAAAAATTCTGGTGGGAAGCCATGAAGAAAGATATTGCGTCATTCGTAGAACGATGTCTTGCGTGTCAACAAGTGAAGGCGCTACACCAAAGACCATACGGAGCATTACAACCATTGCCCATTCCGGAGTGGAAATGGGAACATATCAACATGGATTTCGTGGTGAGTTTTCCAAAGTCAATGCGAGGAAATACAGCTATATGGGTTATAGTTGACCGACTCACGAAGTCAGCCCATTTTCTGCCAATCAAGATGACTTTAGGACTAGACAAGTTAGCTCAACTCTATGTCAAGGAGGTAGTGAGATTACACGGGATCCCTGTTTCGATTACCTCAGATCGAGACACAAGATTCACGTCAAAATTCTGGAGGAGTCTGCAGGAAGCGATGGGAACTCAGTTGAACTTCAGCACTTCTTTTCATCCTCAAACGGACGGACAATCCGAAAGAACGATACAAGTGTTGGAAGATATGCTCCGAGCTATCGTTGCAGACCGAGGGGACAACTGGGAAGAAATTCTACCACTCGTAGAGTTTGCTTATAACAACAGTTATCAAGCAACTATAGGAATGGCGCCGTACGAAGCTTTATACGGACGTAAGTGTAGATCGCCGCTCTATTGGGACGAGGTTGGTGAAAGAAGATTATTAGGCCCAGACTTAGTCCAGGACATGGTTGAAGTCGTCAATTTAATTCGACAAAGGATAAAGGAAGCACAAGATAGGCAAAAGGCGTATGCTGACAAGAGGCGCACTGATCTTCAGTTCGAGGTCGGAGATCACGTATTTCTTAAGGTTTCTCCTACGAAGGGAGTAATACGGTTCGGAAAGCGAGGTAAGTTACGTCCTAGATATATCGGGCCGTTTGAAATTCTCGAAAGGATAGGTCCCGTTGCGTATAAGTTAGCTCTACCGCCTAACTTAGAAGGTATTCATAATGTTTTCCATATTTCTATGTTACGAAAATATGTGTTTGATCCGAAGCACGTGATCAAATACGACGAGGTAGTTCTAAGCCAGGACCTACACTACGAGGAGAAACCGGTACGGATACTCGATCGCAAGGTTAGAATTTTGAGAAACAAGGAAATTTCTCAAGTCAAAGTTCTATGGAATCATCACGGCATCGAAGAAGCCACGTGGGAATTAGAAGAAAAGATAAGAACTCAATATCCTGACCTAGAATATCCAGGTACGTGAAATTTCGAGGATGAAATTTTTATAAGGAGGGAGGAATGTAATATCCCTAATTTCTTATCAAATTAGATCCTATATAATTTCGTAAATTTCAAAATTACTTTTATATAATTCACATATATATAGTTACGTAAGTATTAATATTATGCATGCATTATTAGTTCATACATATACATACACGTATGCATGCATGGAAATGCATGGAAATGCATGGAAACTTAACATCTTTTAATTTACCTACATGACACGTGCCCTTCAAATCTTAAGTCCATATATATCATGCATAGCCTAAGGTCTTCTCCCGTTAATCCACGCGGACAGCCTACCAACCTAGGAATGACTCAACTAAGCTATATGTGAATAATCAAACCTATACCTCATTAAATTATGCGTCTTCTTTCTCCTATATAAAGGGGACGGCCACCCTCATTTTCAAGAGAAAGAGCATCCAGAACTATAGCTTCCTTAGTTAGTCAGTTAATGCCCGTATAGTCTACGAAGTCAAGAATTCAAGTTATTTCGGTATTTCGGTTATAAAGGTGGGGTTTCTCTTTCCAAAGTATTATTTGAGTTAGTAAACTCTAAAATGTGGGTTTATCCATGAAAAATGTTTTGATGCGTGATTACATGTTTAAGGCTCTTATGTTTACGATCGGGTCTTTCGATTGGTCTAACACACTAATCGAGGGGTTGTGCGCACGGTTAGATATCATTGGGTTGATCACCAATTGGTTCTAACTTCGAGGGGAGAACTAGTGGATGAAATACTCCATTGTCTCCAAACTATAGGCTCCATCAGAAAGGGATCCGACAGTGGTACGTCCCGGGATCAATATAAGGGTAACATGGTAATACGCATTTGCGCGCAATCAACGAAAATGGGTTTTCGTGTGCATGGAAGTTATATGATTTCTAAACCCTTTTATGCATGCTTTATTATCATGGATATTCTTTTTATTATAAATGTTTTCGGCATAACTCCACTGAGTGCATTAGTACTCAGCCCTGCAATTCCTTTCCAAATGTTTTGCAGATTAAGGTAAAGGAATCTGGTGGAGCAGCAGGAGCTAGGGAGGACTGTTGTTGTTGCTGCGGTGTAAAAAGAATAAAGCGCTTCCGCTACGCTTTAAAATAAAGGCCACCCCTCATGTATATTATGATAAGTTAATTTCATATTTCTGTAATAAAATCTCTACGTTTCCCCTACTTCTACATTTCTCTTACGGGTACTCAGACAGCGGCCAACATGGGAAGTTCGGATTAACCAACCCCATAGTTTGAGCTGTATATGTCCCGATCCCGTATTTAAATATTTTACTTTCTTTTACGGGTATTCAGACATGGCGGCCGGTACGGGCAGTATGGTTTTCCTACCCCGTAGTTCGTGCTGTACGTCCCGATCCCGTAGTTAATTAAATGATAATAGTATGGTTAAAATGTCTTAAGCTGTGATCCCTCTTCTATCCCCGCTTCTTAACTCCAACCCCTTGCCACGTCCCGGCACACGTGCCTTCCCTCGGGAATTGGGGCGTGACATCCACCCTCTTGGGTTTCACCCGGGGGATCTGCGTTCTGGGGGTATATCCCCAAGGTATGAAGTCTCTTTTCAACAGCCCCCTCCACTACACCCTCTATGAGTGCTTTCATTTGGAGGAGCATGGTTGGAGAAAACTGAGCTTCCATGTTGACACTAGCCTCTGTCATCATAGTGCCTTTTCCTTTGTTCCCAAGTAGGGAGTTCTCTGGATTTCCAGTAGCTTGGCCAGCTTCTTTTGAAGCAGCATCTGAGGCAGTATTCATCCTCGCGAGATTCTGTAAGTGTTTGAGAAAATTAATTTCAGATGCTCTTTGGAAGAGGCTTAAAAAATGTATGTAATTTGTTTCTAACAGATCTTTTGTAGTTGGGGATCAATTGTGGCAATTTTAACGAATATTGCCTGTTTATCACAGGGCTTCTTAAAGGGTAGCTTCTGCCAATATGAGATAGAGGTATATGACTTCTGCTTTCGCAAGACTTAGTACTACGATGTCCATTTTCATGTAGCTCTCTAGATGAGCTTTTGATAAGGATCTGACGATAGTGTGGGCTTTTTAAGACTCACTGCGGGGTGTCTGACCGTACGGGACTTTATGTCTAATACCCAGCTATGTAGAGCTTTTTGGATGGTGCCTACTATGTAGGGCTTTTTGTATGATGCCTACTGTGTAGGGCTTTTGGAGATATTGCCTGTTAGACAGGGCTTCGGAGAATTCTGCCCATCATATGGGGCTTATGAAAATATTGCCTATTGAATAGGGCTTATGAAAGGTTCTGCCCATTATATGGGGCTTACGAGGGGTTCTGCCCATTATATGGGGCTTACGAGAGAGTTGCCTATTGAATAGGGCTTACGAGGGGTTCTGCCCATTATATGGGGCTTACGAGAGTGTTGCCTATTAGATAGGGCTTATGAAAGGTTCTGCCCATTATATGGGGCTTACGAGAGTGTTGCCTATTAGATAGGGCTTATGAAAGGTTCTGCCCATTATGTGGGGCTTACGAAGATGTTGCCTATTAGATAGGGCTTATGAGGGGTTCTGCCCATTATATGGGGCTTCTGGGAGGTTCTGCCTTCAGATGCGGGGCCCCTTCATCAAGGTTAATGGGGTGACCTCGTCATCTTCGGCTCTCCGCTTCTTTAGTGTTTTTACTTCATGAATTTTCAGTTCAAGACAATACAGGGGCATGCGACTAGCTTGAGTAGTGGTGCTTCCTCTGTGATTACCAATCCCTTATAGCCCACAAGTTGATTTCATATTTTGAGATAGTTAACGGAGTTGTGAACTCACCAATTACACAAGGTTAGCTGAATGTGTTCTGAAATTGTTGTAATTTTCGACTCGGCTTTCCCTCAGATTCTTCACAACCTTAGGATTTTGACAGATAAAATAGTTTAGTTATCACAATTCGTATCATGAAGAAAATATGATCTCGAAATCGCCTCTGATTCCTTGATTTGCTATTATGAACAATTCAGCCGGAATGAATTCACAATATACATGTTCAAATTTTCTAAGAATAACATCAAACTGACATTCAATATACATTTATTCTACTGCCCCTACCTCGGGCGCCTTTGGCAACAGGGGAATAACAGAGCAAGTTCATAAACATATCCCCACAATCAGCTAAAACTTCAAAGCTACCGCGGAGGGCAATGCTCCAGATTTAACAATTTCAATCAACATTTATAAATAGCAGTTTTAAACTCACATATAAGGAAAAGGAATGAACATCTCAAACTGGAGTTTCCCTTTAGCAAGGTTTCTATCACAATTTTTGCTATAAAGAGAGCATAATCTAAGAATCATGCTATATTTCACAGCTCGCAATCATGAAGGGCTTAACGAAAATCAGGCAATATCATCAGTACCCAAATTTCTGCCAAGTAAACAGCAAATACAGCATGCCCATTCACTCTAATGTCAAGTTTTCTCATATTCTTCACATAAGGAAATGATAAGGAAAATCATCAACAACATTATAACAACGAGTTAGCATTTCGCATAAAACAGGGGAAATCAACATCTTAGACTCAAATTTCCCACAGACGGCGCCAGTTGATAGATCCGGGTTGAAGATCCACAACGATTTGAGTAATTATTCATCATACTTGTAAAGAGCATTCATAGATGAAACAGTACAATGATAGAGAGCGAGAGATTCAGGTGGTTTTATTGACTGTAGTCACGTATTTCATACAGATTTCATACACAACATTATTCACACAAAGATAGTGAGTAAAGATCGAGCTATGTGCTTAAATAAAGGGCGTTTCTAGCCATAAATCAGTCAATTTCATGGAGTTTAGAACTCATTCAAGTAGAAAACGAAGAAAGGAAATGCGAAGAGAGAAGGAAACGAAGAGCGTAAAGCTTTGTGAGGTTTCGTCCTCTTTCAACAGTGAGGTTTATACCTTAGACTCGAGATGGTATACGAGAGAGAGAGAGAGAGAGAGAGAGAGTCTTCCCGGTAACGAGAAGGAGAGATGGAGGTGAACGTGGGTGAGGTTTCTCGGAAGAAGGCCTCGAAAGCTTTCCTCTGCTTGAGCTCGAAGGAGCTCGTGGAAGAATGTATGAATGAATGGAATAGTACGCAGAATGCGTGTGTGTGTGTGTGTGAAGAGTTGTGTTGTGATGATGAATGACGAGATGGGCGATCACCCGGTATTTATAGATGTAAAGAGGGTGAAAAGGTGAACATTCGTGCAAAAGGAGGATAGAAAAGGAATTCCTACGGAGATAAGATTCTATCCGTCATCAATGTGGTGGTCCTCACCCTAGAGCATGTAGGGTCATGCGGATGGCGTGTTGATCAGATCCTTCAATCCTGGCAGATGCCAACAAATCCCGAATAGCTTCTGGGATGAGGCATGATCTCATGGCTTCTGCGTGAAACGTGCCTCATAGCCCTACTTGGCATCTGAAGCTGTCAAGAACCCCTGGAATCTCTAGTAATATACTGCCATGTGGAACAGTTTCTATTGATCTCTTGGCAAGATTTCTGCGTTTGGTGTCAACTTTACTTTGGAGATAATACCCCAAAGTTATGGGAAGCATGCCTTCCTTGCAAATTAAATTATTTACACAGTAGGGCTGATATTAATCCCTATCAGTAATTACACTAAAACTAAAACAAAATCGGAATTAAAACTAAATTTTGTGTATATGATAAGTTTAATTATAATCACATTAAGTGAAATATTGAATCAACATAATTAAATGAATATATTGAATTAAAAGTATACAGTGAATGATGTAAGAATTATTAGTGTAGGAAATGCAAATCCCTATAAAAATTGTGTAAAATATTGAATCGTGCTCTTTCAACTTTACTAAGATATTATAAATACTCATTCATCGCAATCACTTGTTTATCGTTAAACCTCAACTTCAATCTCAATAAAACATGTATTCAATTGAGACCTCCAATATATATTGATACAATTGTGTAGGAATTGTTTGTTGTGCAAAATTATTTCGGAAAATTCATTAGTAGTGGAGTATTTGATAATACAATTATTTCAAATGTGATTTATTTATTTATACATGTGCATGCGTCCATGACTATTTTAATTTGCATTTGATGATATCAAATATTTGTATATAAATTACCAATTCCTATATACTATTAGACAAAATATCATTTTAAATATGAATAAATGAAACCAATGATAGATTGATTGAATATATAGATATATGAGACAAAGAATAAATAAAAGAAACAAATAAGAAGAGTCCGAAGGATTATAAAGAGAATATGTACATGCAAAAGAATTCGATTATAACTATTTGTATATCAAAGATTTTTTGCCTCTCTTTTTTTATAGCTTCGTAAGGTTTGAGAGTAAAAAGGGGAGAGTAAGGTGATACAACAATGGAGAATGGAAACGGAGAGAAGAAAAGAAGGAGGTCCACCAAAACCAATGCTTCTTCCGGAAAATGAAAGCATAACCCAAAGCAAGTAAAGTGTGTATGTGTGTTTCTTTCATAATACCTTAGAAATATATATAGGCAAAAAATTATATGGAAATGGAAAAAAAATTAGTCTTAATCTATAAAAATAGCCAAAACCACTAAATATGTATCTTATATAACCACAACTTTAAAAACATAAGTTGGCAAAAATGCATATAAATACATGAACTTTGCTTGAAATCCATTTTTCACATGAACTTTCAATTTTTTCTGTAAATACATAGACTTTGGCTTGTGTTCAATTTTTCCATGCTTTACAATTTTCCCCAAATTAAAAGTGACGTGGCATCTACGTGGCACCCGAAATTATACACGTATGCACAACGTCAACATCGTATGCAAAATAAAATTTTAATTCAAAATATATATTATTATAGTAATTTTACAATTTATTTTTTTTTAAAAAAAATGTTTAAAATTCTAGAAACAACGCCAGAAAACCAACACAGCCCCCCTTCCATCTTCTTCCTCTGCCACCGGCACTGCGACTTGCCGGCGCCGCCTCCAATTTTCCTTTGTTTTCGAAAATTTCCAATTATCAATTTCTCTTAGAAAGCCCCAAAATTTCTTACCATCTTTCACCTTCTACTCTCAATTCCCGGTGACTTCCATTCTCTCCCTCTCTCTCGACAGCCACCAGCATTGACCCACTTCGCAACGTCGTTGCGGACTGCACAACGGTATCACGCACACTCGTTCGGAGCAGCACCACAGTGCCGTCACGCACAACGTGAAATTGGAGGCGACGCCGACAAGTCGCAGTGCTGGCGGCTGAGGAAGAAGATGGAAGGGGGGACTATGTGTGTTTTTTGGCGTTGCTTCTAGAATTCTAAACATTTTTTATTTATTTATTTATAATTTTTATAAATTGTAAAATTATTATAATAATATATATTTTGAATTAAAATTTTATTTTGCATAAAACGTTGACGGTGTGCATACGTGTATAATTTTGGGTGCCACGTAGATGCCACATCACTTTTAATTTGGGGAAAATTGTAAAGTATGGAAAAATTGAACACAAACCAAAGTTTGTGTATTTACAGAAAAAATTGAAAGTTCATGTGAAAAATGAATTTCAAGCAAAGTTCATGTATTTATATGCATTTTTGCCACATAAGTTTTATAACAACTTTTCATTGAATGTACTATTTTACCCCTAATGAAATGGACCCCACATATAATTTAAAAAAAAAATGAAAATAATCAAAACTCTCTCTCTCTCTCTCTCTCTCTCTCTCTCTCCCCCTCCCAATTCGTGTAACTAAAAAAAATTTAAAATCAAACTCAAAATTACGACTCTCTCTCTCGCCCAATCCCTTCACCGTGTATCTATACGAAAAAAAACTCCTCAATCTTTCTCCATTCGTATAATTCGCCGGAGTAAAAATGAGTGCATCGGAATCCGACCAAGATAGAGAATCACGGCGACCGCGTCAGCCCCGACAAACTCCGTCGGTGCACGAGCAAAACCTAGCCCTGCTCGAACTCTGTCCGCCGCCGCCTTAAAACCCTTATTATAGTTTTAATTTTTGATAACCATATGATATTTCGAAAAAATTGATAGTGACATTGAAATGTATGCATAAATTTACATGGGTATTTCTTAATTTTAGGTTATTTTTTGCAATTCGTAAATTTCATAACTACATGGCAATGTTGATTCGACCGTGTATGGTACACGGTTGAATTTGGTACCAACCGTGTAGTGATAGGAAAAAATTATGTGTTTTTTTTTTTTTTGCTTAACTCCACCTAAAATTACCATACTTAACATTGTTTAAATTCACCAAAAAATATCTATATCTACACGGGTGGTACCAAATTCAACCGTGTATGGTTGAATTTTAATTTAATACCAACCGTGTAGTAAAGAACATAAATATGAATAATTTTTAATTTTTAATTATATCAAAAACATACTTCTCATTTTTATTATTATTTTTTTTTATCGGGCAAATGTTAGTTGTTAGATTAGATGTTAGTACACCAAGTTCCCAATAACTCCTAGAATATCTCCAAGCCCACCTTATATCTCCCAAATTCGCTCCCACAAGGGATCGAACCCGGGTCTCTCCTTCAAGGGAGGAGCCCGGTGGCCAGGTGCGCTAAGTCACCTGGTTCTCATTTTTTAAATTGACGGAAATCATTAAGATTTATTAAATTGGATAAGCATATACATTGGATTTACATTCAAATTCTCATTTGTAAATATTTGGCATGGAAGATCATATTGTCACTACATATGTGGTACACTAACTAATTTATGAAATCTCACAATTTGATTGTGTATTCACCTATTTGTAAAGGGTTTAATTCATATATCTTATTATAGTCATATGCTACATAATTAAACGTTAAACGGCCATCAAATTACAAAATTAACCATAGTAAATCGAAGTTTTAAAAAGGTTGACTTCTTTTTTGCCCTCGTTGACTAGTACATGGTTAGGGTACACGGTTAGGGTAAATGTCTCTACATGGTTAATAAATGAATCAACCGTGTATAATTCAGAAAGTGGAATCACAATTAATTAAGTCTTAATCCAATAATTAACGTCATACACGAAAGTTGACCGTGTAATTAACTTCATGTTTTCCCTTGAAAAGACCTCCCACACGTAACTCTCCTATCGAGGGTCCGGAACCATGCTCCATGTGCCTTAACGGTAGGGCAGTGTCTAAATCGACATAAGGAATCAACCAATTTCGGATAAATTCCTCATTGGCACGAGAATCACCATCGCATGTGTTATTGATCGGAATGTATGCTACGGTGTCCGATAATCAGATCAATGTGTATTGTACATGATTGAATTATCATATCAACCGTGTAGTTAAGAACATTAATTAGGAATTTTCGCGAAATTTCAATAATCACATTTCTATATGACAAACGTACTTCTCATTGTTTTAATTTAGAGAAATCATTGAGAGTGATTAAATTTGAAAAACAAAACATACTAGATTTACATTCAAATGCTCATTCGTGAAGATTTGGAATGGAAGATCATTGTAGAGTATATAGTCACTACATATGTGGTACACTAACTAATTTACGAAATCTCACAATTCCATTGTATATCCTCCTATTTTTAAAGGTTTTCGATCTACTATAACTTATTATGTACATTCAAATACTTCTTTGTGAAGATTTGGAATGGAAGATCATTGTAGAGTATATTGTCACTACATATGTAGTATATTAACTAATTCACGAAATCTCACAATTTCATTGTATATCCTCCTATTTTTAGTGGTTTTCGATCTACTATAACTTATTAAATACATTCAAATACTTATATGTGAAGATTTGGAATGGAAGATCATTATAGAGTATATTGTCACTACATATGCGGTACACTAACTAATTTATGAAATCTCACGTTTCCGTTGTATATCCTCCTTTTTTTTTTTGAAGGTTTTCGATTTCCTATAACTTATTATAGTCATATGCAACATTATTAAACAATAAACAATCATAAAATTACAAATCAACCACGATAAATCCATGTTTTTGATAAGGTTGACTTTTTCTAGCCCTCGTTGACTTGTACACGGTTAGGGTACACGAAATTTTATGGTGTACACGGTTGATGCAAATTTTATGGATAATCTGAACCGTGTAATTGATAATTTGATAAAATTTCATTACTTTCGGGGGAAAAAAATGACACATGTTTTAGAAATTAAACCATACACGGTTGAGATTATTGATTCAACCGTGTAGAAAAAAAATAATAAAAAAAAAAATAATCTCAACCGTGTATAGTCAACATGCAATTGCTTCTGCACGATTGAGATTCTTGATTCAGCCGTGTAGCATGAACGGTTGAATCAATAATCTCAACCGTGTATGGTCAGCAGTTAATTACTTCTACACGGTTGAGATTCTTGATTCTACCGTGTATCTACACGGTTGAATCAAGAATCTCAACCGTGTAGTTATGAACAATTTAAACCTAACGGTTGAATCAAGAATCTCAACCGTGTAGTTATGAACAATTTAAACCTAATAGCGGAAATTTCATCTTCAGTTCATTCATACATTTCGATGCCCAAAATTAATTTATTCGAGGTCGAGCATGACTAAGTTTTGTTGGTGCACCGACGTCGTTTATCAGGCTTGCCTCGTTCGACGATTCCGATGTGCTCATTTTCCGACGAATTACACTAATTGAATTGAATGTTTTTTGTCTTTTTTTTTTTTTTTTTTTTTGCATATCTACACGTTAAGCAGAGAAATAGAGAGAGAGAGAGAGAGAGAGAGAGAGATGAATATTTCATTTTGTTGGTCCCGGTTTGTTATAGGAAAAATACGTAGGGGGGGGGGGGGGGGTGAATACGTATTTTGAAGTTTTTCAACTTCAAATCCTTAACTCAGAGTATGAAATAAAGTGCTCGCTACAAATACTAAGACCTAGCTTTGAAGCTAGATCTACAGTAATAGCAAATCTCTTGACCTAAGCTTAAAGCTTGACCAAGAGTGAGACTTTACTCTATATGCGGAATTTCGGTGAGCTAAATATTTCCTAAGTAATTGAAAATCTCAAGTTAAGTTTGTTTAAGAATGCTTGTGCAATGTATAACCAAACAGTAAACATATAAAGAGATTACGGTTAGGGATACGACACAAGGATTTATAGTGGTTCGGAGATGAAACTCCTACGTCCACTTGTTGCATGAAGCAACTAGTTCTCTTCACTCAAGAACTTGAAGATTACGGGTTCTTCAAAAACCTATGTCGAGATCGAGCTTCACTTGCTTGGATCCGACGAACACTGGGTGATTCCGGGTTCACACCAAAAACCTAATTTGGACTGGAAGCTTCACTCGCTTCAGTCCGACGACAGGGAGATTACGGGTTCTCCTTACAACCTAGCTTCGATCGAGCTTTACACGAACGATGTAAGTGCAAGCTTGGATCTAGACTCTATGATCGAGGCTTCTACAATCGATGAAAGTAGGGCCTTGGATCGAAACAACCTAACGACGAACACAAAAACCTAACGAACAGAACTTCGGGTCACACTATGAAGAGCTCTTTACAGTAAGTACAAAGATGGCTAGAGCTCTTCTTCTAAGCTGGGGTTTGGAATGGGCTTAGAATTCTCTGTGTGAAGGTTGCGAAGACGAGTTCCGATGATACTGGAACTCGGAGAACACTTGGAAACAAAGACTCGAAGAATGCTCTAAGGCTGGGAGTGTTGGTTTGCAGTAGGCGCTCGAATGCTCAAGTAGTGTTCTCACTTCTCTTCGTCTTCATCGTTCACTATTTATAGGCGGAGGTTTGGCCGAGATCCGTTGCTTGGTAGGTGGCCTTGTCCCTCCTTCTCTCGACAGTACTTGCACAGGCTGGATGCTTTTCTGACGCTCAGTTTTGGCTCTTTGCCGAAATTGGCTAAGTTCCAATCTCAACAGTAACTGGAGCGAGCCAGTATTGTTGCGGCGCCCTTGTCGGCCTGGCAGTCAACTCCGCTGCTCCTCTCCGCAATCGACACGTGGAGATCTCGTAATTAATGCGACGATCTTCAGTTTGACTAGGGTTCAAAATCGGAGCGGGAATTGTGCTGTCGCTTTCTGGTAGGTAGTGGCTCGCTTTGCTTTGAAGTTGTAGCGTCCGCTTTGATCGAGTCGCTTCGGGTCATACTTGAAGCGTCTACTTTGGAAAATAAAGTTTCCGAGTATTGCTTAAGTAATTGTTGACTCGCTTTGACTTTCGCTGTAGCGCTCGCTTCGCTTCGCTTTGGTGGACTCGCTTCGATTCCACTGTAGCGCTCGCTTCGCTTCGCTATATTTCGGCACGCTTCACTTCGGCTCGGTAGACTCGCTTCACTTGGAAAGCACACTCAAGCGAGTGGCCTTCTCTTGAATTTTCTGCAGTCTAAAACTAAAGCAAACACAAAGCCATCCTAACAGTATAGGCTTAGAAAAAAATTTCTAACCTATTATCTACACCAAAAATGGGTTGCTTGGGAACAGAACACTTGGGGTTTTGGGATCAATCAAAACACATATTTGACTCACTTCGAAGTGTCCTATAGGAGTTCCCCCTTAACATTTTGTTCTTAACAATTCCCAACACATTTTCAATTATTTTATTGTATGTGGGGTCCAATTCAATAAGGGTAAAATGGTACATTCATTCAAAAGTGGCTATAAAACTTATGTTTTTATAGTTGTAGTTATATAACATATATATTTAGTGATTTTTGTAATATTTAAAGTTCTACCTTTTTTTTTTGGGGAGAACTTTAAAAATAACCAAAACCACTAAATATATATCTTATATAACCACAACTTTAAAAACATAAGTTTTATAACCACTTTCCATTGAATGTACTATTTTACCCTTAATGAAATGGACTCCACATTTAATTTAAAAAATATATATCATATGTATAATTCTCTCTCTCCTCTCCCTCTCTCTATCTCTCAATTATTTCATCCGTGTAGCTACACGAATTAAGATCAAAATCCGTTTAGCAATTTATAACCATTTTTTTGAAAAATAATTAAAGTAAATTGCATTAATTGCCAACAACCAAATCAGATCTTATTCTCTTCAATAAATTCAAAAAATTGGTTGTTAGCATTAATTGACAAACATAAATCATAAATCGAACAAAACAACAAACTACTCAAATAGAATCAGATTTTTTTTTCATTTCAAAGTTGTGTGAAAATTCGATTTTTTTTCTTGAATTCGATTTTTTTTTCCTGGAAACTTTGAGGTGCAAGTCGTGTGGAAAATCAAAGTTGTTTTCACTTCATATCAAGGTAATTTTTTCATTACACATGTTTGTTAATAATATTATATAGAAAAAATGTGAAAATTTCATGTATGTTCTTAGATACACGGTTAAATTTTAATACCAACCGTGTACTACACGGTAGGAATTAAAAGTCAACCGTGTAGTATTGAAATCCAAATTTTTTTATGAATTTTCTGTCGCTACACGGTTGGATTTTAATACCAACCAACCATGGTTGGTATTAAAATTCAACTGTGTCGTACTAGAAAATTCATAAAAAAATTATAATTATACTTATACACGGTAGGTATAATTCACTCAACCGTGTAGCCACACGGTTGAACAAATTATACCTACCGTTTACATACAGATAAAAATTAATGTGTTGATCTTTTATATTTTTCTTCAGGACGTCTTTTCAAAGGATTATTTTTCATCATAGTGGGCATTGGGAGAGAACGACATACGTGGGAGGCGACATATTTCTTATTCATTTTCCTAAATTAGGACTCACACGTAATAAAGTGCTTCGAGAGATCCGTGAGCAATTGGGCGCCGAATTTGAATACGTGCTCTACTATCTAACGAATATAAGCGACAATGAGAAGATTTTAAAGTCGTTTTAAAGGACGACACTGATTTGTTTAGGTTGATTGTTGAGCAGGATGAAGCTCCGACTGTTTACGTCATAAACAAAAATAAGAATATCAACATTTGCACTCCTTCGACGCAACACTCTACCATTGTCCTAGATGTTGGAGATCCTTTATCGATATCATTAGAGTCTTTGGATGCTGAAGGGAGAAATGTGGAAGAGTTGGAAGAAAGGGCCGGGGATGCGAGAGATGCAGAACAACGTTTGGATTTATTTGAGTCGTTGATTACTGAGTTCGGTGGATGGATTCGGGAGCCGGGGCACATTGATCGGATTATCGGACACCGTAGCATACATTCGGATCAACAACACACCCGCGATGGTGATTCTCGTGCCAATGAGGAATCTATCCGAAATTGGTTGATTCCTTATGTCGATTTAGACACTGCCCTACCATTAGGGCGTATAGAGCATGGTTCCGGACCCTCAGGCCTTTTCAAGGAAAAAGATGATTTGTCAATAGCCGTTGGACTTCATCACATGGAGATCAGAAAGGAGTACGTAGTTGAGCGTTTGGCCACCAACAAAGTGGGATTTGTCTGCAAGAAAGAGAGGTGTGAGTTCCTATGCCGAGCTAGACAGAAAGGATCAATATGGATCATTATAAAATTTGATCCTGATCATACGTGTTCTGTGGATCATGAGGGGAACTCTCGACGACAGGTGCCTACTAAGGTATTGGGAGCCTTTTTTGCACAGAGATTGATCACCGAGGGAGCCATGTTGAAGCCGAATGAGATGGTGAGCAAACTACAGAGCCAGTATGGCATTCAGATTGATTACAGCTTTGCCATGCGAACTAGAAATATTGCAATAGAGATGTATTGTATATATTTACATAATATAATATATACTTACATATATAATAGTATTGGATTAGTATAGTAATTATAACTAGATTATTTATTGTAAAAGAGATAAGATGCGGTGGTTGGCAGAAGGAGAAAAACTCCTTCTGATAAGGTGCCTCTTCGTCGTTGAGGTTTCAACCTGTCAATCAACGTGTCTCTTCGAAGCAACACATAGCATCTATAAATACTCAGCACATGGAGGATTAAATATACATAAACATAGAGCCTCTCTAAGTATACTTCTCCTATCCCTGTGTCCTCTAAACTTGCGATCTTTTGCTTCGAGCGATTCGACGGAGTGTAACCGTCGAATTTCTGAGATATAGGTTTTGTATCCTGGAAGGTTAGTTTCTTGAGACCATTTACACCAAAGTGGGAGGAATTAATACCTTTAAAGATAGCATCGTTTTTCGGTGTGCCTAACCTATCTTTAAATCCGTTTCCCACATCCATAAATATTCAACAATTTTAAAGGTATTAAGTCCGCAACAATGGAGTCAATGTTGGTGAAGGCACAACTAAATGATGGAGACAAACTTGAAAGGCTCAACGGACTCAACTACAAACGTTGGAGTTTGAAGATGGAATACCTTTTAACCATTGCAAAGGTAATCTATGTTCTGTTCGAAAGCTGTCCGGAGGAGAATACTAACTTAGATGCGACGGAGGCGCAAAAGGTTGAGGCCACAGAGAAGGCAAAGAAATGGAAGAACGACGACTTTGTTTGCCGCTACACCATTCTGCAATCGCTGAACAATACGCTGTTCAATGTGTTTCACGTCCACAAAACTGCTGTAGAACTTTGGAATGCTATAAAACGAAGGTACGTCAATGAAGATGCTGGTAATAAGTCATTTTTAGTTAACAAGTACGTTGAATACAAGATGGTAGACTCTCGCCCGGTCATTGATCAGGTTAATAAGTTAGACGATATAGCAACAGAATGTGCTGATGCGGGTGAATCCATTTCTGAAACTTTTCAAGTTTCGACCATCATCGGTAAACTTCCACCGTCGTGGAAAGATTACCAAAAGAAACTGAAACATAAGAAGAAGTCTATCTCCTTAGATGAACTTCTTCAGGGTATTCAGATTGAAAGTGAGACTCTCAAAAGAGATGATCATGTCTCCTCAAGACTTGACGGTGTGAGTTTCACAGAGGATAAAAATCTCTCAGAAACTTCTAAGGGAAACCAAGGAAGATTTCAAAAGAGGAAGATTTTTAATGGAAATCAGAATGGAAATAAGAAAAGGAAAGGCGGTTGCTATGTTTGTGGCAAAGCTGTTCACTTTGCTAAAGAGTGCCGACACCGCAAAAGAAACGACAAGAAGAAGGATCAAGCCAATATGGTTGAGAAAGACTTTGTTGCTGTAATGTCTGAAATCTTTCTTGTCAACGACGATACTACCGACTGGTGGTTGGATTCGGGTGCTACTTGCCATGTTACTCCAAACAAGAGTTTGTTCAAAACATATGAAATGGTGAAAGAACCGAAAGCCGTTTACATGGGAAATGCTTCTTCGAGCGAAGTCCTCGGCGTAGGAACTGTGGTCATTCCTTTGTCTTCGCAGAACACGCTGACATTGAAGAATGTGTACCATATTCCATCTATGAGGAAGAATCTTGTATCAGTTCATAAGTTAGATGAAAATGATTTTAAAGTAGCCTTTGGTGCCCAGAAAGTGTCTATCACTAAGAATGGGAAGTTTGTAGGGAAAGGTTACATAAAAGACAATATGTACTTGTTAATTGTTGACTATAATAATACTACATCTTCTGTTTACTTGCCGGACTCTTTATTTACTATTGATGCAAATATTAATTGGCATTTTAAATTAGGACATATTGGCATAAATGCTATGAGTCGCATGGTTAGAAATAATTTCATTCCTATTTCTTCAAAAACTTTCTCCATGAAAACATGCGAATGTTGCTCCCAATCTAAGTTGACTAAAACTTCTTTCAAAACTGTTGTTAGATCTACTGGCCTGCTCGAACTTATACATACATATATTTTTGATAATAAAGAGCATATTAATAGAGGTGGAAAAAGATATTTTATAACTTTTATTGATGATTTTTCTAAATTCACTTATGTGTATCTGCTTAAAACTAAAGATGAGGCCTTTAATAAATTTAAAATCTTCAAGGAGGAAGTTGAGAATAAAACCAATTTAAGGATCAAACGATTAAGATCAGATAGAGGTGGTGAATATTTATCTAACGAGTTTGTGTCATTTTGTTTACAAAATGGAATTGTTAGAGAATATTCGGCACCAAATACTCCACCTCAAAATGGAGTAGCCAAAAGAAAAAATAGATCCTTAATGGAGATGGTTAGTGCCATGCTTTTGCATTCAAAGCTACCAATGAGTTATTGGGGAGAGGCACTATTGAGTTCCTGTTATATAAGTAACAGAATTGTAGATAAGAAGCATATGAAAACTCCATATGAGTTATTTGTTGGGTAGAGACCTAGCATTAAGCATCTAAGAGTATGGGGTTGTATTGCATATGCTTTAGATGCTACTTTAAAAAGGCCAAAACTTGGTAGTAAAGCTGTAAAATCTGTTTTTATTGGTTATTCTGCTCTTAGTAAAGCATATAGATTTCTTAGAATTCATGATAATAGTGTGTTTGAAGCTACACATGCCATTTTTTTATGAGCACTTAAATATTCAGGATGCCAATAAATTAGAAATGAATAACGATCTCGTTGTCGAACTTAATATTAATGAACCCGCCTCTAACAATGGAATTGTGATTGATGAGAATCACGAAAATGAAAATGAAGAATCATTTTCATTGAGGAGAAGTAAGAGACAAAGAATTGAAAAGAACTTTGGCCTGATATGTTAACATACATGTTAAATGAAGATCCAAAATCTTTTCAAAAGCTATGTCCCAATCAGATTCTGATATGTGGAAACGAGCCTTGGATGATGAAATCAAGTCCATACTTGATAATCAAACTTGGATACTCGTTGATTTACCTCCTATGACTAAACTTATAGACTGCAAATGGGTTTTGAAAAAGAAACTCAAAACCGATGGTACTATTGACTAATACAAAACTAGATTAGTAGCCTAAGGTTATAGCTAAAAGGAAGAAATTGATTATTTTGAGACATTCTCCCCAGTCTCTAAATTTACATCTATTAGAACCATGTTTGCAATCGCATCTATATATGGATTGGAGGTTCATCAAATGGATGTTAAAACAACATTTTTAAACGGAGACTTGGATGAAGAAATTTATTGTTGGGAATTGTTAAGAACAACTTGTTAAGGGGGAACCTATAAGGGATACTTAATTGTTTTGATTTGATCCCAAAACCCCCAAAGCGTTCTGTTCCCAAGCTACCCATTTTTGATATAGATAATAGGTTAGAATTTTTCTAAGCCTACTCTGTTAGGATGGCTCTTTATTTTGCTTAGATTTTAGACCGCAGAAGATTCAAGTGAAGGCCACTCACTTGAGTGTGTTTTCCAAGCGAAGCAGAGTCTAGCGAGCTGAAGTGAAGCGTGCCGAAAAATAGCGAAGCGAAGCGAGCGCTACAGTAGATTCAAAGCGAGTCTGCCAAAGCAAAGCGAAGCGAGCGCTACAGTGTAAAGTCAAAGCGAGTCAACTTTGGTCAACATTTTCCAAGGCAGTCACTAGGGAACTTTACTTCCCAAGCGACTAACTACAGAATGACTACGAAGTGACTCAATTCAAAGCAAACGCTACAACTTCAAAGCAAAGCGAGCCACTACCTACCAGAAAACGACAAAACAATTCCCGCTCCGATTTTGAACTCCAGTCAACTGGAGATCTTCGCATTAATTGCGAGATCTCCAAGTGTCGAACGCGGAGAGGAGCAGCGGAGTTGACTGCCAGGCCAACAAGGGCGCCGCAACAGTACTGGCTCGCTCCAGTTACTGTTACAATTGGATCTTAGCCAAATTCGGCAAAGATCCAAAACTGCGCGTCTGAAAAGCAGCCAGCCTGTGCAAGTACTGTCGAGAGGAGGAGGGACAAAGCCACCAAACAAGCAACGGATCTCGGCATCCCTCCGCCTATAAATAGTGAAGGATGAAGACGAAGAGAAGTAGAACACTTCCTGAGCATTTGAGCCTACTGCAAACAAACACTCCCAGCCTTAGTGCATTCTTCGAGTCTTTGTTTTCAAGTGTTCTCCGAGTTCCAGTCTCATCGGAACTCGTCTTCACAACCTTCACACTTAGAGTCTAAGCCCATTCCATATCCAAGCTTAGAAGAAGAGCTCTAGCCATCTTTGCACTTATTGTAAAGAGCTCTTCATAGTGTGTCGTCGTAAACCAAAAACCCTAAATCTGTTCGATAGGTTTTTGAGTTAGTTTGTTTCGATCCAAGGCCCTTCTTTCATCGATTGTAGAAGCATCGATCATAGAGTCTAGATCCAAGCTTGCACTTACATCGTTTGTGTGAAGCTCGATCGAAGCTAGGCTGTAAGGAGAGCCCGCAATCTCCCTGCTGTCGTTTGGACTGAGGCGAGTGAAGCTTCAAGTCCAGTTTAGGTTTTTGGTGTGAACCCGGAATCACCCAGCTTCTGTCAGATCCAAGCGAGTGAAGCTCGATCTTGACCAGGCTTTTGAAGAGCCCGTAATCTTCAAGTTCTTGAGTGAAGAGAACTGTTGCCGAGTGCCACAAGTGGACGTAGGAGCTTTATCTCCGAACCACTATAAATCTCGTGTCGTATCTCTCTAACCCTAAACTCTTTACTTTTATTATCCATTGCACGTGCATCTAAACAAACAACTTGGAAATTTCAATTACTTAGGAAAGATATTAGCTCACCGAATTCCGCACTAAAGAGTAAAGTCTCACTCCTGATCAAGCTCTAAGCTTAGGTCAAGAGAATCTTGATTGCTTTAGATCTAGCTCTCAGCAAGGTCTTAGTATTTCTACGAGCACTTTACTTCATACTCTGAGTTAGGGAATTTGAAGTTGAAAATTTTCAAAAATACGTATTCACCCCCCCCCCCCCCCTCCTAGTATTTTTCCTATAACAAACCGGGACCAACATTTATTTAAATCAACGTGAAGGTTATGTTGTTCAAGGAGAAGAACATAAAGTATGCAAATTAAAAAAGTCTTTATATGGGCTTAAACAAGAACCAAGACAATGGTACAACAAGTTTAAGCAAGAAATTAGAAAATTTGGATTTAAGAGTAGCAAAGTAGAAAGTTGCATTTTTAGTAAAGTTACTCTTGAGTATAAAGTAGTAGTGACTTTATACGTTGATGACTTGCTCATTTTTGGTTCTAACATGACATGTGTAAATGAAACCAAAAATTTTCTAAAGAAAGCTTTTGACATAAAGGATTTAGGTCCTGTAGATGTCATCTTGGGAGTCAAAGTTATTAAAAGAGGTGGATTTTATATTTTATCACAATCTCATTACATTGAGAAAGTGCTAAAAAAGTTTAATTACTTTGACTGCAAGGACAGTAGCAGTCCAATAAATCCAAATGTGAACTTAGTTCCTAATAAAGAAAAATCTATAAATCAAGAAGAATATGCTAAAATAATCGGGAGTATTATGTACGTGGCGAATCACACAAGACCCGATCTTGCATGCTCTATAGGTATCTTGAGTAGATATACTAATAATCCTAATGAAGATCATTGGAAGGAACTGAGAAAAGTACTAAGGTACTTAAAGTCAACAAGAAATTATGGTTTGCATTATAAATGCAACTCACCTACCCTTGAGTGCTTCAGCGATGCAAATTGGGCGTCAGACTTGCATGACTCTAAATCAACTAGTGGATGGTTATTCACTATTGGAGGTGCCATAGTTTCTTGGACATCAAAAAAGCAAAATTGTATTGCTTTATCTTCAATGGAATCTGAATATATAGCCATGTCTATGGCTGGAAAAGATCTTATGTGGTTTAGAAGATTCCTAAGGACTATTCCATTCATAGAACCTAAAAAAGGTCCTATGACTTTGTTGGGAATTGTTAAGAACAATATGTTAAGGGGGAACTCATATGGGACACTTCGAAGTGAGTGAAGTATTTGTTTTGATTTGATCCCAAAACCCCAAGTGTTCTATTCCCAAGCAACCCAATTTGATGTAGAAAATAGGTTAGAAAATTTTCTAAGCCTATACTGTTAGGATGGCTTTATTTTGCTTTAAGTCACTTAGGTTTTAGACTGCAGAAAATTCAAGTGAAGTTCACTCGCTTCAGTGTGTTTTGCAATCGAAGCGAGTCTACCCAGCCGAAGTGAAGCGTGCCGAAGAATAGCGAAGCGAAGCGAGCGCTACAGTGGATTCGAAGCGAGTCTGCCAAAGCGAAGCGAAGCGAGCGCTATAGTGAAAAGCCAAAGCGAGTCAACGCGGGTCAACACTTACTAAAGCGGTCACTTGGAGAACTCACTTCCCATGTACCCGCTACAGTATGACCTTGAAGCGACTCGATTTGAAGCGAACGCTACGAGACTAAAGCGAAGCGAGCCACTACCTACCAGAAAGCGACAGCACAATTCCTGCTCCTATTTCAACTCCAGTCAACTGAAGATCGTCGCATTAATTACGAGATCTCCACGTGTCGAATGCGGAGTGGAGCAGCGGAGTTGACTGCCAGGCCGACAGGGCGCCGCTACAGTACTGGCTCGCTCCAGTTACTGTTAAGTTTGTAACTTAGCCATTTTCGACAAAGAGACAAACTGCGCACCTGAAAAGCAACTGCCTGCGCAAAGTACTGTCGAGAGGAGGAGGGACAAAGCCACCAACCAAGCAAAGGATCTCGGCATCCCTCCGCCTGTAAATAGTGAAGGATGAAGACGAAGAGAAGTAGAACACTACTTGAGCATTCGAGCGCCTACAGCAAACAAACACTCCCAGCCTTTGATCAATCTTCAAGTCTTTGTTTCCAAGTGTTCTCTGAGTTCCAGCCTCATCGGAACTCGTCTTCGCAACCTTCACACCGAGAATTCTAAGCCCATTCCAAATACGGATACGCCCCCGTGGGCTTTGGCAATGTTGTTAATCAATTCCATAATGAGTACCGTTTTACCAACCCCAGCTCCCCCAAATAGTCCAATTTTTTCCCCGCGGCGATAAGGTGCTAAAAGATCTACTACTTTAATTCCTGTTTCAAAAATAGATAATTTTGTATCTAACTGTATAAAGGCAGGCGCAGATCGATGAATAGGAAATGTTGTACGAGTATCTACAGGACCTAAATTATCAACAGGCTCTCCAAGCACATTAAAAATGCGCCCTAGAGTCGCTCCACCGACCGGAACACTTAGAGGGGCTCCCGTATCAATTTCCATTCCTCTCATCAGACCGTCTGTAGCACTCATAGCTACAGCTCTAACTCGATTATTTCCTAATAATTGTTGTACCTCACAAGTCACATTAATTGGTTGACCAACAGTATCTCGGCCTTTAACTACCAGCGCGTTATAAATATTAGGCATCTGGCCTGGCGGAAAGGCCACATCTAGTACCGGACCAATGATTTGGATAATACGCCCCAGGTTTTTTTTTTTTCAAACGTGGAAACCCCAGAACCAGAAGTAGTAGGATTAATTCTCATAATATAATAAATAAATAAATATGTCGAAATTTTTTTGTGAAAATTATCGAATTCAAAATAAATGTCCGATAGTATGTCGATCAGTTAATTCAATAACAAGTGGGAATTAGCACTCAATTTTGTTGGTTCCTTCCAATCGAATCCAATTCAATCATTTACTCTTCAATGATTCAATGAGTGAATTTTCAAACTCAACCAAGCTGTTTTTAAAAGTTCAAGGTTCAAGTGGATGAATAAAGATCTTGAGAAAGTTTTTCATTTGTCTATCATTATATACAATCCCATCTATATTATAGAAAATATTCTATGGGATTCGAACCCGAACTCTATTTACATTACAATTCATTATTTCTATCTTATTCTTATTTTCTTATTTCAGCATATTGATTTAGTTCTATAGCCTATTCTTTTCTTTTCTTTTCGTTTTTTTATACCCTTTGCATCATCATTTCGTAGATGAATTACGCCTATATTTCACATCTAGGATTTACATATACAACATATACCACTGTCAAGAGGGAATTTCTTATTAGTTAGGTTAGGTATTTCGATTCCAAAAAAGATCAAAAAGAAAATTGGGGTTGCGCTATATGTATGAAAGAGTATACAATAATGATGTGTTTGGTAAATCAAATACCATGGTCTAATAATCAAACATTCTGATTAGTTGATAATATCAGTGTATTAGTTGGGAAGTTTGTGAAAGATTCCTGGGAAAAGTTTCATTAACGCTCAATTCATTCGTGTCGAGTAGACCTTGTTGTTGTCAGAATTCTTAATTCATGAGTTGTAGGGAGGGATTTATGTCACCACAAACAGAGACTAAAGCAAGTGTTGGGTTCAAAGCGGGTGTTAAAGAGTACAAATTGACTTATTATACTCCTGAATACGAAACCAAAGATACTGATATCTTGGCAGCATTCCGAGTAACTCCTCAACCCGGAGTTCCGCCTGAAGAAGCAGGGGCCGCGGTAGCTGCCGAATCTTCTACTGGTACATGGACAACTGTGTGGACTGATGGACTTACCAGCCTTGATCGTTACAAAGGGCGATGCTACCACATTGAGCTCGTTCCCGGAGAAAAAGATCAATATATCTGTTATGTAGCTTACCCTTTAGACCTTTTTGAAGAAGGTTCTGTTACTAACATGTTTACTTCCATTGTAGGAAATGTATTTGGATTCAAAGCCCTACGCGCTCTACGTCTGGAAGATCTGCGAATTCCTGTTGCTTATGTTAAAACTTTCCAAGGCCCGCCTCATGGGATCCAAGTTGAGAGAGATAAATTGAACAAGTATGGTCGTCCTCTGCTGGGATGTACTATTAAACCTAAATTGGGGTTATCTACTAAAAACTACGGTAGAGCGGTTTATGAATGTCTTCGCGGTGGACTTGATTTTACCAAAGATGATGAGAACGTGAACTCCCAGCCATTTATGCGTTGGAGAGACCGCTTCTTATTTTGTGCCGAAGCAATTTATAAAGCACAGGCTGAAACAGGTGAAATCAAAGGGCATTACTTGAATGCTACTGCGGGTACATGCGAAGAGATGATGAAAAGAGCTATATTTGCTAGAGAATTGGGCGTTCCTATCGTAATGCATGACTACTTAACAGGAGGATTCACCGCAAATACCAGTTTGGCTCATTATTGCCGAGATAATGGCTTACTTCTTCACATTCACCGTGCAATGCATGCAGTTATTGATAGACAGAAGAATCACGGTATGCACTTCCGTGTACTAGCTAAAGCGTTACGTCTGTCTGGTGGAGATCATATTCACTCTGGTACCGTAGTAGGGAAACTTGAAGGAGAGAGAGACATTACTTTAGGTTTTGTTGATTTACTGCGTGATGATTTTATTGAAAAAGACCAAAGTCGCGATATTTATTTCACTCAAGATTGGGTCTTCCTGCCGGGTGTTATTCCTGTGGCTTCAGGGGGTATTCACGTTTGGCATATGCCTGCTCTGACCGAGATCTTTGGAGACGATTCCGTACTACAGTTCGGTGGAGGAACTTTAGGACACCCTTGGGGTAATGCGCCAGGTGCCGTAGCTAACCGAGTAGCTGTAGAAGCGTGTGTAAAAGCTCGTAATGAAGGACGTGATCTTGCTGCTGAGGGTAATGCAATTATCCGTGAAGCTTGCAAATGGAGTCCTGAACTAGCTGCCGCTTGTGAGGTATGAAAAGAAATCAAGTTTGAGTTTAAAGCAGTGGATACTTTGGATAAATAAAAATAAGGAAAATGAAAAGTAATTAATCTCCGTTCTATTAATTGAATTGCAATTAAACTCGGCCCAATCTTTTACTAAAAGGATTGAGCCGAATACAAAGATTCTAGCGCATTGCACGTATTTTGGATAAATACACATATCTAGAAGATTTGAAATAGAAATATAAGACTCGAATTTTTCTATTGTTGTCTTGGATCCACAATTAAACCTACGGATCCTTGGGATTGGTATATTCTTTATATAGCCATCTTTGCATTCATTGTAAAGAACTCTTCAATAGTGTGTCTCTGTCGAAACAGAAAACCCTAACCCAAGTTTTAGGTTTTGTGTGTTCGTCGTTAGGTTGTGTTCGATCCGAGGCTCTACCTTCATCGATAGTAGAAGCCTCGATCATAGAGTCTAGATCCAAGCTTACACTTTCATTAAGTGAAGCTCGATCGAAACTAGGTTGTAAGGAGAACCCGTAATCTCCCTGTCGTCGGACTGAAGCGAGTGAAGCTTCTTGTCCAGTTTTAGGTTTTTGGTGTGAACCCGGAATCACCCAGCGTCTGACAGATCCAAGCGAGTGAAGCTCGATCTTGTCTCAGGCTTTTGAAGAGCCCGTAATCTTCAAGTTCGTGAGTGAAGAGAACGAGTTGCCTAGTGCAACAAAGTGGACGTAGGAGCTTCATCTCCGAACCACTATAAATCTCTGTGTCGTATCTCTTACCCTAATCTCTCTATTTGCCTTCAGTTTGATTATTCATTGCACAAACATTTAACAAACACAAACTGAGATTTCAAATACTTAGGAAAGATTTAGCTCACCGAATTTCCGCATATAGAGTAAAGTCTCACTCTTGGTCAAGCTCTAAGCTTAGGTCAAGAGAACCGTGAATACTCTAGATCTAGCTCTCGGCTAGGTCTTAGTTGTTCAAGCGAGCACTTTACTTAGTACTCTGAGTTCGAGGAATTTGAATTTGAAAAACTTCAAAACACGTATTCACCCCCCCCCCCCCCCCCCCCCCCCTCTACGTGTTTTTCCTCTTACAAACCGGGACCAACAGACTTTGTATTGTGACAATCAAACAGCCATCTACAATGCAAAGAATGAAAGAATATCATAACATAGCAAACACATTGCTATGAGATATAACCATATTAGAAGTTTGATCAAGAAAGGGAGGATAGTGCTTGAATATCTTCCAACAAGTCAAATGCTAGCAGACCCGTTAACAAAATCTTTGTCGGGAGACAAAATTAAAAAGGTCATGCGAGGTATGGGGTTATTACCGATAGAATCAATGTTTTAATTGAAACCAACTCCAGCTTAAGGTACAATCTTTGTAGATTGGCACCTTTTGTGTTGAAGTTAAAAAGGCAATTCAATAATAAGCATTGGCGAAATGGAAACTTGGATACATTTTAATGTGCATAAACTAAAAAATAGTGGGGGTAATACTATTTTATAAAGCTCTATATCTGACTAATGCACTTTCATTTACCACAACAAGGAGAGGTTGTATTTTTTCTTAATAGATTTATAGTTTCATGGAATGAGTTGTGGACATTCTTGATAAATCTACCTATGCAAGTAAAGAAGTGGGAGGCCGCTTCTTATGGATTATCTCGGTAAAATTCTTGAGTACTTGTGAATTCCAGGATTCAGCATAAGGCCCATTTCAAAGGTGCTGCCAAAGATTAAAAGAAGCAAGAAGTCATGCTCAATGAGAATGTGATTCAATAGTGTTTCGTGTTCAAACCATAAAGTTAAAGGCTTGGTCCACTTCATGGCTATTCGTTGTGTAAAGCAAGTTGTATCTGTACTCATTAGATTGCTACTTATATTGATGTAAATAAGTGGGGGATTATTGTATATATTTACATAATATAATATATACTTACATATATAATAGTATTGGATTAGTATAGTAATTATAACTAGATTATTTATTGTAAAAGAGATAAGATGCGGTGGTTGGCAGAAGGAGAAAAACTCCTTCTGATAAGGTGCCTCTTCGTCGTTGAGGTTTCAACCTATCAATCAACGTGTCTCTTCGAAGCAACACTTAGTATCTATAAATACTCAGCACATGGAGGATTAAATATACAAAAACATAGAGCCTCTCTAAGTATACTTCTCCTATCCCTTTATCCTCTAAACTTGCGATCTTTTGCTTTTAGCCATTCGACGGAGTGTAACCGTCGAATTTCTGAGATATAGGTTTTGTATCCTGGAAGGTTAATTTCTGGAGACCATTTACACCAAAGTGGGAGGAATTAATACCTTTAAAGATAACATCGTTTTTTGGTGTGCCTAACCTATCTTTAAATCCGTTTCCCACATCCATAAATATACAACAAGATGATGTATGGGGATTTTGAGAAATCGTACCAGAGGTTGCCTTCAAATCTGTATTTGTTGAAAGAGGGAAATCCAGGCACTGTGTACGATATGGTGACATCCCATACCGACGATCGTCTAATCTACATGTTCCTTGCTCTTGGCCAGTCCATAGAGGCCTTTCAAAATAATTTGCTCCATCATGTGATTGTAGTGGATGGGACACACTTGAAGGGGAAAAACAAGGGGACTCTATTCGTAGCCGTGGCTAAGGATGGGAACAAGCAAGTCTTTCCACTTGCTATAGGATTAGGTCCTATCGAGAACGACGAGTCATGGACTTGGTTTCTCACAAAGGTGTGAAGTGGTTTTGGAGCGCCAGATGATTTGTTGATTGTATCTGATCAACATGTTAGCATTCAAAATGCTATACATGCTGTTTATCCGAATCGAGCACATGGACTTTGTTACTACCATTTGACGAAGAATTTGAAGTCATTTGGAGGGCACACTCTTGAAATATTTAAACATGCAGCCTATGCACATAATGAATTGAGGTTTGATGAATACTTAAAATCACTGAGATCTTTGAGCCGTAACGGAGGGGGAATTTACAAGAGGCTATGCGATATTGGGCTGCCTAGGTGGACAAGGTCAATGTGTCCAGTTTGGCGTACAAGTTTCATGGCATCAAATCTTGCCGAGACCATGAATGCCCGATTGTTGTGGGCTCGACGTTTGCCGATTTGTGCCATGCTCGAGATGTATCGCGTCACAGTAGAAAAATGGTTTGATGAGCATTGGTCCCGTGCTGTTTCTAGAGACCATGAGCTTACCAAAAAAGGATAAGTGAAGGTGTCAACTGCTATGGAGTGGGCACTTCACTATCCAGCTCGTTCAACGCCGACGCCCTTGATGTATCGAGTTGAAGGTGATAAGGATAGTTATCTTGTTGACCTACAAAACAGGACGTGTGAATGTCGTGAGTTTGGACTAGACATGATGTCTTGTCGACATGCTTGCGCTGCCATAAGGTAGAATATATATGTATATATATTATACATATTTTATGTATGACGAAACTAAAAGCATTATATATAACTTTTTTTTTTTTTCCAGGTATTCTGGAGGACGAGCAGCATATTACGTAAGCCATTATTTCAAACAATTGACGTTGGTAGCTACCTATTCCCCAAACATTGAGTCGGTTCCTCATCCGGCCTCATGGGACGTGCCCGAACACGTGTCATCCTGCATAGTCCGGCCTCCTTTAGTGAAGCGCCAAGCGGGACGTCCACCCTTGTCAAGAGCAAGAGCCACCGGTGAAGAATCATCCTCTTTGAGTAATCGGCAAAAGTGCTCTTGGTGTGGTCAAAATGGGCATAACAGACGAGTGTGTAGAGCTTCGATTCCCATTGAAGGGGTGCAACATAATATTGGCCATGCTCAAGATGAACATCGTCGACGCGCTAAGAAAAAGTGTAGTATTTGCAAAAGCGATGAATACACAAGGCCTAAATGCCCACTTCAACGACAAGAGTAAGTTCGGCTGAGTTATGATTCAAATTTATCTATTTCGTAGTTTTCCAGTATTTGTTATGTCGGGATGATTCAAATTTATCTATTTCGTATTTTGTAGTAGTTATTAGGTCGGGATGATTCAAATTGATCTACTTGATAATTTGTTATAGTTCTCGGGGTTCGTAGTTCGTATTGTAAGGTGACATCAACTTAAGGTAAATTTTTTCTGTCCATACACGGTTGATTCAACTAATCACCGTGTAGCCTACACGGTTGATTAGTTGAATCAACCGTGTATGGACAGAAAAAAATAAAACTAAGTTCGTAAAGTTGACCACGGTCAACTTTCGTGTATGGAGTTCATTAATTGATTTAGAATACACGGTTGATAAACTAGTCAACCGTGTATGCATGTACTACCCTAACCGTGTACCCTCACCGTGTACTAGTCAACGAGGGCAATTTTGAAGTCAACTTTGTTAAAAACTTCGATTTATCATGGTTAATTTTATAATTTTATGACCGTTTAGCGTTTAATTTCGTAACATATGACTATAATAACATATAGGGATTTAAAACCCTTTACACATAGGTGAATACACATTCAAATTGTGAGATTTCATACATTAGTTAGTGTACCACATATGTAGTGACATTATGATCATCAAATCTTTTCTCGTGAGCATTTGAATGTAAATCAAATGTATTTGGTTATCCAATTTAATAAATCTTAATGATTTTCGTCAATTTAAACAATGAGAAGTACGTTTTTGATATAGATTAAAATTTAAAAATTATTCATATATGTTCTTTACTACACGGTTGGTATTAAAATATCAACCGTGTATAGTACACGATTGAATTTGGTGCCACCCGTGTAGAGCAAGAAAAACATAGAAATTTTCATGGATTTGTTGAGTTCATAGATTGAATAGTTTGAAGTTTGAGCAAGAAAAACATAGAAATTTTTTGTCACTACACGGTTGGTACCAGTTCCAACCGTGTAGTGCTACACGGTTGGAACTGGTACCAACCGTGTAGTGACAGAAAATTTCTATGTCTTTCTTGCTCAAACTATTCAATCTATGAACTCAACAAATCCATAAAAACACATGCAATATTCATAAATCACTGAGATAACATAATTATAAATCATAATCTATTGCAAATGCAACACAAATTTAATGACAATCCAAAATCCATAATCCATAACCAAAAATATCCAAAACAAATAAGTAGCATATTAAACCTCAACCAACTACTTGTCGAACGGAGAGAGAGTAAATTCTTCTTCCTATTCTCCTCCGGGCTCATTGAAGTGCAGTTTCATTGAGAGTTCCTGTGATAATCGTTTCTTTAGCAAGGAGACGGTCAATGTATAGACATGCGAATACACCACAAGATACCCCATCGACTTGATTAAATTGTTGATGAGGGGGCATAAATACAAGTTCGAATGCATCGTTCCTCTGCTGCAAATTGGACCAGTAGCAGGAGCACCAAAGCACTCTCGGAAAGAGCCGTGTGATGGGGAGGAGCTGAATCTTTCGATGCTCTTTTGTGTGTCGAGTATTAAGCTTAAATAAAAAAGAATCATAGACTTCTACTCTCCACTCCCAACACAAACTCTTACGACAACCCAATGATCTGAACCCACGTGGCATACAAAAATGAACTGTAATATATATGAAATTAATATTATAAATTTGAAATTGATGAACTCATAAATAAACATTTAGTTTAGTATAACTTACATAACTCCATGTACACAACAAACAAGACCCGAAACATCTCTGCAAACCGTCCTAGGCCACTTCTCTGCAGCTCTGGCTCTGGGGGATGGCCTCCGAGTCGTACGCTCCAAAATGTGTTATGGACCTACACTATCAGAATGGGCTCGGGTCGCTCGAGATGCACCACGTCGAGGCACTATGTCACGCTCGATGTCACGACACTTCAATCTTTCAACAACCCTAGCCATCTCCCTCCTAGCCTTAGACTGTCTCTCCTCTATGGATAGTTTCTTAGATGCATGACATTTTGAAGCATTAAACCTCACAACAAAGGGGTTGGGACAGTCTAAGCTTACGAAATAAGGCTCCATCACCTCTCTATCCGTCGATACAAGAGTCTCAAATATCTCGAGCTACAAAAAAAAAAAAAAAAAAGATCGAAATTAAACATTAATTACATTAAATTAAACACAATTCAAGTAATTACTAAATTAAACTACTGTAAATTACCTCGTGATCGTCAAAGAATCCAACAACATCGAGGGAAGCTGCAAAAGTTTGCCATCTTCTGAATCTGGGCCTCAAAGCTTCAATCTCACTATAACCACATAATTCGCCTAGCCTCGGATTAGCTTCATAGGCCCATATGTTGAATGCCCAAATAGCCCCATAAAAATGATAGGCCCCTCTATCATTTTTAATCTCCGTCGGATCCTTCTTCACCAATCCTAAATCGTGGCATAAGAATTGGAAGGACCACGAACCCCAAGGAAATCTAGCCCATCGCGCGTCATCCTCTACTAGGGTCCATGCCCAGTCGTCAATCCAAAGCTTATCCCCCCACACAAGCATGAAATAGAACATTAGGAGGTTTGCTGCCCTCAAGTACTGTGTCGGGGATCCCAAATTCACTTTTCGATTAAAGAAGTTTCTCTTCAAAGTCAATGCCCTCGTTTTCTCCCCCTTGTAGTATGTGTGTAAGATACTCGACTCGGGTATGGTGTGTTCACCATGTGGGTTAAAATCATAAGCCCCGAATGTCAAGCCCATCACAAGCGCATACTCTAATGCGGAGAATCGAATATCACACCCTCCTACGTAAAACCACCTCTCAAACTCCGAGAAGCTACTATCCTTGAGCTCTCGGGCTACTAATTCGTGTAGGGCTTGATTTGAACTCCCTTTTCTCCTGATATCGAGGAGGCATCCAAATGGACCATTTCTAAATTGGTCCACGAGATTTTGCCCTCCATTACGATTTAAGACTAAAGGGATATCGCACAAAACACTGTCTCGTACATAGAGGTTGATTTCAACCGGAAATCCTTGCATACGAGGTCTAACCCATGCGTATCTAGGCTCCAAAAGACAACACAATAAATAAGATTTCATTATTTTCAAAAAATAAAATAAAAATACATATAATTGAAAATTAATTGCCTCTACACGGGTGAAATTTTGATTCCACCGTGTATACTACACGGTTGAATAAACAGTTCAACCGTGTAGTGACAACTACAAATGTAATGGAATTCCAGCCTCTACACGGGTGAAATTTTGATTCCACCGTGTAAAATTAACCTAAAATTACAGAAAATTAACCTAAAATTAACCTAAAATTAAGAAACACCCATATAAATTTATGCATATATTTCAATGCGCACAATCAATTTTTTTTTGAAATATCATATAATTATCACAAATTGAAAGGTATTTCGATTCCAAAAAAGATCAAAAAGACGTTTCTAGAGCTGTAAATATGGCAATATACTCTTCCAATGCAAAGGATGACGAAAATAAAAGAAATATTGTTTGTCTCACTCTCGCGAATCTCAAGGAAAGGTTTTAAGGAATAGAAACTTACCGGCGGCGGCGGCGCCGGACGTTGTTCGAGCAGGGCTAGGTTTTGCTGGTGCACCGAC